>OZ010678.1:20935960-22135960 GCA_963932185.1 Troglohyphantes excavatus
TATCGAACTTTCTGAAAAAGCGACATTCACAATGCTAATACGTTCTGGGCAACAAATACTGGTTTTGTTCCAAATCAAAGATCTCCATTTTCCTCCTACAGGGTTGCCAAAAATAGTAACTAGATTTGGTGATAAATCAGGGTGTACCATAGAGTATATTTTAACACTTTTAGCTCCTACTTCCGCTTTCTTTCAGCATGTAAAATCTGTGTTAGGATAGGATTATTAGTTTGGTAAGGATTTCTTCTTCTAAATATGGTACTTGGAAAGGTAAGCTTTAAGTTGAAGAAGGTTAAAGATGCTTTTGATTGTCACCATTATTAACACAAGGTCTGGAGTTAAAATTTCTATAGCCCGATAGTTGAAATATTTGCTGGCTTTAAACCAATTAAAAATTTGAAATACTAAACATTTGTGTAAAATTTAAAGAGCACAAGTATTACGCAGGATTAAAAAAAATTGAACTAAAATTGTCTTTGGTGACAATATTTAATGGTGTCCCTATATAATTCAGTTAAACCTTTTTAAAATTGTATGGTTATTATGCTTTTAGATGTTTGCTAATGAAAGTCTTAATTATCATCAGATTTGTCCATTTGTGCTAAATCAGCAGTGTAGCCTTGTGTCCCTGGTATCTCCATTAGGCTCAGAACATATTGCATTTAGATGTTTGGCTTTGCTGTGTATTTTGTAGCGATAAATTTTAGTAACTCTCGTTGAGACTAGAACCAGTGACCTGGGCTCCTAGGCTTTAGCATATGCCTAAATCCTGCCCTGCTGATGAACATCCTTTTTATGAGGAAGAACTAAATCTGTTGCCTCAAGGTACAGAAAATCTTCGAATTGTGCATTTTAGTTTGGAAATATAAAAAAAAATTATTTGGGGAAAAAGTTCAAGAGAGTATTTGTGACCTGAATTTCAAGTTGCAAACATTCACAGCTCAATGTTTCAGGTGAGAAACCGTAATTGTCAGGGCTGTTTTAAGGTAACTCGTAGCATTGCCTCCACTGCAGTGGCTTATTTTGAGCCATGGTTGAACCACTAATTGTCTCTAACCAATCACCTACAGCTTAATACCTAACACACTATTTTGGAAAAGTTTGATAAAACTTATATAAAATTTCACTAAAAGATCAGGGAAATTTTCACATTTTGACCACTAAAAACTGTAATTATCGTCTATTCTGCATATTTTAGTTGTTGATATATATATTTCCTTTTAGTTCTGAAAGTAATAATATTAAAAAAAAAGCATGATAAATGAAAGCAATGCATGTTTGACTTTGAATTCTAAACAGCATGTGCGCTGCTAATGAATATGCGATTTATTGGATTGGAATAGAAAATATATAAAACATTAAAATTGTGTACAAAAGAAATAATTTGAAAATACTTGCTTAAATGAAGAAACAAATGCTCTTTGAGCTATATAGAATTATCTATAATATCTCTATTTAAAAAAAAGTAAGCTGGGGAAAAAGTAAGCACTAGTTAGGAGCATGCCCCCCCCCCCCCCCCCCCCCCCCTTCCCTCTGTAAACTTGAAACTTTAAAAGTTGGGAATTTCGAGTTTTAAAAATCCCTGAGTTGGGAAAATTTATGCCTCAGGCAAATTAATATTATTAGCAAATGAAAGCGACAGAAGACTAGAATTGCCCAACTTGTATTAAGATGAAACTTAAATTAGACCTCAAAATGGACCACTGCATTGGAACATGCGTGCGACAAATCAATACTTTCGAAAGAACTGTTTAATATTACCTATAAAAAAGCTGAAAATGTCTTATAAGGTGGAACTGGGAATTTTCTTAGCACTGTTGCGTTGTGAATTTCGAATTGGTAAGTCTGGTCTGGTTAATTAACGTCCCACTAGAGCTGCACATTGAACTACTGGCTTTGGTTCGAGCAAAGCTCCCTTGATTTGTTGTTGGTACATATTTACTTACTACATCAAGGACGCTTTGGTTCGAGGCCTTTCTCGAAGAAAAGACCCGGGGACGATGCCTCATATTTTTAACAGTGGTCAAATAAAGAGGACAACACTTCAGCTGGTACCCGATGTCCTTAAGTTGGGAATTTTGAATCGTTCAAGTTCGGAATTTCGGATCGTTAAGTTGGGAAATTTCTTGTCTTAACATACGGCACTGCCAGTAATAATGTATGTAACTGAAAGAAGTATTGTTGTTAGGGCACATTGTCATTGTCTACAGTGTATGAAGCCGGTATTGGTTTGCGAAGCAAACTAAAGAGGATTACGTAGCAATCCTCCGGGTATTGACGGAGCGTCAGCGGAGCAGGGGCGGAACCCCCTAGTTCTATAAATATTTCATTGTTTTTTTTTGTATTCTATGCTTCTAGAGAAAATGTTTAATTACTATTATGCCTGTCGCACTTGTATAATTTTGTGTTGTATCCATACGTTATTATTTTAACTGAATATAAGTATTGTTCATAATTTTTCATTTATAAATTTTAACTGAATATAAGTATTGTTCATAATTTTTCATTTATAACACATTATATTGTAGCATGTATACTTTGTTTCTGTACAAAAAGTGTATTGCAGCATTTCTTAATGTAATTATAAAATCATGGACATTTTTGTGACACCATCGGGGAACTTTTTTCAAGGATTTTGTTGCTGCCCCGTTATTATTATTATTTTTAATTCAAAAAGATCCGGATTTCGGACTTTCTACTGTACTGGATACACATATTCAATTCTGGGACTATAATGTGATTATTTACTTGAAATACTTATAGAGTTTGAAATATTAAATCCAATTTCCATCCAGTGTATTTGATATGTGCAATAGTAGCATTGAACTTTTTCTAAATAAATTTTTTTCCTACCGTATCGGTAGGATACCTACATTCAAGTGTTTACGGAAAAAAATATTTAGCATGTTTCTAAGGTATTTGTTGGAGCGCAAATGCTTTTTCTCAAAATTGGCATTTGTTCCTGTAGCCATTAAAAGGTAAGATTATCTTTCTTTGATCAAACTTTACTTCTAAATTTGTGTATTTAATATTTTGTATGCATTGAAGTGTCCTATTTTGTTTATAATTTGTAGTGATACACAATATTGAGGTTAATAATTTGTTTAAAATTGTTCAAGAATTGGACATTTTTATTAAATATTTTAAAGAAATTATATATATTTTACACATGTTGATTTTTTTTTAAATAAACAATTTGGGAAAAGAACAACATACAGAGTTGAAATAATAAATGATTATATTGAAAAACACCAAAAATAAATTTTTCCAAATTAGTCGTTAGTGAATTAGTTACTAGTGAAATTTGTGATTTATTATAAGTACATGCAAAATCGCTGGAAATCAAAAGAAACAAATATATAAATGAAGTAATTAATAATAAATTTAATAATGATGTGATAAAGCACCAATAACAGTTTTTGGTGCTTTACGAACGAAATATATTAACATATTTCTTGTAACTAAAAAATCATAAAAGTTTAACACTTCTGCTCATTCATAGATGGCGGCATTATCAATGGTTTGTTTAAAAACATGTTTAAAGGAATGATTTGAAGTGCATTTAAAAAAAACAAAAAACATAGATATTTATGAGATGAACATATAATTCGTTACTGCTCTGAAAATTATCTTTCTTTTGATACCTCATGTGTTAAGATCCATTGAGTACAAGGGCCGTAAAAAGGATATTTACAACAGAAATAATATATATGATTTTTTGGGGACTTCATAATTTCATCAACTCTGTAAAATACTATAGTACTGCTAAATATTTTTTTAATTAATATTCTTATTGAATTTAATATTACTTTTTGAACTAAATACAGTTTCACTTATTTGTAAATGTATATTAAATAGCTACATGATAATTAAATTAATGAAATGAAAAACACTCGTTTATATACGAATGTGTTGTTTTTTCTACTTATTTAATTATAATCTTGTTTTACATACCATTTCATATGTCGTTAAAGTCTAATAATTATAGTTTAATGTTTTAGTATACTTTTTGTGAGTTATGCTTTCAACATTGTTCGTATTTAATTATTTTTATTTTATTACCTTTTTAATATGTATTAAAAATTCCTTTGATTTTTGCATTTTTTTCTAATGAGGTTTGTTTATTTTAGGTACAAATGGAAGAGTAAACCCTTGGAAATACTTCCTCATTTTTTTTTATTTTCCAAAAAATAATACAAGCTACCAGTTATGAATCAATATCTACCAGCAGTTTGTCTGATATATAGCTATTTTGACAACCTGCTTATTCATCACAAATTTAGCTAAAATAATCAAATTTCACAAATGGCAATGTACCATAGATGTACCTTTGCATTTTATTAAAAGAAAAATGCCAAAATTAACGTAAGAACTAGCCAACCTGAACTAGAGCAGTAGATAAATCGTGGGCATGATTATATCAAACATAAAATCAGATATATAATTAGCAATAAGATTATCAAATATTTTTTGCATGGATTGCAACGAAAAGAATTATGTACAAAAAAGGGTTTACATTTCATTCGTATCTGTTTTCTCTTTTCTTTAACTGAAGCATGTCACAAAAAGATTCTACATAAATTTACTATAACAGATGAAATTTAAATTCATGTATATTTCTGCACTTTGTATGTTAAGAGGGCTTTAAATATTTCGGAAATGTTTTTATACTACTGACGGCGTTTATAAGAATACTTTTTATGTTTAAATTTAATGAACTTTCATTTACTATATACTAGAATCAAGTAATTCCAATGACAAATACTCAAGTTTTTAAAAAGTATATTCCAAGTAGGGGATTTTAAACTACTAATTATTTAAACTCGGGTTTCCCATTCACCTGGAAAACGGAAAACCTGGAATCGTCAGGGAAAATGAAAATGCCTTAAAAGGTCTGGGAATTGTCAAGGAAGTCGGAGAATTTTTATCTGAAAGTGCCTTGTTATATTCTTTCGCATGCTATCAATTAAATTTACTTTTCGATATAAAAATATAAATTTGTCAAAATGGTAATTTCTCATTTTTTTTTAATACTTGATCAGTTATTATTGGCAGGCACTTTATTTTTATAGCTTTCTACATAAATCTAAAAAAAAATATTGCTTTTCACATATTTATCAATTTGGAATTTTTATAAAAAAAAAACCTGGAAAAGTCTGGTAATTTTAATCTTCATGTTGAGTGGCAACCCTATAAACTTTAAAGTATTACATAGCAATTGTGTTTTAATGTAAAAGTTTTGAAGAAAACATAAAGGTGTTTTAATGAAAAATCTCTGATAATTGCTAAAATATGCTTGTCAAGACATACATCTCTAGTTAAATGTCTTTTTTTAAATTTTTTATTCATCTTCAAAACTTGTAGGAAAATGTTTCATAGCTGAGGGTTCACTTTGGGCAAGTAACCCTACACATAAACTATTGCATTAACAGTTTTATATTGTAGATGCACATTTTCTGCATGTTTCACGTTTTTAATTTGCATGCATTTGATTTGTGCTTCCAGTTTCTTCCACATTTATTATTTTTGTATATATATATGTGTGATATACACACTTTATTTTTTCAAAGTATTTGATAACAGTCAACTGCAATAGTTCTTTGAAATATGAAGCAAATTTTGTCATATAAAATAAACACATTTTCCTTACAGAAATTTTCACATTGATCCAGAAGTATTTCTTGTATTTGCGTATAATCACTACTGTATTAGTAACATTAAAATTTGTGATTTACAATAAAAAAGGTTTTGAAATCTGCCTGTTAATTCTTATTGAACTTTTTCTCCCATTTGACTTGCATCCTTTTGTCATCAGAGAGTTGTAATATTAAATAGAGAGCGCCTTTAATGCCAGACTCTCGTAAGGCCGCGGTGTCAACATTGAAAAGAAAAACCAACATCACGTGGTTTTAGCGCTGCCACATTTGGCGTTCCGACATCTGCAGGAGTTCCAAATTAGGCGCACTTTCTTATTTTTTGGTGATAAGGCGTTCTGTCCGTATTCAACTTCTTAACATATATGTAGGTATTTACTTATTTTCAAACAATTTGCGCTAAATATTTCCTCTTCATTAACGAAACGAAAATATAATTTTCTTTGTGTTCAATACTCGAAAAAAACAAAACTCTTTATATTTCTCCGGTTTTATTGTTTATATTTTCTTATTGAACTATACAAAATAACAATTGAAAGAACTTCGCTTATGGTAAATTTTTTACATAAAAACATAACGCAATTATTTCAAAAGTACAAAGTAAGAAAAATATGTTTAATATATCTGCTAAACTCCCTTAAATTGTGCCACTCGTTAAAAAAAAACGATATTTGAATACAAAATTAAACACAAAACCATATTACAATATTTCGATCTCGCTCAGTTCTGAAAGTCGCCAAAGCCTGCCAAGTAATATGAATTGGCATTTCCACAAATCACGTGGTTTCAATGATG
Source organism: Troglohyphantes excavatus (assembly GCA_963932185.1). Taxonomy (NCBI): domain Eukaryota; kingdom Metazoa; phylum Arthropoda; class Arachnida; order Araneae; family Linyphiidae; genus Troglohyphantes; species Troglohyphantes excavatus. The sequence goes on from OZ010678.1 coordinate 20,942,410, forward strand.
CACACATGGAAATCAGCATTTTTATTCCTCTATTTATATTATTACTCTATGTTTGTCATGCTTCAGTTAAAGAAAAGCTTTATTGGAAAAGTTATTACTTATTAAAAAATACTTATATATATAATTTTTTTTTATTAAATTACTCTAATGTATTTTTATTATTAAATTACTCTAACAAAGATTGTGTTTGCATTTCAGTGTGGGGCGAAGATGAAACAAGGTCCCTGATCGAACTCGCCAAGGTCTACATCCCCAAATTCAAGGACTCAAGTTACACTAAAAAGCACCTCTTGGACGACGTGTCCGGGCAAATGCGCGTCATGGGTTACGACGTCACCCCCGAAAACGTTCGAAACAAACTGAAATACCTCCGAGCGAAATACAGAAGCACCCTCCACTACAACGCAAAGCACGTCGAAAAGAGAGTCATGCCTTTCTCACAGGCACTACACGAACTCTACAGCCTCGATTACTTTAACGACCAAGACTTAAATGGCGCACTGGAACAGAACGGGAATGGGTTCGGTGATTTCACAATCACCGCAATTCCAGCCAAGAAAAACTCAAAATCCAAGACAATTCCTGCGTCCCACGTGGATCTGAGGGCCGTCGTCACTTCGAAGAAGAAGCCGGGGAATCAGGTGATCCACAAGGGTACGAAGTTTGCGGTCAAGAGAAAGGCCGGCACGAAGAGCAGGGGCCAACCGTTGTTTCAGTGTGGGCTTTGCATGGAGAAGTTCAGGACGTCTCACGACATGCACGAGCATGCGTGTCGGAACGTCAAGAGCAGTAACGATGTCAAGAAGAAAGTTAGTGTGAATGCGTCTGCTTCTTCCAATGGTGTTTGTGAGTATATTTCCTTGATTTTTTACTTTATAAGATTGTTTTTTAATTGAATATGTGGTTTTTCGACTGGACTTTGTAAGCCTTAACAGTTTCCCAATATTGAGCAGAATTTTGTGTTATTTAACTTAAATGGCACCACTGTATGAATTGGAAGTATTTTATCTTTTTTCTGTTACATAAGCAGTGTTCACTCTAGGCGTTTTTGAAGGGCGGTCTGCCCTGCCCGCCCTTTTTTCATCTCAACAGCACCCTCATGCCCCTTTTTTCAAAAGTGCTGACATCTTTTAAAAAAATTCCTCCCCACTTGCCCTTTTCAGTCAAGCACAAGCGTCCTTGCTTCCCTAGCCGTCTTTAAAAAAAATGTGTGTAAATTGGAACTAAGTGAATTATGACAGTAGAAAAACAAACTCCTTTTAACTATGCGTGTTGTATAATCGTGATGATTCCACAGTTATTTTGAGCACGGGGCATTCCACGAATCCTATTGGTTGCCTGTAACAGCATATGAAATGTTATGTTTTTTTGTAACGTGAAGATGGTTTGGTTGCAATATTAAGCCTTTTATTACCAAATTTTATATTTAAGTAGCCTTTTCATCAGTTTTGTAAGGGGTCTAATTAGGGCTACTTACAGATTTGGTAATTAGCGAAAACATTCATTTTGAAGTGTCAAATTTTGGATTTTAAGTAGTATCTTCATAAAGAGACATCAATTTTGTACGGGTCTTTCCTTCAAAGTAAGCCCCGAATCGTCACCAATATGCAGTTCTTTCGCAATATCAATCAACAAATTGGAACTTTTTTTTTGGTCACGGGTCTGATATATTAATGGGTGGCAACTTTTTTAAAAAAAGTGGCCACCCATTGATTACCATTAAAGCCACTTTTATAAATAAAGTGCCCTATTAAAAACAAGAAGTGCCTTTTCAAAAACGGGGTGCCCTTTTACAGCCAACAACACCCTGCCCTTTTTTATTTCTAGAGTGAACACTGCATAAGCAATGTAGGCAAAAATTATACTTATCAACAATATTAATTTTTAATACACAAGGAAGGGGTTGAGGGGAGTCAGAACCGAGAATTCGATAAAAGAAATCTCCAGTTTCAATGTTGGAGAAAAAGACATTACAAAATAATAATTTTTCATTAAAAATTGTTAAATTTATATTTTATTCTTTTATGTATGTATCTTTGTTGCTCTAAACCCTCCAATGGTAGCAGGTGAATTCCGGGAAAATGTTGCCATGGCACTTAAAATTTTAAACTTTATGTTGAGTCATTTGTCAAATACCATTTTTTTCGGAAAGATATGAACTTTTTGAATCTTAACATATTTTTTTTTAATTATCACAATGACTTTTATAAAATCAAGGTCAAAGTCACTTCTTTACTATATGTTTTTGCAGTGCGGAATATCTACATTTTGTTTCATACTATAACTTGATTAAAATCCCTTACCAAAATAAAATAAATAGGTTAACTTTTATACTTTATTCAAGTAGTTAATTTTGCTATTAATTTTTTTTGCAAAAAAATATTTTTTAACCTTGAAATCAATAACTTATTAAGTCAAACCATAAATGTCCTTCTGTTACCAAAATACTATATTTCAACCACCTCACTAAGAAACCATTGGGTCTACAACTTAATGAATTTTTGTACAAAGCAGACTTATGACACTTATTAATTAGATACAGCAACAATTTTATTTTGTTTTTAATTTAGATGTTTTTTAATGGTAACGGAAGGACATAAAACATGGTAACGGAAGGACATCAATGTGGTAACGGAAGGACATTTTTGTATGAGCTGATTTTGACTGAACTTTCCACAACTAAACAAACTAATTTTCAGTTATTATTGAAATTCAAACACATATAAATATTATATATACATATTAACTGTATTTTCTTTCTTAATACCCTCCCCCGTTAATTTAATAAGTATGTCACAAATACATTGAGTTTCAATTAAAACTGGTACTTCTTTTCTATTTATTCACTATATGGGTTGTTTCTACAATAAAGCCATAAAATGGGAAAAAGAAGAAAGTTTAAAAGCGATTTCTTACGATGACGTTAAGTGACGCATGCAGAATTTCAGCAAGAAAATATTGATATTAATGTATCAATATAAAAAGTTCGCAAGCTTAGACCCCAGTTTGTTTTGTTACAAATATACCTTCTACTTAAAGTTTGTCTAAATTGTTTTGTTACCAAATATATAAATACTAATGAACAAAATTTAGCACATTTAAAATGAGAGTAATGGAACGAAGACAGAAAGCCTTAAAAAAAAAAGATACAAGAGTTCATTTAAAAAGTGCCTTTATGTTCTTGAAAACAAATCTGCACATTTTTAAAGCATATTTTTATTAAAAGACATCAACACAAATTCTTTGAAGAATTTAAAGAAGAGGTGAAAATTGTAGTTGTACAAGTTGATTTAACATTCAAAAACCAACTTAACATTCATGTTTGATCAGTATAACATCATGGCTACATTGAAGCAATTTTGCCATTAATCAAAGCAAAGGTACTGTAAATGTCCAAAGTGGTTAATGGGAAATTTACCACTATTGCCCCATCAGATAAAATAATTGATTTCTCCATCAGATAAAGTAATTCTCTCAAGAAAGATGGAACAATATCCTCCTCTTCCTGACACACGCAATACTTATTTAAAACCAATTTCAAAATATATTATTAAGTATTGTGAGTTCTCTAATTCTACAGAAAGAAAGGTATTAAAAGAAAACATATAATCAAATATAAAAGATGCAGACAAGGCACATGGGTCAAGCAATGCATTAGCAGTTAGTGACTTTTAGTTAGTCGAATGGCAAGGACTAAAAAATATTATGTTAGATAAGTGCTTCATTCAATGATGTCGTTGTAGAAGTATTATGTTTAAGAAAATAAAATAATAATTGACTAAATTTATATTTCCTGAGAAAGAAGGTAACTGCTGGAATTGACTCAAATAAAATAACCAAAAATTGGATAAGCCAAAATTTTAACAAATGGCTCTGGAAAAAGAATTTGTTGCAAAATTAGATTTAAAAACAGCTGAATAAGCAGAATTTAACACCTATTATTCTTTTTCAAAATATTAATGAGTAAATTGTTGTAAAACAATCCAATTTTACACACTTGGAATTTTTGTCCTTCCGTTACCTTAAAAAAACATCATATTTTTGGGCATAATATAATAATTTCTAAAAACTGCATTGCAATTTATAATAATTGAACTCTCCTTTAAGTGTTCTAATTTTTCTAGTTTTTTTTTATTACGGTTTAGCTGAACTTTTAATAAAAAGGTGTAAGCGTGGTATACCACTTCCAAAAAACGTCCTTCCGTTACCATTACTAAAATTTAAATTTAAAAAAAAGTTATAAAGTGCTAAATTCTAGATTTTGCATTTTTAATAAAATGCAGTAAAGTGTATAAAAGTCTACCTATCAGTTATTTGAAATAAAATATATATTTTAAATTATAACCATAAGTTGTTGTACAAACTGGCCTTCCGTTACCGCCGGAATTCACCAGCAACATCTTAAGCAATATAGAAATTGTTGTGTTTTTTTAACTATTTCTTAAACCCATTTTATATGATTTATGTGAGGTTCCGTTAATATATCTTTTAAACACAGCATTGCATTTAGAAAGTCAATTTTCACTTAATATGTAAGATGACTACAACCATTTATCTTTAAAATTTTCAAACTTACAGAAGCAGTGCAATAAAAAAGGGTCCATATAAACATTTATTTGCCCTTAGAAAGTCCTTATAAACTACTTATTATTTATTTTGAAAAATGAGTGGGAAACCTGATAAAGAACTAAACTTCTAAAGTTTATTAAATTATAATTTCTTAGATGATCTTTGAAAGTAATCACAAGCATCTTTGATCTGCATTTGTATCATCACCAGAAAATATTCAAATATATTAGTTGATGCTTTTAATGTCATACATTGAGTAAACCTTAACCCCCAGTCCCCCTAGATTCTCTAATGATTTTTAAAATGTAAAGTGGTTTTAACTATGCAGAAGTCAAGAATTTTTTTTTTCAGTATACTGCGGTTTCAATAATGTTAATCATAAAGAGATAGCTTTTAAATTAAAAACCTCAAACCAAAATTTTTTTAAACATGTTGTAAGATAGAGCAGTTTTTGAAAAAGATGGAGATCCCAGTACAAGATATCATACCTCAGACCATCAAGTGCAGGATTCGAAATTAGCAGGTGCACAGTGAACCTAATTTTTTGGGTGCATGCAATGTACCCAAAAAAATCTGAAAATCTCTGATTTTATTTGCCATTCCAAAATACTCAATTATTTAAGAATCCAGTTTCCCAGGGTACCGACTATTATAAATAATGAAATCGGAATTCGCAAGCAAATCATTTGACCAATAAGAATCCTGTTTGCACACTAGACAACGAGATCGTAGTTGGGTTTTACCAGTAATCTCTTGTTGGCACAGCATATCTGCCAATTACTACGGATTGCCGGTATTTTCTGTGGATTGTGATACCAATCTTTGTAGTTACTGAAAAATTATCAAAATCTCTGGATAACATATATATTTTCAAGTATAATCCGATAAATTTATGTGAAAATTTCAACAAAAGTCGGCTTATGCGACTCATTTAGAATTAGAAACTACCATAGGATGTGTAATGTAAAGGGATTGGATTAGAGTTAAACCGCACCAATTTAGTTTCACGATCTGGTTCTTGCCCGATGAATGTTTGTGTAGCCAAATAATATTCAGTGAGTACTTGGTTGCACCTGCTGTTAAAGTTAATTTTGACCCCTGCATCGTTGGGTTAATGTTAGTTTTAAAAAGGCACACTGTAAACATACAGTTAGCAACATACAATTTCCTCATTGACCAAATTTGGCTCTTAAAAAAATATACCCAGAAATACACTGTGAAAAATCCTTCTGCTAGATACATACTGTGCTGTTACTAATTAATGGTACTGTTAATATAGTAATGTATAGTTTACCCCGATTATTTTCTCACACAAACAAAAACACCTATTAAACTTTCACATGAAACAATGCATTTTAACTTGAATTCTCACTTGGAAGTCCACTTTTACAAAAAATTTATTGTGTATTTTGGATGTATTTAAATTTTAGTCAGGGTTCTAAATATTTCTGAAATATCAGAATTAGGCTTGGAGCTATTTTATAGCTGTCTATTAATCATATCCAAAACAAACTGTTGAATTTTAGACCAAATAATTGCAGGTTTTTGTTTTACATTTGTGGAAGCTTGGCTTGAGATGGTAGAAAGTGTGGGCACATGAAATAATCATTTTGTTCATAGAGAGATCACTGTGAAGATGATTTTTTTTTTTTTTTGAAAATGATTATGAATAATTCTTATTATTTTTGAATATAAAGTATTGCAATTGATGAATACTATTGCTTTTGGCTATTTGAATTGATTAAAAATTAATTTTTATTGCAATTGAAGAATCAAAAAAAAAACAATAAGGGTCCTTCTAGAGTGATTCTTAGGACGGGAAATTTATGCCTTAAAAACAGACACAGCACTCGGAACTTTTTTGCTATGCTAAATGGACTGTCATTGTTTTTCCCATTTAAAGTTGACATCACAATTTCAACAAGTAGACCCTCATCATTTTTCTCCTGAACTCTTCAATTATATTTGTTACATGTTTAAAATAAGTTATGTATATTTATGAAAATAAGCTAATTGACATTTTTCAAAACCAATATTCGAATTATAGTTGAAAATGTACATCTCTTCCTTTAGTTCACTGGAACAGTTTGATCACCATGCAGTTCCTGGAGCTGCTCAAGGACTACCAGGACAGCCACAAGAACTCCAACTTCCGAAAGGGCAACATCTGGGACAACATGTCGACCCTCATGAAGAGACGAGGACACGCCATCCACCCCAAGGAGATCGAGAAGAAGTGGAAGGTCCTCACCACGGCCTTCGACAAGACCACCAAATACAACAAGAACCACAAGGACAAGAAGAAATGCGCCTTCTTCAAGAGACTCACAGAGCTGCACCGCCACCCGTCCTCCTTCAACTGCTTCAAGGCGGGGGAGCCGCCGAAAACGGAACAGGTGAAGATGACGGTGGAGGTTTCGCCATTCTCCTTCGCCGCTTCCCGTGACCTTGCACCAAGGTCGAACCCTGTTCCCCAGCGGAAGAACAGCGAGGACCAGAAGAACGGGGCGCCTAATGCGGCGCAGGGGAGCATGCCGGAGTTGATGCTTTGGTTGGACAATACCTGGTCGGAATTCAAGGAACTGGAGCGAAAAAGGGAGGCGGTACAGGCGCAGAGGCACCATGAACTGATGGAGATGCTTTCTTATTTGGTGGAAGGCAGCGGAAATATGGATACATAGTGCATATGGATTATTTTTTTTGTATGATGTGTGACATTTGTGCGTCTGTCCGCCTATTTATATTGACTAATTCGTGTGACTTTGTACCTGGTGCATGATATATATAGAGTTCACTTTGCTTTTTTTCTAGTGGAGGCCGAGATGGTTAAGTTATGACTACTTTTGGGGTTTGGATTGGCAGTCTGCTTTTTAGTGTGACTTCCGTGGTGGAAAAATTGGGTTTTTGTACGAGATAGTAGTTTTTATAATTGGGAAAAATCGACTATAATGAATTTAATTTTTTTAATACAGTTTGAAGAAAACCATAATCATCTTTAAATTGAATGATGATAAAAAAAATTGTTTATTGCGCTGTATTTTTATTTTTATAAAGTTATAACTACTGTTGGGGGTTGGATTGGCAATTGGCTTTTTAGTGTAACTTCATTGGTGGAGAAATATGAGTTTTGTACAAGATAATAATTTTTATAATTGGGAAAAATTGACTATTCACCTTTTTTGACATTTTTTTTTTAGTGCAGTTTAAAAAAAACCATAACTAAATTGAATGGTAATAAAAAAAAATTATTGGACTAGTTTTATTTTTATAGATTGGATATTGTAGAAGAAAATTGTTTTTTCACATTAGAAAACCAAATATATATATATATATATTGTTTTCATATAGACAAAATAGTCTAAATTGGAGTCATTTATATCATTTTCACCTAAGGATTTATTTTCCCCTGGTTTTATTTAATTAGGAATATCATATTCATAATATTGATTGCACAATTGGAATGTGCACACTTTCATAGTCTTTGTTACGAGTTTAATAGTAATATATTCAAGTAACAATTGCTACACAAGTAACTAGAAATCTTTTTATAATTCAATTATAAATTGAAAAAGTACAGAAAATCTTGTTTCTAGGGAGAAAACTGAGGTAATTTATTGTTTAAACATGAATCTTTGTTGTGTAGCAGTATAGCAAATCATTCGACATAGATGCTTTAGTTCAGAGATTGGGTTAAGCTTGTATTTCTTATATTACATAATGAAAACAAAACTTATATGTTCTTCGGTTGAATATATTAGTTGCCACATTTTCCTTATCTTTAAGCATTCAAATTTATTCTGACTTTTTACCCATTTGATCCTTTTTCTTGGGTTTTTTTGTCCTCGAATTCCAATTTTTTTTTCATGTATAACTTGCTCCTGTGGTGTACATTTAGTCTAGCCGCACACTGGCAACTATTAAACATGCAACTGAACTATTTAGTTGCATTTAATTGAAAAACTTAAATTTTATCTGCTCACTTAGCATTTTTCGGACAAATCCTGTCGCTTGCTACTGCGCTAACGACTTTAGCGATTTTGTATGAATTGTGATTATATGAGTGGCGATTTTTCGAAATCTGAAATGTGGTAGCCCCGAGTCAAATGCGATTAAAATAATCGCCGAGCAGTTGCTGAGTGATTTTTTAGTCACTCTGTTGATTATCGATGAACAATAGTCACAGTGCAATTACTACTCGTGCGAGGTCCCTGAAATGGTTCAGTTTCTATTGTGTTCATTTATTGTGTGTTCGAAAGCGAGAATGATGCATTTGAGGAACCAAAAGTGGTGCTTAACTTTACTATATCAGTTTCTATAGAAAAAAAGTTTTCCATTGTCATTTTCTTTTATTTATTTATAACCATTTTTATTTATGAATCTTGCATTTCATTGACATTTCAAATGTGCTTTTCACTTGGTTGTGTGCGTTTAACATAAGGCATACAGCATTTTTATATTTAAATAGATTTTTTCTGGCTTGGAAAAATCATTGTTTATTTTAATAAGCAAATTTAGTCATATAGCTTCAAGGTGTATTATTTACTTCTTTTTTTTATATTTTGTGAAATGTGTTTTAGTTTTGAACAATAAGTATTAATATTTTTTGGGTGCTCACTACATTATGCAGTTATTAATCTATATTTTTCCATCTGGCTTTAAATGCTTTGTTATAACGATAGTTTGTCCTGCTAAATAATCAACTTGACTCGTTTAAACAGATGTTTTAAAGGAACGGGTTTAGTGACAGAAAGTATTGATATTAATAGCAAGGTTTTACTTTGAAGAGCTTTACTTTAAATTTATCAAATAAAAATGTTTGCAAAATATTTTTTTTACCGTCTATGAATATTGGTTCATAGTATTAAAATTTATTTTTATTAGTACAAAACGCTTTGCTACAAAGTGCATTGTAATCTATTGATAAGGAAAACAAATTTAAACATTTCAATTTAGCACTTAGAGCTTGACCTATATATATATTTCATTTCTGCATATTGTAAACTTACTTACTTTTTTATTAATCTTCATTATTTTAATATCTGCCAAGTTTTTTTTATGTCATTTATGCTATAAATTAAAAATGGAAACTGCAAAATGTTTTACTTTGCAGTATGTTTTATCCTTTTCAGTGTAATGCCATCACTTTTTCATTTGTCGTGTTCCTTTCACTGATGCAATTTAAACTCTGTTTTGCATTTGATAGTTTTGGCAATTGTAGAACTTGAATTTATATTTCCTGTGATTTTATCAAAGGGTCTGAAATAAGGGAATTTTAATTATACAATTTAGTTGTCTTATACATAAGTTACAGCTGCAGTAGAACCTCGTTATAAGGGATATGACTAGGGATGAAACAGTATCCGTCAGTGGTGGCCCGAGTTCGAAAATGTTAGTGCAGCCGAAATCATGTGAATCCCCCCCCCCCCCCCCCCACACACACACTATTTTCCACAAATCGTACATAAATGGAAGTTCTTTATTATTTACTACTCAAATCGAAGTTTCCTTTCAATTTTTACAAAACGATAACATACGAAAAAAATAGAAAACACTTACTTATTTTTTGGAGATTAAAGCAATCCTCCTTCCTTTTAAACATGCGAATCGGTCAATTTTAATATTAACTTAAATAACGAAACAACAGAAAAACAGTAAATTTGTCACGAAAACCATTCCCGTTTGGAGATATTCTCGCAAGTTCTCGTTTCACCCACAAGCCAATCAGCTTATCGAATCTCAAGTGCAGCTAAAACAAGAACATTCATTTCGGCTGTACTTTCTCACAAATGCAGTGCAGTAGCATGGGGGCGAATCTCCGTACTACGTAGAGGTTACCATGGCAACAGTGCAGCCATTTTCGCTTTTTGGCTGCAGTTTTGATTGAATTGAGTTTTTTAACAGGCTTGCTATTTATCCGAGATTTTGTTTACTACCGTAGAAATTTCATTTTCAATTCTAATCTTCATTTAAGAAAATTAGTAAAATATCTGATTTTAGTTTTAAAATACACTAATGAATTTGCAGCCCGGCTGTACTTGCTGTAGTGGACGAGCCGCCACTGGTATCCGGTAACTATCCGATATCCAGAAGCAAAATGCTGGATATCCGGATGAATAAAATGCAGCATATTTTTTTTAATTGTGATCAATTATCAATTGCTTTAAGTATTTTCCTGAAAATACTACCAACCTATTTTGCAGATTCTACCTTTAATTTTTCTCGGACTATTCAGGTGGGTAAGGAGTGAAGGGATAACTTTGTCGTTAAAACCTAAAAAAGTTCGTTTCGGACACTGTGGGTCACAGAGAATAAATAGTAAGGAGACGTTCGGAACGAGCTAGAATAAAACAATTTGCAATATATAATGAACCGAGATGTAGCTACGCACCCTACACACCGCCACCCATGTGGATTGTTCAAATTCAAAAAATACTCTTAAGAGTGCCAGAGTCTGGTTCCGAATGTTTGTAGCATGTCTTCCTCAGTGGCGTCACGCATATTTTTTTGGGGGGGGTGGGGGGGGTGTTGAGACAAGAAATTTTCCAACTTAACGGCGTCGGGTATAGATACCAGTTAGAATGTTATTCTCGTTATCTGACTATGATTAAAAAATACGAGGCATTATTCCCAGGTCTCTTCTTCGAGATAGACCCGTACCAACATTGTGGCACGCAACATTTGTTGCAAGCATGTTCCAGTGCAGTGTCCGTTCTAAGTGCGATGTTAATTAATCAAACTTAAAGATTGGAAATTTTGAACACAACAGTGCTAAAAATTCCTAGTTCCAACTTATCGACTTTTTATAGGATAATTTTATTGTGGAAGTCCTGGGGGGGGGGGGGGGGGGGGTTAACAAATACAGCCATGTTCTAAAAATGGTAACGTGATCTGTAAATAGTGGGAGTCAAAGGGACTCGGCAGTTGTGCCAACCCAACAGCCATTGCTAATCTTAACGTAAAACATAAATAAAATAATATTCAAAAACAAAAAGTACCTCCGCGCATAAGATTTTTCCTAGCAATCGTATCGAAGTCCGAGAATTTTTTTTAACCGAGGGGTGATTTAAATAAAAGAACCCATCGAAAGTTCTTAAAGTTTCTATTTGAAACTGGTAAAAACTAAAAAAAAATATTTTTATAGAAAAACACACAGGAAACGCACAGAGTCAACATTACACAATTTTGTGATTGGTTACTCGCAAAACAAAACAAATTTTTTTTTAAAAAATCATAGACACGAGACGATAAATTTATATGGGACTGACGCGCCAGTCCCATATAAATTTCAGCCGGATATTCGTTTCATCCCTATCTTAAATATTTACTTGTAGCCAATATAATTGCTTGTCTGTAAAGTGATTTCTATATTTAAAGTCTTTTATGATTACACACAGTATTTGAAAAAAAAATGGAATTGACGTGACATGAAAAAACCAATCAAAGTATGAAAAATATTCATTTATAGAAAATATTATGGCTCTTTAAATGCTTTGAGATATACAATGTTGGTTTGATAATTCAAAGTATTAATGCTTCAAAATCCAATTATTAAAAACTTTATTTGAAATATCTATTTGATTTTTTTTTGCGTAGAATTTTAGGGATGTCGAACTTTATTGCCGAGATTTATTTACTTATATTTCTTTTTTTTATTTCAATTGGTGCTTTTTCATACATTTTTTTTTCCCATTCAAAAAAAAATTAGCTCATAATTTAATAATTTATATTTACTTTAACGAACTTTCCTTCATCCAATATTTGTTTTATTTATAGAATTGGAGTTAGATTAATATTGTATGTAATGTTTCTTATTTGTTGTCTTATTTTCAATTTTCCAAAGTTATTTATATTTGGTATAAAAAATGAATTTGCATGTATTTATATTTATACTACAAAAATGCTAAATAAGAAACTTAATTTTAAATAATGTCGTAATTTTAGAGACCATTTCAGATCCACACATTGCTTTTTTCTTTTAACGTCTGTTCTGTTATGACACTTCTTATACTGAATGTTTTTGTTTTGCACATTTTCATATCCAAATGAGTTTAGGCATTTTTATTTACCAATTTATTTTTTAAATGTTTTCTCTTAATTTTTTTTGTTAGTAAAGATTTTAGATATCTGTGCAGTTTTAAAACTAGTGATGGAAATAATCGAATAATGAGTAGAATTTTGAAACAAAAAAAATCGAATGATTTCATTCATACACAATTTATTCAGTGTTCGAATCATTCCGCGCATGGTCGGGAAAATCATTCGTCGAATTTCGTCTGGGCTACAAAATTACTCGTCTCATTCCGACAATTTCTGGAGGGAAAAAATCTTATCGCACAAAAATTACCAGCAGAATAATCGTGTCGATTGTTTTGAAATAATCGAATTGAACGAATGATTTCAATAATCGGCCATCTCTGTTTAAAACACAAACAATTCATTACAAAACTATTACCTGGTGGTTGTACAATGTTGTTGCAACGTCTCTACTACTTATTATTTTGTTCTTTCAGTTGTTGAATCTCGATTGGATAGTAAACGATCTGTTTTTTATTGAGAGGAATGAATTTTGCATTTTGACCTGATTTAGAATGGTAAAAAGTGCCAAAGTTATGCAATCAGTCGATCCTACATTTGTATTCGTTTCATTTATTTTCAAAATGTTCAAAAGTAGGGTATTCTTTGTTTTTGCTTTTAGATTAATTACCACTAGTGAAGTTCGAATCTACATTTTATTCTGAAGTATCTTTAAAAATTGCAGATATAGTCGATATTTTATATAACATAAAATGATTATTTTTAAACTGCAAATTCTAATAATAGTACATTATTACATATTGATACACAAAGAAAAGCATTTAAACCAAACTTTGTAGTAATAAATTAGTACAAAGTGTATTTAACAAAATGTCAAGCTTTTTTGTACTTTATATACAAGTAGTATTATTTGTATTATAAAATATAGCAACTTTTCCTAATACAAGGATAAATTGTATAATAAATCTTTTTTTTTTGACAGCAGTTAATTTAGACCATCTGTACACTTGAAAGTTTATAATTTTTCTGTGATACATAAATTTGTGATCATTTTCAATGTGAACACACAAATGCTACTTTAAGCACTTTGGATTTCCAGTTTCCTCTTTTTTTTTTGTAATAGTCTATTTGAATCATGCTTGTATGTGCCTTTTCAGTGCATTTCGACGTTTTCATAAAATTATGTGTTCTTAGGTGTTCATAATAAATTAATATTTTTAATAATTTTGTTCCTTCTTTCTCGTATATGCGGGAGTTTCACGTGACGTATCATGATGGAAACTTAGTAGTTTCGATTTCTTCACTACAGCAGACAGATTTACTTTTGTTTGTTTAGTCGCTACTCTTGCAAATATGGGAAAGTTTGTTTATAATATTGGTAGTTGCTAAATAAGTAATGATTTTATTCTATGAAAAAATTTAAATCCAGAAATACTTATATTTTATCTGTATATACCCAGCAAAAAAAGTCAGCATGAAACCTTCATCAAAATGGTCAAATTGAAGGTTTTTTAAAGGATATTGAAACAAAAAACTGCAGTTTTTTTAAGTTTTTAATTTTCCTGCATAAAACCTTTAAAATAACTGCATTTTCCCTTCATGATTAAAAATTGAAGGTTTTTTGCAGTTTTTATAAAGGACATTGAAACAAAAACCTTTAATTTTATAGATCTTCAAAAAAACTGCAGTTTTCCTGCATAAAACCTATAATTTCAAAATTTTGATGAAGGTTTTATGCTGACTTTTTTTGCTGGGTAAGTTGCTTATAATTAGAATTACAACGAAATACGGTAAAATACTTTTATTTCAACACAAAAAATGCTTCATAACCGATGAGTACAATCTATCTCAGTGTATGAAATAAATATTTCTATATTGAAGTACAGACAACTCTCGTTATCTCGAACTCGAAGGGAAGTGTATAAAAATTCGAGATATCGAAAATTCGAGTTATCGAAAATCCTATAAAAAAGCTGTTTTGGTAAAAATAAATACTAGTATACTTACACCACTTTATTTAACATATCTATCTAAAATAGTTTGGTGAGTATTTCTATTTTTTTCGAAATCAATTATATTTTCCAAATGCACGATTGCTTGAAATGTCTGATGTTTTCAGTTCCGGCCTCGATTCAATGAATGCACGCATAGATTTTATCGAAGATAGAGCCTCTTATAAAGTTATCTTTGGAGGAGGTTAGGATTCTTAATTATCATTCTTCCTCTGAGAGCGATCTCTTATCAAATGCTGTTATGGAGAGTGCATTGCCTAAACAAAAATGGGAAGGGGTCGAGTGTCGTCTTCATATTTTAAGTGAGTTGCTTTCTGGACGGTCGGTAACGTTCCAAGAAAGTGACTCGCACTATACCGAAAACGCCAGCTGGCTTGAGGGACGATAAATCATTTATCTTCCTTGTTGGACTGACTCTGCGTTAAAGAGGAGGGGATACAGCTCAGGGAATCTAGTCTGTCGACATTCAAACAAAAGGGTGAGGCACAGGTAGGAATCCATTGTAAGTATACCCTTTGAATAACGCACAATAAGAAAGAGAACCGATAAAGAAAAACGTGGCAATTACATATATGCTAAAAGTTCTTCAAAATCCGTAGTTTTGAGAGGAAAACAAAATTTTGAGTTGGGAGGAAACTTCGAGTTATCGAAAATAACGACGAAAAACTTCGAATTAAAGAGATAAAATTATATTTAATAAGTAATGAAAGGTGCAGGAAATAGATTTTTTTCGAGATATCGAGAGTCTACTATATATATATGTCTATATGAAGAGTTGTATGTTCATCAGACCTGTGTGTGTGGGGGGGGGGGGGGGGGGGGTCACTTCTTTTACCTGATACTCAAACTTGGGTTTGAGTTATCACTTAACCCTGACTGGTCGGCGTATCACGTAAAAAGACCTCGGTTCGATTCCAAGTGAAAGTAAAAAAAAGTGCGTAGCACTACATTGCTGACTTCCGGACTGCAGATCAACGTAACCTTCGAACAAACACTACAACCACTGCCCACGTGCTAACACTTCACGGCATCAACCACTCCCCATGCATCTCAATCATTCGTTCCTCCTTCCGACTCACTGGGGGGGGGGGATACTGTGGGGGTCACTTCTTATACCCGATACTCTTATTTGGGCTTGAGTGATCACTTTAGCTTGACTGTTAAAGTATCAGTTTTCACTCTAGGTGTTTTTTGAAGGGAGGTCCGCCCTGACCGCCCTTTTTTCATTTCGATAGCGCCCTCATGCCCCTTTTTTCAAAAATGCCGCCCTCTTTTGAAAAACTTCCGCCTTTCTTGTCCTTTTCAGTCAAGCCCAAGCATCATTGCTTCCCTAGTTGTCATTAATAAAGGCGTCGATTAAAAAAAAATTATGTGTAAATTTGCAATTAAGTGAATTATGACAGTAGAAAAATAAACTCCTTTAACTACTCATTCCGCGGTAATTTCGAGCACGGGGCATTCTACAGATCCTATTGGTTGCCCGTGCCTGCATATGAAATACTAAGTATTTTTTTCTGTGTTTTTTTAAAGAGAATATGGTTTGGGATAAGGTAGGGATTGGTTTGAAAGACTAGGCATTTTATTGCCAAATTTTGGATTTAAGTATCCTTTATATCAGTTTTGTAAGGGATCTGATTCCTACTTACAGAATTGGTTTTTAGGGAAAACAATTTTAAAATGTCAAATTTTAGATTTCAAATAATATTTTCATAAAGAGACATCAATTTTGTACGGGTCTTTAAAATATACGAGGCATCGTTCCCGGGTCTTTCCTTCGAGATAGGCCCCGAACCGTTAACAATAGCCCAATATGCAGCTTTGGCGCAATGTCAACCGACAAATCGGAACTTTTTTTTTGTTTGGTCACGGGTCCGTTGTGTCAATGTGTGGCCTCACCCACACAAAACATTTTTTTTAAAGTGCAATTTTAAAAACAAGAAGTGCCTTTTCAAAAATGGGGTCCCCTTTTACTGCCCACAGCGCCCTGCCCCTTTTTATTTCTAGAGTGAACACTGAAGTATCATACAGAAAGTCATCGGTCCTATTCCGAGGGACCGCTTCAGACCTTTATCGGCAGCTGATGTTTTGAATTTAAATACAAGAGATCTTGCATATAAATGAGCTCTCAGAAAAGCAGGGCCGCACAGACAGAAAAATCTGAATAATAACCATTCTGCAATCAAATTGCTAGGCAAAACTTTTCCTTTAAAATAATCATTGCATTTTGTAAGGATCGAATAGCTATTGATTGTCATATTAATTTTCCACTGAAGGACTAATTGATAAATATAGAAAATGCTTTTCAAAAAGCATGCTTTTAGTAAATCTAGCTAAAATTTATATTTTGTAAATTGGCTAAAACTATCAACATGAGACCATTGTTATGAGAATTCCCAACCGTTTACTTGAACGTCCTAGTAATTTATTTTACTTTGTACTTTTTAGTACAACTATTAATAGCGTGTTTTTTTTTAAAAAAATTGTAAATTAATACCTTATAAAGAAAAGAGGATAAAATATACGCACTGAGCAGGTATGATAATCAACCTTCCACGAAATTGAGTTTTTTTTTCTTTGTCTTTTTCTCAATTTTCCTGTTTTTAACCGAACGCTAACGCTAAGCGCGCTAACCAAAACTCCAAAATAAAACCGCCAGACATTTTAAATTAAAACCGCCAAGTCGAGAGGTTATAGATTCGACTGTTATGTATTATTTTTTTTATGTATGTTCGCGCAGGATTTAGGTTCTAATTCAGATATTTGCAAAATTTTTTTTGTTGGATAGGGGATGTTTTACTGGGGAGCAATTTGAAAAAATATCCGGTTATCCGGCATGTAACTATCCGGAATTCTCAATTAACCGGACCGTTTGAAATAAAATATTTCCGATTTCGAAAATTCTTTTTTTGTTGGATAGAGAAAAATCCACTTTGACAGAAACTGCAAAAAATATACGATTATCCGACTATTATATATCCGGATATAGTGATTAACCGGACTTTTTTGTTTTAAGTTTCTCCAATTTCAAAATGTTTTCAATTGTTTGATAGAAGTTGGACAACAATGACACTTCGTTCATCCGGCATTTATTTGTTTAAATATTATTTTATTATACATTAATTCTGATGGAAGGTAGAATAAGCGGGATACGTATATATTTAAAAATAAGTTATTTCTTACCGCCATAGGTTATGTATTCTAGTAGACCGATTTTGATTTGTTAATGCATAAAATATACAATTTTGCATTTTTAATACAGTAGACTCTCGATAACTCGAACTTCGATATCTCGAATCTTTCGATATCTAAAAAAAAATCGATTTCCATACACTTTCATTGCTTATCTAATGTAATTTTATCTCTTTAATTCGAAGTTTTTCGTCGTTATTTTCGGTAACTCGAAGTTTCCTCACAACTCAAAATTTTATTTTCCTCTCAAAACTACGGATTTTGAAGAACCTTTAGCATATATGTAATTGCCACGTTCTTCTTTATCAGTTCTCTTTCTTATTGTGCGTTAGTTATTGAAAGGGTATACGTACAATGGATTTCTACCTGTGCCTCACCCTTTTGTTTGAATGTCGCCAGACTGGATTCCCTGAGCTGTATTCCCTGAACTGTATCACATTACCGACCGTCCAGAAAGCAACTCACTTAAAATATGAAGACGACACTCGACCCCTTCTCATTTTTGTTTAGGCAATGCACTCTCTATAGCAGCATTTGAGGGAGTGAATGGGAGCAATTCGATGGACAAATGGATTTCTGAATTATTTTAATGATTTTGGATTCACACTTTTATCTTTAATTTTTGATTTTATTTTTCAACAAACAGATGTTTTATATGACATTCTTCAAAAAAAAATCTTTAGATATAAAATATTGTCTTCAGCAAGTCAAGGTAATTCAGAACATTATAAGACAAAACCATAATGAGAACACGTTCAAACGTATTTTTGAAATTGCGAATTCGAAAACAGAAATTGTTTTCAAAAGACAAGATGACTTCCGAACTCACGAAGATGTGTTTAAGAAATTTAAAATGTTATATTTTGAAATTTTGGATACCATAATAATGGAATTTGACGTAAGATTTAAAGATAGCGAAGTCTATATTTTTTTTTGTTTTGCCGATTCCTCAAAGCTTGAGGATTTTTCGATAAATATCCCAGAAATGGCTTTTGAAAGTTTGAATTTTTTTTTTTTTTTTGGGGGGGGGGGGGGGGGGGGGGGGTCACATGATTTCGGCTGCACTAACATTTTCGACCACGGGCCGCCAATGCAGTTTATACTACCAATATTGGCAGTATAAACCATGGTTTTAGTTCTAAACAAAATGGCCGCGTATACGATCGCTCTGCTAGGCTTAAAACTTTCGTTGTGTTTTTCGAAGGCGCAACCTCGGAGTAACCACGGTGTACAAATTCTCCAGTTGAGCTGAGGCTGTGAATAAGGTTCCGACGAAATCCTCCGATTTCCTTCAATCCTCGGTTTTCGTAATCCACGGTTAATCACTGGATTTTTCAGAACTTGTGAATAAGAGGGTCAGCTATTTATTATCTTTCTATATTGAGTGTTCCGTTTGCTATATATGTTAATATTTAAGGTTCTAATATTCGTTTATTATTTTCCTATTGTGATTCGTTTGTTTCCATTACATTAAACACCCTAAATATTACATATCCTTTTTCTTGCATTTCAGTTACTGTGTGGTTGAAGCCCACTGGCAATGCCCCCATTATCAAGAACAAAAAATGGGTCGTGGAAAGGGACTGCACCATTGCTAAAATAATGGGCTTTCTGAAGCAGTATATGAAACTGGATGCCAAAGCTTCTGTGGTATGTATTGTCAAAGAGTAAGATAGCAATAAATAGATAAGACTGTCATGACTTTTCAAAGAGTAAGCTAGTAATAGTTTTAAAATAGAGCAATCCTTTTTCAAAGATTCCATAAGGCAGGGCCTATTCTATAATAAATAGTCATAGCTTGAATCAGTGGGGGGGGGGGGGGGTAAAACAGGAAATTTCCCAACTTAACGATTCGAAATTTCCAACTCGACTGTACTGAATACCCTCCAAAAAAACTTTAGAAAAGTAAAACACGCTAAGCGCCCCCCCCCCCCCCCCCCCCCTCTTTAAAAAAATCGTCGAAACTGTGGCCAAAAAAGTTGTGATATAAAAAAAAACCAAGCCAATTGCACTAGGGAGCTCAACCCTGCACACTCACTCACTAGCCTTCTCCCAGAAAAAAGCTGCGCTTTCTTTTCTTAGCACGATTAAAATTTTATACACACATAAATTTTTAATCGAGCTAAGAAAAGAAAGCGCAGCTTTTTTCTGGGAGAAGGCTAGTGAGTGGGTGTGCAGGGTTGAGCCCCCTAATGCAATTGGCTTGTTTGTTTTTTATATTTTTTATGGGGGGGCTTAGTGTTTTTTACTTTTCTAAAGTTTTTTTGGAGGAATTTCAGTCCTTTTTTTCAACCCACCTTTTGGAGAATGTCAGACTAATCACCACTTTTTAAAAATTACTATTTGTTTTCCCATTTCAGGGATGGAACGTAGAAGATTAGAGATGGATATTAGTCAAGTTGGGTGATAGTTTAATCCATTTTTAAACTAAACACCACACTCTATTTAGAGCATTCCATAATAGTATCAGTGTCCGTGGCGTTTCTTGTGGCGTTCGGACCATAGAATTCCAACTCCTAAAATGCAGACGTCCTGGGTTAGTAGGGTGTGAAGAAGAACAGGGTGGTAACATAACCTGGAAATCAGAGAATTATCATGGATTTTTTTTAATTCTGGAAATGTCAGGGAATTCTTCAAAATCTAACACAAAAAAATCAGGGAAATTTTCAAATTTGGATCATTAAAACAGCAATTGTCGTCTATTATGCCCGTTATTCTGGGTAGTTTAGTTGTAAATATTTCCTTTTAGTTCTGAAAAGGAATTTTTAAAATAAAAGCATGGTTATGTGCATTTTCATTTACATATTTTCAGTTTTATTTTTGAAAAAACGTGAACCACTGCTGGAGGGAGAAGCAAAAGCAAAGTGTGTTGGACTTTAGATTGTAAGCAATATGTGAGGGGCTAATGACTATGCGATTTATTTAAGTTTAGAATAGGAAATATGAAGCATATAAAATTATCTCCAAAAGAAATAATTGGAAAAATCTTGCTTTTTTTGCATTATCTGCTTCCAGTAAACATGTTTAATTACTATTATGCTTGTCACTTGTGTTGTATCCATAAATTATAATTTTAACTGACTATAAGCTTGCTTATAATTTTGCATTTAAAATGCAATATATTTATTGTATAATATTATTGTACCGTGGATACTTTTTTTTCTATACAAAGCATGTATTGCAACATTTCCTAATATAATTGTAAAATCAGGGAAATTTTTGTGACAAAATCATGGAATTCAGGGAAAATATCAGGGGACTTTTTTTTCCAGAATTTTGTTGCCACCCTGAAGAAGAATTCTTCCATGGGAACCGTTTTCCATCGTTGAATGCCTCACTGAATTTCTTGTTTTGCACCGTTAGTGGAAAAGAAAAAGGAAAGGCCTAACGTCCAACTGAAGAATACGTAATTTGCACTGTTCTTTTTTGCTTCTGTTGTTTGAAGCTGCAGGTCAGAGCCAGTCATCCAAACTTAGAAAACTCATTAGAAATCTTTTTTTTTTCCAACCACATTTCCTAGAAATTTATTTTTATATTTTATTTTTTTCTGTAATGCGGGCGTTTCACGTGACACATCATGATGGAAACTTACTAGTAGTTTCGATTTCTTCCCTACAGCAGACAACTTTCCTTTTGTTTGTTTAGTCGCTACGCTTGCAATTATAGGAAAGAATGTTTATAATATTTGTTTTTTTTCCAAATAAGTAATATTTTTATTCTATATATGAATAAATATAAATGCACAAATACTTATATTATTTATGTATTTAATTAGAATTACAACGAAATACGGAAAAATACTTTTATTTCAACACACAAAATGCTTCATAAACGATGAGTACAATCTATCTCAGTATATGAAGTAAATAATTTTTATATTGAGATATTATTTAATGACAAAAACTTAAAATTATAGTACAGGAACTGAAGTTCCATGCTAATCCTACGGAACTTCTTCGGCTTCGCGGATGTTTCTTCATGTTCCGTTGGAACAGCGGTCTTCTTCTTCTCGGCGTGAAACTCCCCCATTAGAATTACAACGAAATAAGGAAAAATACTTTGAATTAAACAAAAAAAATGCTTCATAAACGATCAGTACAATCTATCTCAGTGTATGTAGTAAATATTTCTATATTGGGGTATTATTTAATGACAAAAACTGAAAATTATAGAACAGGAATTTTAGTTCATGCTAATCCTACGAAACTTTTTGGCGTTGCGAATTTTTCTCCATATTTTGTCTTCTCCTTCTCGGCATGAAACTTCCCTTATTCTTCTATAAAAAGCCTTTCTTTACATTTAAAGATTAGTTTACTCGCAAATGTAAAGGTTTATTTTTATTTCCTCAATAATTTTTTTTAAAAAAATTACTAGCTTATATTTTAATTAGGGGCCTCCGTGGCCCAGTAGATAAAGGCGTCAGCTGGGAATCAGAGGATTCCTGGTTCGCTCCTGTGCGACAGACTTGACAAGAAAAAGTAAAAAAGTAGTGATCTTGTGATCGGAGGGTTGCCAGCTTCGCTACAAAATACTAGAAAAGTCGTCCAGAACATCCGCAAAAATTATCGGCATGTATACTATGGAACTGGTGCACGATCAATCTGATCGGGTTCCAAAGTCTCGACGTCTATTGAAGGCGTTGGGTGCCAGCTCAGGTTTTGCCCTCGTTATATGACTATGGTTCAAAAATACGTGGCATCGTCCCCGGGTCTTTCCTTTGAGATAGGCCCCGAACCGTCGCCAATAGCCCACTGTGCATCTCTAGTGCTCTGACTTTAATTAATCAAACCAACCAAACTATCTCTCTATTTTAAAAAAAAGTAATCCCTAGGGGGAAAAAGTAAGTCCTAGGGGGAATTTTCAGTTCTTTCAATGTTATTCAGATCGTATCTCAAAATGTAAAAGTCCTAAAATTATGAAATTAAGTGAATTTGTTAAGAAATGTTTGATAAATAAGAAGAATATATTTTTGTTTCAATACTGTTATTAGTTTATAAGTTATTTAATATTAAAGTCGTCGTTGATAAAATTTCGCTTATAAGTAATTTTGTCCGTCGAGTTTCTGAAACACTATTAAGAGGAGAGATCCAATTTTTTTATTGAGTGTACAAATAGGTTTGAACTGGAAATCCAAGTAAGCATTTTTTTAAATTCGAATTAGTTTTGGATTTATAAATTTTTGAAACATTTAAACACGCTCCACTTTTTGAAGTTTTTTCACCCTCATTTTTAAAACGTGATTTCTAAATTGCTATAAGTCATTTAAAATTACATATTCTTTTATTCAAAAAAATATATTAATGTTCGCTAAAACTTCCTCTTTCTGATGTTATAAAGATTATATTCCTATCTTTACAATTAAATTAGATATAGTCAATTAAGATAGGTATAAAAAGTAGCGAAGAAGGATAAAAATGTCGGATATTTCGAGAAAATTTTAATTTGCGACTTTTTGTCTCATTGTTCCGCTTGCATCTCAAAAGGTAAATGTCCTAAAATTATGAAATTATGACAGTTTATTAAAAAATGTTTGGGAAATAAGGTGAATATATTTGTTTTTTAATACGATTAGTATATTAGACGTTATTTTATGTTAAAGTCATATTTTTAAAAAATTTCGAACACAATTCACACATTTTTAGATACTTGTCTTCCAATTTTTTTCAACAAAAAAATTAATAAAAAATTAGGGATACAGATTAAACTATTGGCTACAAATGATCCAGAGCGTTTGTGAAAATTCGATTTAGTTTTGTGGTTATAAATTTTTAAATAATTGACGAAATGTCTGAAATAATCGTCAATTTTACGCGTAAAATTTTAAGTGATAAATTAAAACTGCTCTAAGTAGTTCAAAAATATACTTTTTTCCCGTTAAAAAAATATAGTTATATTCGTAAACTCTTCCTTTCTTGAATGGTATGAAAACTGAAATTCTATCTTAAAAAATAAATTAGATGTAACTATTTATGTGAAGTACTATAATTATTATTAAAAGATATTTCGGAGCAAAATGCCAACGTTGGCAAAATGCCAATATGTATGTAAATCCAAATTCCGTAGCTTAATATATATTTTAATGGGGAATTATTATTAGCGCCAATTCTCAATAATCTTACTTTATATAAATAAAAGTTGGCGAATAAGGCTTTTTTTTGCTTGGCGCGTTTTAGGCTGTTGTTTGTTTACACGTTTCGCTTTTAAATGAGTAGAAACAATTGCGTTGAAGCAGTTCTGCAGTTGAGCTTTTCCAGTTATCAGACCCACCACAACGGCGGCAACGTTTGTGTGTGTGTGGGAGGGGGAGGGTGGGGAGAGCATGCCACCCCTTCCCCTCTGTAAACTTGAAACCTTAAAAGTTGGGGTTTTCGAATTTTAAAAATCCCTGAGTTGGGAAAATTTATGCCTCAGGAAAATTAATATTATTAGCAAATGAAAGCGACGGAAGACTAGAAATTGCCCAGCTTGTATTAAGATGAAACTTAAATTAGATCTCAAAACGGAACACTGCATTGGAACATGCGTGCAACAAATCAATACTTTCGAGAGAACTGTTTAATATTACCTATAAAAAGCTGACAAATGTCTATAAGTTGGAACTGTGATTTTTTTAGCACTGTTGCGTTGTGAATTTTGAATCGTTAAGTGTGGTCTGGTTAATAAACGTCGCACTAGAGCTGCACATTGAACTACTGGCGTTGGTTCGAGCAACGCGTCCTTGATTGGTTATTGGTACGTATTTACTTACTACATCAAGGACGCTTTGGTTCGAGGCCTATCTCGAAGAAAAGACCCGGGAACGATGTCTCATATTTTTAACAATGGTCCAGTGGCGGCTCGCCCACTACAGCAAGTACAGCCGGGCTGCACCTAAATTCATTAGTGTATATTAAAACTAAAATCAGATATTTTACTAATTTTCTTAAATAAAGATTAGAATTGAAAATGAAATTT
This sequence comes from Troglohyphantes excavatus, assembly GCA_963932185.1. Taxonomy (NCBI): domain Eukaryota; kingdom Metazoa; phylum Arthropoda; class Arachnida; order Araneae; family Linyphiidae; genus Troglohyphantes; species Troglohyphantes excavatus. Next base: position 20,967,168 of record OZ010678.1, read on the forward strand.
CTACGGTAGTAAACAAAATCTCCGATAAATAGCACGCATGTTACCGTAAAGCACAATTCAGGAGGGGGAAAACTCCATTCAATCAAACTGCAGCCCAAAAGCTAAATTCGAAATCGGCTGCATCGTTGCCATGGCAACCGCTACGTAGTATGGAGATTCCCCCCATGCTAATGCACTGCATTTGTGTAGGAAGGTACAGCCGAAATGAGTTTTCTTGTTTTAGCTGCACTTAAGGTTCGATATGCTGATTGGCTAATGGTTGAAACGAGAACTTACGAGATTATATCCAAACGGAAATAGTTTTCGTGATACATTTACTGTGTGCTGTTGTTTCAGGACGTGGTCCTGCTGTTGTTTCGTTATGTAAGTTAATATTAAAATTGACCGATTCGCATGTTTAAAAGAAAGCAGGATTGCTTTAATTTTCAAAAAATAAGTAAGTGTTTTCTATTTTTTTCGCATGTTATCATTTTTTAAAAATCGAAAGGAAACTTGATTTGAGTAGTGAATAATAAAGAATTTCCGTTCATGTAAGGTTTTTTGAAAATAGAGAAGTGGGGGGGGGGGGGGGGGGGGATTCACATGATTTCGGCTGCACTAACATTTTAGACCACGGGCCGCCACTGCAATGGTCAGATAACGAGAACAACACTAGAGCTGGTACCCGACGTCTTTAAGTTGGGAATTTTGAATCGTTCACTTTCGGAATTTCGGATCGTTAAGTTGGGAAATTCCTTGTCTCAACATCCCAAAAATAAATTCGTGTGACGGCACTGCCAGTAATAATTTATATAACTAAAAAAAGTATTGTTGTTAGGACACGTTGTCATTGTCTACAGTGTATGAAGCCGGTATTGTTTGCGAAGCAAACTAAAGAGGATTTCGAAGCAATCCTCCGGGGGTTGGCGAAGCGTTAGCGGAGCAGGGGGCGGAGCCCCCTAGTATTTAAAATTAAAAAAAAAGAAGTAATTTTTTTAAAATTCTTTTCACGATATCTAATTTTAAAAAAATAATTTCTGTCTGAAAGTTTGTACTATTTGAGATTTCAAGATTTTTTTTTATGTTTTGAAAATAAGAAGGGAATGATTTGTGTTTGCTTAATTATTATAAATATTTCTGATTGTTCTAGAAATTTCAGAATGAAAGCTTTAATCACATACAAAATAAACTCTAAGACGATTTTCAAACAGTTGACTTAAAAAAGGAAAATGTCTTGAAATTCCTTCAAAAATTATGATCGACTTTCTAATAGACAAACATGTGAAGATAATATTGTTTTTCTATTTATACTAAAATTACTAAATGAAAATGCATTTTTAATAGTTATAGCAGACAAACATGTTTTAGATACACTTTTAAAAATTTCAGTTCAACGTTGCACCATACCTTGGTGCTCTGCAACAACTTACACCGTATTATGGTGCAAACTAGGTAATCTACCAAAAATCCTTGATCGAGAATAGCGCAGTTTTGACCAAAAAATCGTGCAATCTCCTAAACTTCAACCGAAACCTTCGCTGAATCTACAAACCGGGAAATCCCCTCAATCCTCTTGCATTAGAGCCCCGCGGTTGCCCAGTGGATAAAGGCGTTCAGACGGTAATCAGAGGATTGCAAGTTTGAGCCCGTGCGGTGAACTTGACAAAAAAAGTAGTCATCTTGCGATCGGAGAGTTGCCAGCTTCGCTGCAAAAATACTAGAAAATCGTCCAGATCATCCAATAAATTATATCAGCGTTTCACCATAATGGGGAGTTTCACGTCGAGAAGAAGAAGACCGCTGTTCCAATGGAACATGGAGAAAAATTAGCGACGCCGAAGAAGTTCCGTAAGATTAGCATGGAATTTCAGTTCCTGTACTATAATTTTACGTTTTCGGCATTGAATAATAACTCAGTATAGAAATATTTACTTCATACACTGAGATAGATTGTACACATCGTTTATAAATCATTTTGTTTGTTGAAATAAAAGTATTTTGCCGTATTTCGTTGTAATTCTAATTATATACAGATATAATATAAGTATTTCTGTATTTAAATTTATTCATACATAGAATAAAATATTCCTTATTTTGAAAAATCAAATATTATAAACAAACTTTTCCATAATTGCAACCGTAGCGACTAAACAAACAAAAGCAAAGTTGTCTGCTGTAGGGTAGAAATCGAAACTACTAATAAGTTTCCATCATGATACGTCACGTGAAACTCCCGCATATGGGGTAGCGAAAACGCGAATTTTGGTTCAACGTTTTACCATAAAATAGTGGAGCGAAAATATGAGTTTTGGTGCAACGTTTCACCACTAAATGGTATCCGTGATAGTACCATAAAATGGTGAAACTAAGCACTAAATAATGGTTGCAGCTAAATGGATACACAAATTTGTTGCAAGGTCATACTAAATTATTAACAGTGTACTATAAATAATTAAAAATAAATTTCACTATATTTTGAATTGATTTAAGAAAGTAAATTAATATTTTTATGTAATACCAGAAGTAAAATTATACAGACACTTTTCTTAAGATCTTCTATCTCGTTTCATCATCTACTTCTTTTTGATATTTTTTTTCCATGAGATATCAGATTATACTAATACATAATTGAGTTCTTTTATATAATTGCATCAGTTAAATTTTGATGTTTTATGTTTCAGTTCCTGTATGTTAACCAGTCCTTTGCACCGAGCCCTGATCACGAAGTCGGAAATGTGTTTGAGGTAACTGGCAGTTGTTAATAAATTAATTCAAATAACATATAAAAAAACTAAACAATCACACATTTCAGAAACAGATTTTAATTGATAGTTTAAAACCATTTCTTATTTTTGATGTGCATTATTTTTAATTTTATAATTATTGAGAACTTTATCAAATTTATTTTCTTTTGTAAATAAGTTATGATGCTTCAATGATTTTTAACATTTACATGGTGGCTGGGACAGCATCATTCCCATAGATTTTACAGCTCTAGCGATGGGCTTGGGACAATTTTGATCATGGAGTGGGGGGGGGGGGGGATATTTAATGGTAAGTTCCAATTGCGGCCCACGGCAATCTTTTGTCTGGGCAATGAACAATTGTGTTCTTCTTTGAGAATATGGTAACCCGGCTCCCTTCGGCCGCAATTGCCATTTTTAAAGCATGCAAGGTCTGAAATATGCAATTTGCAGCAGAAAAGGTTTCGAACATGTAACGCTTGACTAATGGTTTCTACAGATCGTCTTCAGCTAGGCTTTTCTGTTTTTAAACCCCTACAGTGACCCTATCCCTATCTGCAAATCTACCTGCTTAATGAAGAATTGTTAATGATCTGTCCGTCAGACAGTTACACGCTTCTTATTGTAAGGCAAGTCAACTTTCCACAATGCTTTGAGAACTCTTCAGCCCACAGGCAACTTTCCTTTAATTTAGCCCACGCGAAAATGTTAAGAACTTATTTAAGATTTGAAAATATTATTTATATAAATTGAATTGTTAGTTTAGAAAAGGGAAATATCTTTTATGGAGGGAAAAAACATTACATTACAAACTAATATTGTTTGCTCTCAAGATAATTTTTCTTATATGATATATGAAGAGTTTGGAGGGAAAAAATATAAGTTTAATAATCAAGTTTAATTAATAATATAAAATTTAATAGATTATTAATTTGTGAAATGTGTTAGCTATAAAACTGAACTTTCAGCATACCAAGTTATGAAATGGGAAAAAAAGTTTTTATTGAAAAATGTTAAAAAGATCAGAATGCTGTTAAGGAGACACGATAGTTTATTTTCTGCAGAATCACTCCTGGGGACTATTAGCGTTCTTCCATTGGACCCTCATCATAACTTTACAGTGTGCAGTGCATATAACACTCAAAATTTTAAAATATAAGTATTTGATTATTTATCAAATCCTTAAAATAGTATTTTAAATTAACTAGTAATTATATATTTTGCATTTCAATGACAAATTAAATAAGAATTTCTTTTTAAAAAAAAAATTTTTTATTCACAATTTCAACATATATAATATAATTTACACATAATTATAATTATACTAATTTACATATTTGCTTTAATTCAAGCTATAAATGAATAAATAACAAATAAACCTGAATGTAAATAGTTATGTACAAAATATGCATAATTTATTATAGATAAATCACATAGACTTGATTTTAATTTCAGTGCTTCAATATCAATGGAAGGCTAGTGTTGCATTACTCCACAAGTCCTGCATGGGGTTGATCATCCTTATCTGACATGCATGATTTTTGTACTATAATTGTTTGTAATATTGCAATATATACATAAATGTAATTATCTCCTTTGTGCAAGTATAAATAGTGTTTCTTTTTGGAATTGAATTATTTTAGCATTATTCATACCAAAACTTATTATAAAGAATTTCTCTCATGATTATACAGAGTGGCAACATAACCGGGAAATCAGGGAATTATCATGAATTTTTTTAATTCTGGAAATATTAGGGAAATGTTCAAAATTTCACAAAAAATCAGGGAAATTTTCAAATTTGGTTCATTAAAACGGCAATTATCGTCTGTTATCCCTATGTTCTGGGTAGATTAGTTGTCAACATTTTCTTTTAGTTCAGAAAAAGAATTTTAAAAAACAAAGTATGGTTGTGCGCATTTTCAGTTTCGTTTTTGAAGAAACATGAACCCCTGCTGGAGGGAGAAGCCACAGCAAAGCACGTTTAACTTTGGATTGTAAACAACATGTGAAGGCTAATGAATATGCGATTTATTAAAGATTAGAATAGGAAGCATATAAAACATTTAAAGTTATCTACACCAGAAATAATTTGAAAAACTTGCTTTTTCTGCATTATCTGTTTACAAAGAACATGTTTAATGACTATTATGCCTGTTACACTTGTATATGTGTGTGTTGTATCCATAAATTAGTATTTTAACTGACAATAAGTATTACTTATAATTTTTCATTTATACTGCAATAGATTTATTATAATATTGTACAGTGGATACTTTGTGTATATACAAAGCATATATTGCAATATTTCTTAATGTACTTGTAAAATCAGGGAAATTTTAGTAACACCATCATTGAAATATTTTTTCAGGATTTTGTTGCCACCCTGTTATATTAATTCAACAAAATATTGATACCATTTTGGACATTAATACCATATGGGGAAATATATATAAACATGCAATTTACATAGATGAAACGATAGTAATTTTTATTTTTATGTTAAAAATTTATAATTTTATAAAGCATATTGTTATGATACTTTTTTGGAAAGAAAACTTTAACAATGTAAAAATTCCAATTTTAAGTTTTTTTTTTTTTTAGTATATTTTTCATTACTATTAAAAAAAATTATTTCCTATTATATATCATTTTAGAAATAAGTTACTAATTTGTCAAATATACATTGTGCTGGCAACTTTTGAAATAACTTATTTTCATTTTAAGTTGTTTTAAAAAAGAAATTCATAATTTTTAGTCTCAAAGTAATTTATGGATTGCTTTGAAATTTTAAATGAATTTGGATTTTACTTAATATGAAAAAATATGAACGATGGAATTCCAAATGAGAAACTTTCGATTAATGATTTTATTTCTTTGCAAACTAACATCCCAAAGCTGCATGAGAAATTTATTATGATATTAGGCATTTATATCATATTGGCCTTAACAACACATTGAAAAAAATTGTGTGAACTTTATCACAGTTTTTAAAGGGGCAAGTCAGGCTTCAAAATGACAAAGTGATAAAAATGGATGATCACATCTTAACCCTCTAGTGCCTATTTAATTAAATAATTAATGAAAACCGATGTGTAGCGTGTATCCGACATCATGTGTAATTACTTGAATAATTTTCAAAAAGTATGAAAATATAATTAAATACAATCTACATACCTCTGTTATTAGCTAGGATTTTTTGCAGAGCCAGATTATACTTATAAGTAATAAAACAATCTTCAAAAATTTCACCTTCCCGAGCCAGTTTTAGAACAACAGACCTCGAAGCAACTAATTGCCCTTATCACAATCATTTTCATAAAGAAAAGGGATTGTGGCGGTTATAAGAACTAGGCACATGGTTCCCTATGTGACAATACTATAATAGTGAACATAAAACACGTTAGATGCAACTAGCGGTCATTTTAAAGTTGTGTAGCATATATGCTACACTATGCACTAGAGGGTTAAAATCGGAATTTATGGATGAAAAATGCCCAAAAATTAAGGCAAGAAAAGTGTCAGATTTATTGCTAATAAAATATAAGTAAAATTATTATAGACATAGATCTATATACCTTCAAAGGTTACTAAGCAGTTATAGGGCATGCCACTCAATGTTTAAGTTAGACACAGCCTTTAAAGAAAACAAAATTAGTATTTCCTAAAATCTTCAAGAACCCTATATCAACCATTAGTGATATTTTCTTTCCACTTGTGAGGACTGTAGTAATACAAGATGTGAATGGAAGAGTTTAAAAGTGCTGCAAAATTTATTTGATAGTTTCTTAGTGCATCATATTTTTATAATTGGCAAGTGAAAAATCTTTTGTGTCCACAATAACGCACAGCATTCACAATTGGTCAATAACACTAACGTAGAATGTATATATTATTTTAAAACAACAGGATTTGACACTCGAAATATTGCTGGTAGTAAGTTAGATAAACTTGAAAATAGTTCTTCTGATATACCCTGAAATAAGAGGCAATATATGTTATAAATTACAGGGTATCTTCCCAGCTAAACAAATATAAAAAAGTGGGCATTTATTACAATATAATCTAATGATGACAACTCATGGTTATATTTTCCTACATGCTAATTTTTACGTAAGAAATTCATATGTTTTATGTTGTGGAAATATTTAATTTTTACTATTTTTAAAAAATTAACAAAAAAACTCTATAGCCATAGCATATGTTTAGTAATTAAATGAATTCAAGATGAAATAAAATAAATAATGAAAAGAATTTTAATTTTTAGTTGGTAAAAGAAAAGATACTTAAGAAAAATGTAACGGAAGATAATTTTTCCGTTAATGAAGGGGCACTTAGGAGAAGAGGTTAACTTAATTTAGTATTTACACTTTTAACCCATTGGTTACAATTGAAGAGTGAGACTCGTCATCTGCTTACTTGGGCGAAGTTATGGTGGACGAGTCTGACTCGTCATCTGAATTTAAGAAGCAGGCATTGATGTTTGTGGTACCCCCACCAGTGGCCGTTGATCGCAAACAATTTGTTGTAGGGTCGGTCAAGAATGGGATCAATTGAACCTCACCAAATCCGTCCCATGGGTATAAAAATCTTCAAATAATTCAGTACTCAAAGGGTAAACTAACAATGGTGCATGGATTAAACAGTTGAAAATTGGACTGTGCTAAGCAAACAACAGTTAACCTATAAATTGAAGAAAAAAAAATGTTGTTTCAACGTAAATGGAAGGCCAAATTTTCACTTTCTATGCTAAAAAAATCAGTAGCGAAAATTGATATGTAGCAAATTGTTTCAGTATGGATTTTCCAATTGAGTGGTTTGCTTTAAAGCCAGTTTTCTCAAAATGAACATTGTGTGGGATAACACTGTCTAATTACACTTCTTAACTTTTCAAATTGCTACCTATGTAACAATGGAAGATTAGGCATATAATAAATATGTATTAAGAAAAATTGTCTACCAAAATTAAATATGATTTAGAAAATACTTGAACACAAATTTATATCTTAATTAACACATGTTTATCAATACCTATTTCAGACAAGTATAAATTGAAAGTTTCTAAATGCTTAAAACATCATGGTATGCATTTTAATTGTTCTGCTATAGATATCTCAGTAAATTCGCTTACCTTTGGCACTAGAAATTGTACAGTCCTAGTTTCATCGCCGACCAGGGAGGCCATTTCGATCATGAAACCTTTGACACATTTGAAAATCAACTCTGCTCTTTTAAGACACCACTGGATTGTCATCTCCTGTTGAGAGATTTGTTTTAAAATGTTGGTTTAAAAACATCGTAAATAGCTAAATATGTTATTTTAACAGTTACGAGGTATTTTTTTCCTTTTCAAATCTGCTGTGGAGGGGGGTGGATACTGTTATTTATTACAGTAGAGCCTTGTGGATACACTGTTATTTATTACAGTATCATTAGACCCTTGAGAGAGATACCGTTCTTGTAGAGATACCGTTATTTATTACAGTAGACTCTTGATCATGTTGTAGACTGTGGGTGTTTTAGCAAAGAAATGAATACAAGAGGGTAGACATGACATTATTGAAATATATTTAAACTTTAGGTTCAAGCTAAGATAATATTTAAAGATAGGAACATTTAAGTGGGCACTTACGAGATTGACCCACTGGGACGACACAGGACTGATCACATGAAGATTGTAAACATGAATGATAGGGTGTTGCCACCACTAAGTTACAAGTTTATATGCATGGGTTGTTCTATTACAAACAAGCAGGGGTGATGGGAAAATGGGCATTGATATCCTACATAGACCTTTGTGGAGATACCGTTATTTATTACAATAGACCCTTGTGGAGATACTGTTATTTATTACAGTAGACCCATGATCATCTTGTAGACCCTTGTGGCGATACTGTTATTTATTACAGTAGACCTATGATCATCTTGTAGACCCTTGTGGCGATACTGTTATTTATTACAGTAGACCTATGATCATCTTGTAGACCCTTGTGGAGATACTGTTATTTATTACAGTAGACCCTTGATCATCTTGTAGACCCTTGTGGATACTGTTATTTATTACAGTAGACCCTTGTGGATATACTGTTATTTATTACAGTAGACCCTTGTGGATACACTGTTATTTATTACAGTAGACCCTTGATCATCTTGTAGACCCTTGTGAATACTGTTTTTATTACAGTAGACCCTTGTGGAGATATCGTTATTTATTACAGAGGACCCTTGTGGAGATACTGTTATTTATTACAGTAGACCCTTGATCATCTTGTAGACCCTTGTGAATACTGTTTTTATTACAGTAGACCCTTGTGGAGATACCGTTATTTATTACAGTAGACCCTCGTGGAGATACTGTTATTTATTAAAGTAGACCCTTGTGGAAATACCGTTATTTATTACAGTAGACCCTTGATCATCTTGTAGATCCTAGTGGATACTGTTATTTATTACAATAGATCCTCAATGAAACAACCCATTATGAAACAAATATTGAATGGTCAATATAATAAGTTAAAATAGAAATACATACAAACTGAACAACATATTGGGGCTTTTAGTGGTCGGTCATTACAATGAAGAGTTTGCTATAATGTGGGATTGTTGTAATCGAGGTCTACTGTATTTTTAGAAGTTTTTTTAATGAATGTATTCATAATTTCTTCAAAGTTGATATAATCAACAACAATATGAATTGCACATATTACATCCTTACAAAATTAGGTAAATAATAACTTACAGGCTTTAAAAAGTACTGATTATGTAAAAACATATTAAATCAATAATATCCATCAGCAGTCATATAGGAGTTCACTAATCTTTAAATTATTTACACGTTAAACAAATTAAGTGTTTGAACATTAAACAAAATTAATCTAGGCATTTATCAAATACATAACTTTAAAACAAAACAGATGTGGTATACATCATGCAATTTTCAATAGTCCTCAATGAAAATCCATGTTATAAGCCAAATTCATAACCAATTTTAAAAAAGGCATTATTAGTTAACTTGAATTTTTTTTATTTAAAAAATATTTTTATTGATATGAAGCATTGTACAAATTTCCTGTTCTGTACAACTGACTGTCTAATAGCAGTTGGGAAAGACCTAACTAGGGTTTTTAAACTCGTTAATCAATAACTCTTACTTCAGACATTTCGTGGACTAGTAGAAGAGGAATCGTCACAGTACATATGTCGTGTTCATGAGCAACTCTTAGAATGTTCCGGAGTCCAAGAATGGTGGGATGTCTTGAGTTCACGTCTGCTAACCTCAGCGTGTCATCGACCACCAAATGAAACACTACATGAACTTCGGACAGGTTGGAATGACGCGTGATGTAAAAATCACCGGTTTTGAGAGTAACTGGGTTTGTTCTCTGAAAGAAAAAATAAATGTATAGATAGCAGCGTGAAAGTTATAATATAGTTTATAATTAGCAATATATTATACACATATAAGATTATGTTCCGCTTTTTTAATTTTTCTGTAGTCTCAATGTGATAGTCTAAAGTGCTGATTCCAGCAAGAACTAACAATTGATTTATTTGAGCAAACGATTTTTCTCACAGCAGAAAAACATGCTCAAAGTGTTTTAAGTAGTTGTAAGTTTTATTTATTAGTATTTTAAGGTAATTATATAAGAAATGTAAATATGAATAGAAAATATTTTTAAAAAAATTATAGAAATTAATATATTCCCCAAACGTCCAAATATTTTAGTTTAATATTGTATATAATATTCCATGTGCAGCACATAAACTATTCAAATTACAACAGTCATAACTCCATAATTGAAGGTAAGGGGTTTGTGTATTGCACAACAGTCTTTGGCTCTGCTTGCTATATTTAAGCAGATACAAAGGGCTATGTTACACTTATATTGAAAGTTGTTGTGGATGTAAAACCTATTTTTATTGAAAGCTTAATTATTGTAACGTAACCCCATGAAGCTTTTCAAATATTTAAAACAGTAAATTTTGACTTCCTGATAAGAGTTTAGTCCGTAGCACAGAACTGCTAACGACAAAATAACAGTATGCAGTATAGCTATGGGAGCTTTTCCACCAAACACACATTGCCATAATCCCTGCTCTTATTACCATGCAAGGGCCCTGAAGTTACTATTACATATACGAGTAGCATGGAAACTGAGTAGCATTGTATTGTTTAAAGTGAATTGTATATTAATTACATTGGGATGTTACATTATATATCTACAAGCGAGTAATATTATGAGTGGAAATTCAAATATATACAACATTAAGCAATTTATCATCAACTCTCACCGTCTGATCGGCGGGGGATCCGTTTGACCTCCCACTGCTGCCCTGGCTGCCACTGTCCCCCTGGGAACAGTTGGCCGCCCTCCACTCCCCCACCCTCCTCCCCTGCTCTCGGATGACCTCCAGTGCCTCCTCAACGTCCTCAAAGTGGAACTCTGTGGACATCTGGCAGACGGCAGCAAACTCTGGAACATTTTTTGTAGAGTAAGTTACGAATATCTTCACAATAGTTAAAAAGGAAGGAAGAAACAGGTTTTATTAAAGTTGAAAGGGCTTTACACTAGGGTTCGAAATTAGCAGTCGTTAGAATGTAACTTTACACCCAGTTGTCATTTTTGACGCCTAACTTTTTATAAAAATTTCAGTTTGATGCCGTTTTTCTACATTAAGTCGTCCTTTTATACGGGCAACTTTAAATTATATATTTTTTTTTGTTAACAAGACACAAATGTGTGTTTTCAAATTGATCTCCCGCTTTACTTTTTTGTGCTTCGAGCAATCGACAAATGCCTATCCATGGGGCTACTAGCACAAGCGGTAGAATTCTGGATTGCTTGTTTCTCTCTTATATCCGGACTATTCGTTTTTGGGGATGTCAATTTTCACCTTCATATTTCACTCTCTATCATTATGTAATTGGCAAATCTTGCTACAGGTGTTGCTCCCTACGTTTTCGTAAAAGCATGTGTCTGATCATAACCGTATTGCAATCGTTTATTGAAATTGTGGTACTTGGATTTTTACTTTTAGATGAAAAAGCTTTTAATAATACAAATTGATATTCAATAATTTCTCGGTCTTTTCATTAAGACAGTGATGTCTTTAGAGTATAAATGAAAATATGCTTTTCATTTTATTCAAAAGAAGCTTTAACAATTACAAAAACATCATAGTTGGCAGCTCTGCTTAAGCAACTTGAACTATTTTAAAATTACTCCTAAGCAGAACATTTTGACAACTAAAGAAAATTGCTAGGTGTCAACGATGCCTAACTTTTATCTCCTAATTTCGAACCCTGGTAAAAGCTATTTATACTTTTTCAATTTTTATGATATTATTGGTACATTAAATTTTATTTAGAACAAACCATTTTTGTAATTGGAATTTATAATTCAAACATAGAGAGTTTAAAATAAAACATGTCGAAACTGGCTTCATGGTTAATAAATATATAAGACATAACAAACAAAAATAATTTTATTATTAAAAATCATTTAACCACATATAATAAAACCAATATTGAATTACAGTATTCAATATATGTATTTCAGCAAGTACAGAAACACATGAAAATGAGGTCATCAAGTACTCACCCCTTTTAATTCCAGTGTAAGAGTTGATTCGATTATCAACAAGCAAAACCAGTCCACTCAGGTTATTAGAATACAAAGATATGGCAGTTTGCAGACGCTGCGGCTGGGGTACAACAATTCCTCTAGTAAAACCAAATTTTTATGTAATCAGACATGTGTAATATACAAATATTCCTAAATATAAACCTGTTACCCAATTATATATATATTGGCAACATTCAATCCTACGATATGAGACATTCGTACAACATGTCAGAGCAATTCTGCAATGATTTAACAACTGTATAAACACTGTATTGTATAATAATATGTACAACACACACCCTTGCATTGCCCCCCCCCCCCCCCATATGCTGATAAATTCCTATCGACTTGGCAAAATCACAAACCTATTTGGCAAATTTGTGAGAGATTTGGCTTTTTTTTTTTTAAATGAAACTAAAAAGTTTCACTACAAGAAAAAAAGCCAAATATTTTACAAAATTGCCAACTGGGTTTGTGATTTTGTCAAGTCGATAAGAATTTACCAACATTGTTACGACCCAAGTAGAATGTTGGCATGTAAAAAATGTTGGAGAAATCATTGTAAAAAACTGCAATATTTTAATAAATTTTACTCCTGCTCAAGTTGGCAATTTCCCTTCTAAAACTAATTTTTCCCATCCAATAGAGAAAAAACAGGTTAAGTACCAGACTCTAAAAAAAGTTGGTAATTTGTTGATAAAAACCTATATTTGTGGGTCCAAACCCATAAAAACCCAAAGTTGTGGTAAAAACCATATTTGACTTAATTTTAAAGCTCCCCCCCCCCCCCCCCTCTCTGAAAAAAAAATAGCCCTAGCGATGACCTTGAAATAACGCATATAACAATTATTTAAAATTCACAAAAAGCCTATAACAGATTTTTATTAAGGTAAAATTCATACCCAACTTTGTTCAGTTTATGCCTGCACAGATCAAGAACATCAGCTGAAAGCAATCGTAGGTTATGCATGAGTTTCAGTTGTGAACCTGTAATATAAGAATACGTCGTAACAAATTTTGCTTCTAATTATCTTAAACAAAATCAAATTTAACTTGAAATGCTGTCTTAATATAATTATTTTTTTTTAAATAATATTACAGTGCACTGCACAACAAAAGTCATTTGTTCACTTAAAGAGTAATACAATTATTTATAACTTTCTTATCAATGTACTGTAATAAAAAATTACAAAAAATGCAATGCAAATTATATTTTATACATTTGATAAAAAAAAGTGTAAAATGTATTTACAGTTCGAAAAAAAATATACTAACATGTTACCAAAATTTATTATTTTCCACAACATAGTATTCGTTACTTAAATCTGACTTGTCTGTTAATATATTCAGATACATAAAAAAATAAAACTAATTTGTATTAAAATTCGTGTGCAAATTTTAATATTAATAGTACAGAATCACATATTCGCAATGATAAATGCTAAAATAAAAGCAAGATAGAAAATAAAGTGATGTTTATGATTTGCCTTTGATAAAATTTTGTTTGTTTAACAAGTTAGTAATAAAACAGATTATTTTGTGCAATATAAAATAAGTTAACCCATATTTAAAAAGCTAGATAGCAGGATTGTATTCGAGTCACAGTGATAAGACATCTATGATGGTCATTGGATTAAAAACATCCTATTGGTTTAGATTTGTTTTTCAACATAGAGTAGTTTTATGAATGAAAAATAGTTGCATGCATTTCTGAGAAAACTGGAGAGCCACAGTTGGATATATGTCACACTAGCTAAAGAATGTTAAGTATCAATAAAAACAAAGTTTAATATTAATTAAAAAGATTTTAAAAAAAATATTATTTAGAAGATTCTGAGAATAAGGATAACATTTAAATTAGATTTTACAAGTGTACTAATTCTAGGTTCCCTTACCAAGGTGAATTGTAAAGCTTTCCTCCATCCTTTGAGGTTGAGGCGTCCAATCACTGTCGTCGTTCATTGGAACAGCTTCAGAAAGGGCCCGTACTCTTTGTCTGAAAACACAAAAGCCTCATTTCAGTTGAAAATACTTATATTAATCATCAGGCGCTTTCGGAAATTTCCTTGGGAATAACGAAGAAGTGTAAAAAAAATTGCATGTTAAAAAAAATTATATACAGTTATTTTTAAGCTAATATTTGAACAAATGAAAGTCAGTGCAGCATTAATGTTGCAAGATAAAAAATCTCATGCTTAAAAAAACAATAAAAAATACCTGTTGTTATTATTAACCTAAAATTTATTTACAATTAATATGCTGATAATCATAATAATTAAAGAAACCATTTATTTTCTTAAGCTAACGTCTATTAACCAAATTATTTACAGGTAGATTTAAAAATTTGGAAAGGAAAAAATTATGTTTTTAATACATTTTTGCACCCCCCCCCCCCTACTGTAGTTGGGGGCCCGCAATATATATTCAGCTTCAGATCCCATTAATTATAAATCCGGCTCTGACATGTTTAGAGATTCTGTAATCAGTTAAGAAAAAGTAAAACGATGAATTTAAATAAAATGATTTGAGGTAGAATAGCCTGTACATCATAATCTGATGGAAGTATCAAATATACTTATATTTAGTTCAGACTTATTAATAGTAACTTACAAATATCCGGGGGATCCTGTACCACTCTGGTAGTCTTCGTGAACTTTCACGACCCACTCGTGGAATTCTCTTTTTTGAGTCTCTTTTAGCTCGCTTATTCTTCGCTCCCAGTATTCCGTTATGCTCTAAATAAAATGAATCATAAAACACTCAATTAAAGCATACCAAAACAGTTATTGTATGCAGTTCATTTAAAAATTCCAATATTCTTTTAAAACAAAGTAGATTGTAAAAGAGAAAATGAGTATTACATATATATGTTTTTAAGACAGAAATCCCTTTGAAACTGGCATCTCAAAAGCCAGTATGACTGAATTAGTTGATAAATAAATACTAGCAGTGCTGTCACACAAAACTATTTTTTGGGGGGTTGAAATAAAAAAAATTCCAACTTATCAATTCGAAATTCCCAACTTAACGATACGAAGTTCTCAACTTAACACCTTTGGGTGCCAGTTTAGGTGCTGTAGTCGTTATCTAACCATGGTTAAAAAATATGAGGCACTATTCACAGGTTTTTCTTTTGAGATAGGCCCCCGAACCTTGGCCAATAGCCCAATATGTAGCTCTAGTGTGACATCACCTAACCTAATAAAACTTAACGATTGAAATTCCCAACTCAACAGTGCTAAAAAATTCCAGTTCCAACTCATCATCATTTTAAAACTTTTTTTTATATATTAAGAAGGTCTCTCTAAAGTATTGATTTGTTGCACGCATATTCTAATGCAGTATCGATTCAAGGGTTTAATTTAATTTTAATGTTACAAGTTGGGCAATTTTTAAAACTCGAAATTCCTAATTTTTAGGGGTTTCCAAATCATGGGGGGAGCGGAGGGGGTGCTCCCCCCCCCCTATGCAACAGGCCTAAATAATAGTAATCTTTATATATAATTCTCTTACGCGGTGATTGAAAAACGCTGTTTTTCTCTAAGCGGAATGGCAACAGTTAGATAGTTTACAAAATTCTGTTGCGCTCGCATTTTATTTTGCCATTATGTAAGCCATTTTGACGATTAACCACTTCAATTCATTAAATAATAAAATACATTAAATCTTACACAAAAATATTATTTAACACCACGATTATGTTGAATTATCTGAAATTTAGTTTAAGTCTTATGCAAAAAGATTAACTTATTAAATTTAAAAAAAAAACAGGAAATTAATTACATTATATGAAATATTGGTTCCTGGACAACCAGTGGGTTATAGCTAGAAGATTTTAGAAGTGAAGAGTAATAAATTTCATTAAAGATAAATAAAAATTGGAACACTGTAAATGTTCTTATGAAGACGCTTACTTGTGTTTCTGTAAAGTGCCTTGTTGCCATGTTGTTAATGTCTTTATCAGTCAGGGATATTCCAACCTTAGGAACTGCTCTTTCCATTTCATCTGACTGCCTAAAAAACAAATAAAAAGATTAAATAAATTGAAATAAAAAATTTTATTTTAACCCGAGAGCACGGGCGCCGTGTCTTAGAGGCCCGGTCGTTCTAAAACCATACCGTAGAAACCCCCCCTTTTCTCGAAAGTGGTCCAGTAGCTGTATTTAAGGTCAACCACTTTCTGATGGATGGAATTTCAACATTCCTGAATTTCTCTTCTGTAGATATTTTAGATATTATGGTATTCCAGGACGGACACGCGTGTTCGTGTATTGAGATAAGTTCATTTTTTAAAAAGTTTTGGATGTAAAATGAAGCGATATATGACGTAAAAGGATTAAATGAAGAGGCTTGAAACTTTTCTAAAGATAAAAATCACACTTGTGGGAACAATTAGAAAAAAAAAAGCGAAAATTACCTAAGAAATTTATCACACGAAAACACCGAGAAGTGCATTCGTCTTTGTTCAGCTTTCAGAAGCACATGACATTAGTTTCATTTGTACCAAAAAAAGAATAAAAGCGTAAACGTTTTGTAATTTATTTTTTATATACACTTCGTGTCTGTTCTTTCATAGCAAATGCATTTAATGTGATAAAAGACATTTTTGGTTATATAATTTAACAAAAACGGCTGACCGGGTCTGATAGACCCACCGCGCGTCCTCGCTTAAGTTGTTAGGAAAAAGGTCCAAATAATCACTTGCCTTTGCCTGTTTTCCATTTGTTGAGTATTTTCCCTATGAAGTCCGTAATGTTTCGTTTGGTTTTGCCGGTGCTTCTCTGTTGACGTTCTAGTCCAGAGAAGTACTTCACTTCACTTTAAAATAAATCTCTTTCCGTACGATCTTTTGAAGATCAGGAATAGAATTTATTATTCTCTGATCTTATATATAAAATGTAATCAGATCTGAAGTAATGTTTATGTTTTTACGTAGAATAATTAAATGTATTTTCTTTATAAATACTTGTATATATTCTTTCCCTCGAAACTGTATGCAAATGACCATATCAGTTGTAACCGTGCCTATTATGTAAATGTAGTCGGACTATATAAGTCAACTTCATTTTGCACCTGATGTTCTGTGTTCTGTTTTCTGCAGTCTGATTATGTTCTGCATTATGTAGTTTCTCGAGTCCCTGACCTACGTGTCATATCGAGCCACATGCCGTGGTCTTTTTCTTTAACTTAAGTTAGTAAGTTTTTAATTTGTTGATATGCTGGTTTTAAATAAATTCTTTAAAGGAAATGAATTTGAGTTGTTTTTATCTTCGTTAACTTATTAGTAGTTGTTTTAAATATTTAACTCAGTCATCACTGCAATTCTGCTAAAAGGATGGGACAAATTTTTGAACATTGATAGGGTATTGAATATATCCCTATCAAGGGTTATGGGCCCAGCCTTTATTATGTAAATGTAGTCGGACTATATAAGTCAACTTCATTTTGCACCTGATGTTATAGCGCACCTTCCCCCGGGTTAAATATATATCTAGGAAATAAACTGGTTTGACAAAGAGGGTGTTTAAATTTGAAGTGAAGAAGAGCCATAAGTAACAATTAATAAACTTTAATATTCTTCAGAACCCTGAGTGACGTGAGTTGACAGCACAAGAGATAAAGAGCGAATGGTCTCTGGATGGGGAAAACTGATATTTAAACAAGGGAAAACACAGGAAAATTTAGGGATTATTACTAGAGAGTGAGAGTATGAAACATCTGCCTACCTCTGCTGCATCTCCCCCAGTGCCCTGTCCCTGGCCTGAACAAGTTCCCCCACCGAAAGCGCATACGAGTGCTCCAGGTTGAGCATGGTCTCCAGTGCAGGGGAGTGGATGAGCTTGTGGTACATCTCTGGGAAGGTGGACGACGTCTCCAGGGGGTCCTCCACCACGGCGAACCTCATTTGCTCCTAAAGAAAAGAACACCATGACAGACAATTGCGAAATTTTTAACTATTTAACATACTTTCATTAAGATTGTCCTTAACAATCAGATTGAAATTCTACGACTTCCACCGAAGGTTTTCAAAAAATTTCAGTGCGAGAAATACTTGAAAAATAATGAATTTTTTTAAAGGTTATTGTCGGGATCCATTAAAATGAAGTGCCTGTAAATAATAATCCATCAAGGTGAAAAAAAAATCGAGAAATTGACATTTTTTAGAAATTTGCACTTTAATAACAAAAGAAAATTTTATTTTATTGATGGCAAGGAAAGGAATATAATAAGATACCTTCATCTAAAACGTTTAGAAAAATCCCCTGACTTTTTATGGAAAATTTAAGGTTTTCACCATTTTGGTCCCTACTGGGTGGCAACCCTCTTATTACATTCTTAATAACCAAATTAACACCACAGTAGGACTACACAATGGGTTATTTGTGACTGAATAGAAGGTTTTGGAGGTAAATTTCTTCCTTCTATAAGGAATATAACAGAACATTGAAAAGTCGCACTTCGAGCTGATCCCAAGCTCGCTTCCTCATGATCCACTGCAAGGTGCCCTTGCCCTCTAGGCCAAAACGATCAGCGATGAACGAGAGTGCAGAGTTGCTATTTAAAGCGTTGAGTACTCCCCCCATAGTTTCTTCCTTGCAGGATGAACCGATCGGGAAAATGAACAGTTCGTCCAGATATTGTTATTTTCAAAACTTTTGTCGCAGAGTCTTTGGAGAGTGTCACAAGGTCTCGTGCTACCAGTTGAAACATCATAAAGGAGTGGGGTATCTGATGCCAAATAATCCTCAGCCAAAATAATTGCCTGATGTCCGAGAATTATGAGTAAGTAGTTGAGTACACCCCCTCAACAGGATTTGATTTTTTTATACCCATGATACCATCAACACAGAGTATTGAGACATGAAAATCAAATCTAAAGCCTTGCCTAAAATCTAAGCCAAATTTAAAGCGGCAAATTTTATTTGATCTATTAACTAAATAATCAAATAATAATTTACACATTCAAATTTTCTCCATAAAAATTATATACATTTTTTTACATAACACTTTATTATTTAAACTAAACTTTAGTATTTACATTTCAGTATTCTATTCAGTATTTAGCTTTATAGTAACCAAAAGTTAAAATATGAGCATACCAAGGGTAGGTTTGTTTCATCAAAGACTTTTACAAAAATGAACAATATTTCTAGTAACAAATCCAAATTCGCTTTAGTCATCCTCTCACCTCTCAAAGTATGACAGCAGTGGCGGCCCGTGGTCGAAAATGTTAGTGCAGCCGAAATCATGTGACCCCCCCTTCCCCCCCCCAAAAAAAAAAAACTTTTTCAAACTTTCAAAAGCCATTTCTGGGATATTTATCGAAAAATCCTCAAACTTTGAGGAATCGGCAAAACAAAAAAATATAGACATTCGCTATCTTTAAATTTTACGTCAAATTCCATTATTATGGTATCCAAAATTTCAAAATATAACATTTTAAATTTCTTAAACACATCTTCGTGAGTTCGGAAGTCATCTTATCTTTTGAAAACATTTTCTGTTTTCGAATTCGCAATTTCAAAAATACGTTTGAACGTGTTCTCATTATGGTTTTGTCTTATAATGTTCTGAATTACCTTGACTTGCTGAAGACAATAATTTATATCTAAAGATTTTTTTTTAAGAATGTCATATAAAATATCTGTTTGTTGAAAAATAAAATCAAAAATTAAAGATAAAAGTGTGAATCCAAAATCCTTAAAATAATTCAGAAATCCATTTGTCCATCAAATCGCTCCCATTCACTTCCTCAACAGCCATTCCTTCCACAGGGTTGCGAAACAGCATTTATCAATACCGCCAAAGCTGAAACAATTATCGAGCCAAGGGGCTTTTCCTCCATCAGGCAAAGCGGTCTAGAGATGCTAGTAAAATACTCGGTCCCCTCCCCACACGTCCCGCCGATTCAAACACGGGAGCCAATCAATTCACAGAATTCCCAAGTACAGCTCGAGTTGAAAAAATCCTTTTGAGCTGCGTTTGTGACGTCACAGCCTCATTTTAACGTGAAGGGGAAGTCATACCACGTAAGGTTGTCATGGCAACGATGCAGCCGATTTCTGACTTCGCTTTTTAGCTGCAATTTTCATTGACTGAAGTTTTTTTCCCTTCTGAATTGTGCATTACGGCAAAAAGGTTTGCTATTTATCGGAGATTTTGTTTACTACCGTAGAAATTTCATTTTCAATTATAATCTTCATTTAAGAAAATTAGTAAAATATCTGATTTTAGTTTTTGATGAATTTAGGTGCAGCCCGGCTGTACTTGCTGTAGTGGGCGAGCCGCCACTGTATGACAGAGTAGAATAGTTTAGTTATGCATTACATTTAAACATTCTATTACATTTAAATAAAAAAATCCAACGAGGAAGATCTTAACCCAAAGATAAGTTCTTACAGGTTAAAAAAATACTACTGTCTTACCACAACGAGATAAACTCTGAGTTGGGTTGCCAAAGCGGAAAGTTCCAAATGAAGTAGGGGATTCGGGGAAATGATGTTGGGGTGGATGCTATTTTGGCGAGTTTATCCTTACTTTAATCGACTTACAAAGATTGTTTAAGAAATGTTGTTTTCAGTTTTAAATAATATTTCTCTGTATAAAATAAGAGTAGATTATCGTTTTAAAACAAAAGTCAACGGTAATTGATGGAAAACACAATGGTCTATTTTTTAAAAAATTTCATTTGAGGTTTATTATTTTTAATAACGAAAGTGTTTTTAAACCCACTATTTTACTCTGTTTATATTTTATTCTAATAAACTGACAGCGTATTAATTTTAGTATGAAATAACATCATTCTTGCTGAAAAAAAAATATAAGAGCTACAAAGTGTATTTACAAAATTATATATTAAATAAATTGAAGGTAAATCTTGTTGCCTTAGAAGCTTAGACAACTTTTTTTAAGGATTACCTAACTTTAAAAAATTTACCAAAGATCAGGAGCTGTTCAAGAAACTTTTTAGACGCAAGCAAGCGTTTGATTTGGGCGCTCTCCACAAATTTTGTTATACTCTCCCCCCCCCCCGCCCCCCCATGCAAAAAAAAATAACAGGGTCTACCTTTGTTAAAAGTGCATTCCAGTTTAAAAAGATTTTCACAAGAAATTGCAAAAATTATCTGGTGCAAATCACACAAACAAAATCGAAATACCGAAATCAAAAATGTCTTGAAATGACAATTATAGAAGAAGAATTAAAGATAGCGCAGTTTAGCATAACCAGAAACGGACGAAAATGCGAAGAAAGATTTCTTCAATCCGCCAAATGTAATTATTCCTTTTATATTCCACCCCTCGAATCGAATAAATTCGCCGGTTGTCATAGCAGCCGACGGGCAACAGAACTCTGGCGAGAGCTCTTCTGTTGGTGGGAGGACAGTAGATGATTTTTTTTTATCACCACAATGCAAATAAGAGACAAGTTAAAAATATTTTTTTAATTAATTATACACATTATGTGTGCAATGTATTAGGAAACAACGTTTTAATACTTAATATAAATTGGCAAGTATGATTATAAAATGTGATACAAAGATAACTAATAGAATTACAACTGCAATAGAGTTGATAAAACTAAATGCATCAATTTGTTAAATATACATTTTTGTTTTAATGTATGATGGTAAAGTTAATAACCATGAATATTACTTCTTTAAAGGCATTTGTCCACTTTTTCACAAGTTCTTCCACTTCTTCAGGTGGTGCATTTTTTAATTTCTGAACTGCTTTGCTATCCAAATCATCGTAATATTTGGTGGTTTCCTTCTGGGTGAAGTCTCCCAGAGTTTTGAACAAATCTTTAAAAAAAAAAAACATATTAATAAACAAGTTTAAGCAGTAGTATTTCAACTAGGGATGAAACGGATATCCGGTATCCGCCCTATCCGGCTGATTTTTTACTATCCGATATCCGTAAGTAAAGTGCCGGATATCCGATTTACCAAGCCGGATATCCGGATGAATAAAACATCGAAGATTTTTTTTTTGGCGGTCAATTATCTTTGCTAAGAATATGGTATTTAAGTATTTTCCTGAAAATTCTACCAATGTATTAACAGTGTGCCGATTCTCCCTTGAATTTTTCTCGATTTTAACTTTAAAATTCTATTAATTTTTTTTAATGAATCGTTATGGTGGAGGGTCATAACATCTCACAACTAATATAAAGTTAAAATAAAAATAAATTTCTCAAAAGTTTAAGCAAACTTGAGTTTTTATGTTTGGAATGAAAGGGCATATGGTAAAAATACAATTATTCAATATTCAAAAATCGAGTTTAAAGTGTACAAAACATACGCCCATTGCTAGCAGCACCCTAGGCTAACCCTTTGTAAATAAAAAAAGTTTTTTGAATGTTTATTCAATCTTGGTATCACCTTAAGGGTAAGTAATTGGGGAATATTATAAAATAAAAAAATATTTTGTAATTTTTGACCGATTTCCGTATTTTCTAGTGTGAATGAGAAGATATTTTCATAAAAAAGAAACTGCCGGATATCCGGCAAAATCCAGTTCGGATATCCGATATCCGGTTTGTAATGTGCGCCGGATATCCGATATCCGGCAAAACCACTATCCGGTTCATCCCTAATTTCAACTAGAGCTATTAATAACTTTCAAATCAGTGATGCTCAACCTGTACTGGTTAAACATTATCTTGTGTACAATCATGAATAAGCAGGCTGGCATCTGCAGCTTAATATAGATTTCAAATGACAACAGATGTTGAAACCTATGTTATGTGGGATCTGCATATACCATACTTAATTATAGAAATAATAATATCTAAATAGGGGGTATGTTGCTCTAAATGCTGAATACATTACAAAAGTACAAACTGTGCGACGGTTCCGTTTTCCCCATCGCTTAGTTTTAGGTTTTGCGTGGCCTCGTTGGTTGGTTTCAGCATAATCGCCGTTCTTTCAGATTAAGAAGGTTATCTTGTATGCTAATTGTCATCAGCCAACCGGTGTGCATGCGTGGAGATATAAACGGGATTATTCGCATCTCTCGTTAGTCTCATGATCTTGTAAGCTCGTCAAAACAGTAAAGTTAGTAGAGTTTAGTGTGCGAGTGCCTCACGATTCACCGGAGTTCAGGTTGGTGCATGGACTTGTAGATCCTGTACGAAAATAGCTCCAGTGAAGAGGTTCCAGGTGATCCATGCTGTTGATACCTTTTTGGAGGATCCCAGTGCCAGCACGACTCGGCCACCCGGTTTCGGTGACTCTCAGGTATTTCCCCAAGCTGTATGTGGTCAATCCAAGCCCTAGTCTATTGTTATATTATATATAATTTACAGTAATAAATCTTATTTACATTAGCTATTTTAGACCCGTGTCTTATTGATAAGTAGCACATAACAGCGGTTTTCTTTTAAAGGAAAAAAAATATTAAAGTCTTATGCATAATAACACACATACAAAGTTCTAATTGATTATAAATTTTAATTTGAAATTCAATTAAAAACGCTAAAATTCATTCATACCTTCCTCCACGTAAAAAGGAATCTTGTTTTGGGTCAAAAGACGAGATCCCCATTCAGGAATGCTGACTGACAATGGGATGGGAACCTGTAGTAGAACAGACTTCTCTTTTTCGCCACTCCCATACTTGTATTCAAATTCCTTTAGAGATGCCTGAGACATGACTAATGGAAAAGAAAATCAATGAAGAGGCAAGGGATTAAATAACATTTTTGAAAAACAAATCTCATTTTGATGTAGATGAAGACTTTAAGTATGTATGCATCTTACCTAAAAAATGTATAGCTCTGCTTGCTTTATTTAGACAGATTTAGGGTAGAGGTATATGTTTCACTTATATTGCTTCGCTTTCATTAAATGTGCCTAAATGCCAAATGTGTACCAATTTTGTTAACCTACCATCTTTAAAATCCTAAACATCAGGAACATTTTTAGAAAAAATTTCCCCTATGAAACCATGGAAAGTAAAAAAAAAAATTAGCAGTTTTCCTCCTATCCTACAAAATCAGGAAGTCAAGCAACAACTTTTGCACAACAACCATTAAAACAACCTATCATGCATTCTCTCCTCTGAAATAATCACAATATCATAAGATCTTTACGTAAATGTGAGCCGCATCCTCCTATGGTATCGATAACCATCAAGGTTTGGGGTACATAGGCTGGTGTCCAACACTTTTCCATTACACTTTTATTTTCAAATCATCATCACAGATATTTTGTATAATAGGCAAAAAATACTTGTTTTTTAAAATCAAAGTGCAGAATAAATAAATATTACACAATTTTAATTTTTTATTACTTTTGAGTAAGCACATTGATACAAAATAAAGAATTATAACAAAACTTAACAAATGGACAGCAAATGCTAAATACAACTAGTATCATATAATATAGTAATATTAAATTCATATACTTACTTTATTTATTTTTAGTTTCAATATCGTCAAGAAAATTCAAGCATCTTTAAAAGAATATACTTGTCTATTCAACTAGAATATAAAATCTTTATTCCTAAAAAAATTCAAAATGATATATGTTACAAATAAACATTTCATTCATTACAGTATAATAAAAAGAAATAAAACAGGATTCAGAAAATTACACTCTGATAAGTTTTGTGGTTAACCTGTCTTTTACTGTTGCCGTGATTATTCACCAAATTTGGAAACCAAATCAATTTTTGTTGCCATGCAACGTTTTAGCGTTGCAAATATAGGATTTTCAGAAAATTCGCCAAGGGCGACCCTATATGACAGATTAACCAGTTTTGTTTTTTAAATAAATAAAGATATTTTCTAAAAGCAATTACAGAACTTTAATTTGTTTAGTTAAAAATAAAAAAGCTTGATTCGGTCTAAACAACCAGTTAAAGCAATCGTCTATTACAGGGGTCGGCAACCTGCGGCTCGCGAGCCGAATGCGGCTCTTTTGATGTAAAGTTGCGGCTCTCCAGTTCCATACGAAAAAATAATAATTTATTATCAAAACCCTTAAAAAATAAGAAAATATATTTTTAAGTACCTTATTTCTCAATAGCTTCTATTTTCATAATCGTTAATTACAAATAGCCACAATTAGTGGTCATTAATTCATTCATTAATTCATTGTGGTATCTACCGATACCACAATGAAACTAAATGAGCTAAATATAAAACTACAAAGAAAGGGCAACCTATCCTACGCCTTGCTTGAAGAAGTAGTTTGTTTCGAAAAAAAAATTACTTATTTTTGTTGAAGACATGGAGAGCGGTAAATTACTTCATTTTAAAAATCTGAAGCAATATCGCGATGAGACCAATACTTCAGCATAGCTTTAAAAAACATGAAGTATGGATTCGAGCAATTCAAAACAAACAAAAGTACTCTCGCGTTCATAGTAAATCCTCTCAACACAAATACAAATGAGATCAACATTGAGCCGTTTGGAATTGATGCTGGATCGCTCCAAATGCAATTGCTAGATTTGAAAACCAAAAATTTGTGGAGTGGCAAGTTCACGGAACACAAGAGCAAGTTGGAGGTCCAGAAATGCATGAACATTGCGCAGCACAAGTGGACAGCTTTAAAAGGAATTCCGAGAGTTGAGGCCCTCATATTCGGCGCATGGAATAGTCTTCCAGAATGCTACAGTGAGGTGAAGAAGTTGGCATATGGAGTGCTGACGATCTTCAGGTCGACATATTCGTGCGAGCAAACGTTCACTTGCATGAATATAATAAAAAGTAAAGTTAGAAGTCAACTAACAAATAAAAATCTAGAGTCGTGCTTGAAACTTAAAACAACAAGTTATAAGCCATATTTAATCAAACTTTCAAAAAGCATGCAAAGCCAATGCTCCCATTGATGTAACTATGTATATTTGTGTTTTTATATGAATAAATATTTTCCCTTATTTAAAGCCGTTTATTTTAAATCAAAAATCAAATATATATAAGCAAATACTATAATATTGAAACGAAAATTTTTAGTGGCTCTTTATAAATTGGGAAATTTTGTAAATTGCAACTTTTGGCTCTTCCGTTTCAATAGGTTGCCGACCCCTGGTCTATTAGGCTATGAATCGCTCCGTTGCTAAGCAAATAGTTACCAATATCACTTGCGGATATCTTACCGGAAATTTTACCAAAATGCTGATAGTTTTATATTTTGTGTTTCTAACACATAGTAAAACACCACAAAAGATGCTAAATATGTTGCTTTCCAATTTCATACCCATTTAAATTTAAAATCGGAGATCAATAATATTTATTAAAATTTTTCAATTAAACATAACGGGGAAGGATATGACATTTATTACGAGAGCTAGTCGTATCAATAAAGCCGGTTTACATAAAGACTACAATATGAAAGTATAGAAATTATTAAATATGTATTTTATTCTATTGAACTTTCTAAAAAATAAATGGTTAAGATATTTGTTCGATATTATTATTCTTCATTAAAAGAAAGAAATCATTTTACTTACGCAAATTTTCTTTTAAAATCCACCTCAAATTGTTTATCAACAAGCTACGGCTTAGTTGTATATTGGTACACTTTTCAAAGTGTTTTTACTAAGTAAAAATAAAAAATTTAAAACATCCGTAAACAGACGATAAATGTTCATATACAGTCATTAAAATTAAAATAAAGATATTCTTTAAGTTTATTTGTAGAATTATGTTATTGTGGACAAGTTTGTGTTTAAAACTTGGTACAAGCCTCACAGAAAATATCGTCTGCTACAAACCAAATCGTGATACTTTGCAAGTGCAAATGGCATCACTAAAATGACAACACTCCTCCACTTGTTTGCAGCTTGTAACATGACCTAAATATATATTCTTAATCTTTATCTTTTATTTTACCCAGTTTTGAATTTCATAGCCGAAGGAAGTTGCCTAGAGATTCGTGGTTTCTTATGAACTGGTTTTGAGCTTCTTTTCCTGTGCCTTTCTCCCAAGTGCGGATTTATTCCAGTTTTAACAGTCGCGCAACTTGCTGAAATACACCGCTATCATGGCGAAAACATTTGATAAAATGTTTATAAACGTCCTAGTGCTAGGATTTTCCTTTATGTTGGTGTTTACCGCTTTCCAAACATGTGGAATGATACAAGTAAGTAGGCGTCAAAACAAAATTTGTTGACATGGCATAAGCTGTCAGCTCTGTTTGGTGAATCAAGACATGTGTTTAGTTTTAGATCAAATGTCCCTTTGTATTGTTCATAATAATTTATATTAGGGGTCAGGTTTACTGTACGGTCACCCTTGGCGCGATTTTTCCGCATTTGGCGATAATTTTTTTTAAATGGCAAAATGGCAACCCCCTCCGAAACGACAAGGAATTGCAGCAACCCTATTGGACAACAGTCGCCAGACTTTTGGCGAGATTTTGAAAAAGTCGCCAAGGGTGACCGTACAGTAAACCTTTACCTATATTAGTTATATTACAAACTCAATTGTAGAGCAGGAATTATTTAAATAATATAATAAGAGGAACATCAAATGTTCATTTCTTTTTTTTTCTTTCTAACTTTTGCCCTTATTCTCTGTTGTATGGATCAATGCAATATAAAATTCACAATATGCTATTTATAAAATTATCGGTTTTTCACCAATGGTATAATTAAATGTTTTTTTATATGAAATTATCACGGTAAAATAAAACTAGGTTAAATTAACAAATATGCTATAAATGTTAAATATAATAGTCAGTGACTATTTAGTTTGGTACAGATGTAGTATAGGACATTTGGCGCACAAGGTTTTTTTTTGCGCGTTTTATAGAGGCGATAAATTTATAGTTTGCAACCCAACCTGACATTTTTGGTATTTTCGATTCTTGTGGCGACTTTTAATCTGGCAACCCTATGACGTCATAGCGCTGTTTAACGGCAAGTCTTCGTCAAAAACAAAAACGCGCCAAATGTCCTGTACTACATCTGTTCCAAATGAACAAATATGCCATAAATGTTAAATATAATACTTGGTGACTATCTAGTTTCTCGTACAGTAGAAAGTCTGATATGTGGACATTAAATTTACTGTGTAAACTTGCATCCATTTAAACCTCGTAAATTTATCCTAGCTTCTTGACACACAAAATGGGCAAACTCGTGTGAAATGTTAAGAAATGTCAATTCTGCTACCATAATGTTATCTATCAAAATATTACTGATTTAGCAATTTTCTATGCATTTTGATTCCAATAAAATAATGGCTATCAACTTATTTTTCCCTTGTCTAATTTAGCTATTTCTTTAAATAGTTTTGCTATCTATGTTAAAAAAAATTAAAAATTTGATATGGAAAATTGAATTGTGGACCGGAATTCAGACTTGCTTTTGCACACAGAGTA
Source organism: Troglohyphantes excavatus (assembly GCA_963932185.1). NCBI lineage: Eukaryota > Metazoa > Arthropoda > Arachnida > Araneae > Linyphiidae > Troglohyphantes > Troglohyphantes excavatus. The sequence continues at coordinate 20,995,851 of OZ010678.1, forward strand.
AGGAATGTTAATGGTTGTCGTGATTATCTGAAATCCGAAGTTTTGTTTAAAATTGATTAAATATAAATCAAAATTATATATATTTTATGTGTTAACTATATCAAATTAGTAATTATCCATTTCTTTTTAGAATATAGTAATCTCCAGCATGAAGCAGGATTATCCTAACTATGCTGGCAATGGCTACATTAGGTGATAATATACTCTTTAAATTCGATTTTAATTTAATATCCAATCGTAAATTGGAACATATTGTACAACACACTATTAAATTCATATTCTAGGGTTTCGATAGCAATAATCCATACAAATTACTCCAGATTATCTATGAAAATAGAGCATTCACACATCAAAGGTAATATGGGTTCCAGTCCTGGATAAAACATGACTGCTTTTGTGTTTGAATTGATAGCAATGGTTGCACATCTTTCATGTGCCCTATTATAAATTTGGATTTTGCTTCACCCAATATGCATCAATTAATACCCAACCCAATATGTTCACTGATTAGAAATATAACAAATACCAATTATGATGACATCTACTACAGATTCAAAACCCAATAATGCCCCCATGTAAATCTTGATTTCTTAAACTATCTACTTCTATAATTATTCAGTTAATTCCTAGTGTACGGTGCCCCAGCCAAATGTGATTTGGCGACAGTTGGTGGGCGATAAATTTTATATATTGGCAACCCTATTTCCTGAAGTTCCTAGCAATATCATGATATACGGCAACCCTATTTTTTTTCTTGCATAATTTCTCGTTGTTTGTAAAGGTTTTGGCGCCAATTTCCAGAATTGCGCCAGGGTGGCACCGTACACTGGGAATTTACCAATTATTCTAAGCAAAATTTCCAACTGCCCAATTCTTCAAAAATTAATGGTTTCCCAATATTTAAGGAAATTTACAACTGCTCAGTTGCGAGCGAGTTTTTCTGGCAATCAATTATCTTTTGTTCTGGCTTTAAATATTTTCCTGAAAATACTACCTTCCAATGTATTCTTCCGATTCTTCCTTGGATTTTCCTCCAGCTATAGAATTGGGTAAGGTGTCAACTCTTTCGTTAAAACCTGACCAAGTGCATATCAGACACTGTGGGTCACAGAAAATAGATAGTACTAGGAAGTTATGGTGCAGTCATTCGGAACCAGCCACTTACTATCCTGGTAACTAAGCTCCTAATCCTAAAACAATTTCTAATATATCTCTGTCCGTTATATATTAGAAATTGTTTTATTCTCCAGTCTAGTAAGACGTAGTTTTAGTATTTACATATAGTGCAATTTAGATCAGCTATTTGGAAATAGTTCAAAATTTCATTTGCAAACGCATCGAACAGTACAACTCCAACCTTTTCAAAATCAGTATGAATATGAATAGTTTATTAAAGAACTGTTTAATAGAAGATCTTTTCATTAAAAAAAATGCAGGACATCGATTGGATATCCGGTTTGTAATGTGTGCTGGATATTCGGTATCCGGCAAAACCCTTATCCAGTTCATCCCTATATAAAACACCCATTTACAGAAAGTTATAAAATATAAAAGAATAATGAACTTGGGTTTTTAAATGTAGATCTGATTGGGTTGTCAATCCTTATCATTTTGAGGTGAGCGTTGCTTTCAAAATATGGTCAGATATAAATTAAGATAAGATAGTAAAAATAAGAATGAGATAACTACATAGCATTTATCTGGATATCCAAATTTGTCTTATCTGAACATATGATAGAATATCACCGAATCATTCAAATCTGCGTCACAGTAATGAAAACGTTTCACTTTGGCTAAAATATAAATGCATTTTATTTCATAAAGCTATGCATAATTGTAATTTGGTATATTTCGATCCTTTTTTAATTGAGAAATTTGTTGAAAAGTAAATCTGACTTTTCTAAAGGTGTCAAAATTAAAATTTAAAAAGTACACCTGTTTTGTGAAATTTAAATTTATAAATAAAGAGTTTAACATAAATGCAAAAGTTTACGTATGTTTTAATGGTCTTTGTATCTCTGCCAAAGATTCTTTGTGCCACCATACTTTTCCTTTTGATGAAATTTTTTTTTAATTTAGCATTATAGACACCTCCTACAAATATGTAAAATTTTCAACTTTTTGCTGCTTTCATTTTTAGAACTAAACTATATTTTGGATTATAATCAGGCACATAGGTATAGATTTTTCATGGGGGGTCAGTGACTAAGCAAAGAATTTTTTTGTACATTATTCTTCCCCCTCCCCACCACCAAAATTTTAAACCAATTTTTTATTTGAAAAACTTATTAATTTTCATTCAAGTAAAATAGGAATACATTGGCAGATAATTATCGAAAGTATCCTTATAATATATGGTTTCCATTGAATGTTTTATTGCATCTTGTTTATACAGCCCCTTTTGGTAATCTTTTCCTGTTGTCGCTGAAAACAAAATGCTAGGTAATGAAACATGATCATGTCGTGTTAGGCTTAATTTGAGATAAAAATAACCACATCATTGTTTTTTTTTAAACTATTTTCCGGGAAATGATTCCTGGAAAATAGTTTTCAAAAGGCTTGTCAAAGATGTTATAAAGTCATTTTTATCTCAAACTAAACCTATCATGACATCATTCTGCTTCTGTCTGAGGGTAACCAATAACCCCCATGCTCACAGGGGCTTTGATATCACCCTCCCTCCCTTAAAAAAAGGTATATTTTTTAAGATTTTTACAGTAATTCAGTTTTTAAATTTTTACTTGACTTCCAATCAGGGATTGGAACGCCCCCATCCAGTTGCGAAGGGTGCAATCATCGGTAGATTTGCCAATGACCATGAAAAAATTAAAAAAACAAATAATTCAATTTTTTTAAAAAATTAATTCATTTGTTTACTTTATTTCTAAAGAAGAGTCCATTTATGAACTCGAACCATTCAGATTAGTGCTAAAAAACATCCCGTCAGCCAGGTCAGTTTAGAAACTACAATCTCTAAATTTGAAGCTCGGGACAAGGGCCATCAAAAAAAGCCATGCTATATTTTTTAGCATAAAAAAGTTGTTTTTTTCTAAAATATTTTTTTAACTAACAATATTGAATGTCAATAATGAGGTATGATAAAACTAAGCCTGAGTTAATAAATGTTTGAATTTATCTTTACGTAACACACACTATAATAAAATTGATTATTCAAATATAAACTGCAACATTTATTTAAAATATATATATATATATATATATATCATAAAATAGAGTGCAGATTCTATCAATTGTTAGTCATAATTATTATACGTGTTAGACTTATTTAAGTGAATCTTGGATTCATTTTTCAAGTAAAATTGTTTTTATTTTGCATTTAAGTGAAATTAAATGCTTTGTCGATCTTCTTTTGTCGATCTCCCACTCAACGCAAACATATTTTGTACACTTTGCAGAATCGTAAAAATTTATTTGAAATCGGAAAGGATCGTTTTTATCGGAATATAAGTGATTTAGACAATAGGCAACTTACATTTAAACAGGCATACAGGGTAAACACATACACATCCCCTCCTTGTGCAAGACACCCCTTCTAACGACCCAACGATTGTGGCTCCTTCCGCATAACGACCTACAGTGAAAATCATAATGGGTTGAATAGTATTCTTATATAAAAAGTTATTACAACATTTCATTATAATGACCATTTTTTGGGGGTCCTGTAAAGGATGGAAATGTACCATTTTTTAATGTTTATATAAATATTTATTCAGCTGGCTCCTTAAATATTGGGTATTAAATGTAATTTGTTTTCCATTTTTAGCTTGGCAATAGTATACACTGCATTTGCTGTATCAAATTGGCTGGCTCCATCGATTATTTGTACAATCGGGCCGAAAATTTCAATGTTAATTGGTGGTACAACATATGCGTAAGTTTTGTTGTTGTATTTTATTATAGAGCATTTTATTCTTTAACCTGTGAACAATTGACTTAAATAAGCAAATTATTCGCTATGATTTGTTTAATTATTTCAAGCAACCATGTGTTTATCTCACTGACCTCTAACTGTAACTTCTGGATTGGGCAAGGCATTTTGTTGACTTGAAGCCAATGTGGAAGCAGCCATGCTGTACCCCTCTTTCATCATTCCGGAATTTTTCATGTTAAAATAAGCCGACATGTATTGCTTTTGGCTGAGTTTTTTTTTCTTTGAAAATTTTCTTTTTTTTTCTATTTCCTTTTGAAACCCATTTGAAATGCAATCTGGTAGAAATATAAAAAGTCATTTACAAGTCAAAAAGGCTAAAAAGCAAGAACAAAAACTATTTGTTTTGCAATACATTTTTATATTTTCCTTCTTATAGAAATTAATTCTATAAGAAGGAAAATATAATATTTATATACATTTAACAATTCTACATGCTTTGGTATTAAAAAACACCATTAAATCACTTGAAAAATTTTTTTTGGGTGCAGTATAGCTGCTTCCATATTGGCTTCAACTCACCCATAAAAGAAATAAGTTTTGAGCCTTCCAGAAGTTATAGTTAGAGCTCAGTTGTTTATCTTAATTACTATGAAAGATTATCCTTTTTAAAACAAATATATTTTGGTAATACATCTCTATCATAACAATTGAGTACTTTATATTAAAATATTTAGCATTTACTAGGACTTGTATAGAATTTTGCTCCTAAAACGTTCTAAAAGTTAAAAATAACTATTGAATTCAAAACAGAAGCATAATTACTGGCATTTTGTGGTTAATAATTAAACTATAAACTTGGTTATTTATTACACTGAGAAATTACATGTTTGTACTGTATTTTGATGGCTTTATCTCAAATTTGACAAAAATTAGACTTGATCAACTTAAACTTTGAAGTCTAACAATATAACACTATTTTATAATGTTTTTAATTTACATGTTTCTCTATTAGTTTTACTGATGAAATGTATTTTATATTTATATATAGCTAAATGTTTTATTGTTATTGTGGCAAATATTACATAAACCAATTAATTTAATATTTTTTCATTAATGCATGCAATGGTTTTTGTCCCTAGATTAATATTGAATATCAGTGAAAAGTTATATTTCATATATGTTTTCATTAATATTTCGTATATTCCAAGTTAACCAACCATGTAGTTGTGAATTTGTCACCTTTAGCATTATTTTTAAATAAATACCATCTGTTGATTTTTTTAAATCTAGTGGGAATTTAATGTTTGGTACTAAATATAGAACCCAAACATATGCGCATGAACTTCAATACTGATTTATTAAATCTCGCTCACTTAAGTAATTCTATTACTCTTTAACTTCAAAATTTAAAATAATTTAACTTACCATTTAAATAACTTTTTAATACTCGTATCTTTTAACTTTATTAAAAGAATATTTTTAATATATCATTCTAAGAATGTTTTTATTTCAGGTTATTTATAGCAAATTTCTTCTTCCATGAAACATGGTGTCTGTATCTTGCTTCAGCCTTAGTTGGTTTTGGTGCTGCTTGTAAGTAATATTTGTATTTACAATGCTCATAAATAGAGGGCTTGTTTATAAAATGTTCTTACCGATTGTAAAATTTGTTGTTTAAATAAAAAATAACTTTGTTATTTATTTTAGTAATCTAATACAGTCAAACCTCGGTATAACGAACCCGGGATATAACGATCCCTCGGTTGTAACGAACTTTTCAATTGGTCCCAACCGAACTCCTATGTCACTAATGTATTTTCAAATGCTTATAACGATCTTCAAAAGTAAGGAATTCGGATGTAGCGAACTAAAATTAACACTTTTCCAGTTTAGTTTCAGGTTTTTCCCAAAAATTTTACTCGCCCCGACCACATTCCTTACCCTTTGTTCCTTTGACAGAAGCCAGGTTCCTCAAAGGGGACAATAGAATCCCCTGCTCAGCTCCTCCCCTTCCCCGTTCAACTGGTTTAGCATACATTCTTTGCCTATTCCTTTCATTCTATTGCTGAAGATTATCGTTTAACTTGTGGACTTCGCGTAGGTTTAAAATCGCTCCTGTTTGCTAATGCCTTTTTCATTGAGGATAAAGCAAAAATTATTAAGAGAATAGAAAACGGTGATTATCGTTTATCTACAGATATTGCATTCGAAGGGGATGTTAGTTCAGGTCCTTCAATTTCTGATGCTAAGGGTAAGGCAGCTGTGAACATTTTGCATAATTTCTTTGCAACAGAAACTGTGGATAAGAATGTAATGGACTCTTTTGATGCTTTCAACAAAAAATCAAAACTTCTTTTCATACTTTAGATAAATAAATTTAAGTAGTAGTAAATTAATTTAATTGTTTTTTAAGAACAAATATTTCTTTTACTTTATTATTGCCCATTACTAATTGCAATTCAGTGTTCAGTGTAATTGTTTCGCACAAAACGTGTTTAAGGACTTTAGGAAGTTTTTATATCGTCACTATTTGAAAATTCGGATATAGTGAACCCTCGGCTATAGCGAACTTCTGAACCAGTCCGTTGAGGGTTCGTTATAACGGGGTTTGACTGTAGTTATTTTTGAAAATTTTAATAACATAGTTAAATTGTAATCTCATTACCATTTAGTTCAGCGCACAAACTTAATAATTTTATTAAATATTAAACTAACCTGGTACCTAAGGCAAGAAATCTTAACATTTCATTTTTAGACATAAGATTATAGATACTATACAACAAAATCAGATTTTTAGAATAAAAAATTGCAGTTTTTGATGGTTTGATATATTTTTTACTTTCACATACCAAAAAAGGCACATATAAATAAAGCAAATTATAAGGAGTTTAAAATATCTGAATGCATATTACATTATATATATATCAGTGTTCTAACGCCCTCATGCCTCTTTTTAAAAAATGCCGCCCTTTTTCGAAAAAAATTCCGCCTCTATTGTCTTTTTTAGTCAAGCACAAGCATCCTTGCTTTCCTAGCTGTCTTTAAAAAAGGCATCGATTAAATTTTTGTTTTGTGTAAATTGGACGTTTATAAACATTTTATCAAATGTTTTCGCCATGATAGCGGTGAATTTCAGCAAGTTGCGCGACTGTTAAAACTGGAATAAATCTGCACTTGGGAGAAAGGCACAGGAAAAGAAGCTCAAAACCAGTTCATAAGAAACCACGAATCTCTAGGCAACTTCCTTCGGCTATGAAATTCAAAACTGGGTAAAATAAAAGATAAAGATTAAGAATATATATTTAGGTCATGTTACAAGCTGCAAACAAGTGGAGGAGTGTTGTCATTTTAGTGATGCCATTTGCACTTGCAAAGTGCACGGGGCATTGCACGAATCCTTTTGGTTGCCTGTAAGATGGTTTGGGGCGAGATTACAAGGTTAGGCATTTTATTACCAAATTTTGTATTTTAGTAGCCTTTTCATCAGTTTTGTAAGGGATAAATTCGGGCTACTTATCGATTTGGTTTTTAGCGAAAACTTTAATTTTAAAATGTCAAATTATGGTTTTCAAGTAGTATTTCCAAAAAGTGACATCAGTTTTGTACTGTTCTTTTCTTTGAGATAAGCACTGAGTCGTCACCAATAGCCCAATATGCAGTTCTAGAGCAATGCCAACTAATAAATCGTAATTTTTTCCGATGTGTCAACGGGTGGCCATGCCCACCCCAATTTTTTTTAAAGTGCTCTTTTAAAAGCAAGAAGTGCCTTTCTAAAAACGGGATGCCCTTTTTCTGCTAACAAGCGCCCTGCCCCTTTTTATTTCTAGAGTGAACACTGTATATATATTATATGAAATATATTATTGTTGATATATTTTTAACAGTTTACTTTATTTTTCAGTATTTTGGACTGGCCAGGGCAATTTTCTGACAATCAATTCAGATTCTGACACCATGTCTAGAAACAGTGGAGTATTTTGGGCATTGTTGCAGTGCAGGTAAAACACATTTTCCATTAAAATTTGAAATTTTGTTGACTGCAATCAGAGGATTTAATGAACAAAGGTGTTATGTAGCAATCTTACTATTAATCATTCTACATGCTATGAAGCTATCCGTGCTAAAAAACATTGCCTACTGAATATTTCAATTCTTAAAAGTATTAAAAAAATGTATAACCCAGTAGTATGAAATAATATAATTTAGTTATTGGTAATGATATTTTTGTTTTGGTCTAGTTTTTACACAATTAACAATTGGAGGCTTTGTACCTCTTAAAGCATTTTTATATACCAATCTTTGTGTAAAACTAATTTATACTAAAATACTTCGGCAAGCACTTAAAATGCATTTGTATTATGTGATCTTTTTATATTAAAATATACATATATTAGCATTCCCATCCATATCTTCTAATATCACGAAGAATTTTATCTCATTTTTAAACATTAGCAAACATTTTGACTAGGAATGGTAAGCAGGACCTTATTTAGAAAGTTCAGTGCTCTAGGCACAGCATTACTCATCGGCGGGACTCTCTGGTAAAAAATATATTTAAACTAAATGTTGCTTATTAAGTTTATATCATTTACAAATCAGTGAAATTATGCGGATTTCGGAAATTTTTTAAAAAAGTTTTGGAAAATTGTAATAATCCCATTTAGTCCCCTTGGTAGTCCAGTGGATAAAGGCATTCACTTAATAATCAGAGGATTACTGGTTCAAGTCTGTGCGATAGACTGGACAGAGAAAAATAAAAAAGTAGTGATCTCATGATCAGAGTGTTGCACTTCACTACAAAAGTACTAGAAAGTCATCCAGAACATCCAACAAATTATACTGGCATGTATATAGGACTGGTGCATGATCAATCTGATCGGGGTCCAAAGTCCTGATGCCTATTGAAGGCGTGGGGTGCCAGCTCAGGTGTTTCCTCGTCATGACCTTGGTTCTAAAATAACGAGGTGCGTGTATGAATGTGGCTGTGATAAGTCTCAATACTAGGATAGAAATAGGCAGCCGGAAAACATATAAACCAACCAACCCATTTAAGGGGTTACACTTTTCAATATAAAATATGTTATCAATGTTTGTAATTTTAATCATTACTTCTTTTCCATTTGTCTTTTAGCTTGCTGTTTGGGAATATCTTCGTGTTCTTTGAATTCCAAGGCAAAAAGAAAATCGACCAAGGCACGAGGTTCAACGTGTTCGGTGTGCTTCTGGGCGTGGCGTGTGCGGGCCTGGCCCTGCTGTGCTTCCTGAGGAGGGGCAAGACGGAATCTGTGGATGTCACAGAAGTACCTGGGTGAGATGGTCTTTTCTGCATTATTGAACCTGTTTTATGCCTTTCTGTTAATCCAGCCAACTTGTATAGTACAACCACTATACTGAAAGTGTAAAAGTTGTAAGGATTCTATGGGTTATTTTATAAAATTTATTACTATCGATTCATTGCCTGTCTGTCTCCTTAAAATAAATAACTTAAGTCGTATTTTAACTAAAATATTTCTTAGCTTTATATTTAATTTTTTTGTTTAATAACCTCTCATTTTGTTATTTTTGTTTTTATGAGGCAAGTATCAATGTTCACTCTAGGCGTTTTTTGAAGGGCGGTCCGCCTTGCCCGCCCTTTTTTCATCCCAATAGCACCGTCATGCCCCTTTTTCAAAAATTCCGCCCTTCTTGCCCTTTTCAGTGAAGTTATTTTTTTTTAAAGAGAAGATAGTTTGGGGCGAAGTTGTAAGATTAGACAATTTATTACCAAATTTCGGATTTAAGTAGCCTTTTTATCAGTTTTGTAAGGGATCTGATTTGAGCTACTTACATATTTGGTTAATAGGAAGAAAAAAAATTAATGTAAAATTTTAAATATTAAGTAATATTTTCATAAAGAGACATCAATTTTGTAAAGGCCTTTCCTTCGATATAAACCCCGAACCGTCAATAATAGCCCGATATGCAGTCAGCTCTTGCGCAATGTCAACCAATAAATCAGAATTATTTTTTTTTGGTCACGGGTCCAATATGTCAATGCGTACGCCCAACGCCAAATTTTTTTTTAAATGCCCTTTTAAAAACAAGAAGTGCCTTTTCAAATACGGGGCGCCCTTTTACTGCCAACAGCGCCCTGTTCCTTTTTATTTCTACAGTGAACACTGAAGTATGAAATATTATTCAAATTGCCTGATAGATCTTGTAATTAACACAAAAGTTTTCTTTGTACAAAAATCAATATTAATATATTTAGTTTCAACGGCTTTCTTTTGACCACACGAGAGAAGTATATAATAATTACCATGTACTAGCATGCCCGTAGAATAGTTATCGCATCCCCCCTCCCCTCCTACACATCCATTCGGGTGAAAGATATTAGCGAATCTTTTACGGTCAAAAATCAAAAAAGTCTGCTCGTAGATGGCAGCTTGATCAACGGCTTGTTTAAAAAAAGACCATTAAAATTAATTATTTGAAACGCATTTATAAAAACTCATTGATATTTATGAGATGACAGTACAATTTTTAACTATTCATTGAAATTATCTTTCTTTTGATACCTCATGTAGTAAAATGCATTGCATCTAAGGGGCATAACAGGGATTTCTACTATAGAAATAATATAAATGGTTACATGTAGGAAAGAATTTGCCTGTTATGTCCTTCGAGCATAGATCCTTCATAGTAGAGAAAACATAATGTTATAATCTTGCTAACATCAAAGTGAGGCCAACATGTATGGCCTCAGACACGTGGTTAATAAAAAAAATACCATTAAAATGAGTTATTTGAAACGCATTTATAAAAACTCATTGATATTTATGAGATGAAAGTACAATTTTTAACTGTCCCTGAAATTCTCTTTCTTTTGACACCTCATGTAGTAAAATATGTTGCATCTAAGGAGCATAACAGGGATTTCTACTACAGAAATAATATAAATGGTTACATGTAGGAAAGAATTTGCCTGTTATGTCCTTCGAGCATAGATCCTTCATAGTAGAGAAAACATAACGTTATAATCTCGCTAACATCAAAGTGAGGCCAACATGTATGGCCTCAGACACGTGGTTAATAAAAAAAATACCATTAAAATGAATTATTTGAAACGCATTTATAAAAACTCATTGATATTTATGAGATGAAAGTACAATTTTTAACTGTCCCTGAAATTCTCTTTCTTTTGACACCTCATGTAGTAAAATATGTTGCATCTAAGGAGCATAACAGGGATTTCTACTACAGAAATAATATAAATGGTTACATGTAGGAAAGAATTTGCCTGTTATGTCCTTCGAGCATAGATCCTTCATAGTAGAGAAAACATAATGTTATAATCTCGCTAACATCAAAGTGAGGCCAACATGTATGGCCTCAGACACGTGGTTAATAAAAAAAATACCATTAAAATGAATTATTTGAAACGCATTTATAAAAACTCATTGATATTTATGAGATGAAAGTACAATTTTTAACTGTTCATTGAAATTATCTTTCTTTTGATACCTCATGTAGTAAAATGCATTGCATCTAAGGGGCATAATGGGGATTTCTACTACAGAAATAATATATATGGTTACATTTATGAAAGAATTTGCCTGTTATGTCCTTTGAGCATGGATCCTTCATAGTAGAGAAAACATAATGTTATAATCTCGCTACATGGCCTCAGACACGTGATAAATTACGTCATTCCATTCATAAATTTTCACTGTTACACATTTCCCAATGCATCAGCCAATCGCGAGTATTTTTTTAATTCATAATTTTGAAAAGAAGTCACATGTCTGAGGCCATTCGGTCTGACATGTTGGTTTCACGATTATGACGTCATATTCGCTCTACTACAGTCCATTCATGCTCGAAGGTTATGCCCTAGTGGTTGCCTAAAAAAATTTTATATATTTTATTTTTCATACAATTTAAGAGTATCTTAATCATAAGTATGTTTTAAAATATAAAGTCGTTAAATTGTGTAGTATATATTTTGAATACAATAATTTTCTTTGTTTTACTAAGGCATGAAAATAAAATGCGTTCTTTAAAATAAAAATATGCAAAACATTTATAAGTTTGTGTTGAATACTTTTGAAGAATTAAATATATTTTTTTAATTTAATTGTATTATAATGACAGAATTATATCTAAATGTAATTCTTACTTTTTGTTCTCTAATAAATAGTGTATCTAATCAAGAAGTAGGTGCTATGGCAGAATTTAGTAAGTACAAAACATTTTAAGAATTTTTTTTTGTTTACCTTAAATTTTTGTTATGCATGTAACAATGAGCTATGACATTGAATATTGAGTAAAACATAAGGGAAAAACTGGTGAATTATCCACAATAAACACAAAGAGCAATTCGGCTATATTCATTATTAATGTATATAATTTGTATCAATACATTTCATTGACAATTGCAAGATTTTAGTTTTAAAAAATTATATATAAACTAGGATTCTCCGACAACCCCTGGAGGATTATTACGCAATAAATTTTACAATTTTGTTCATTCTTTAAAATTTTTGTATGTGGCGAGTTAAATTGAATGTACCTTAAAGTATAAAGTTTCCTCTTTTTAAAAAATATATGTTAATGTTACATACTTATGAATTTTTTAATATAATTATTTTATCTTATTGAATTTTCTAGTTTTATTTTACATATCAGAAATAATCATACTTTAAATATTGTATAACTTTATGACTTAATACTGACTATTCAAAGCATTTTCGTAGTTTTTTAGAAATATTTTTTTATACTTGTATATGAGTATATTATTAGTTAGTAATTGTCAGTTTTACTTACTGTGAATTTGAAGAGTTGGTTGTACCACACATCGTTTTTTAAAGGTTTAGATCTATCCTATTGTTTACCTTATTTGGTGTGTAACTATGAGCCTTCTATGTGCCACAGACAAACATTTTTTTACTTAACATACATATATTACATGTTATTAGTCTTGATTTAATATGTAATGTTAATTTTAAATGGTATATTATTATTATTTTATACTCTGCAGTACAGGCATTATCTGCACTCATATAGACTGCAAAGCTTTTCTTAGATTGCGAAAATAATTTATTTCACTTGTTAAGAGTCTTATAAAAGAAATTTGTTTATTAGGTTTGATCGGATATTGGGCTTAATTATTTTTCATGATATTTTATGTACAAAATTACATCAGATATTGTATTAATGCTCTCATCTAACCTTTACTTAATTACATGCTAGACAATTTGGGACTGTATATGCCATAAATGTGGCAATTTCTATATATGATCATTCTTATTCATTTTGCTTAGTTAAAAGTATTGATGATGTTTTTCTATAAAATTCATATGTATATATTTTATTAACATTTTCCGAATTTTGGTTTTAGACTCTTTGAAATATCTAAATTAATTAACATGTATACTTGCATGGATGGAAATATCCAAGTTAACATTATTCTGTCGGATGTCAATTATAGTTTTGAACTTTTGTATAGTTTAATTAAAATAACATTACATGCTGACCTACAATCAATTACTATCATATGCCATTGCAAATATCTTGACACTGATTTTTTTTTCTTACAGAAAAAGCTGTATTTTTATTTAAAACTAAAGAAATGCTATTCTTAGCCATAACATTTCTGTACACAGGTAAGTTTGACTTTTAAAAGATTAAATCAAAAATGACATCCACCCCTCCCCCAATAATCTGGAAATCCTGAAAGTTGGGAATTTCAACTTCTAAAAACACCAAATTGTGAAAATTTATGCCTGCAGAAAATTAATATTAACAAATGAAAGCTTGGGAAGATTAGAAATTGTCCAACTTGTAAGATGTCATTTAAATTAGACCTCAGAGTGGACACTGCATTGGAATATGGGTGCAACAAATCAATGCTTGTGAGAGAACTGTTTAATATTACCTAAAATATATATAAAAAAAGATGAAAAAATGTCGATAAGTTGGAACTGGGAATTTTCAGCACTGTTGAATTGTGAATTTCGAATAGTTGAATTGGAAATTTAGAATCGTTGAGTTGTTAAATTTCTTGTTTCAACCCCCCCCCCCCCTTATGGTATTTCCTTTAACAAGAATTACATCATGTGCTTTTGTGTAGATAGTGATAGTTAAGAAGACTCTGAAACACAGGCAGAGCAACTAATTATTTTATATAGGGTTTGGATGAGTAGATTTATTTAAATATAGTTCAACTTTGTTTACCTAATTTTTAAAAAATTAAGATGGGAGTCACATTTTCTGTTTATCAATAGATAAATTTTCTTCAATGAGCAATACTTAAAGAAAGCAATATTTCCAAAAATTTATTTTGGAATTTTTGACAATTTTCAGTTGTCCAATTTTTAAATTTACAATTAAAACTTGTAAAATGGCAAGCCAGTACACTATAACAACATTAAAATGTAATAATTTAATAAATGTTAAAAATAGTTAACAATTGTTTAATTTTAGCAAGTTTCAATAAATGTTTAATTTTTATCTACTACTTTTTTTTTAATAGTTTTAATAAATTTGAATGTATTTACATGTTTTTCACTAATAAATTTATAATTATTTTACTTTATTTAGTGAATTATTCTAAATCAATTTCTGACAAGTTGTTTTCTTTCATTTAGGTTTCGAATTATCGTTTTTCAGTGGAGTATATGGTACTGGAATAGGATTCACTAAAAGGCTTGGCAGTGATGCTGCAAAGTATGTAGGCATATCTGGAATTTGCATAGGAGTTGGTGAAATCCTAGGTTTGACATTTTATTATTTGGTGGAGTGAATCAATATATTTAACACTGTTTATATGTTAATATAATGAAGTTACATGCCTGTTTTCTAAAACGAATTATGAACAACAAACACATTTCGATCGCAAATTTTTTTGGGTTATTTTAGAACACAGAGAAAAAGTTCTAAAAGAGATTGAAAATTCGTCTGTGGAATAAATTAAAAATAATGTAAATACAGAAAATATTCCAGCCTCAAAACAGACCAAATATTATAAACAAGACGTTTTATTTCAAAGATAAAAAATTATTTTAAATGGCGGATTAACTTATTTTTATAAAGAATGTTACTGAGTTTTTATATACACAGTTTTTAAAAGTTGATGTCTGTTATTTATTCAGAGTGCAACATAACCTGGAAATCAGGGAATTATGGAATTTTTTAATTCTGGAAATGTCAGGGAAATTTTCAAATTTGGATTACTAAAACAGCTATTACTATTGTTGATTCTGCATAGTTTAATTGTCAGTATTTCATTTTAGTTCTGTAAAAGAACTAAAAAAGCATGGCGGGTTGCATATGCAATTTCATTGTTTATAAATGTGGGCCACCATTGGATGGAGAAACGAAAGCAAACTTTTGATTGTAAACAACTCTTGTAAGGCTAATGTATATTCAATTTATTGAAAATTAGAATAGGTAACATATAAAAATTACCTATAAAAGAAATAATGTGAAGGAACTTGCTTAAAATCACCAATTTCAGATAAAGAAATGAATGGTTTTCGAGCTATACAAAAGAGATAATTTTATAAATATTTCACTGCTTTTGACTGATTTTTTGCATTCTCTGCTTTGAGAGAACATGTTTAATTACTATTATACCTGTCAAAGGATATATTAAAAAAAAACTAAAAAAATTAACAATTTAAAATTTAAAGACAATTGTTTTTTAACATATTCAAAGATATCAAGGAACCCATTGCATAAATACACCATAAAAAAGTTTCATGTTAAAAACCTTTTAAAAGTGAAAAATTGCATGCATTTTGACCATTCTTTATCTTGATATCAATGAAAATTGGATAAAAATAGTTTAGTTGCAAAGCATATAAATGTCTCAATTGTACATTTGTCTCTATTAGGTGGAGCTGTGTTTGGAATATTAGGAAAGAAAACTAACAAATATGGGAGAGATCCAGTTATTTTATTGGGATTTCTCTTTCACATGGTGTCCTTTTTCCTTATATTTCTCAACCTCCCTGCAAAGTCAACTCTTCACGAAACGATGCAGCCTGCTTATCTAACCAGTAGGTAAGTTATCTCAAAACCTTTACTATGAGCTTTGCTAAACATAGTATTTTCAATACAGTAAAAACCACTTACAACCACGTTCACGGGACCATCACAATTTGATCGTTATATCTGGAAATTGCTATATCTGAATCACAAAAGATATTGCTTAATAAGAAAGTACATATAATACTCATACATACAGGGCAGTAGAATATAGGTGTCTTTTATGTACTTTATAATGATTTTATCGACTATCTAACTAGATAAAGTTAGTCTAACTAGTTAGATAAAGTTAAAGTTAGATAAAGCCTGTATAAGCTGCTATTTTGATGAGGAATGGTCAGTATGTTTTATTTACTTAGATTTGTGACATTGTAATAGAAAATTTCCATAAAATTTAGTATTGCTAACATTGTAGAAGAACCGAGGATCTCTTCGCAAATTTCGGGCATTCTTGTTCACGGGCTAATCGCTTGACGTTTGTTTATTGCGCAAATGGCCCTCCCTCCTCCTTTGTCGTTATAAACGGTTTTTATTAGCATAAGACAGGAGAAACTCCAATCGTTACATCCGGATTATCGTTATAACCAGCATCTTAATATCCGGAAAAATTAACATGGACTGCTATAGAAATCCAAACTTTCATTGCATTTTACATTGTTATATCAATCGTATCATTATACTCGGCATCGTTATAAATGGATTTTACTGTATTACATTAAACTTGCTATTAAAGCAATTCAATCCGCCATTTTTATTGATAGCCTGACTGACTCTCAAGTGACTTTTGCAATTGTTAACTGTTTCGAAATTTAAATAATTTATTCTGGACATTCTATTTTATATTATTTAAAAAAAATTAAATAAATTGTCTTGATATAACTGTCTGTCGAGGGACCAATATGAGGTGGTCATTACGTAGCAATGTTTCAAGGTTCCCACACATCTGGAAAACCTGGAATTGTCAGGGAAAATGAAAATAACCTAAAAAGTCAGGGGAAATGAACAATTTTATATTCTTTTTATTGTCATTGATGTAAAATCGTAAAAATAAAAATGCTAAATTTTCGATTTTGCATACTTTGTGGTAGTTTATTATTAGGTAGGTTCCTATTATTAGATTTTCAGATAAATAGTTTGTTTTTATACCCTGTAACCGTTTTAAACGTAAATTATCTTTAAAAATATTAGCTGTAAAATCATATTTATAAAAGAAATATTTCTAAATTAAACAAACTTATTAGTAATTTTATTGTTAAAGAACCATTTTAAAAAAGATTTTTTAAAAATATGATTTAAGTAGAATTAAAAATGGGACTCATAATTTTTATAGGAAAATTCATTTTCAATTTATAGGTAGTGGAACAAGTTATTTTCCACAAAGTATTTAAAATCACACATGCATTAAAAAATCATTTGTTATTGCACTGAATTATTAAATTTAATATTTATAAAGTTATGTACAAATGTGTGTTATAATTATTATTTTTTAGTGTATCTCTTGCTATGATCTGCGCATTTGGCCTAGGTTTTGGTGATGCGTGCTACAATACTCAGGTTTGTTCTTAAAGAATTATCATTAAAAGTTGTATTTTAAAATTTTATTACTTTTAGTTTTCTTTCACCGAAATATTTTAATGAATTACTATAATGATTTGTTTTTATGTGGTTTTTTTTTATAAAAAATTATCTGCTTGTATATAGAAATCAGCTTTATTTTTTATTCTAAGTATTCACCGGTCTCCTATTGAAACAATGTTTAGTGTGTCTAAAAATTATAGGTTTGTTTAGATTTTCAAAAAAATGAAAAATAAGAATTTTTTTGTGCATTTTTATTTATTATAAAACGCTTTATTTCATATTGAAAAGAATGTAATGTAACTATGAAACTTAAATTTTCAAATATTATCTGTCAAATGTTTAATAATAAGTTTATTTTTATATTTCACATGACTTGAAGTTTAACTTTAAAATGTTATTTCTATCATCAATTTGCAACCACAAGAAATTTCCAACACTGTGGATTTATTTAACCTTCTAGAAGTACAGAAATGTATCACATCTCAGCATTAATATGCATTATTTTTCAATAAATAATAGATAAAACTTTCACATTGATTTTTTTATGTCCATGTTATAATACACTATTGAGTTTTGTTTAAAGCTGAATATATAGTGTTTTCTGTTGTTTTTTCAAGAATTTTTATTTTTAGATATATTCAATTTTGGGATCAATGTATGCAGACGACAGTGCACCAGCTTTTGCACTATTTAAATTCTTTCAGGTAAAAATCATCATACTTTATGTAGCATGCCTTTTTTTTACTTAAATACATATACTAATTTAGAATTTTTTCATATCTCTTTTAAAATATGAAATTTGTAGTATGTCTAAGTTAACTAAGAGCCCCAGTTGCTCAGTTGGTAAGGTGTTCAGCTACTAATCAGAGGATTGGTGGTTCGAATCCGTGCGATGGACTTGACATAGAAAAGTAAAAGAGTAGTGATCTTGCGATCGGAGGGTTGCCAGCTTCGCTACAAAAATACTAGAAAGTCGTCCAGAATTTCCAACAAATTATACTGGCGTGTATACGGGACTGGTGCACGATACATCTGATCGGGGTCCAAAGTCCTGACGTCTATTGAAGGCGTTGGGTGCCAGTTCAGGTGTTTCCTCGTCATCTGACCATGGTTCTAAAAATAACGAGGTGTATGAATGTGTATGTGTTCCCGGGTCTTTCCTTCGAGATTGACCCCGAACCGTCGCCAATAGCCCTCTTTGCAGCTCTAGTACGACGTTAATTAACACAAACCAAACCTAAGTTAACTAAAAAATTAAATGTATGAATTTTTCCAAAGGGTTTCTAACTAGTTTTTTCTTATTTGCTGATTTCTTGGTTTCCCAAAAAGTTTGTGAACTTGAAATTTAAGTTTTATTTTTAATGCCTTATAAAATTATCCAATTTAACCTAACAGTTGAGGTCTTGTCGTAATCGTGAGGATGATATCATCGTACTTCATGCAGTATGCCTTTTTTTTTTATGTAAATATATATACTAACTTAGAATTTTTCTCATCTCTTTTAAAATATAAAATTTGTACCTCGTCTAGGTTAACTAAAAAAAAAATAATCTATAAATTTTTCTAAAGGATTAAAAAAAAAATTATTGGCTGTTTTCTGTGGTTTTCAAAAAAGTTTGTAAACTATTTCTATAAAAGGGTAATAGACAAATAGAACAACTTGCCAGTGAATATTATTAATTGTACAGGAACAAGGGATATTAAAAGGAAGTTGTTAGATATTCATTGGGGGTAGTTAGGAAATACTAGCTGGACCAACTTTGTTTGGCCTTGAGCCTGTTGTTGGTCGTCAATATTTATATTTGCATATGCACTAAATAAATTTAAAATATTATATAATAATAAATTTAATGTAATATGGAAGAATCGTATCCTTATAAAATTTTATCTTCCTCCATATCAGAGTGATTCTAACAGTGTGTACAAAAAATGTTCATTAAACAAGCTTTGCTACGATTAAATATTGTATAATCCCATTGTGTATTGTTTTACACTAAAATAATATTTCTTAGCATATCAATTAAATTACTTTATGCAGTGTTCACTCTAGGTGTTTTTTGAAGGGCGGTCCGCCTTGCCCGCCCTTTTCTCATCCCAATAGCGCCCTTATGCCCCTTTTTCAGAAATGCCGCCCTCTTTCGAAAAAATTCCGCCCCTATTGTCCTTTTTAGTCAAGTACAAGCATCCTTGCTGTCTTTAAAATAGGCATCGATTACATTTTTTTTGTTTGTAAATTGGAATTAAGTGAATTATGACAGTAGAAAAACAAACTTCTTTTTAACTAAGCTTGTTGTGAAATCGCGATGATTCCGCGGTAATTTTGAGCACGGGGCATTGCACGAATCCTATTGATTGCCTGTAAGATGGTATGGGGCGAGATTACAAGATTAGACATTTTATTACCAAATTTTAGATTTTAGCAGACTTTTCATCAGTTTTGTAAGGGGCCTAATTCGGGCTACTTACCGATTTGGTTTTTAGTGAAAACATTAATTTTAAAATTTCAAATTTTTGATTTCAAGTAGTATTTCCTCAAAGTGACATCAATTTTGTACTGTTCTTTCCTTCCAGATAAGCCCCGAGCCGTCACCAATAGCCCAAATACAGCTCTAGCGCAATTCCAACTAATAAATCTGATTTTTTTTTGTTTGGTCACGGGTCCGATTTGTCAACGGGTGGCCACGCCCACTATAATTTTTGTTTGAAAGTGCCTTTCCAAAAACCGGGTTCCCTTTTTCTGCTAACAGTGCCTTGCCCCTTTTTATTTCTAGAGTGAACACTACTTTATGCAAATGATTATTTTTCATATCTATATTAAAAATAAAAGGCTAAATCCGGCTAGTTTAAAAACACTCAGAATAGCAATTCTGTTAGAGAATTAAGAATTAAACCAATTCACTTCAGGCTACGACAAAACATGCATTATAGGTTAATAATATTTGGACACTGATAGTTTGTTTAGAAGCTATTAAAACTTCTAATTTTTTTTATTGATTGTCTTACAGAGTGGCAACATAACCTGGAGGACCGGGAAATTATTATAGATTTTTTTTTGTTCTGGAAATGTCACATAAAATTTCTTTCACAAAAAATCAGGGAAATGTTCGAATTTGGATTACTAAAACTGCAAATATTGTCTTTTCTGAATAGTTTAGTTGTGGATATTTCCTTTTAAAAAAAGAATTTTAAAAAAACATGACCTTGCACAGGCACAATTTTGTTGTTGATAGAAATGTGAACCACTGCTGGAGGCAGAACAAAAACAAAGCATGTTGAACTTTGGATTGTAAACAACATGAAATGGGGCTTATGAATATGGGATTTATTGAAGATTAGAATAGAAAATAGGAAACATATAAAACATTATAATTATCTACAGAAGAAGTAATTGCTAAAATATCTGGCTTTTTTTTTACAATTCTCTGCTTCCTGAAAATATGTTTAATTACAGTACAAGGATTTTCACATGTGTATGTTGTATCTATAAATTATTATTTTAACTGAATATATAAGTATTGCTCATAATTTTTCATTTATAATGCAATGTATTTATTGTAGTATGGATACTTTGTTTCTATACAAAGCATGTATTGCAACATTTCTTAATGTAATTGTAAAATCTGGGAGATTTTTGTGACACCATCGGGGAACTTTTTTCCGACGATTTTGTTGCCACCCTGTATTTAATAGAAAATAATTATCTCTTGTTCTAAATTGAATAAAATGTAAAGCGTTTAGTTTAGCAGGTTAACTTTTTTTATGCAAGTCCTTTTATTTAAATTATTGTGTAACCTCTGTTTTCTTCAATATTTTCCAGTCCATCGCTGCTGCCATTGCCTTCTTCTATTCTACCGTACTTGAGCTTCCATACCAACTGTTCATTCTAACTGTATTTGGGATCCTGGGAACCTTCACCTTTTGGTATGTCGAGTGGAAAGAGTTCGAAAAAGTTGCAGCTGAAAAAGCAGCAAATAAGCGATTTCAGGACTAATTATGCAAAATGTAGTGCACCTTTTATACAGTATTTTTTTTTATTACAGTTTTTATAGTTGCATAAAAAGTCTAATTGTGCAAAACAAAAAAACTATTAATATATTTTTTTTAATTGAAATTCTAAGCATGTATTGTTTTGAACAAATGTTTTTTTTAATTGTTGTGGAATCTCTGTACTATTGTGTTGTATAGTTGCAGATCTATACATATTTTTTTTTGTTTTTCGGCAAAATTTTGTTTTTATATATTTTTATTACATTTGTTTCAAGCATACATTCTTCACAATGGTTAAATCTACCTACGACAAAATGTTGCTTTTTAAAATTAAAAACACTACACTGTTGTATCCATGTAAATGTAAACAAAATGAGTTTTTCTTTGAAATAATTAGATGATGTCTATATACAAAGTTATATAGCACAATTTAAAGCACTCAATATGATAGAAAATTTCATATCTGTCTGATACTCGTGATTTAAATCAGAAATTGTTGTAAATAAAATTATTAAATAAATAACTTTTTGATCTAGCATGATGTACCTGATAAGAGTTAAAGTACCTGATTTAAATGAGACTTCGCTGTAATTATTTAAAAGTATTAAGTTCCTGTTTTTATTTTATAACACGGACACTTTTTTTTATTTGTAATAAATGTGTGTTTTCTATAAGAAGTATTATAAAATGTTATACAATTCTAATTTACAACTGCTATAACATTTCGACACATTGAATGTATTTTTACAAAGTGTCCTTTACCATAATTATAACTTTAAATGGACGGGCTTGACTGTGAAGTGGTATTAGTTACAAAAATCTGAAAATGAATTACATCACTTATACTATACAGTCTATCATTTGGCCAAATGACGTGGCTCCAATTTCAATAGGCTGCCCAATAACCAGTTTAATATCATTCCACTTAATATTATATAGCTATGCAACTTACAAACTTTAAACGTTTTAATGACGAAAGCGTTTTTTGGATTTGTTCCACTTACAGGCAAGCTGCCCGAATGTTATTGTTGTGAAACTTGTTAAATGAATATGCTTTGTTTATGTACAGGTCACATTTTACGTCCTATTAGAGTGAATTATGTTTAACTGAAATTTTATTTATATTTTTAGTATTTTAAGTGTTGATTTTAAACCTATAATTGTAAGTAGATTTTATTTATTATAATTTATTCATCGAATTTGGATATTCCATTTTAAAACGCTTATAAGCATATTAAAATATCGAATGTTATGTGTTGGGATATAATTCGATCTGAATTAGTTGTGTGAGGAAAAGTTCGTTTTACAAAAAATTGTCGCTTTTCTACTGAAAACTTTTGAAAAAGCTGCATATTGCTCAATCTTTATATACTATATTATGATATAGTATTGTAATATTATAAGTTTTAAAAATAGACTACCTAAATGATATATGTATATGCATATCTATACTATATATATATAATATGTATATATACTATATATATATTATATATATATTTACTGAAATGTTATGGTTTTCGACAAATGTGTCAAAAGTTTTTTTTAAAGACATTTTCAAAAAAAGCTCATTGGAAATTACTGTTTTATAGTTGACCTATGAAGTGAGGAGAATCTGTATATTATTAGTTAAAGATAGTTAGCAAAAGTCAGAATTTTAACTTATAAAGTGCCAAATGCATATAGATGAATAGTATAGCATATAGATGATATGCATATAGATACTTCTTTAAATTTTTACAGATTGCTTAATTTTAATGGATGAAGCAGAAAAATATTCTGTAAAAATTAAAATCCAATTTTTTTAGTCATTACTTTAATGAATTTTATTTAAATGAAATAAAATAAAATTTTATAGTGATATAAATTATAATCAATTAATCTATATCATGAAGACAATCGAATCTTCGATTTCACTTCAATATATAGTCTTCTATGTATATGATGTACTTGTATATACTACCTAAATGATTCTCAATAATTTTAACATGTTATGCCTCGACCACTGAATCTCAGAAAGGCATGTTTATGAATACTTTATTGCTGACAATTTTTATGTGAGCTTTTGAAATTGTAAAATTGACTTTATAGGAAATAAAGTTCTCTATTGTAAAAATTGTATTGAACTGATGGCTATATCGTAACTCATACATATTGAACTTTAATTTTTTTACCCTAATATCCCAAGGGTTTAATAATGCCGTAAATTATTAATAAGCTGCAAAGTGTGGGAATACTTGCAACTATTTTTATTTTGCCAGGTGGATGAAGGCGTTTCGTAATCAGAGGATTGCGAGTTCGAGCCCGACGTATGGACTTGACGAAGAAAAGTAAAAATGTAGTTATCTTGCGATCGGAGTGTTGCCAGCTTCGCTACTAAAATACTAAGAATTCGTCTAAAAAATATCCATTAAATTATACTGGCGTGTATACTGTATACGGGAACGATGTCTCGTATTTTTGAACCATGGTCAGATGACGACAACATCAGACGTGGCACTACGCCTTCATAGGCGTCAGGAAGTTGAACCCTGATCAAATTTATCGTGCACCATTCCCGTATACAAGCCGGTATAATTTGTTGGATGCTCAAGCGACTTTCTAGTATTTTTTGTAGCGAAGCTGGCAACCCTCCGATCACGAGATCGCTACTTTTTTACTTTGTCAAGTCCATAGCACAGGCTCGAACTAGCAACGCTCTGATTACCATATGGACGCCTTTATCCACTAGACTACCGGGGCCCCATAGTCTCGATGGGAGCTTAGTCAATTTGATTTTTAAATTGCTTTTCACATGAAAGTAAAAATGCATGATATCTCGGGATATAGGTTGGACCTTGGTGTTGGACTTCATTGTCCAAAATAACGTCACGATGTTTGAAGTGACTAATTGGTACATATATTGAATTATTCTAAACATTGTTTTAAAAAAGCATCCTTTATTAACACTGCAGAGCTCGCGTTGTGTCCGAAAAACACAATCCAAAGCGAATGGAATTGGAGGTGGACGAAATTGGAAAAACAAGGCTGTGCTTTTTGTTAGGGGTCATCAGTTATTAGGTTACGTGGCAATTTGATCCGATATTGTTTTGTTTTTTTCATTAAACCCTATCAAGGACACAGCAGAAAACTATATTGTCTAACTTGCATAAATCTTTTTACTTGAGTAAAAGAATTTTTTATTATTACTTTACCGAGTGGTACATTAACAACCAACAACCACTCAAACTGGTCACCATTTTCTTCCTGTGAGCGAAATCGCTTAAATACAGTAGGCCATGGCGAAAGATTTGGCGCTATTTCAATGCACTATACTTTGTGCTATTACATTGGCGGTAACTTATTTTATAATTTAGATTACTTATGAGGAAGAAATAAATGAATTATCCTTTATTGATTTATACATTGTACTGCATATTCCGCATATTAAAAAATGGTCATTTTTAAAAAAAATCTACTTTAAAAATTCATGTTAAATACGCAGAAAATGTGTATGGAAGAAGTTATGGGAAAAGAGATCATTCCACCCACACCCACCTTTATATATAGTAAAATTAAGGGGGGAAATATCAACTATTTATAGCCATCACAGTCCTTTCGACTCTTTATTTCCTGATCCATTCCTAAATAACTTTTCTTTTCCGATAACGATCTGATAAAGTACCATTCAGTTTTCAACTGCCTACCAATCTCACGCATTTGTGCATTCCATTTTTTTTTTTTAAATTATGTCTTTAAAACCTTGGCTTCACATCAATATATGGTCACTAAGAATCCATGTGATGAGAACCGAAACTCTTTCGATGAAAACAGCCCTGCAGTCCTTGGACAATCTTGCGAATTCAAAGTATTCTTAACCTTCCCAGAATTTATGTAGGATGTATATCTCCGTGTCCTTAGATTTTTACTCACTATTCGCAACAAAAACAGAATAAACTATTTTGAAAACTAATACGAATCATGAATTTTATCACATATGGTTCCTAGAACGCAACATGGATAGCGAAGTTCAAATTCTCCATTCCTCCGATTAAGAACTCTTTCAACCAAGTAACGGATAATTTAAAGGCTCAGTGAATAAAAGGCGTTCAGCTACTAATCAGAAGATTGCTGGTTTGAACCCGTACGATGGATTTGCCAAATAAAAATAAAAAAGTATAATGATCTTGTGATCGGAGGGTTATCATCAGTTTCGCTACAAAAATACTAGGAAGTCGTCCAGAACATCCAACAAATTATACTGGCGGGTATACTGGACAGGTGCACGATAAATCTGATAGGGGTCCAATGTTTTGACGACTATTGGGGCTGCGTCGGGTGCGAGCTCAGGTGTTGTCCTCGGTCATTTGACCATGGTTCAAAAATACGAAGCATCGTTAGTGTCTTCCTTTCGAGATAGGCTCGGAACCGTCGCCAATAGCCCACTGTGCAGCTCTAGATTGGCGTATCAAAAAATATTCTTTTGGCGCATTGCATTAAAAAATATTTACTGTCTATTTTGGAGACTGTTACACGTTAAATTAGTTGTAATCTTTTCGCACACATCAGGTACGTGGGGTGCCCGGTCAGATGTTGTCCTCCTCATCCTTGCCTTATCTGACTAAAGTTCAAATTACACGCCAGTGTCCTCTGGTCTATTTTTTGGAATAGATCTCGGGCTATCACCAATGCTTGTAACAATTAAAACATTGTGTAGCTCTAGTAGAATGTTGATTTAATTAACCGACCATTCCGGAGTTTTGTTTCGTGACCAGACTATCGCGGCACGATTAAAAAAGGAGCATTTGTAAACAAAGTTAAATTTCATTTTTAGTTCCGTTTCCTACAGATAGAGGGCCATCAAGAAACTAAACCGCGGGGCCGAAACGATTTCAGAGTTGACTGTTTGTTTTTAATTTTTTATAAGCAATGATTGGATTTACCTGACTTTACATGCGCGAATTTATTAAATTATTATTATAACTTATTCATATAATTTTTTTAACTATGCCACCAAAAAAACGGGAGAAGCCAACAGAAAAAGAATCAAGTACTGATCAACTTAAAACTGATCGCGAACTATTTTTACAAGCATTTGAAAGTAAGCCATGATTCGAATTTGATTAAATTATACTGATTGCTAAAAATCGTCAACAATATGTTAATAGTATCATCTGACAGAGTATTTAAAATAAGCTCCATTCTTAATTGTGTAGTACTTCTATTGTTTCATGTCCACTTCAACGGTTTTGTCGTATGCTTGCAAAAAACCCCGATCATATATATTTATTTTAATTTTGTCTATTTGTTTTCATAATTTATTCAGTCGTCATCATTTCATCATATTAAATTAACATGGTGAACATATATATTTCCTGAAATGGAAAATCTTCAGTTCTTGGGAACGAATCACATGTAACAGTTATTTAGAGCAAATTGTAGATCCCTAAATGTTTTTCACAAACTGATTGTCGAATATAAAAGTGGACTGTAAATATGTGAATATATACTTCACAAATTAAACTTAATTGTTACTAGTAGTTTTAAGCTGTTACCTAGTTATCAAATGTCTTAATTAGATTTTAAACTGCATAAAACTTATTATTTGAAAGTGTAAAAATTGCCTTTGCCTTTAGTTAGGTTTATCAGATATTTAAGTGATCAAACTGATATGATTTATATGTTTACAAAGTACATACAAATCCGATGTATGTAAATATTTTTTCTCTTAAGCCATTGCATTCCAAAACTCTTACCCTCAATACAGTGTTCGTCTTGCAAAAAAAAAAAAGATTAAAAATAGGTTAAAATGTACTCTACGGTCCCTCTGATTTCTCATCAAATCTAGTAATTATTTTCAGTTGCAAGGAAAAAAATTGGCAACATCACATCAAAGTAAACTTTTTTTCAAAATTTCAAAATCACAGTAGAAACATAAAGATACCTCATTTTAAAGGTGACAGTTTGCACATTTTAAATATATGTGCAATGCTTATATACTTTAAGTAGTTTTTGGTTCACAGATTCATGTTTACATACATGTCAGCTAGTTAGAAACAGGCAATGCATTTCAGAAATAGATTGGACTTAAAAGGGAAAGGGATAATATTAAACTATTTTCTTCTTTTAGCAAGTTTTGCTCGCATAGCAGTTAGGGGTTTTAATTTTGATATTAAGATTTTTGTAACTTGTTTGGTAAGTTTAAAAATGCTAGTGATTTTTTTTTCTGGACGGCCGTTACTATTTTTTGCTTATATTGATGATGCAACTTTGTTTTTAAATTGAAAAACTTCAAATTTTAGGTTTACTTTTTGTTTGACTGTTATTTATGAGAATAGTGCAAATTTTCGTTACAATTGCACCGGACAGTAGTACGGTCAGTCACACACATGCCACATACTACGGCCTCAAGGTGCGAAACGTGATGAGCGTGGGCTATCTCTAAGCTTCTTAAAAGTTATATTATAATTTTTACTGTCCCATGTATAAGCCGAGTCGGCCTCAATACTTTTTGACGACGATTTTAGCGTAAATTTCTCGGCTTTTACCCGAGTATATACGGCATGTTTTTTCATATATATTATATGTAGACTACATACTGAACAGATGTAGTATAGGCAGTGTTCACTCTAGAAATAAAAAGGGGCAGGGCGCTGTTGGCAGTAAAAGGGCACCCTGTTTTTAAAAAAGGCACTTTTTGTTTTTAAAAGGGCACTTTCAAAAAAAGGTTTGGCGTAGGCGTGGCCACCCTTCGACACATCGGACCTGTGCCCAAATAAAAAAAAGTTCCGATTTGTTAGTTGACATTGCGGTAGAGCTGCATATTGGGCTATTGTTGACGGTTCGGATCTCGAAGGAAAGACCCGTTCAAAATTGATGTCTCTTGATGAATATAATTACTTAAAATCCAAACTTTGACATTAAATAATTAATGTTTTCATTAAAAACGAAATCTGTAAGTATCCTTTATCAGACCGTTTACAAAACTGATGAAAAGACTACTTAAATCAAAAATTTGGTAATAAAATGCGTAATCTTTCAACTTTGCCCCAAACTATTTTCTCTTTTAAAAAACACAGAAAAAAACCTTAGCATTTCATATGCGGGCACAGGCAATCAATAGGCTTCGTGGTATCATCGTAATTGCACAAGTCGCGTAGTTAAAAAGGAGTTTGTTTTTCTACTGTCATAATTGAATTAATTCCAATTTACCTATTTTTTTTAATCGATGCCTTTTTTAAAGACAACTAAGGAAGCAAGGATACTTGTGCTTGACTGAAAAGGGAAAGAGGGGCTGAATTTTTTCTAAAGAGGGCGGCAGTTTTGAAAAAAAGGCATGGGGGCGCTATTGAGATGAAAAAAGGGCGGGCAGGGCGGAGCGCCCTTCAAAAAACGCCTAGAGTGAACACTGGTATAGGACATTTGACATGTTTTTTTTTTGCGACGAAAAATTGCCGTTAAACATAGCACAGGGTTGCCAGATTGAAATTCTCCACAAGAATCGGAAAATACCAACGATGTCAGGTGGGGTTGCCATACTATATATTTATCGCCCCTATAAAAAACGCAAAAAAAAACTCGCACGCCAAATGTCCTATACTACATTTGTACCCTACATACATCTAAGATATTTTTTATTCTTACATAGGATTTTCTCCAAAATATATAAATATTGAAAATGTTTTATAAAATTAATTTCACAAAAACAAAATTGACAAAAGAAAAATTAATTTTTCACAAATTCCCAAGAAAATCCTGGACAGACCCCTGCTTTCTGAAGAAATAAAGTAATTTATGGTCTGCCTTTTACATATCCATATTGCTTTTCTGATTTTAACAACTTCAATATCTTGAAATATTTTCTTATTGCAGAACCTACGCAGATATACAGATTCTTAGGCTCCCGCCAAATAAATTCTGTAAGTATTGTTCATTTAAAAAATATATTATACATATATTTTTTTTCTCTTTGTATACTTTTCAAAAGGTTATTTCTCTTTATGTGTGTAATAGCAGTAAGTTTTCACATTAGAAATAAAAAAGAGTTAGTTGGTATTTTTAGAGGAAAAATGAGGATTTAAAATTTATTTTTGCTACAATCATCATGAATCTGAAAAAAATAAATTATAGTCAAGTTATCAAAGTCGTAATAATCGTGACTTCAAATTGTGCTGATTGAATATGGAGTCAAATAACTGTGGATCCGAATTAAAACTAACAAAAAGACTTTCAAAACAGAATAATTTGTTTGGAAGATACAGAATTTTTAAAATTTTTCTTTGTTAAAATAAAAAATGCTGATTTTACTAAAACCAGCCTTTAGTTAGCTGATGGTAACTGAATACTTAACAAACACAATTAAAATTGAAAAAAAGAGCATATTAAATCTGAAAAACA
Source organism: Troglohyphantes excavatus (assembly GCA_963932185.1). Taxonomy (NCBI): domain Eukaryota; kingdom Metazoa; phylum Arthropoda; class Arachnida; order Araneae; family Linyphiidae; genus Troglohyphantes; species Troglohyphantes excavatus. Next base: position 21,025,714 of record OZ010678.1, read on the forward strand.
AAATAAATATGCAAAAAATTTCCTTCATAAGAATCATTGCAGAAAATCATTTTTAATTAGTGCAGATTTCGTTCTTAAAGAAAGAAAAAATTGTTTTTTACCACTGAAGTAAAAGTGAAAACTGATATGGTCAGGTGAATCGTGGACAAATATTTAATTTTCAACTATTAAGACCAAGTTCTAAGCGGCTATTGATGTCCTGAACACACGTAGGATTAATATTTGCATAAGTTATTTAAGCATTAAAATTAAAACATATGCCATAATAGTTTATCAAAGATTTATTTGTAGAAGATAAATAATGAAATAGTTGATACAATTTTCTTGCTTTAAAGAACGTTGGTCTATTTTAAAATCTTAGTTTAAAAAATACTTAACTTTTTAAAAATCATTTACAGTTTAAGGAGTTGTTAATACCTTCAAATTCTGATCAAAAATATTGACCACAAAAAAGCTATTATGCTTAACTTTAATTTACTTAACTTTAATTTTAATTAATAATAGTTTGTAATCTTTAATGGTCATTCAGTGGCGGCCCGTGGTCGAAAATGTTAGTGCAGCCAGAATCCATCCATGCAGCCATGTGAATCCCCCCCCCCCTATTTTCTCCAAAAACCATACATGAACGTAAATTATTTATTATTTACTACTCAAAGCAAAGTTTCCTTTCAATTTTTATGAAATGATAACATGCGAAAAAAATGGAAAACACTTACTTATTGTTTGAAAATTAAAGCAATCCTGCTTTCTGTTAAACATGTGAATCGGTTAATTTTAATATTAACTTACATAACAAAAATTTTAAGCAATCCTGCTTTCTTTTAAACATACGAATCGGTTAATTTTAATATTAACTTACATAACGAAATAACAGCAGGACCATGTCCTGAAACAACAGCACACAGCAAACGTATCACGAAAACCATTTCCGTTTGGAGATATTCTCGTAAGTTCTCATTTCAGCATATCGAACCTGAAGTGCAGCTAAAACAAGAAAATTCATTTCGGCTGTACCTTCTCACAAATGCAGTGCATTAGCATGGGGGGAATCTCCATACTACGTAGAGGTTGCCATGGCAACGATGCAGCCGATTTCGAATTTTGCTTTTTAGCTGCAATTTTGATTGAATGGAGTTTTTTCCCCTCCTGAATTGTGCATTACGGTAACATGCTTGCTATTTATTAGGGATGAACCGGATAGTGGTTTTGCCGGATATCGGATATCCGGCGCACATTACAAACCGGATATCGGATATCCGAACTAGATTTTGCCGGATATCCGATCGAATATCCCGCAGTTTATTTTAATGAAAATAACTTCTCATACACACTAGAAAAAACGGAAATCAGTCAAAAATTGAAAAATATTTTTTTCTTCTTTAATATTTCCTGATTTTTTATCTTTAAAGTGATACCAAAATTGAATAAACATTTAAAAAACTTTTTTATTTACAAAGGGTTATTCTAGGGTGTTGCTAGCAATGGTCGTATGTTTTGTACATTTTACACTTAATTTCTGAATAATTGTAATTTTACCATATTCCTTTTCATTCCAAACATGAAAACTCAAGTTTGCTTAAACTTTTGAGGATTTATTTTTTATTCAACTTTATATTAGTTGTGAGATGTGATGACCCTCCACCATAACGATTAGTTAAACATATAATTTTAAAGTAAAAAAATTTGAAAAAAAGTGGGTTTTTTAAAGTCTCTATTGGTTAAAGGGGACTGTGAATACATTGGTAGAATTTTCAGAAAAATACTTAAAGCGAGTACAAAAAAAATTGATCGCCACAAAAAAAAATCTTTGATGCTTTATTCATCCGGATATCCGGCATGGAAAATCGGATATCCGGCACTTCCGGATATCGGATAGTTACCGGATAGTTAAAAATCAGCCGGATAGGCCGGATACCGGATAGTTACCGGATATCCGTTTCATCCCTACTATTTATCGGAGATTTTGTTTACTACCGTAGAAATTTCATTTTCAGTTCTAATCTTCATTTAAGAAAATTAGTAAAATATCCGATTTTAGTTTTAAAATACACTAATGAATTTAGGTGCAGCCCTGCTGTAGTGGGCGAGCCGCCACTGTGGTCATTGCGTAACAAATTTAAATGTTAACTTTAGCAAAATCTACCACAACATCTTAAACCATTATGTACATTTTTAAGATGACTTTTGGTGTTCAATGTAGGGAAGATGAAGATGACTTCTGGTGTTCAATGTGAAAAATCTGAAAGTTAAAAATTTTCTTTAAAAACAAATGATACTCATGGATGTGATATCACGTCCAGAGATATCCAATTTTTGTTGTTGCATGCATGGTTTGTTTTATGATCTAATGAGTTATGTCTAGGTCATATGATTCCTTTATTGCATTTTACCTGTATTTTTATATATTTTAGCCTGTGTTCCTTTCAAGATGCTTAACATATATGAAGCATCGCATGTCAAGATCCCATTCAAAAAGGTAATACATTAATTAGACTCTCTTTACAACGATCTCTCAAAGCAACCTCTTCTGTATATTTCTGCTACTGAACGTTCCGATTGGTTGAATAGTTTGAAAGTACAGGGTGTCCATAGAACAGGGAAATTTGGTCGTTCTGGATTTTGGGATTTTTAAAAAAAAAATTAGGGAAATTAACAAAAAAATTAAGTTATCTCATTATCTTAGATAGCTGTTTAATATTCACCCCTCAAAATCATATTATTTTTTTTCCAGAAAAGTTTTTAAAATTGACGGACTTTTAGAAAAAGTTTCTGCTAAACATCGAGCTTTAGATACAGAAAGGTAGGTAGCCATTGTGAAGTAAATAACTTCTTGAAATTTCGTAGTTGATTGTATTTGAACTAATTTTTTGAATTTTTTTAGGCCTTCTGGTAATTTAATTATAACTTTTACTGGGTACTACGACAAATTAAATAAAGGTATGTTTAAACATTTTATTTCAGTTCAATGTGCTTTGTTTCATTTGTAATAAGTTTCATAACTGGCAACTTGTAATGATTGTCTTTATAATGTAGGACTTTAAATCATTTTGGCTTACTATGTGTTTTTTACTAAAAGAATTATTAATTGTAATGTCATTAAATTTAATTGTATTGTTTGTATATGTATCTTATTAGTAAGAGAATTTGCAATTTGAATTCTGTCAAATGCAGAATTTTTGGATAAAATTGTAACCTAATATTTGATTTAATGTGAATGGCCTAACGAAAAAGTTTGTTTTGTAAATAATTAAAAAAAATTTGATAATTACTTTCCTAAAAACAAAACACTCTAATTTTCTTTTATATTCTCAAACGAATTTATTTAGTTGTGGAAAAATCAAATTTGCATTTGTATGCTCGTAAAATAATCTGGTGTCTACGCCTGTTAGTAGGACTTGTGACAAATGTTTATTTTCAAAAAATTACAGGAAACAGATCAAAACACAGTAGGCTATAACCTAAAAATTCAAATTACCTAATTTGTCTGTTATAAATTTCGATTACATTTGATTTTCATATATTGTATAAAAATTTTGGAGTGTTCTGGTAATTACTATTTTTTAAAAATTATTAATTAAAATAATTAATTATATTAATTAATTTATAATTATATAATTAATAAATAATTATTCAATTAATAAATAATTATATAATTAATAAATAATTATATAATTAATAAATAATTATATAATTAATAAATAATTATATTAATTAATAAATAATTATATTAATTAATAAATAATTATATTAATTAATAAATAATTATATTAATTAATAAATAATTATATTAATTAATAAATAATTATATTAATTAATAAATAATTATATTAATTAATAAATAATTATATTAATTAATAAATAATTATATTAATTAATAAATAATTATATTAATTAAAAAAAGATTAAAAATTAAAAGCTTCAATAAAGTTTGTGTTAATTTCTGTGTAGGTCCTGGTGACACAGTTTGCGTAGAAGCTATTCTTTTAAAAATATGCCATAAAAAGAGGAAAGATGTCTCATCGGCAGTTATGGAAACTTCAGGTGATGTTTGTTTACTTTTCTTTTTAGTAAATTACCTGTGCTTGTTACACATAATATGTTTCTTTAAAAAAATCAATTGATTTGTATTCAGTATAAGGTATATCTGACAGCCATTTCATAGAATTAAGTTCCAAAATTATCCAGATTTCAAGGGATCTTTAATTTACAAAAATGTGCTATTTTTGAACAAAAAAAGAGCTCTAGTCTGTTGCACAGACTTTACATTTCTGCTGTTGAAGGGATAATGTATCTAGATGTATTTTTATTGCATAGTTTGAAAACGTTGCATTTTTATTTTAATCTTCTTAACGCAATGTTCTATAAGACTAGTTTTTGTCCCAAAAGAGCTTTAACCCCTCCGACGGATAAGCAAAATATTGAATTCGTAAGTTTGTTTTCATTGCAGTAAAGTTTAATTTATGATTCAAACACGTTCCTATTTATAAGAATTAATTCAGTTAGGGAAGATCCCCCGATGCTTTAAATTTAAAAAATATTTCAAAGTTTAAATTTTTTTTATAAACTTCTGTATTATGTGTACTTCTATGAAAATTGGAGATACACGAATGGATACTCACGTCATCTGTCAGGCAATTAAAGGGGTGTAGCACACATTATATATATTTTTTTATTTGATTTTAGTTTTGCAGATATCATTAAAACATTTTTTTTCACATATTTGTAATGCATATTAACATCACCACATAATCAAACATTTAACCTTTTGCACTCCGTTGGCGCTGCTCAGGGGACAGCATAACGACTCGTTCTTTTGGTTCCCTGTTCTTTTAAATAAACGAAAACAGCATGATCATGTGTTTAAAAAACATCGATATATTTTTCAGTCGGGTCTTTTGCAGATCCAAAACAGATTCGGTTTATATTTTCTATAAGCATAACAAATTCTAGGGAAAAGAACATAAGGATGAATAATTGTTCCATAGAAAGAACAGAAAACGCCAAGAGTTCTTGAAGTGCAAAGGGTTAAAAGTTTGAAAAAAATGACCTTTCTTCTTTTTTTTTTTAATCTAAATTTAGACACTGTTTTCGCATTTTTATAAACTACAGAATGTGTTTAACAAACGGTCTTTAAGGATTTTAGTTATTTGAAAGAGAATTAAAAAAAAAAAAAGTTATTGGAAAAATCATTCATTTCACTGGCCAAATTATCTAAAAAATATATAAATTCTATATATTATTATTCCCTAAAGACAAATTATCTAATCTTTTACCTTATCTAATATTCTATCTTAATTTGAAACAGTTTTTTAAAATATACATGAAGTTATGTCAATTTAAAGGCGATCAAACATGAGAAAAATCAGTTGAAAGTCATTCTTGTACCCAAGCTTAATATTCATTCACAAAAAATAATTAGTTGTACTTAACATAGAAATATATTGTTTGTTTTGTTATATTGAAAATGACGATTTTGTGTCCAAAATCTTTTTCATGATTAACCTTTACAGGGTGGTTGACCTATATTTCAACCAGAATCCCATGTTAATGTCCAACACCGGCCTTCTAAAGGTTAATAACAGGGTGGTAACATAATCTGGGAATTATCATGGAATTTTTTCATTATGGAAATATCAGGGAATTTTTGAAAATTTCACAAAAAATCAGGGAATTTTTCAAATTTGGATCATTAAAACGACAATTATCGTCTATTATGTCCTCTATTCTGGGTAATTTAGTTGTCAACATTTAGTTCTGAAAAAGAATTTAAAAAAAGCATAGTTATGTGCATTTTAATATTTTCAGTTTTATTTTTGTAAAAAGCGTGAATCACTGCTTGAGGGAGTTTTAAAAACAAAGCTAAGTGCATTGGATCTTGAATTGTAGGCAACCTGTGAGAGGCTAATGAGTATGTGATTTATTGGAGATTGGAATAGGAAATATACAGAATATAAAACATTTAAAATTATCTACAAAAGAAATAATTTAAACAAACTCGCTTTTTTTGTTGTTGCATAATCTGCTTTCAGAGAACATGTTTAATTACCATTATGCCTGTCGCAATTGCATAATTTGTGTTGTATCCATAAATTATTATTTTAACTGTCAATAAGCATTACTTATAATTTTTCATTTATAATGCAATATATTTATTGGATCATTCAGGGTTCCCACGGGTGCTTAAAAGTCCTTAAGAAGTCCTTATTTTTAGTTTTCATTTTTAAGAGCCCTTTAAAGTCCTTATTTTTTATCAGGAGTCCTTAAAAACTCCTTATTTTTCCTATTTTTCAATTGTCAACTCCTGCATTATCTCCAAACAAGTGCTTAATGTCGCTTTTCAGCACTACGGATTTTTATTGAATATCCAACAAATCTGTTATATTTTCGCCAAGTGTGGGGTTTTGAGAGCGATCGAATCTCAAGGTCTTGCCTTGAGCAAGTGCGATTTCCTGTTCGCAGCGCAAATGTGCAAAAAGGGATGGGAATTCTGCTCCAAAAGTGGTATCCTGTGCCAACTTGCTACAAAACCTCATTTATGTGTGATTCTCCACCAAATTTGTTTTAAAACCTTGTTAAGCATGTGCGTCAAATGAGCCTTCATACTCCAAGTCTTGGTGCATGTTTGAGTTTGCCTGGCACTTAACGAAGTTACGACTGCCTCATGAAGAGGAAATGGGAGAAAAATTAAGCACATTTTCTAAAGTTTAAACAGTGTTTGTAAGAATGTAAGGTACGAATGGCACGCTTTTATCTGTTGTACGGGGAGTATAATTATGCAATACGGAAGGCGGAGAAACGCGTGAATGTATAAGGATTGTGTGTCAGAATAAAAGGACTTGATTCCTGATGTCCAATTTTTTAGACGAGGGCATTTCATTAACCATAGCACGTTTCATCATTTGAATATCGGTTTGTTTGCTTTATGACAAAAGTATGTAGAATTGATGCTCAATCTTGAAAAAAGAATAGAATCTTTAACATGTGGAATATTTGCGATCTTCGTCAAATGGAGGTAATCACTAAACGCCTTCTGTTGCAATCGTCTTTGAAATGCTTACAATTCTTTAGCATCTGTTAAATATAAATACTTATTTTTCAGTATTTTCAAGTTTATTGTGATTTGCTTTGCACTACCAAGAAGTTGTACTTTTTCGGACCTAACCCGGAACTCTGAGTTTTTTTTTAAATTTTCGGAACCTAGAATTAAGGGGGTATTAAAAACTTCGGAATGCAGAATTCTAGGTTTTATTTTGATTAAAAATTATGTCAACATTTCAATTTTAAGCACATTTTCTAAAGTAACATTTGTAAAAAATTTAAGGTAATAACTTTTTGAGATTTGTCCGATTTTTTATTTCAATATTAAAAGACACTTTGTCATCGGAAAATCTCAGTTCGTTCGTAGTTTTATGAAGAATCAATGCTCAATATAAAAAAACAGATATTTTTACAAAAATTTAACATGTAGAAATATTTGCGATCTTCGTGAAACTTGGATATCACTCTATAGAAAAGATGATTATAACTATAATTTCGTCGTGTATCTGCCGAATGTAACCTTCAATTGGCGCTCTTTTGATATTTTTTTTCATATGGAAGAACTTCGTAATAACTTAAAAATTTCATAAGTGCAAAAGAAACAAAAAACTTCAAATGGAAGAAGTTAATAACTTGAATTCAAAGAAAATACGCCTGGAAAGAGAAATTTTACCGTTACAAAACACAGCAGAAAAATTAGCTAATGATGCAGAAACTGTCAATGACATTCCTTTATTTATAAAAGCTAATAGTTTGCGTAACGAAATAAAAGAAAAAATATCTGTGATAAAGGATAGGATACAGGAAAAATTATTTCTGAGAAAAAGAAAGATATCAACTGATTTTTCTGCAGAAACTGCCAATAACGAATGTAAATCTTGTTAAATATAATCGTTTGCAAATTAATGTGTTTGTGTTATTTTCTGTTAAAACTTGTTAAATTAAAATTTATGTCTTTTACATAGATGAAGCTTTAAACCCTCTGATAGCAGTCCTAATTTTTTTGTATTATTTCTTAAGCTCATTTTGTATGTTGACATACCTTCAAACAGTGCATTGAACGTCTTTTGTAAATTAATATGAACATTGACTGCTTCAATTTGTCTTTAAAATTTTTCTACCTGCAGAAGAATCGCGATAACAAAGGGTCCTTAAAAACTTTTTTTTGGTCCTTAGAAAGTGCTTAAAAAGTCCTTATTTTTTATTTTGAAAAAAGAATGGGAACCCTGTCATTGTAACGTGGATACTTTGTTTCTAAACAAAGCATGTATTGCAACATTTCTTAATGTAATTGTAAAATCAGGGAAATTTGTACGACACCATCTTGGAAATCAGGGAAATATCAGAGAACTTTTTTTCCAGAATGTTGTTGCCACCCTGAATAAAATAAAAACACCAAAACCCTGTAATTTTTTTTACTTAGTTGCTAACCTTTAGAAGGCGAATATTTGGTTTTAATATAAGGTTCTGGTCGAAATTTCAACCACCTATCCTGTAATGCTTAAATTGCCTTTTTTTGTTATTTTTAAGGCAAGTTGTTAGTAAACAATGTAATTAAATATTTTCGTTGTTTCTCCCTCTTTCCAGTGGGTAAATGTGATGTCCACCGCAACCCAGACACCACCAACCCTCCTGCCAAAGTCACTGCCATTTCTGTACCAAATGAAAATTTTAATTTAAGTAACGGTCATCTAGTCAAATCCTACGTGCTCCTGTTGCGCGCCACCTGTCCCCTCAACAAGGGAAAACTCAATGGTTACTGCAATGGAGATATTTCCGATATGAGTAAGTGCCAGTCGTAAGTGTTCATTCTAAAGTCTTTAGGTTCATTCTTAGTAAGTGATCTGGGCGTATTAGTAAATGAGGATTTTAAAATGAGTCATCAATGTACAGTGGCTAGCAAAAAAGCTAATAGAATGTTGGGGTACATCGGAAAAAGTGGTTCATCAAAATCTAGGGATATTATCTTGCCATTGTACAGAAGTTTAGTAAGGCAATATCTTGAGTATGCTGTACAGTTCTGGTCACCATATCTTAAAAAAGACATTGAATTGTTAGAGAAAATTCAGCACAGGGCGACTAAAATGGTTCAAGGGTTTTCAGGCATGAATTATGAAGATAGATTAAGAAATTTGAATATGTATACTCTGGAAGAGAAAAGGGTTAGGGGAGATGTGATTCAATTGTTCAAATTTATCAAACAAGGAGATGTGGAGGGTTTAGATTTTAATATGAGTGATAGAACGAGAGGTCTTGGGTTTAAGTTAAACAAATCCCATTTTAAAGGGAGAAAACACTATTTCTATAATAGGGTAATAGACAAATGGAACAACTTGCCAGTGAATATTGTTAATTGTAAAAGAGTAATGGATTTTAAGAAGAAGTTGGATATGCATTGGGGGTTAATTAAGAGGTACTAGTTGGGCCTTGAGCCTGTTGTTGGTCATCAATATTTGTATTTGTAAGTTTCAGATCATTTATACAATATTCACCATATGCATTTTTTGAAGGGCGGACCACCATTTTCATTTCGATAGTGCTCTCATGCCCTGTTATTCAAAAAACGCTTTTTTACATAAATGCCCCCTTTTGAAAAAATTCCTCCCCTCTTGCTTTTTTTAGTCAAGCACAAGCATCCTTGGTTCCCTAGCTGTCTTATGACATGCAAGGGCCGTAGATGTTGGATTGTTTTGGTCACGCTGTGGTGTAGACTCCATTGATAATCAGAAGGTTTAATTAAGTGGTAATGAATAAGTTTGATGAATGCCATACTATTCAGGGAACGAATGATATTTAATTATGCAAGTTTAACAATTAAGGATTTACTTTGAGGGTTAAATGAATGGTATTGCATTTACGTGGGGAGCACAAGAGATGTGCTTGTTTGAGCTGGATAGCTGGGAATGTTTCTATTCAGTCAGTGTTGTTTGACTGTGGCCGCTCCCTGCGTGGGGCCTCTTTCGTTGTCGATCTCTCATTGGTTTGAGATATAAACACTGTTTGAAGTGGTTTTTTGCCTTTCACGATTTCTTGGAACCGAAAGAAAGATGTATGAACTCCAGGCCGCTGCAGACAGTAGTAAAACAAACTCTTTTTTTAACTACACGTTTTGCACAATCGCTTTGATTCCTCCGTAATTTTGAGCACAGGGCATTCCACGAATCTTATTAGTTGCCTGTGCTTGTATATGAAATACTAAGTTTTCTTCTGTTTTTTTTAAAAAAAGAGCAGATGATTTGGGGCGGGGTTACTCGGTTATGTATTTTATTACCAAATTTTGGATTTAAATCGCCTTTTCTTCAGTTTTATAAGGAATGTGATAGCCTGTGCATGAAATATTTTACTAGAAAAGGCATTACAGATAGTCTTATAGTGTGTTAAGGGGATAGAACCAATCCTACCTAAGTAATCTTAAAGGCAAATTGGAGAACTGTGAATACGAAAAGACCAATGATCACAATGTTTTTCAGAAAACTACCTCAAATTTTGAATTTCCCGTGTTAATTGGTTAATTAAGTGTAATTTTTTTGTGGTCGATAACCACAAAGTCTATTTGTATTGTGATAAACTTCGTCACTTGCATCCATGGATACTGATAACTTCAAAGTAAAAAAAATTACACTTTGTCTGTTTTTATTCTTAGTTCTACAATTGAAGGTATTAGTACCAAAACTAGGTATGTATATTTGGCGTACTTGTTCATAGGATTCTATGTGATTTAGTAAATTAAAACATTGCTAAGCAGAATCTTTGTGATAAGTACAACAAATGTACATACACACTTTTTGCACTAGTGCCCTTCAATTAAAACTAGACAACATATTAAATAGCTATTTTAAACATTTATACTCATTACTAAATTTTTAAGAATAGCTAGCTTTCATTATAAACTTCTTTGTTTTAGAACCAAATTAATAAATTATTCACTTCTAGTTGAGGAACCTGCCCAAAAGAAGCGTAAAACCACAAAATCCCAATCGGAAGATGCGCAGCAGTACGGAGCAGAGTTGGTGGTGTACGACAAGCACCAGAGATGCTTGCTCACCGATGGCGAGTACCAGCTCGTCTTACAAGACCTGGGGCCTTGCAGCTCCCCGAAGAAGCTCTCTTCGTGGGAGACCTTTCCCGAAGGCAAGGTACAGAACACAAATATGACTTTACCAGATTACGAGGTAAACGCAGGTTGATGGTATTTTGATATAGTAGATGTAGATAGGGGATTTCAGACAGTTTTCAAGGATGGGGCATATATTTGTTATTTGTTTATGAATTATTTATAGGTTGCTAGATTGAAATTAAATGTGTTGTTCCTTTGTGTATAGATTATATATAGGCTCTAAATTTATTTGTTCTATATATAATCTATACACGAAAGATGGTACACAAAGGAATATTACACTTAATCTACAATCAAAGGGACAGTAAATTGTTATGGTTTTTTACTGAATAGTTTTGTCTTAAAAGTTTTCTAGCTGTATTAAGAAGCCATTGCTACTAAAGTGTATTCTAATATTTTTACAAGTAAAAAATTTTACTAACATTAAAATTAAGTTATACTAGCTGCTTGTGCGATAATTATCGCATGAACAACTCCCCCCCAAACACATGTTGTAACACTCATAGATTGCACTCGTTTCGAAGAATTCCACACATAGGTGGCAGCACTACCAATGGCTCGTTTAAAAACTGCTTAAAAATTAATCATTTTTAAAGGCATTTAAAAAAAAAAAGTTAGTATTCATGAGACAAAAGTACAATTGTCACTGCTCCGGGAAATTCCCTTTTTTTTATACCTCACATTTTAAGATCCTTTGTGTGCAAGACCCACAAAAAAGATCTTTACTATTAAAATATAAAGTATATTATGATTTTTAAAAAAACATTAAATTACATTTTTCTTAATTAGTAATTAATAAGAATTAATTTAGAATTAACATAGTAGTTCTGGCATTGATAATAAAAACAATATTGTGGTTCTAAAACAAATATTATGGTTAAAAGTAATGACTAGTTTAATTATACAAGGGTTGTATATTATTTTATTTTTCTTGGTTTATATATTTTTTATTTTATACATATGTTTTTAAGTGTGTAAATATTGTAGTCATTTGTCAAGTCATTTGTCAAGTGCTTAAGCTAATGTTAAACATTTTTACCCATATGGTTATGCATTGTGCAAATGTTTGTAGCATAGACAATTATACAGATTTACAATTATTTTTTTTCTTTAAAAGAATATTTTCATCAGAAAGTAGAACACCTAAAATAAATTCTAAGGGGATATTTTTGAAAATTGGTTTTTAGAAAAAAATAACATGAAATTTTCATTTGTTGAAAATGCATTAGACTTTTACATGGTTTAAAAGACCTCCTTATAAAAATTAACCTGTCTTTTTTATTGTCATTTACTTATTGTAATACGACAATTAGTGTTATTTATTATACTTCCTTATAAAAACTTGCTTTAACATAAAATATGCTTGTTACATCTTTTTTAGTTTTAATGAATTCAAAATCCCGTAAAATCAAATTTTAGTTTGATACGAAGTAAATTTGTTATTGTTTTAATATTTTAAGAATTACTTAACCTTCAGGGTAACACTCTATTACTTGATGTGCCTTTAAAAAAAATTCATCATTGTAAAAATCATTTTTAATTTAACCAAGTTAAGTGATATAAATGAAGAATGTATAGATGTTCTTTTTGTAATGTTTCTTATTTCTTTGCCACTGTGTAGACGATAAACGTCATTGACGTGTTTGGAAAAGGACCCATGGTTACATTCCATCTACAATGGAACGACAGTTTAGTGAGTGGCGTTGTTGATCGTCCAGTGCCAACCACAAGGCTCGATGATATTTTCGGCCTAAATGGATTTGGAGGTTAGCAAAGATAATTTGGAGTTTTGCCTAGATATGTATATTAAAAAATGCTGTGCGAGGGTCTCATTTTTTAAAAAAAAAATTATATTATATTTGATATTTAATATAAAATACTAAGCTAGGTATTTTTTTTAACATTAAAAAAAATTCTTTTCAAAACATTTTGGGTAGTTTTAAATTTAAATACCAAGTCTTGTATGGTACATTTTTTAGTTTTAAAACAATTTGATTTATTGGGATTGTATTAAACACATTTTTAACTTTTAGAAGGCAGGTGTTTGATTTTAACATGGGATTCTGGTCGAAATATCGGCCACCCGCCCTGTAATGCTTAATTAAATCATTGAAAATATGTTTGTTAAAGTTTAAAAAAAAGTTATTTTTTATTTACGAAACCAATTAAAGTAATTTTTTTTTGTAATCTTATTCAAAACAACTTATGCAAATTCATTGTGAAAAAAAAATGTATGGATTTAATTTTTTTTTAAATATTGGCTGGATTTTATTCACTAAAAGTATTTGTTTAATGTATCAGACAAAATAATCTCAACTTTTGATTCTGTTGTTTAGTTGGAAGATTATTTCCACTAATGTAATAGGCAGTGTTCCCTCTAGGCGTATTTTGAAGGGCGGGCCGCCCTGCCCTCCCTTTTTTCATCTCGATAGCGCCCTCGTGCCCCTTTTTCAAAAATGACGCCCTCTTTCCAAACAAAATTTCACCCCTATTGTCCTTTTTAGTCAAGCACAAGCATCCTTGCTTTCCTAGCTGTCTTTAAAAAGCATCGATTATATATTTTTTTGTGTGTAAATTGGAATTAAGTGAGTTATGACAGTAGAAAACAAACTTCTTTTTAACTAAGCGTGTTGTGAAATCGCGATGATTCTGTGGTAATTTCGAGCATGGGGCATTGCACGAATCCTATTGGTGGCCTGTAAGAAGGTTTGGGGCGATATTACAAGATTAGACATTTTATTACCAAATTTTGAATTTTAGTAGCCTTTTCATCACTTTTGTTAGGGTCCTATTCGAGCTACTTACCGATTTGGTTTTTAGGGAAAACATTAATTTTAAAATGTCAAATTTTGGATTTCAAGTAGTATTTCTACAAAGTGACATCAATTTTGTACTGTTCTTTCCTTTGTCGTGGCCACCCCAATTTTTTTTTGAAAGTGCCCTTTTAAAAACAAGAAGTGCCTTTCCAAAAACGGGGTTCCCTTTTTCTGCTAACAGCGCCCTGCCCCTTTTTATTTCTAGAGTGAACACTGTAATAGATTTGTATTGTTTTTAATAGTAAAGAAATATTTCCATCAAATAAATAATACGCAAGATAGTAATTGTCACAATCCCTCTTTTATTGTTTTCCAATTGAACACCTATTCGTGTCCACAGATGCGAATTCCGACTTCCCCCTCCAAGAGAGGTCCAACCGCATGCGCATCTTCTACCAGTTCCTGTACAACAACAACACACGCCAACAGACAGAGGCCCGGGACGACTTCCAGTGCCCCTGGTGCCGAGTGAACTGCATAGAGCTCTACTGCCTGCTCAAGCATCTGAAGCTGTGCCACAGCCGATTCAGCTTCAACTATGTGGTGAGTTCCGATTCTTAGTTGTACGGGAACAACCATTTAGAACAATGTGTCACGAAATGTTTGAACCAACAACTTATTAGAATGTGGATTTTTGTTAAACTAGGGTTCGTACTGTTCTTAGAAGTTCTGAAGAACTTGTTTTTGTGTTATGTTCATAAGGGTCCCTATAAAGTTCTTAGAAACTTCTTATTTTTGTTCAAAGGGTCCTTAGAAACTTTCAAGTTACCAAAGACTTCGAAAGTCTTTAAAATGATTATCATTTAAATCATTGTACTTAACCTTTATTAAAAATGTTTGATCTACGTACTCAAACTAGGTGAAATACGATTAAAATGATTATCCTTTAAATCATTTTATTAAACCTTTCTGGAAATCCTAAAAGTTGGGAATTTCAAGTTTTAAAAATCTCAGAGTTTAGAAAGTTTATGCCTGAAGAGAATTAATATTATTAGCAAATGAAAGCTAGAGTAGATTAGAAATTGCCCAACTAGTAATATTACATTTAAATTAGACCTCAGAACAAACACTGCCTTGGAACATGCAGGCAGCAAATCACTGCAATTTCAAATCGTTAAGTTGGGAAATTTCCTGTACCTCCCCCCCCCCCTTAAAAAAATTTAACGTCACTGCTGCTCAGGTGTTACTCTTAACATCTGATCATGGTTAAAAAATACGAGACATTGTTCCTGGGTCTTTCCTTTGAGATAGGCCTCGAACCATCGCCAATATCCCAATGTTCACCTCTACTGCAGCGTTAATTAATTTCCTTAATATGCCTTTTTTTAAATCTTATGATTTTGTGTAATTACTTTTATGTATATTGGATACTTTAAATTAGAGTAAAGGTGTATAAAATTAGATTTTTTTAAAAGTAATTTAAACCTACTTTGCTGACAATGATTGAAATTCATGTGTGTTTTAGCCACATCCCAAAGGTGCTAGAATCGACGTTTCGATTAATGAATCTTACGATGGTTCTTATGTTGGGAACCCCAATGATCTGCATTCAACTGGATTCGCATTCAGTCGCACTGGTCCCGCGAGGCGTAATCCAGTCACTCATGTCATGGTTTGTCGGTAAGAATTTCCTAACGTCTTCCCATTCATAATTAATTTTTTTTGCAGCATCTATTTAATGTTTAATTATTTTTTTTATTTTGAAAAATGGGTGTGAACCGTTGTCATACTTCTTTTATTGTAATTAGTATACTTACCTTTTTAATGTAAAAATATAGATTGTTAAAAATGTCTATTTCTTGATTTTCTATACTTAAAATTTATAAATGAAATGAAAACCTTCTTCTAGACCCAAAAGGCCCAAGCCAAGTCTTTCAGAATTTCTGGAACCTGATGATACGGAACCAGAAGGACCTCGTTCCTACATTTCTGGCCACAATCGGTAATTATTCTAAAATTTGTTTATTTTAGTATGATTGCAAAATCAAGTTATTTAAAATTATTTTCTTTTTAGCTTGTTTTGATTAAAAAGTCTAGAACCATATTTCATTTAAGATTGGCAGACTATTTAAAAAACAACAAACTTTGCACAAAAAGTACTATTGTTGTATTGACTAACAACAATTAAAAGAGTATCCACATAAAATTTTTTAAACAGTAGTAAGATTAGGTGTTTTAAATATAGGGAATATTGTTATAAATTCTCCATAGTGATAATTGTGAGAAACCTAGGTATTTTCTTTATTAGTTTGCTAGTTTGGCACACTGATGTTGATACTGCAGTATGTGTTAAGATGTTCGTATATTAAACAATTAATGAAAAATGGGCTTTAAATGTTTGGCACTTTGTTCCTTTTTTGGTATTTCACTTTTTTTCCCAAGGAACACAATAAAAAAGTGTTGTGAACACTGACATTATATAAACTTAATATATTTTTTTAAAAACCTTAAATGAAGAACTTTTGTTTACTTAGAAAATGTAACATTTTGAATCTTACCTGTTTTTCTTTTAAAAAAATATTATAAGACAAAACAACCTTCAATATGTATGCTGTAGTGGTGATTTCATATTGCTGAATGTAGCCAAATATTTTTTTAGATTTTGTGGAACAAAACAAAATTAATGTTTTTTAATGCATAAACAAATGCAGATTATTGTGATCTCAGTGACAAAATAATAATAATAAATGTACAGGATGTTTTGAAACTGATTTTTGCATAGAGTTCTTAACCCTCTAGTGCATAGTGTAGCATATATGCTACTCAACTTTAAAATGACCACTAGTTGCACCTATTGAGTTTTATGTTAACTTAACTGTTATAGTATTGTCACGTAGGAACCATGTGCCTAGTTCTTATTAGGGATGAACCTGATAGTAGTTTTGCCGGATATCGGATATCCGGCGCACATTACAAACCGGATATCGGATATCCGGCAGTTTATTTTTTATGAAAATATAACTTCTCATACACACTAGAAAAAACGGAAATCGGTCAAAAATTTAAAAATATTTTTTTATTCTGTAATATTTCCCGATTTTTTATCTTTAAAGTGATACGAAAATTGAATAAACATTAAAAAAAAAAATATATTTACAAAGGGTTATTCTAGGGTGCTGCTAGCAATGGTCGTATGTTTTGTACATTTTACACTTAATTTCTGAATAATTGCAATTTTACCATATGCCCTTTCATTCCATACATGAAAACTCAAGTTTGCTTAAACTTTTGAGAAGTTTATGTTTTAATTCAACTTTATATTAGTTGTGAGATGTGATGACCCTCCACCATAACGATTCGTTAAAAATATAATTTTAAAGTTAAAAATTTGAAAGAAAGTGTTTTTTTTAAAGTCTCTATTGGTTAAAGGGAGAATCTGCATACTGTGAATACATTGGTAGAATTTTCAGCAAAATACTTAAAGCCAGAACAAAGAAAATTTATCGCCAAAAAAAAATCTTCGCTGTTTTATTCATCCGGATATCCGGCATGGAAAATCGGATATCCGGCACTTTACTTCCGGATATCGGATAGTTACCGGATAGTTAAAAAGCAACCGGATAGGCCGGATACCGGATAGCCGTTTCATCCCTAGTTCTTATAACTGCCTCTAGGTCCCTTGTTGTTCTAAAAATGATGTGATAAAGGCAATCAGTTGCTACGAGGTCTGTTGTTCTAAAACTGGCTCGTGAAGATGAAGTTTTCAAAGATATTTTTATTACTTATAAGTATAAACTGGCTCTACAAAAAAAATGCTAGTTAATACCAGAGGTATAAGGATTGTATTTAACTATATTTTCATACTTTTTGAAATTATTTTAATAATTATTCATGATGATGCATATACGCTTTACAATGGTTTTAATTAAATAGGCACATAGGATTTTTTTGAATATTTTTTAACGGTCCAGGGATAAAAAAAAACAACATTAAAAAAGAAAATAATGCACTAGAGAATTAATATCAATTTTAAAGTTTTTAATAATATTAAATTATATTTCTTTCAATTGGTATAAATTTTTTATTTCTCATGTTTTCTTATTTATATCAATCAAATTATTGCGATTCATTAAATTCTATTGTCATTTGTTTGTAGCCTATACTATCACACTGTCACTTGTCTATCTGTGCGTCCACAAGAAATTGATATGGATAGTGAATCCGAAAACGACCCAGAATGGCTGCGAATAAAAACTCAACATGTGAGTATTTGTGATTCCAAAGTACAATTTCTAAAAATAATTATATATATTTGAAAATTATTACTCAATGTATTCAAAACATTAAAAACATTTTTGGCTGCCTCTTGCCTGTTCAGTAATGAAAAAACGTCGGAAAATTAAATGTGTCAAACATTTTTGGACATATACAGAGTTTGAATTATCTTTTCATAAATTTTTAATCACATGAATACAATCACATTTCTTTTTCCTGTATTGGTTTAATTTTTTTTCTCAACAAAAGTTTAAACTGCATATTGTTTTATTTCTTGATTCTAACAAGCTTGATTTTTACAAATGTTCAAGATGAGACAAATCAGTTTTAATACAGGACCAAAATATAACTTAAAGAATAAACATTTCACAATTCTTACTTATTGCAGTACCTAATCTTGTTTAAAACACTCTCAGGTTACACAATAAATTAGAAACATTAATTTTTTTTTTAATATTAATTAATTTTTTAATTATCTTTGTTTTAGTAAATAATCTTATGATCTGTTTTAAATGTATTCAAAGATGAAATATACTTTTTTAAGGGATAGAATTATAGTAGTAAGTGCAAATGTACAACAAAATTGTGACAATGCGACTGCAGAATTTTAATTCACTTTTACATTTAGAAAACGTTAAAAAAAATATTTACGTGTAAATGTTTAAGTAATATACACGTTCATCTATTTATCGATTTTCGTCAGTCTTGTTTCAATTTAAAAAAAAAATTCAACTTTTGTTTTATAAAATGTAATTGTAATGTTAAAGTTAATATATACGAAATATTTTGTATGCATTTTTAAGCTTCTTTGGTAAGAACTTTAATTCAGCCTTACTATCTAGTAAATGTTTATTTTAAAAATGAAATAAATCTTTTGTTGTATCGAAACATTTATTTGAAGCTTGACATTTAACATTCCATTTTCAGATGATCGATGAATTTACTGACGTAAATGAAGGTGAAAAAGAACTAATGAAAATGTGGAATCTTCATATTATGAAAAATGGGTAAGACACAACCTGTTTAGTATTTTTGAATTACGAAAAGAAAACTACTGATAACATATGTAAGTAAATAAAAATTCAATTCATATATCCACAAACATTGATAGTCAATTTGTGATTTTTGAGGGAAAAACTAAATTTTTTTTTCATTTGTTTGGTTGTCTCGCAATTGGATCCTAACCGAATGTTATTATTTTAAAACAGCGTCCCTAGCAGAGTAATGTTTAATTCGAAAAACCTATTTAATATCAATACTACATTAAAATAAATAAATTCTGATACTTAGTAAAAGTTAAAATTAAAACATTTATTTCAAAGTCAATTATCCAGGACTATAATCTATAAAGTAAGTTACAAATAATGAAAAGAAAATGTTTGCAAAATTTGGCAAACCAATTGGCTATCTATAATTAGATACTTGCCCACCAACACAATTTTAAAAATAGATCTTTGCTAAAATCCTAGTGGAATTCGAATTTTTGAGGAATAATAAGACAATGTCAAAGTATATCTTGCATAATATTAAGGGATAATAATATATTAAAAAATATTGCCATAAAAAAAAGACCGCATGCAGGGAAATGTAAGGGAATTTCAAATTGCTTTCTCTATGGACACCATAAACTGGTCTAGCTATAAAAAACCCTTAAAATCTGGTATGTACATTCGCTAAGGGTAGGTTATAAAAATTTAATACCTCGTCACTTCAACATGGTTCGCACGGTCCTTAAGAACTACTTAATTTAGGTAGGTCCTTAATTAAGGGCCTTAAAGTTCTTAATTTTCAACTAAGGTCCTTAATTTTTCTCAAACATGAGTTTTTTTTACTAATTTATATGGTTGGTATTTTTTTGTGTCTATCCCAAAATTCTGAGTTTTTAAAAATTTTGAAATCAAGAATTCTGGGTGCATTAAAAATATCGGAATTTAAAATTCCTGATTTTGCTTTGATCGTGTCCATACTTTTTTGACCGTTATATGCAAGTGTAAATCGGC
Organism: Troglohyphantes excavatus; assembly: GCA_963932185.1. Classification (NCBI taxonomy): domain Eukaryota; kingdom Metazoa; phylum Arthropoda; class Arachnida; order Araneae; family Linyphiidae; genus Troglohyphantes; species Troglohyphantes excavatus. Next base: position 21,045,900 of record OZ010678.1, read on the forward strand.
AAGGAGGGAAAGGCGTGAATAGACTGATTTAGTGTCGAGAAAAAAAGTTAATTTTTTATCTCTTTTGTCCGATTTTTTAATTAATACTATTTTATTATCATACGCGACACTTTATCATTAGAAAATCTCAGTTCGTTTGTTGTTTTGTGAAAAATCAATACTTATTCTAAATAAATGATAAGATTTACAAGAAAGGAGCATATTTAACATTTACAGGGATTGGAATTCTGTGCCAGAGTTTGCCGGAAGTGGTATCCTACGCCAACTTGCTTCAAAACCACAATTACATTCGATTTTAAGCCAAAAAAAAAGTTAGATTCTCTGCCAACTGTGCCAACACAGGGTGGTAACATAACCTGGAAATCAGGGAATTATCATGGAAATTTTTATTTCTGGAAATATCAGGGAAAAGTCAGGGAAATTTTCAAAATATCACAAAAAATCAGGGAATTTTTCAAATTTTGATCATTAAAACGGCAATTATCGTCTTATGCCCTCCATTCTGGGTAATTTAATTGTCAATATTTCCTTTTACTTCTGAAAAAGAATTAAAAAAAAAACATGGTTATGAGCATTTTCCTATTTTCAGTTTCATTTTTGTAAAAGTGTGAACCACTGCTGGAGGGAGAAGCAAAAGCAAAATGTGTTTGACCTTGAATTGTAAGCAACATGTGAGGGGCTAATGAATATGGGATTTATTGAAGATTGGAATAGGAAGCATATAAAACATTTAAAATTATCTACAAAAGAAATATTTGAATTTTTTGTGTGTGTTTTTTGCGTTATCTTCTTCCAGAGAACATGTTTAATGACTATTATGCCTGTTGCAATTGCATATATTGGGTTGTATCCAAAAATTATTATTTTAATTGGCAATAAGTATTGCTTACAGTTTATAATGCAATATATTTATAGTATTATTGTAGTGTGGATACTTTGTTTCTATACAAAGCATGTATTGCAACATTTTTTAATGTAATTGTAAAATTAGGGAAATTTTTGTAACACCATCAGGGAAATATTAGGGAACTTTTTTTCCAGAATTTTGTTGCCACCCTGAACAAATATTAGGTCCTTAAAAAGTCCTTAAGAACTACTTTTTTTTCACTTTTGAAAATCTGTATGAACTTTGTTCAACTGCAATATCTTGTGACTGAACATCTCTTTGTGATTTTCAGTTTTGTGGGCGATTGCCAGATCCCCCTAGCATGCTCGATGTTCATCGAGGAGTACGGCAGACACATCCTCTCCCGGCGCCTCTACCGCAACTTCCTCCTCCACCTGTGCAACCTGTTCGACTACGGACTCGTCAGCGCATCCGTCGTGTACCACACCATGCACCAGCTCCACGAGGCGCGTGACCACCCCTACAAGGACAGGCTGAAGTGGGCCCCCTCCTCCTAGCGTCCCCCCTCCCCCTCCCCATTGCAGTTCTTCCAAAGAGTCAAAGTTGTTGTGACAGCAGGTTTTTGTCCAGGGCCCGGAAAATCTACTAACGCTTGCTTGGTTGTGCATGTGAGCCGAGATAATGCCTGGAATATATTTTAATGCAAAACTGTGGCTTTTGTTTTTAAGCTTATTTTTTAAAGTAAATTTATGTAGAAAGTGGGATGAATACTTTGAAGGTTTTGGTAAATTGTAAATATTTATAAATAGCTTTTGGGTTTTTATAAACGTTCCTTGGAATTTGAGGAAGAGCTATTGCCCATATTGCTAGATTTGCTTTGTAACAGTTTTTTTTATAACATTTATTCTCTAAAACAATAAATTTATAGGAAAGTGTATTTCTAGAAAGCATGTTATTTTAGCATTTTATTGTTAATCAATTGGCACTTTTACAGGGTTCCCACACACTTGGAGAACAGGGAAAATGGACAATTTCTCAACTTTTCTGGAAAAGTCGGGGAATTTGTAAAAAGAATTTAGACCAAATTCTCATCCTCTTGCGATCAACGGAAAAAAAATTTCGTTACAAAAATATAAATTGGTAAAAATGATAATTTCTCGGGTTATTTATTATTTGCAAGCACTTCCTTTTTACAGTTCTCAACATTATCTTTTAAAACAAATTCGTAATTTTTTTATATTTTTTCTTCTGGAATTATTTTAAAACCTTCTGAAAAAGTCAGAGAATTTTCATCTTAATTTTGATTGGCAACCGTGTTGTAAACCTATGGTTTCCCCATTTGTGTTGTTATTGGAAACTATTTTCTATTGTTGTTCCTCAGGATAAATTATAAAAACTACTAATTTATATTCATCGATTATCAAGTTTTCAAAGACTTATAAATCCCTAAAAACTAGTTTTGCAATTTTTTTAGCTTGATTTTAATAATGATGTGTTTATATTAAAAACTGGCCCTTATATTATACATTTTTCATTTGCATGTGTTAAAAACTTAAAAGTTCAATTTTAAGGGGCTTAATTTTTTTTTGAAAAAAAAATGATAATCCATATTTTTTTTCACTAAATGTAAGTCCCAATCCTATTTTCTTATATACTTTCCTTTAAAGTCCTCTTTTTATTTAATACAAATATTATTAACCTTTCTTAGGTTATAGCTTATATTATTTTGAAATATGAATTTTTGTTAAATCTATCAACTTGGACATTGGTCATTCTCTTACTAAGGGTTTCCACGCACCTAGGAAACAGGGAAAACCAGAAATTGTTGGGAAAATGTCCTAAAAAGTCGGGGGAAAATGAACAATTTTGAAAATTTTCTGGAAGAGTCGGGGGAAATTTTCTAAAAATTTTAACTATAAGTGCCAGTTATGTTCTTTTTTATTGTCATTGATGTAAAATCTTAAACATACAAATTTTTTGATTTTGCATACCTTGCTAGGTTATTATTTATAAGCACTTTATTTTTCCTGCGCTTCAAGATTAATATGTAAAAAAATAATTTAATTCTTGGTCTGGAAGTTTTTTAAATTCTTCTGGAAAACCTGGAAGAGTCAGGGAATTTTGATCTAAATATTGAATGGGAACCCTGTGCTAAGCTAAAGGCATTGAAGTATATAGATAAATATTTGATTAATATAGTTTTTTAAACATAATTTGTAAATAGGAATTTTTTAAAAATTTGATTCTGGCATATCAAGCGATAGATTTTTCTGACCCTGTGAAAGCCTCTCTCTAAACAACACAAACCAAAGTTAGAACTGCCTCTTGCCTTACTCAATTTTAAAAGACTAAACTTGTATGGGGTATCTGTACACTATGTGGAGTTCAGCTGTTTTGTACAGTTGCGTAAGCGTTTCTTAATATGCAAATTGTATGTGATTTTGTTTTTCATAAAACAGATTCTAAAACTGTTTTTAAAAATATTCTATTGTGATTCACTGGATTATTCACATTTCATTTTGTGTATGTCTTTTTACTTACTTTCTGACAAGAAACCATTTTAATAAATGTGTTATTTATGCTATGTTGTATGTAGTATTACTTTGTCAGTATATCTAGTAAGTATTGTATTCAAGCTTTAAAAAAAAAAAAAAAAATTAAGAATTTCAACTGGTACGATTTGGAGTATTCTTTTTGAAATCTGACTTGCGACTGTAGAAATGAGCGCAAAGGTAATTTAATATTCTGTACGATTTCTATTTTTTTCATTTTTCATCATCTATCCATAGGCTTCTGTTTTCCTACCACCTTTACCTAAATTATGACAATATTCCGCATGTTATTCTCTGCTTCGACCAGATTTTATTGTAAAGAACATCTCATTGGAGTTTTATTAACTGCATATTTTATAAGGGCTTCTAACAGTGAACTTTTGAAAGAGATTTAGGAGCATTTATTGTTTCTTCTTTTGGGATCCCCTTCTAATATGTATATGTTTCGTAATCACTGTTTAATTGTACTCATGCTTGACAAACCAACGACTGTAGATATGTCTATATGCAACTAGTATAGTATAAATTTATTACAAAATATCCTATCCTGATGCATTATGTCTAAAATATTTTCTGTTCTATAATTAGATATGTTGACAAGTAAATTGATATCCTATTACACATGTTCCTAAGAATAAACTTTATTAAAGTGGTCATATTTTGAGCCGACTAAAAATGCAACTTATATTTTTTAACCCAACATAAAATCTTCTACTACGAATTTATAAGAGACATATTTGTTATCTCTTTTGCTGAATTTTTAATTTTCTATATTTTTTAGTTAATTTTTAATTTTACCTATTAAAACATAAATATTTGTGGTACTTTAGATACAAATACTGTAAAAAATTACTTTTCACATTTTGTCAAATACATTGATGGTGATTTAACTTGTTATAAACTAAGATGATTATAGTTGTATAAATTTAAATGTTGTTCAAGTCTCAGTAAATAATTAAAAGAAGGACCAATCAAAATTGCAGATGACGGGCACTGTCGCTTCTTCAAATGCAAGAAAAAATAGTTATTGTTCTTTTTAAATTCATGATAAGTGTTAAATTATTGTAAATGAAAATGGGAAAATATTATAACTATTCCTTTTTGTTTAAGGAGCATTAGTTCATTTTTATAAAAATTTTAATAGAGTGAATCGTTTAACTTTTCCAAAGAAAGTTTCCCCCAATCTTTGCATTGGAAGAGAATCTTAAGTTCTCTCAATGTATAAAACCATACAACAGTTTTTTATGTGTGTAAAGATCTTTGTACTCTATAGGATACAAAGATCTATTTTCTAACTGTCAGTCTGAAAAATATGTTTGAATTTTCCCTGTTATGCATATATATATATATCCAAGCGACTGCCGATTATTGTTGTAAAAAACATTTACGTAATGCAAAGTCAAGATACTTTTTTCCTTACAGGGAAGGAATTAAGTGATTTTTTATCTATTTTTCATCATTTTATAGTTTTCAGTGTGTCAATATTCCCTTTAGAGATATGAGAGACTGTTTCAGAGATATCACTCATTAATTCTCTTTATTAAGCACACACATATATATATAGATAACAACAGTTTTTAACTTTCATTTAATTTGAATATATTCCTAATAAAAATACTTTTAATTGGAAAAGTAAAAAAAACCGTGGACGAATCAAACTTGTGAATTTCAAATTTCAAATAAATTTCAAAAAGTGATTTCATTACGATAAAAATTTTCCGTTCTTGTGATCAAATTTCCTTTACATTATTTGGACATATTTAATTTCTATTTCTGAACCTCATTTAGCTAATATATTTTTGTATGGAACATTCAGTTTCACTAATTGTCATTGCCAGGCCCTCACTACCTCCCCCCCCCCCCCAATCGTAAACCCTAGTGGTGACCCTGGTTATTGCCAAGCATTTGTAATGAACACTACACTTAAATTAAACCTTCATTAAAAAAATAAAGATGAAGGAAGTTATGCAGATCTTCACTTGCCTTGAATAATCAAAATATAATTTTTACGATTTATAAAGAAAACTACAGATGAGTATCTAATCTCCAGTCTGTGTAGGTGATTGTGAATGTAAATAGAAAAAAAAACTAGATGTGATTCCTGTGCAAAAGCTTATCACTAAATATATCAAAATATAATCATATGACTTGTAATAATAAAACCTCAGTTAGCAATTTCACTAAGTTTTAAGAATAAAATATCACAAGGTTGCCACACACTTTGGAGTCATCAGTGAAATAAGAAGAAATAATTGAAAGTCAGGGAAAGGTTTTTTCAAATGCTCTTTTGAAAAAATGATATTTTCTTTTCACTGTTCAAAAATAAAATAAATGCTTTTTCAACGTCAAATCACTGAGTTATTTATTACTAGGGATGAACCGGATAGTGGTTTTGCCGGATATCCAGTGCGTGTTACAAACCGGATATCCGAACTGGTTTTTGCCAAATATCCGGCAGTTTTTTTTTTATGAAATTTTTTCTCTTGACAGTTTTTTTAATAAATTATTCATATTCACACTGATTTTAAAACGGCCAGAGCTGTACCGTATGATGCGTTTGAAAATGTAATTTTGAAATATTTCCAAATTGCTGATCTAAATGACTTGGTTTAAATGCTAAAACTAGCTCTTACTAGACTAGAGAATAAAATAATTTCTAATATGTAACGAACGGAGACGTAACTATACACCCTGCACACAACCACGCATGTGGATTGTTCAAACTCAAAGATAGCTAGCTAGTGACCGGTTCCGAATTTCTGTAGCATATTTTTCTAGTACTGTGTATTCTTTGACCCACCGTGTCTAAAACGCACTTGGTCAGGTTTTAACGAGAAAGGTATCACTCGTCTACTTTCCCACTTGAATATCCCGAGAAAAATTTAAAGAAGAATCTACAGAATACATTGGTAGTATTTTTTAGGAAAATACTTAAAGCAAGAACAAAAAGATCGGCAAAAAATGCGCTGTTATTTTTCAACCAGATATCCGGCATGGTAATCGGATATATGGTACTTTCCTTCCGGATAGTTACAGTATATCCGTTTCATCCCTAATCATTACACATTTTAACATTAATATTTGAAAATGCTGGTACTTTTCGTTTGAGGAAGGGTGTAAATTTTTAACTGGAAATGTCAAGAAATTTGAGTTTTAATTGTGATTGACAACCCTGATTTCAAAGCATGTCGCCTTTACCTGAACGCATTGTAAAATACTATTGTGAGATTCGGTTGAAGAATTGTTCTTGTAACTGAAAAAGATTGTTCTGCGTTGATTTGTAATGAGTGTAGTGAGTACATTTAGTGAAAGTTTTGTTTGTGTGTAAAAGTGTATTGTTTTTAGTGTTAACCAGCTCATACGACTGCCATTTTTCCTTTTTTGATTTCGCCTCAAAACTGCCAACCACATCTGCCTTAAGGTTATTTTATGTGGGCTCACATGTATCACATAATACTTTATGTATGGTTTCTTGAGCTGTTGAAAACATATTTAAATATTGTGTTATGTGGAAAAGTTAACACTCTGTGAATATGTCTGAATTATTATGTAATTTTTTTTTTTATTTTTAAAACAAATTTGGTATTTTTTTTATCTTATAACTTTTATTCTCTAAAATAATAAATTTATGGGAAAATATATTTCTAGAAAGCATGTTATTTTAGCATTTTATTGTTAATCAATTGGCACTTTTACAGGGTTCCCACACACTTGGAATTGTCAGGGAAAAAATGGCCTACAAAGTCTGGAAAAATGAACAATTTTTTTAATTTTCTGGAAAAGTCGTGGAAATTTTCTAAAAAGTTAGCCATAAGTGCTAGTCATTATTCTTTTTATTGTCATTGATATAAAATCATAATATAATCACTTTATTTTTCACACCTTCAAGATTAATATGTAAAAATATAATTAAATTATTCGTCTGGATGTTTTGAAAATCTTCTGAAAAACTTAGAAAAGTCGGGGAATTTTGATCTAAATATTGTGTGGGAACCCTGCTATTAGGAGTATCAAAGTTACTCAAAATCATTTCTAACTCATAAAATTCTAAATAATCTTTTTTGTTGCACTGAACAGTAATTATATTGCAGTGTAGCTTACAGATATAGTTAGGTATAATACCCTGAATGTAAATATGTTTTGTTTTCTTAAAATATGCATGTAATAAGATTTCAATCAAGTTTTTATTTATATTCTTATACCTTTCCGTTAACAAGATTGTTAGTCAATATTTCAAACAGAATACATGCAGTCAACTTAATTGCTCAAAATTCGGATATGTCAACTTTATTGGCGATTAATACTTATGGCGGAAATTGTGCATTTCCACCATAAGCATTTAATATAGTATCTACTTAAGGCTATTACAAAATATTACCAGATATCAGTAGCTGATAAAAAATATAAATGCATTATTCTTTTTCTTAATGAAAGTTCGATTGCCAGATTATTTAAACTAGTTTTCATAAAAATTAAACATTTACCCCCTATTACTTTTGACTTTGAAATTCTGCCACTCCCCCCCACCCCCAAACACACATCCTTTTAATTTTGTAGTTATTAATATTTCACATTCAGCTTGTTTGGTTGTTATAATGTGCCATTTTTTAAGTAAAATTCTGTATTCTGTTTGTTTAAATGGAGTTTTAAGTTAAAATTATTTATTGCCTCTTTCTAAATATGGATAAACCTATTATTTTACGCCTAGCAGTATTATTTCTAATGACAAACTTTCTTGGAGCCCATATAATCAAGACTTTTTACTTTTTCTATACCGAACAACAACTTGTGTTGTATAAGTCATCAGATGTACATTCATAACCAGTCTACAATAACTGCCATCTAACTGGTTCAAAATATTTAAATGTAAATTTTGTTTCTTATCTTGTTTATTTTTACTTACTTTTTTTTACAATGTCAGACTTAGTTGCATGATATGTTTTTAAGGTTTTTATTTTATTTATTCCATATTTTGTAATTACATTATATATTTTAGGTATGGAAATATTAAACTAAAATAGAAGTGCCCCTAATTTATCAAACAACATAGTTAAAGTTACAGATAAGTTTTTGTTCCAAATTGGCCACCACACATACAAAGTTCGTTACACACCCACGCTTTGTTTGGCATTGACGAAATTAAAAAAAAAACCATTCAATATGATATATAAAATTCTTATTCCTTAAGAGCAGGTGTGCTTTTTCTTTAAATAGTAAAAACACATTTTTATTTATTGTCGTGGCGCCATCTTATAGGTAGTGAATTAGTTAAAGTTTCAACTTAATTTCATTTACACTAAAAAGCACTTCCTCAGTTTAGTATTTCCATTTGCTTTTAGGTTGTAATTATTTTTCTCTTTTTATAAAGCAATGCACATGTTTTGTAACGTTTAATGAACTTTTGAAAAGCTTTTAATACTTCTCAAGTGCATTGTTAGTATTTTAAAGTTTTTTGTATTACCCAGTTGTTTGCATTCTCGAAGTATTTATATCGAGAGAATTATTTTATATAAGTCACAAACCAAATGTATTATTGCCAACATTAATTTAGTAAATGACAGTTTGCCCTAAAATGTTTCAAAGTTATACATGTCGGTTGTATACTAAGAATCTTGTTGCTATCCTATCACTGTTTTGTCAATATAGTGTGTGAATTAGCCTAGAAATTTGTCAGTCTTATTGGGTTAATAAAGGGACCATATTTTTTATATTTTATGGTCAGTAACGCATTGCGAACATGTTAAAAAATTTTTCTTGTGCCTAGGCTTAGTGTTTGTATATAGATTCGGGTGAATTGTATTTTCCATTCTAAAATATATCAATTTTGTATTCACAGTGATGTAATGCTATGTATGCTTCTTTGCCTTATGTTGTTGAGTATTGCTTAATAAAATATGCGAACACAGTTTCATGATAGATTACTTAAAATCTACTCTACAGGGCCGGATTTAGGCATAGGCTGCAGCCTAGAGGCCCGCATCACACACACTTGCGTAAAAAATTATTAAAAAAGGATGATAATCCAAATCCTAAGGAGTATACTACAATCTTTTTATGAGGGAGAAAAATTCTATTTTTTTAACAGATTTGTACAATGTAAATATGCATTAATACTTTTATTATTTTTACAAAAATGTTTAATTTGTGGTAATTGCAATGGTATTGTTATATTATTTTCTTGAAAATCGATTGTTTTTTCGGACATTTTTATTTTGCTTAGAGCCATTTGTGGTAATACAAAAACCGAGGGAATATTTTATCATTTTCATATATTCCAGAATGACGTTACATCTTGAGATTCCTTGAAAAATGTTGGAATTTTGTAACTTAGTATTGGAAATTTACAATGAAGCAGTGTATCCCAATTTCGCTTGGAGGCCGAGTGGATTAAGGCATCAGCTGGGAATCCAAGGATCCCCGGTTCAAAACCTTGCGATGGACTAGACTAAAGAATAGTAAAAAGTAGCGATATTGCGATTGGAGGGTTGCCAACTTCGCTACCAAAATACTAAAATGTCGTCTAGAACATTCACAAAAAATTAACGGCGTGTATACGGGACTGGTGCTTGATACATCTGATCGGGGTCCAAAGTCCCGACGTCTATTGAAGGCATTGGGTGCCAGCTCGGGTGTTGTCCTCGTCATCTGACCATGGTTCAAAGATATGAGGCATCGTTCCCGGGCCGTCGCCAATAGCCCATTGTGCAGCTCTAGTATGACGTTAATTAACCAAAAAAACGATTTCGTTTGTACACTTAAGAATAATTTAATTTGCAGTTCTGGAATACATATTTTTCAAAAAAAAAATTCTGACCCTCTCTTGTTGTACTGGGGGGTATTCCATACCCCCACATTTAATTGGGGGGGGGGGGGGTAACACAAAATCAGGATAAGGGTTCAATAACTCTAAATTCGGCCTTCCTACTCTATAGAAAATGTGCTTAGTAAATTCCCGTTTTTATATTTACTAATTTTATATATGTTATTAACACACCCACATTTTAAAGATTAAATATTTTGTTATTGAAATGAACTAAATACAGCCATTGCAGTTTACATTTTAAAATTCAAACTACAAGGGGGAGGGGAATTAAGAAAATATATACATTCCAGAACTGCAAATTATATAATTTTTAAGTTTACGAATCATTGTGATACTGTTTTTTGTAAATTTCCAATACTATGTTAAAAAATTTCAATGGTTTCAAGGAATCTGAAGGTGCAATGGCATTCTGGAATCGATGAAAATGAAATAAAATATTGCACTCGTCTTTCTAGTACCGTCAAATGGTTCTAAGCAAAATAAAAACTGGTACTGATTTAAAAAAAAATATATAATGCCACTGTAATTTTCACAAACTAAACATTTTTTTAAAGAACATAAAAGTATTAGGGTACATTTAAATTCTATAAATCTGTTAAAAAAATAAATTTTTCTCCATCATAAAAAGGTTGTATTCCCTTTTCATTAGAATTTACACTATCGTCCTCCTAAAAATGTGTTTTCACTTGTTGACTTTTTTTTTTGGTGTTTGGTGCAACTTATGCCCAAATACAGCCCTGCATTGTTCTATAGAAACTACATATCAATGTAAAATATTGCCTTGCATTTTCTTAAGCCTGGAATTTTTTTTTTCAATAAAGGAAGAGTAGAGCATATAGACTACATGTAAGGGTAATCTAAAAATTAAACAGCTGAAAACACTTTTTTTACAATCTTTATTTTATAAAATATCTTAACTAAAAATCTCAACAACGCTAAAAGTCAGCATAACATGATATATAAACAAGTTGCATAAAATATGGATGTATAACAGTAATGTACAACACGCTGGTACATAATGCATTGATTTGTTGCGAAACAGGTTGCAGCAACATTAAAAGCATTTCTCAAATTCATATCCAGTACAAATGAAGTTCCGAGACGTTGCGATTGTCCGACTATTCCACATTTACATTTTAATATTCGTAACAAAAAATTAGGGATTAATATAGTTCATGCCTTTTGCTCAAACAGTGCAGAGGTTAAGATTGACAAAATATATTAAAAAGTTTTTAAAAATGCAAAAAGGTTTAACATATTTAGAGACAAGCTTTAATTCGACTTCTTACACATAGGTAAAAGTTTGTTTTATGTCCAGGACGAAAAAAAATATTATATAATTAATGATTTATGTGGCTAGTAATTGTTGAAAGCCAATAAAAGGTAAAATGACACAACCATAATCCTTCTCTTGTTAAAGTGATGTCACACAATTAAAAATTAATATTTTTTTCATCACTATCCAAACTGAAGTTGTAATTATGATTGCAGTACATATAGCCATAGTAGATAAATTTTTAAGGAATCTTATCTTATTGTCATATCCTATGGCATGGAATTTAAATTTTTAACTAAAGATAAACTTGGTTTCAAACTTTAGAAATTTAGTTTCCATAAAGTATATATTTTATTATAATTTTAACTTTAAAAGACCTTCGAATAAGTATGTTAATGCCACATAATTTATGTCAGATTTTAACCAATTAGCTAAAAATTTTAAGCAATTAGTAAAAAAGTATAGTTATTGTTTATAAAGAAAAAATATTTATTTTCAGTTCTAAGAACATTGAGCCACATCAAAAGCTTTCGATACTAATACCGCCTTTTCCGATTAAAAAAATATTGCGTGTCAAAAATTTAAATTTCCGTTGTACAATTTTTACAAACTTTCGCCCTTGTTCTCACTCATCACTGTCAAAGTTTTCTAGGAAATAAAATATATATATTTTTTAGCAAATAAAAATAACCCTTTATAACTTTTGTGCAACTAAACCCAACCAAATGAGAAAAATCCTCGCATATTCTAGTTGCAAGATTCAAATCCTTGGTTGCGATTCAGAATGCATATTAATTGTAACATGTGCCCTGTTAAGCCAAGATAGAATTTATATTAAAATAATATGGTCTAATAAAATAAATATTAAACTTAAAGTACAAATATTTAACTACACTGTATTGACATAACTGAAGGTCTCAAATATTGTTTATCATTCTGGATTTGCTAATTTTCCCAAGATAATATTGGTTCTTTATTATTAATTTGATATTTACCTAAATAATTTTTCCTCTAAGAAGAGTGCTATGTATTTTCTTTAAAATACTTGAAAATAGCCTTAATGAAATATAAATGTCCAGATGATTCGTCTAATTTGTTATGCCTCAACTAAGTGGCGCAAACCAAAACACTTTGTCTGTACAGATTCACATCAAATGAGGTTAAAATCAAATATACAGGATGAAATGTGAATGAATAGGATTGTATGAAAATAAAACAACTGGAAATTTTATTTTCCCAATAGAAGTTTCCATCACAGTTTGAATGGCATCAGATCATTTCAATCCCGTATAGCTTATAATCTGAAATAAAAATTGAGAATTATAAATATATTTTCTAAGAAGAATATCTTAACTGAGTAAAGTTTTTATAATATTCATTTTGGAGATATTGCAAGAAAAACTTGAATCTGTATAACACATTTGCCTCTTTTTTAATAGAAGCAGAAGAAGAATAAGATTTAAAACTGATTTAACAATTTTTAACACAGCCTAGAAAATGTTCCAATTTGTGCATACAATTAAAAAAAAACCTTTCAAACCACATTTGATTGACAGGTATATCCTGTCTTCACTTTTCTAAGAGTATTAAAGTGATTATGTTCATATTAGTATTAAATTATGTTTAATATGTTTGTATTACAAAAATAAAGATTCTAAACTTCAGTTGCATTTTAGAAGTCCATCTACTAAAAATGCATTTGTTGCAATCTTTCATCACCATTTAAAATTCAGTACAATTAACAAAAAATTAAATATGGAATAAAAAGTATGGAATATTAATTATTTGCCTCTATAGTGTATTTATGTGCCCCAATGTTCGAAATACTACAACAATTAAGAACAATTTGTGCCAAAATATCAATAGCTTCGAAAATACCAATACATTTTATGAATCATTTAACACAGAGTCCCTACTTTATATTTATTTAGAATTACAAATATTAATTTAATCTTAAAATAATTATTGCTTTTATTTACTAAGTATTTGTATTTTTAAAATAGTATACATATATATTTTTAAAAATCGTTTGGTCGATATAAATCCTAAATGGATATGAAAAAGGATTTTTTTTAATTCAAGGATTTACAGGCCACTTGAAAATGTAAAAGGTAAGTTTATTTGATAATCATACCACAAAAAAAAACACAACCAATTAAATTCCTTATTGTTCACTTACTTATGTAAAACATATTTTTAATTAATTAGAATGTTTAATTACCTGCTCATAGACTGTCCATGCCATAGCAGACATAAGTGTTCTCCTGACTAACCTTGGAACCATACCACTGAAGAAACCACTGATTCCGTTTTCCTGAAATAGAAAAGAGAACACTTTAAATAAATAACAAGAATTACATTTATTATATCTTACATAGACTTATTATTACATTCATTATAATTAACCACAAATCATGCTTTAAACTACCATACTACACATATATTTTCTGTTGTTAATTAGTCATTTTCGAAAGTTAACTCTTCATTGGACATGTTTTTTTCCCATTCATGAAAAAATTAGTGTGCAAGAAAAATACCTTCCATAGAGAAAAACAAATGTTAAAAAAAATTGATAACAAATTAAATTACTCATTTGAAAGTTATTTTTTTAATTTACCATCTCAGGTAGTACGATCATATGGGCCCACTTGGGCTGGTAATGGGTTATCCATGTGGATCCTGATGGACAGCCCATGTGTATCCAAAAAGAAATGATCCCTTTTGCTCTATACTGACGAGTTTTTCCGACAAAGGCCCATGTGGATTACTCAGCTGGGATTGCCCCCCTGGGAGGGCATCTCAGTCAAATTGTCCAACTTATCGACATTTAATCTTTTTTTTTAATATATATATTAGGTAATATTTACAGTAGTTATTTCACAAGCACTGATTTGTTGCATGCATGTTCCAATGCAGTGTGCATTCTGAGGTTTAATTTAATTGTAATCTTATAAGTTGGAAAATTTTTAATCTTTTATTTGCTAATAATATTAATTTTTTTCAGGCATAAATTTTCCTAACATGGGGATTTTTAAAAGTTGAAATTCCCAACTTTCCAGGTTATTGGGGGGACCCCCGGTGTGACGGTCCTGTAAGGAGTTTGGAGATCAGAAGAAATGTTGTTTCAGTTAACTGAGGTTTTGTTTTATGATCCCCACCATGCAGTGAAGGATTACATTATAGACAATAATAGTAAAAATAATTTTTAATTTCATAATATAAATCTTCTAGAAGCATTTAACAAAACTTCTTTATGTGAAGTTATTCCCCCTCCTTTTCACTTGTGTAGTAGAATACTTTCACACAATTTCAAATAGTAAACACTCAGTATTTTTCTCGTTATTTCAAGCATAACCAAGATTTATGCACAAGCATACATTAAAGCTTACAAATAATTTTCTCATTGAAATACATCTTTGTGGTAGTTTTCTCACCTTAAATACTAAAGTAGTTGAAATTGGCACTGTGCTGTACTTTTGGGGGTAGAGCTGCATTTTAGTCTTTATCACATCAGCCGGGTGAGTAATACCAGCAGCCAGCACACCAGCTAGGACCCCACAGCTGAAATTGATAGGTAAGGTCGACACATGCTCATGCATTGCTGGAAGGAAAGAAAAGTTTCATTAGAAAAGCAAATTCTCATAAGTTTCATTAGAAAAGCAAATGCATGCACTGATTTTAATAAAATGCATACAAACTTAAAAAACATTTTCAAAACTAATTTTATGAAATAAGAAAAATTAACAAGATATATTTAAACGGTTTTGTTGTATTTATATTTTAGTGCTCTTTTTGAGGTCAAAATAAAATAAATGTAAAAAAGAAAAACATCCCCTGAAATCCAGGAAATTTCATATCTTGCATTAAATTTTATATGCAAATACAAAATTATTGAAATCTGTACATGGTATGGGAAATTCATTCAAGTTGGCTGGTATGTAAAAAGTATTATATGTGGTTTAAAATATTTTATTTGATAATAAGGGAAATTTAATTTAAGAAGTCTGATGGAGGTTTGAAAGATACCAGAACATCGCGAGTGGTACATACTTTTAAGCCCAATGAATCTTCGTGAACTTCGAGGAAGGCCGTTTCTCCAGCCACTTTCTTTAAACTTTTAATTTCTAGGCTCAAATATTTATTTTTCTAATCAAAATTTCACTCTTTTTTCGAGGATTTGTCGATTGTAATCGTAATATTTCATGTACGAAACTACAACTCGGCTTATACGCGAGTTTCCGATTTTGGACAAAAAAATCGTCCTAAAATTAGGGGGTCGACTTAAACGCGAGTATACAATGCAATTTTAAAATATCAGTATTTGATATTGATTCATTAGAAAAGTAGTATATTTAAATACTGAAAACTCGATAAGATATAAAATAGAAAAATAATTGTTAGAAATAAATGATAATGAACTTACAAGAAGGCACCATCTTTTTAGCTTGTGTGTAAAACATTAAATAAATTCCTGAGAAGGGAGCGTCCCTGAATAGCGTTGGCACCAGGCCGGAAAACAGACCTATAAGAAAAAAAATTACCAGAAAATTAAACACTATAAGAAGAAAAGATCTAAGGTTTTAAATTATATTCTTCAGATGAACAAAGTATAAAAAGTTATTGCAAATAAGTTGGGTTAGGTAAATATTCAATTTTACAAAAGCTTAAAGCACAAGATAAAATAATAATTAAAAAAGAAATTAAAAGCATGATGAAATGCAATTTGAGATTTACAGGTGTAAATAGCATAAATGTACCAATTTCCAACAAGTTTAGAAAAATTTATACCTGTTTAGACCAATTTATAACCAGTTGAGACCAATTTCTAACCGATTTAGATTAATTTCTAACCAGTTTAGACCAATTTCCGACCAGTTTAGACCAATTTCCAACCAGTTTAGACCAATTTCCAACTAGTTTAGACTAATTTCCAACCAGTTTAAAACAATTTCCAACCAGCTTACACCAATTTCTAACCGATTTAGATAAATTTCTAATCAATTTAGACCAATTTCCAACAAATTTAGACCAATTTCCGACCATTTTAGACCAATTTCTAACCAGTTTAGACTAATTTCCGACCAGTTTAGACCAATTTCTAACCATTTTAGATCAATTTCTGACCAGTGCCAAAAATAAAAATACCTGCGACTCATAAACGTCACATTAGATTGCAAAATAAAATTTAGTTAAATTTTAACCCTCTGATGGATAAGTAAAATTTCGAATCTGTAGGTTTGTTTTCAATGCAGAAAGTTTTAATTTATATTTCCAACATATCCCTTTTCATAGAATTTAAAAAAAAATTATACCATTAGAGAAGGTTTTCAAAAGTCTTCCTAATGCTTTAAACTTGAAAATTATTTCAAAAAAGAGATTTTTTATCAACTTATATATTATGTGCGCTACTGGGAAAACTGGAGATACTCGAACGGATATACACGTTTGTATTAGCCAGCTGGTTAAAAACCATTGATTGAAGTGAGTTTGAAAAACATAATGATATGCTCTTAGTTTTAAATATTTCCCAAATAGTTAGTAACTGGTACATAATTGTTAACTGGCATGTTGGCCCTACAAATATATAAATTTGAGAACAGATGTAGTATAGGACATTTGGCATGTTTTTTTCTTTTTGGCGACGAAAAATTGTCGTTAAACATAGCATAGGGTTGTCAGATTGAAAGTCGCCACAAGAATCGGAAAATATCATCAATGTCAGGTGGGGTTGCCATACTATAAATTTATCGTCCCTATAAAACACGCCAAAATAAACTTCGCACGCCAAATGTACTATACTACATCTGTACCTAAATTTGAATAACTAGGCTTCAAAATATTTGATTAGGCCTAACAATTAAGAAAAAAAAATCATAATACATGCCTTCTCTAGTGAGATCTTTTCTTTTTTAACAATTGAAGAATTAAAAAATATATATATTAAGCTAAACAGTTTATGCTTTAATTTTTTAAGATACATTAATATGTTTCATTTTAAAATGTATAAAATTTGTTTAGTGAGGTACTGTTCTAATTTTGTGTTGTTAACTTAAAATTATTTAAAACTTATTTGAAGAAAATATGTAGTGTATAGGCTTACCTCTTCTTCCTTCTAGCCTATAAGTTTTACATAAGGCTTCAGACAAACTGTTGTAGGAATATACACCACTCTGCAAGCAAGAGAAAGGTTTAGTTAAATACTAACACCAGTTTTATAAAACATAAAATATGTAAGGTTTCCTCATAATGTTCTTTTATGAATTAATTTGATATTAACAATTCTAATATATACATATTTAATTGTGAATTTAATAAAAAAGAACTAATGAATTTAGCAGTAAATAAAATGTAGAGAATTTAAAGATTTAAGGAATAGAATTTGATATATTAAAAAAAAAATACAAATTATGGAATTTATTATTTACAGCTGAACCATTATTTACAATATGAGTGTGCATATTTAATTTACAGTAATAATTAATATAAATTATACATTTATTTTATTTAATATTAAATTAGAAGTATATCTTGTAATGTTTCAGATTCATTTGTAAAGTACTACAATAAGCATTCTATTTGCAGATTCAGGATTAAAAAGAAAATAAACAGATAAACTTTTCTTCTACAAAATGAATAGCCTTGAGTTGCATATATTAAGTTTGTAGTTATATTAAACTTTTTCCCAAGATATAAAAAAAAAAAAACATAAAACTTCCAATAATACTGAAATGTCTAAATATGTTGAATTGATTGCTAAATAAATACCTCATAGCGTGTTTTAATGACTGTAACAGGTAATAATGTCAGTCCGACAAACGATCTCGCAAGCCCTCCAAAGCATATTGATTCAATAGGAGATGGATCATTAGAGCTAAATAAAAAGGAAAATAATACATTAAATAAAATATATAAATATATACAAGATATTTTTACTGGTGCAAAGTATTGAAAACAATTCTAGTTAAAATCTTAGTTTGAGGTGCCCTTTGGAACAATTCTGACAAATTGGCACAAAGGCTGAAATAACAGGATATTCGTTTGTTGCCAAGTCAAAATGGCAAACATGGCTGGTTGGTCGATTAAAAAATGTTGTAATACAGCTGCACATTAAATAAAAGTTGTTAATGCACTTTAAATAAAAGTTGTCAATGCACTTTAAATAAAAGTTGTCAATGCACTTTAAATAAAAGTTGTCAATGCACTTTAAATAAAAGTATTTTATATTAATTCAAATGAATTTATTTTTGTGTAAACTTGTTACATTAACATTGATAAAGTTTTCTACAATAACAATATAGCAATTTTTTTCAAATTCTCCAATTGAAAAAAATATATATATATCAAGATAAAATATTTTTTGCATATAAAGTGTAAATGTTAAAATAGAAAGTGTAAGTAGTATAGATTATTAGAATTAATTATTATTAAATTAAGTGTGGGTTTTATTTTATTTTTGTAAATTTGTTACATTAACATTGATACACTTTTTTACAATAACAATATACAATTTTTTTTTAAACTCTCCAATTGAAAAAAATATATATTTAAGATAAAATATTTTTCGCATATAAAGTGTAAATGTTAAAATAAAAAAGTGTAAATGTTAAGGGTGTGTAAGTGTTAAAAAGTGCATTTACCCAAAATTTATCTGTAACCAGTGTAAAGAGCTGAAGTACATTCCGACTCCAGGCACGCACCTCATTACGGACTGAAAAGAAAAGATTTAATCAAATTACGGAATTTTACATAGGCATAAATCTATACTAATAGTTAGTAGAGGTATGGGTTTGAGTGCTTATATATCTGAAACTAATGACTTGATTTTACTACTACCCGTACTTCATTACTACTTGGAAGCAGGGATTGACTTGCAAGTTTAGGGGCCCAGGGAAAAGAACATTTGGGGCCCCCAAATTTATGTATAAACAAACAATGCAAAATACCATAATTATCTTCAATGCAAATGTAAATCTTGCAAATAGACTTACTTTATATTTAAAATTAATAAAGTATTTTTTTTATTTCAGATATAATTGAAAATGATAAATTACATAACTTTAAATTACCATTATCAACAAAGGGAAGATTTAGAAAATACTCAACAAATTAATAATTTTTTGACTTTCATTCAAATACCAGAATAGATCAAGAAATACACAAATAACAAATTACAATAAATAAATAAAAGAAGTTTAGCATTTCAAAATAAAGACAATTTAAATTAAAAGCAATATATTTTACATTTACTTATAATATTTGTTAAGAAAGTGATTTAATTGGTTAAATAGCAGAAATTAAATTAAAAAAAAAATATATTGATTAAAAAAAATTAGTTAGTTAGTAAATTTAGTTGTAACTTTTTCACATTTTGTTAAGCTTTTCAACCATTTTTGTGGGCCCCTTTAAAATGGGAGCCTTGGCAAGTGCCCTGAATGCCCTGCAATAAATCTGTCTCTGTTTGGAAGAAGGTTTCAAGGTTGTGTTTTTTTAATACTGTAATTAAAAGACAAATTATAACTAAATAAAAGTATTTCTTGTACATTTTCCCAATAGATGTAAAAGTCAAATTTGGTTTGAAAACCCTTCAACATCTGTTAGATCAATCTAATAATATTAAAATAAATATTTATCCATAACTAAAGTTGGTTAAACATTCCAAGGAGATTTTCATCAGTCATTCAGCAGATAAATGAGCTCATTTTAAGTAAATTATACAAGAAACAAAATTTTAATATTACATTTCAGCTAATTTAAATCAAATATACAAAGTTAATTTTAGAAATTGATAATTTTTTTTAAATTTAATCAAAACAGAAATGTATACTCACAGGTAACGTGCCACGCCATAAGCCTACTAATTTTTCATTTCGTAACACATGGACAAATAGACTGACCATTCCATTTCTATTAGCCCTAAAACATTAATTTCAATATATTAATATTTAGCACACCTAATCAAATACACTCTATACATGAAGAGGGAACAGATGTAGTATAGGACATTTGGCACTGTTTTTTTTTTTGGCAACGAAAAATTGCTGTTAAACATGGCATAGGGTTGCCAGATTGAAAGTCGACACAGCAATCGGAAAATACAAACAATGTCAGGTGGGGTTGCCATACTATAAATTTATCGCCCTTATAAAACACACACAAAAAAAACTTGCGTGCCAAATGTCCTATACTACATCTGTACCATGAAGAGTTACAAAATGCAATAAAATTAGGTTTTAAACAGCCAAAAATAAATAATTAATTTTAAATTAACCACATTTATTTCAAACTTAATGTAGTTTTTTAAATATAATTTACCATAATATTCAAATAGACACATACCCACTCTTAGCAGGGTTCTGTAGTCTTGTTTTTATTAAGTCTAATGGTTGAAACAGAAGCGTTGAACAAGTGCCACTAACAGAACCAGCTAGAAAGGATTTCAGGAACGGATACTAAAAGACAAATAAAAAATTATCAATTATAATTCTATATTATGCAAAAATGCGAAACTCCATTGACACTTCATACTTTAAAACAAATCTCAGGATTTCGGGACTTTATATTTTAAAATTGATCTTGAAACTATAAAACTGCATTTTTTGGAGGTGAGGTTTTTGAGGTTACATTTGTGGATGTTTTTGTCATTTTTTTTATACTTTCCTGTTAGAAAACCATTTTAATTGTCTAAACATGGAATATTTTTTATGAAAAACATTAAGAATTTTAAGTTGTATTATAATTAAATTTAATTAAGACTATTTACTGGACATATAATTTTGGGTGCAGCCCTTTCCAATCTTGAAATTAGGTTGAATACGGAAATGCCAACCCAGCAGACATTTTATGTGGAAGATTAGTAGCGGCGGCTTATATGAATGTGTTGGTGTTTCTTAAATGACAACTCAGTTGATTAGGTTATTAACAAAATATATTTACTGAAAGACTATATGGCTTGTTACACAGATGTTATGGCTTAAAATTACTCAGCTTTCTGAGCGTGAAAAAAAGCGAGCTTATGGATCGCCTGCTTGAAGGGAATCTCTTAAAAGCAAAACAATCCGCTTTGCGGGTTGCCGGAAAATCACGTCATTTGGCGCCGTATCCCAAAGACGGCTATTTCGCCACAGCGCCAAATGAACAAAGTGATGTGATTGGCCCGAACAGATTATTTGGAGAAGAGACTATAGGGGATCTGATATTTTACTGAATAAAAATTGAATTTATAACAATACATTTTAGTCGGATCACTAGGTCAGATATTAGGAGTACAAGCCATTTTATTGTCAATTATCTTTCCTGACATGGCTAAACAGGCCCTGAGCCATATTAAAGTTAATTTTAAATTAAAAGAAATCGCTAAATCATTCAATAGTTTGAAGTTAACAGTTTTGCTTATTATTAGTAAAATGGGGTTTAATGACTCAACCTTTGCCAAGACAGACTAATCCTAAGCAGGATGGAAAAAATTGGCGACATTTATATAAAATTAAATTTGTAGTAAACATAGTCGAAATTGGGTTAATTTGTCATATATGCTCGTCCTTGGCAACTTTTATGAAAATCCTACATTCACAATACTAAAAAGTCGCTTGGCGACAAAAACTAGTTTGGTTGCCAATCAAAGAACTCTATATTAAACAAGCGATCTAAAGTTAATAAAAATACTTTCCTTAATATACTTTAACAAATTAATTTATATTACTGAAAGTTATTTTTTAAAAAAATTGTGATGGACATAGCATTAGTGTTTGGAGCTGGGTTGCTAGATTTGGCGAAAACTCAGTGGGACCATAAAAGACAGGTTAACCTGTAATTATTTTAATTTAATACTGGAGAAGGATTGGATGTTTTAAACTGAAATTCTTATAAATAGAGTAAAGTTGAGTTAATTGAATTCTTTGGCATGGAAAAATCGTCAAGTGCTTCAAGTACACGCGTACTCATGCTACTTACCGTCTGTACGAGTTCCATGCTTGGAGTGTGGAGCGAGAGCTCGCTGTCATCGATATGGCACATTCAGCCGGGTTGCCGGGATAAAAAGGCAAATCACTTTGGTGACGTCACAGTTGACGTCAACATACCAGATAACAGAGATCTATGATGCGGATAAGCAAGATAACAATTTTATTCCTTCGGATAAAATCAATCTGGAGATTAAGTTAAATTCGCGACTTTCGAAAATGATTTAATGTCTCTTTTTGTGGATAATATTAATGCAAAATATTTATATTTATAATGTCCCAAATGATTAAATACAAAAGTTATTTAAAGGAAATAATTTTTAACACAAAAGAAGTTATATACGAACGTTAATTAGTAATTGCGATTTAGTTTGATATCACATTGACTTACGATTATAAATAGAACATATGTCTGTTCAGAATCCAAACGGATAAATACCAGTTTAGAATCCTGACGGATATGACATCGAAATTAATATTCACATGTAGGTAAGAGTATAAAATTATAAAATAAATTATTACGCTTGACAAATTGTTTGTTTACGTTTGCAAGGACCTAAGAAAAAACGGAAGTGCAGACGACGAATTTAAATGTAGTGTGTATCTTCTTTTGTTAAACGGAAGTTAATTTAATTTCTTTATGGCTTGTACTTAACATTCAAAGATTTGTTTTTAAAAGTTAACCTTTAGAAAATGACGAACAGTTTTTAAATATAGCTTGCAGTGATATAAATCAATTTATTTTTTAAAGGATATTAAGAAAAATATTTTAATAACTTCGAATCGCTTATTTATCATGGGGTTTGGTTTGGTTAATTAACGTCGCATTAGAGCTGAAAAGTGGGCTATTGGCGACGGTTCAGGGCCTATTTCGAAGGAAAGGTCCGTTTATCATGGGTTAGAAGTTAAACGAGTGGGGTATAATCGTGTCTTTCATTTTCCATGATCTTTCTTTCGGAATTCCCAAACCATTGCTAACAGCCCAGTGTGCAGTTTTAGTATGAAGTTTTTTTTTTGTAGAAGGTTTGGTTTGGTTAATTACCAACGCACTAAATATGCACATTGAATAGGTGATGGGCACTGCAACGTCACAGGCTGCCGCGCAGAGCAACGAGGAAAATCTAAAGGCAAAACAAACAGAATTCCGTTGCCTTTCGCTATGCTTGCGTCGCGTTAAAAGGCGGTATTTTGTTTTAAACTCAAAATAAAAGCACACGATTAGGCACAAATACAAGTCCAATTATAGTTTTAGTAACATAAGGATTATAAAAACAAAAATTTCCAATAATTTTATTTTTTATATTCGAACAAAAAAAATACTGAAAATAGACGATAATGAAACGTAAACTAATGATACATTAATTGTGCACTATTATTTTATATTTGTAGCAATAACTTATAAGTTTTTGTGTCAAGTTTTGTTTATGAGATGCCATCATAGGTTCATTAAACACAAATAATTGAACCTAACAATAATGTTGTTACAACTATATTTAAACATTTTTTGAAATCCATCGGCGACTTTGTTGGATTTCTGAAGTTGTAAATCATTATTTAATAGTATAAATATATAAATCGTATTACTTATATTGAATTGCTTGTATACTAATCCAATAAATATATGCATAAAAACTTTAAGCACAAAAAATATTACACATAAATGTATTAAAAAATGACTTCGATTCTGCAAATATGTTTTCTTGTAAAAGTAGGCCCAAATGACACAATAAGTTGTCTCATGGAGTGATGGACTAAGGAGGGTGCAAAATTTCAGTGGAAAAAGAAAAAATTAGAAGATTTATTCGAAAAATTTTAGTCTACATTAGGATGCTTTTAGATTGATATTTTTTATTTTAATTGTACATTACATTTGAGTAAATTGATAATATTGAGGTTCGCAACATTATCCGTGTATTATTTTAAGACGGCTATATATTGCTTGGATTTAGTTTTGAAAAATGCATGTTTGACACTTTATAATATAGTAATTTCTCCCAAATTTTTTGAAATTTGGCGTCTTCATGAAACTAATAAAAAAAAATGACATGCAAAGTTAGAAAATTCCTGTATTTAAAATAAAATACAGCAAAAACAAAAATTAGCATAAAAATTCATCGAAGTTGTGAAATTAAAGGTTTTAAACAGGCTAATCTTTAAAAAATGTAGCTTTGAAGATTTTTGTTCCGAATTCCTTTATAAAACCTACAAAAAACCTTCAATTTTCCAACTTTGATGAAGGCTTTATGCTGATTTTCTTAAACAAATTTGTCAAATCATCTATAAAAGAACTATATATATTTATGTTGTTACCCGGCAAATAAAACTAGCATAAAACATAATTAATTTGTGAAATTGAAGGTTTTATAAAGGAATTTGAAAAAACTGCACTTTTTTTTATAGTTTTTAATTTTTTCATGAATTAAATCTTTAAAAATTCTGCATTTCCCTTTAATAATTTCAATACTTTATAATAAAAGGTGTTTTAAAGGCTTTATTTCATGTTGTATAAGGAATTTTTAACAAAAATCTTCATTAAATGCAGTTATTTTTAGATTTTAATAGCATTTAAAACTGGAGTTTTGCTGCATAAAACCTTCAAGTTCGCGCCTTGAAATTTGTATGGTGATTGTTTTTGCTTCACCTTCAATTATGAAGTAAAATAATTTTCGTTTGTGCACAAACATCCCTTGAAGACGATCTTTTATAATATATATGCATTTAATAATTTGATGTCTTTAAAAGAAATTATTAATTACAATTATCTGCCTGATATTTTAATATAAATACTAATTATGGTAATGTTTTAATCATTCTTAGAGAAAACAAAACAATGAAAAATATTTGTTAATTTATATTTAAATATGTGGATATTATTAACATATAAGTATTTTTTTAATTTGAATTTTACGCCGAATAAAACAGATAATATTTATTTTTTAATTGTATAAACACTTTAATTATATAAATATACAATTAAAACTAAGTAATTTTGATTTAAAAAAATTTCGTTGAACTTGTATACACATTTTTCTTAACATTTAAAATAAGCAGAAAACCCCAAGAAATAACTAAAATGTCCTTAAAATAAACAAAAACAGTAATAAATATATAACTTTATTTTTAAGTTATAATTTTAATCAGTATAATTAGTTTCAGGTAATCCTTAAATGAAGTATTAACGAATAACGCATTGGTCGATCGCGAACAAACATGCTAAACCCATGTTAAACGCTGACCCGCGAACGACGTTTCTGCCTTCAGCTTTTCCGAGAAGCCGGTTTGTTTACAAATACGCCCATCCCCTATTATTAGAGACGGTTTGTGGTCTATCTCCAATGAAGAACCCGGAAACGTACAGAAGGAGGGAACAAATATTCTGTGCTAAAAGTCCGTGAAACTAACCGGTAATTTCCTCAGAAAGAAAACCTCGTCGGTAATTTTAAACCAGCATAAAATGTAGATGACAAGAGAAAAAAAACCCTAAAAACCCCAACTCCCTAACATCACAATCCCGTCCCACCTGTAATCAGATCCCTTCTATACAAAGATAATGCTTCTATTACACTTGCACCTGCATTTTAAGTAATATACTTAAATGTTTCTGAAGTTGAGGATTCATTTTAACCATGGAAATTCTTATAGAAGCGTAGTTAGGCGTGTTAGAATATTTGAAAAGACGTTATACATTATTATTTATTGAAGAACGTCGAATTTTTCCCCTTCCTTATAAAAACTGGTTTTTATTTTGAGGTTCAGCAGCAAAGAGAAAACATATACTTTACTTTCCGTATTACTTTGGGTGACCTTTGAACTAATTTTCGAAAACGGTTGTATTCGAATATCAATCTTATTCTCAATCTCGCGGTTTCTATACTTTTATTCTATATCGACAATATAAATGCATATTGACGAAAATTTTCTGTCATTTCCAAATAAAAAAAAAATTCACAACGAATAGCACAGTATAATAACATATTTATACTTACGAAACAAGATTTCGATTTTTTGATTAGAGGAAAATTAACATTTAAAAAAGATTAATTATAATAAACCTGAGTAGATCCATATACTCATCAATGAAGATAAAAAATAATGCAAGTTTTTGTGTTTTATTTTATCTATAACACTCAAGATCATTTATAAACGTTAGCAAATTAAAGCCACACACAACTTATGAAAACAAAATGGTTGTGCGAATAAAAAATAGAAGCAACGCCAAAGTTGATTCATTGTATCTAATTTGTAATGTTGAAATTCTTTTTTGTGACGCAGTCTTGGTTTCCGCATTTGTTTCGCAAGGAAGAAAGTTGATTTGTTTGTTAGTTTCATAATTCTTGCAATTTTCTGGCAGTATCCAGTCATTTCCAGATTATAGAAAAAAAAGTTTGTACATTTGTAACCACGGAGGATAGAAGGAGGTGGAGGTGAGATCGAGTTTAAAACTGGTTTGCAATGTGAAGTAAGCAATCGCTTAAGAAGTAGGTACTGGCGAAGTATTTGGTGCTATTCCTAAGCACTACTTTGTACCAGTACTTGGCGATAATTTATTTTATAATTTAATTCACCTATGAAGTGGAAATAATTGCATTCTTTATCGATTTAGAACTTGTACTACATCTGATAACTGCAAAAACTGTTATTTTTTTTAGTTTTTTTACTTTAAATTTCGTATGTTAAATAACGCAGTCCACGTTGAAACGCACTGCCAGCTGGATTTGCTTGTACCTATTTTAAGGTTGCTATCTTACTTCCAGTGAAAACTTACCAAATCACCTCCCTCTTTTTCTTTACTCCGTGATTGTAACTTATTTAAAGGGAGTCATTGAAAGTTTATTAGTTTAAAAATGACCATCTTTACATTTTTAAGAATGAGGCATATGCATCAAAGATTATGATCCAAGTTTAACTAGCATACCCCCTCGTATAGCCAAACTATATATTAGAAAGAGTTTAACGGTTCTACTCATAGATGGAAGCACGTCCAATGGCTCGTTTAAAAACAGCCTGAAACTAATTATTTTTACGTATTTAAAAAACAAAAACGTTAATGTTCATGAGACAAAAGTACGATTAGTTACTGCTTAAGGAAATTCCGTTTTTTTACACTTCATATGTTAAAATCCGTTGCGTGTGAGACCCGCAAAAGGGTTGATGTTAATCAATGATGTTAATCGATAATAATTAATAAAGTTGAATATTAATCGTTGAAAATGTTTTCTAATTATTGAAAGACTATTGTGTATCCACAAACTTTTGGAACATGAATATAAGAAGAGGGAAAGAATGTCGAATGTTCTTTTTTTCCACCTGAAAGAATCGCCATTCCATGGGCTAGAAAAATCAGTATAATATGCAATAAATTTGTTATTTTGATATAAAGTAATGTAAATTAGTGCCTGAAAACTATTTCCTTGAAGAAAGAGGGTAAATTAATCAGCTCCATTCAATTCAATGGCAGCAATGTATGTCCAGAGTGAGGGGAAAAGTGTTAAAAATGGAGTGACAAATGCTCAAATTTTCTATGGAAATTTGCTTAAATTTTCGAAGAGTGGGTTTGGTTTAGTTAATTAACGTCGCAATAGAGCTGCACAGAGGGCTATTAGCGACGGTTCGGGGCATATCTCCAAGGAAGGACCCGGGAACGATGTCTCGTGTTTCTGAACCATGATCAGAAGACGAGAAAAACACATGAATTGGCACCCGACGCAACTTCAATAAGCGTCAGGTTTGGTTAATTAACGTCGCACTAGAGCTGCACAGTGGGCGATTTGCGACGGTTCGGGGTCTATCTCGAAAAGGAAAGACCCGGGAACACATACACACACATTCAAACATGCACTTCGTTATTTTTGAACCATGGTCAGATGACGAGGAAACACCTGAACTGGCACTCAACGCCTTCAATAGACGTCGGGACTTTGGACCCCGATCAGATTTATTGTGCACCAGTCCCGTATACACGCCGTTCATTTTTGCGGATGTTCTGGACGTCTTTTCTAGTATTTTGTAGCGAAGCTGGCAACCCTTCAATCACAATATCACTTCTTTTTTACTTTTCTTTGTCAAGTCCATCGCTTAGGCCCGAACCAGGAATCCTCGGATTCCCAGCTGACGCCTTTAACCGCTCGGCCACGGAGGCCCTATAATAATAAGCGTCAGGACATCGGACCCCGATCAGATTTACCGTGCACCAGTCCTGTTTACATGCCAGTATAATTTGTTGTATGTTCTGGACGACTTTCTAGTAATTTTATAGCGAAGCTGACAACTCTCCGATTGCCCCGTTCTATTCGACGTCTATTGAAGGCGTTGGGTGCCAGTTTAGGTGTTTCCTCGTCATCTGACCATGGTTCTAAAATAACGAGGTGCATGTATGAATGTGTGTATGAATATGTGTGTGAATGTGTTCCCGGGTCTTTCCTTCGAGATTGCAACCGAACCGTCGCCAATAGCCCACTGTTCAGCTCTAGTGCGACGTTAATTAACCAAACCAAACCATTATAGTTTAGTATATTTAACTACAAAATTAAGGAAAAGTTGTGGCAAATGTTAAATTTTTTCGGAGGAGATAAATACTCTCAAATCCTCAATAAATTTAATATGAATTCATCTGGATCGAAATATAAAAAAAAAATGTCGACAAATGCGCAACAACCCGAGTGTTTCTAAGTGGGCACCTCCCCCTTCGAACAAACAACACCTGTTCGAATTCCTTCTTGTTCTACAAGTTTCGCAAGCCCAAACAGACGATCGCTTCCACCATACCAAAAGCGGCTTGTTTTCGCGACTCACCTCCTCGAAACGGATAGCTTCTTTTGGTATGGTGGTTCCGATAGCTTCTTTTGGTATGATGCCTCCCTGGAGTTGGCCACCTTATTTGGGGTACACAATCGGAGCGAGGCCTTGAGAAACGTTGGCCGATAGCAGTTGTTCCCCTTGTCGCATCGTAGTCCGGTCGGATAAACCTAATATGGGAGATGGGCCAGATAACGGGGGACGCTATCAGGTTATTCGAAATGCGAAGGCATTGGGAAAAAGTGTGATGAACAAATAAAATATCTGATAAAGAAGGATTTTTTTGAAGGGGCTGTTACTATACGGAGTTTGAGAGGAAATCTCTGTCCCATGTGTCTTATCTTCGGAGCGTGAGGATATCTTCTAAAATGTGAGGATTATCGCGCCACGCGACAGGTTGGCTTTTGGTGGAATTTGATAATCCTTCTGGGGTGGATGGAACGATAAAAAAAGGGGTTTCATATTGAAGGGTATTGAATTTAACTAGAGATAAACATTTGATTGGCGTGCACGTGCGCTTCTTGATGTTGGTAAAAAGTGTAAATACAGGTTGGTTTGGTGGTTTTGTTAATCAACGTCGCACTAGAGCTGCACAGTGGGCTATTAGCGACGGTTCAGGGCCTACCTCGAAGGAAAGACCCGGGAACGATGCCTCGTATTTTTGAACCATGGTCAGACGACGAGGACAACACCTGAGCTGGCACCCAACGCCTTTAATAGAAATCGGGACTTTGGTCCCCGATCAGATGTATCGTGCACCAGTCCCGTATACACGCCGTTCATTTTTTGTGGATGTTCTGGACGACATTCTAGTATTTTGGTAGCGAAGTTGGCTACCCTCCGATCGCAATATCACTACTTTTTTTTTTACTATTCTTAGTCTAGTCCGTCGCATAGGTTCCAACCAGGAACCCTCGGATTTCCAGCTGACGCCTTAATCCACTCGGCCACGGAGGAGGCCTCTGTAAATACAGGAAATGAACCATTAAGTGAAGCGTTCACAGCAGTTCAGTTACACTAAAAAAATTTTGGTGGGTTTGAAACAAGAAATTTCCCGACTTAACGATTCGAAATTCTCAACTCAACTATTCGAAATTCCCAACTCAACATTGCTGAAAATTCCCAGTTCCAACTTATCGACATTTATCTTTTTTTATATATATTTTAGGTAATATTAAACAGTTCTCTCACAAGCATTGATTTGTTGCACCCAAAATCCAATGCAATGTCCGTGCTGAGGTCTAATTTAAATGTAATCTTACAAGTTGGGCAATTTATAATCTTCCCTCGCTTTCATTTGTTAATAATATTAATTTTTCTCAAGCGTAAATTTTTCCAACTCGGATTTTTAGAAGTTGAAATTCTCAACTTTCAGGGTTTCCAAATTATTTGGGGAGTCGGACTGCCCCCAGGGCTTGATTACTGAATAGGCCCGTGAAGCCCAGGCTTACACTTTACATTTTTGGAGGGCCCCCAAATCACACATTTATATAAATATTTAATATACCCATATAACTTAGTTTTCTACTAAATTTACATTAAAAAAATTGCTTTACAAACTTTAAAAACTTTACAAACTTTAGTAAAAAAAAATCGCCCCTTCTGTTAATTTTGTTCGAATATTGGAAAGAATCAAAACATACAGAATATTAGGAATACTCACACTTATTAATATATTTTATTGTATTATTTATAATGTGTTTAATTTTAAAGCCATTCAAGGGAAATGATTTAGTGCATTTTAAAGCTTGATTTGATGTTCCAAGGTTTATTTGAGAGCAATGGGGCCTACATTTAAAGGTGGGCTGCCCTTGATTCAATGTCTTAATCGGGCCCTGACCCCCCCCCCCCCAAAAAAAAAAAAAAAAAAAAAATCACTCCGTTGCTACGGGCCTGGTTCCAAGCTGAAATGGATCAAGTTCAAAAGTATAAAAATTTGTTTGTTGCGGATTGATACTTGTTCATGGCATATATTTTCAGAGCCATAGTGAACCAAGTCCCTGCTATTGCTATTTTCCAACAGATGGCATTATTATCCTCTAAATCACTTTAGGATTCAATTAGGCGTTAATGAACTTGTGCCTTGATTTTCTCAAATCTGTAACTTATGGACTTCATTCACTTTATCTCTGAGCTCCTCAAGTCTCATTATACAGTGGCGTACGCAAGTGGGGTTGATGTGGGGGGGGGGGGGGGTTGAACCCCTCCCATTGTGCTGTAGAGAAAATTAATTACCATTAATAATACTTTTTTTTATAAGAAAATTACGCTAAAGAACTATGTGATAAAATTCAGAATCCGTATTATTAATTTTCAAAAGAGTTTGTTCTGCTGCAAATAGTGACTAAAAAGCCAAGGACTCAGAGACACATCCTACATAAATGCTGGTTAGTTTAGCCCAAGAGAGGTTTCCATCGAAAGAGAAAGTTTCTGTTCTCATGGATTCTAGTGACCATATATGGATGTGCAACCAGGGTTTTGAAGACATCACTTTAAAACAATGAAATGTACAAATGCGTAGGATTGATACGCAGTTGAAAACTGATTAGTAACTTATATTTTAAAAGATTGTTATCGAAAAAGAAAAGTCATTTAGGAATGGACCAGGAAATAAAAGTTGAAAGTACCGTGGCTATTATGTAGTTTATGTTTATTATCTTCAATTTATACTAACAAAGGGTCCTCATATACATATTGTCTGCGTACGCTACTGCACGCATTCACGGCTTTAAAACATTTTCTTGGTGCCCTGAAAGTTGGGAATTTCAACTTCTAAAAACCCCGAGTTGTGAAAATTTTTGCCTGAAGAAAATTAATATTATTAACAAATGAAAGCTAGGAAAGATTGGAAATTGCCCAACTTGTAAGATTACATTTAAATTAGACCTTAGAATGGACACTGCATTGGAATATGGGTGCGAAAAATAAATCCTTTTGAGAAAACTGTGTTTAATATTACCTAAAAAAATATTTAAAAAAATGAAAAATGTTGATAAGGTGGAATTGGGAATTTTCAGCACTGTTGAGTTGGGAATTTTGAATAGTTGAGTTGGGAATTTCGAATAGTTGAGTTGAGAATTTTGAATAGTTGAGTTGGGAATTTCGAATAGTTGAGTTGAGAATTTCGAATCGTTAAATTGGGAAATGTCTTGTTTCAATCCCCCAAAATATTTTTTTGTGTAACGGCACTGGTGATTTGTTTAAAAAAAACACTTTATTCTTTGCAGATAAGTAGATTTTTTTATTACAAATCAGATCTCAATTACATAAAAAATCAACATTTCTATATATATATACCTTTAAATAACGGAAAAACTTCCATTTTAAATAGTGTAAGTCGGAAAATCTTGGGGTGGGGGCATTTGTCCCAAGTAAGCCCTATAGCTCACGGAGGAAAGAAGAAGGTGGAGGTGCGATCAAGTCTTAAACCGGTTTGCAATTTGAAGTAAACAATCGCCTTTTAAGTAGGTACTGGCGAAGTATTTGGCGTATTCCTAAGCGCTACTTTGTAGCAGAACTTGACGATAATTTATTTTATAATTGAATTTACCTATGAAGTGGAAATAATAGCAGGCTTTATCAATTTGGAACTTCTTCTGAATCTGACAACTGCAAAAATTGTTATTTTTTTTAGTTTTTATACAGTCAGCGTTTCTCAACCTTTCAGTATTCGCGGCCCAGTTTTCAATCATAATTTTTATCGCGCCCCCCACTTACAATAAAATGTATACAACAATAATGTATATTGAGTATTTTGGATTCTGTTTTTAAATTATTTTTAACTAACTGCCAAAACAAGAGTAAAAGCAAGCCAACGTTGGCGAGAAAGCACATTTTGCCAAGCGGGCGGTGAACAGATGAAGCGAATGAAAGCGAGGAAAATTTAAATATTATATTTGAAATGAAAACCAAACAGGGAGATAACGTTAAAAGATTATGAAAGTAGAAAAATTCGTTAATGAAAGTTAACCTAGACGGGGTGAGCTAAATTTAGAAACTGGGAATACATTTTTTCGAATAATAAAAGAAATAAAACAGAAGCATGACTAAACAAAAGAGAAAAAAATAAGTAATGTTTGTGGAAGGGAATCCACACGACCGATACCGTCTCGAGCATGCGCAGAGCAAATGTTTTGTCTACGTTGAAACGCAATGCCAGCTGGATTTGCTTGTACCTACTTTTAGGTTGCTATCTTACTTCCAGTGAAATTTCCCCAATTCACGTCCACATTTTTCTTTACTCCGTGCCTATAGCTAGATCCCCACTGTTGGGCAGAGACAAAGACAATAGATTCTCCCGATTCCTTTCCTTCCTTTGATGTTAACAAATGTAAACTTTCTCAAACGGGATTCAATTTTCCTAGAGGACACGTGCTAATCTCGTGCGCGGGAACACAGTGATAAGGTTGGACAGATAAGCACAACCGATTTCCCTTGTCAGAGCGGACGTTTGCACTGCTATTCACTTTCTGTGACTAAATTGAATAGCGTTCAATGAACTGCTTAACGTTTTCTTTTCTTTCCACTCTCACACAGAGTGAAAGGGTGAATTTTTAGCAACGAATGTGGCGTTTCTAGCCATATTAATATTCGGAAAAAGTAAACCAATTGCGATATAAATGACAAAAGAAAGAAATACTGTATTGTAATACTGTCCTTCCGCCAGCAGAAAAACCCACGCCAAAATTCTGTTTTCTGGCGGCTGCTATAGAAACTCGACGATTTTACTCGATTCTATCAGTGGAGTGAAAAAGAGATGGGTTAGTAAAAAATCTAAATTCGAATTTTAGTTTTATTCAGAGGGTTTGCTCCACCACCAGAATTAAGTAAAATCGTCCATTTCTATGTTAGGATTGGCGAGGGGTTTTCAGATTGCTTTAGGGCAGTAATTTCATAGGAAAGGGCCTGGTTCTTTATTAGTTAGGCTCGTGCGTATAACTCAGGTATTTTAGTAATCCTAAATTTCATTTAATTTCTTAATGATTATTTAAAAGTATTTCTTAAAAATCCTACTTGGAGTTGGGAACTACATTAACATTAATTATTATGAGAATTTAAGTATTTTTAAACTGCCTTGATAAAAGAATGGAATAAAGTTTATTTTTGATAGAAAGCATGGTAAACAGGCATAGAAGGTGCATTCGACTTAGGGATCACACTTCCTACCGAAGAACCCTAATCTCTAGTCATTCCGTTGGGAAGGAGTATATTATCCCTATTTTCCCTCTGTATATAACGTAAAAAATCCCTATGTGATACCAGTCCTTGCTTTGCTCTGGCCATGTGAAGATGTGCTGCCTCTGAAGAATAAATCGTTTTGTATTTTTTTACTACTCGGCTCAACCATGATATAATTCAACGGCAATGTTAAAAATAGGTATTAAAAATAAGTAAATTGTACTCGTTTTTGATTACATTCGATGCTTATCATAATTCCGAATACAGAAGTTTCATTTTTTGAAAAAAGACACCTACTCAAAAATGAGTAAAAAAGAAAAAAAAGAGTAGATACTTGACTACATAGGCTGTCTACGTAAATCACTTTCAATAAATACTTTCAATTACAACCAAGATTTACCAGGAATCGAACCCAGTGTCTGTGGCACTGCAGTCCAGCGCCTCATTCGTTGTACTACCAGGGCGACGTGAAGAAGATATAAACAGAGACATTAAAGTGGTGTGCCAAAAGAATGGGAAGTAATATAATTGAGTTGTAATAGCTCAGTTTCCATTTAAGCAATCGACATCAAATGATGTGGAAAATCATTTTCTGAACAACTATTTTAAGTTTGTCAGGTTGCTTTGTTAAGATGGCTTGAACAGTAGCTGAGATTATCAATATTAAATCACACTGCTCATTTTTGGAAAGTACAATTTCTTAAATTTGAGTACGTCATCGCTCATTTACCATGCAATTGAACTCAAAGAAAAAAGGGTATGTTCAGTTACTAATTTTTAAGTACTACTTTTTTTTACAATGTATATATTTCGATAGATACTATAGTGCAGAATCAATTCTAAATATATAATGTTTCCTTTCGGAAAGTGGGGTCTCAGTGGCCCAGTGCGTAAAGGCTCTCAGCTGGTAATCAGAGGATTACTAGTTCGAGCCTGTGCGGTGGAATTGACAAAGAAAAGTAAAAAAAAGTAGTGATCTTGCGATCGGAGGGTTGCCAACTTCGATACAAAAATACTAGAAAGACGTCCAGAACATCCAACAAATTATACTGGCATGTATACGGGACGGGTGCACGATAAATCTGATCGGGGTCCACAGTCCCGACGTCTATTGAAGGCGTTGGGTGCCAGTTTAGGTGTTTCCTCGTCATCTGATCATGGTTCTAAAATAACGAGGTGCATGCATGAATGTGTGCTTTCTTCGAGATAGATCCCGAACCGTCGCCAATAGCCCACTGTGCAGCTCTAGTGCGACGTTATTAATTAAACAAAACCAAACTCAAACTAAGTCTAACATGACGTCATCGTGTTTCATTATCTAGTATTTAAATTTCGGCTACAAAGGGAAAATATCGTCGAACTGGACCGTATAAACAAACTGTTCCATTAATATATTATTCTAAACAAGGGTTATCCAAATATAAATTTCTTCTCTAATTTATTTCATAATTAAGGAGTGATTTTTACTAATTTAAAAAAATAGGTAATGATTAATAATGGTAACGATTTTATGAAAAATAAATGGTGTTGCCGTTTCCATATTTATCTCCCAATGTATTCATGTTTACTTAACTAAAAATTAATAAATTTTTTAAAAAAGTAGGGGTGAGGGGAAGTTTAAATTTTTTTTAGGGGAGTTTGTTGATTTTGGAGGAGGTCTCCCCCATCCCACTGATTGAGGGCACTGAAAAAGTTACCTAAAGAATCCCGCTGCTCAGATACACTGAACCCCTCCCGTCAAAAATCTATATCTATTCGTGCCTGATGGGGACATTAAGACATACTTTTCTCAACCTGTGGTACACATACCCCTGTGGGTACGTGGTACCCCCAGTTGGGGGTACGTGAAAATATTATTAGTAATGGCGGAATAGTGTCAATAGATTTTGCAAACTTTCGATTAATGGGCGAGTTTCACGCCGAGAAGAAGAAGACCGTTGTTCCTACGGAACATGGAGAAAGTTCCGCGACTCCGAAGAAGTTCCGTAGGGTTAGCATGGAGCTTTAGCTCCTGTACTATAATTTTAAGTTTTAGTCTTTAAATAATACCTCAATATAGAAAAATTTACTACTACTACATACACTTAGATAGATGGTACTCGTCGTTTATGAAGTATTTTAGTGTTGAAATAAAAGTATTTTTTCGTATTTTGTTGTAATTCTAATTATATACAAATATAATATAAGTATTTCTGTACTTAAATTTATTCATATATGGAATAAAAATATTACTTATTTGGAAAAAACAAATATTATAAACAAACTTTCCCATAATTGCAAGCATAGTGACTAAACATACAAAAGCAAAGTTGTCTGCTGTAGGGAAGAAATCGAAACTACTAGTTAAGTTACCATGTTAATACGTCACGTGAAACTCTCCCATTAAAGTAATCTCATATATGGATAAAAATACGTTTGTTTACCATTAAAATCTCAAGACTGCCCTTCCATATATTTCCCTTGACTCCCTCAATGGAAGTCCTTGCGATTAAAATATATGTACAACTTTATCTGTTTAATCCTTTGTGATACTTGAGCTATTGATACTGGAGATACCTGTTTATTTGAGTCGCAATCGAGAGTTCGAGAGATGCCATTTCTTATCGAGCAACTGAACAATCTAACAGAAATTGCGGGTTTATTTTTAGTAAAGAAATACCCACTCCCCTGCAGCTGAAATTATCTCTGTCTTTCTGCACGTGCCATGCTTTTCTTATTCCTGCATTCGGCTGAACAATTCTCAGTACTCCTTTTGCAGAGGTTGAAGCAGGGCATTCGGGGTATTTGCCCAGGGCCTGCATTTTAAGGGCCAACAAATATGCTTATAAAGCTAAAAAATAGTGAAAAAGCTAAACAAATTTACTAACAAATGATGTTTTTTAATTAATAGTTGTTTTGGGTATTTTTTTGCAAAAATTCTGCTGTTTGATCCAATCAAATCACTTTAATTTTTCCTGCATGTTCGTGATTCATGTCATATTTCAAATCGTGTTTGTCAAACTAATGCCCTTTGAATTACTTGCAAAATTCAATTCATGGCAGGCAGACCATAAACAAACTGTTTATAGTGTTTACTAATTGCATGTGGTTTGGTTAAATAACGTCGCACTAGAGCTGCACAGTGGGCTATTGGCGACGGTTCGGGGTCAATCTCGAAAAAAGGAAAGACCCGGGAACAGATACACATTCACACACACATTCATACATACACCTTGTTATTTTAGAATCATGGTCAGATGACGAGGAAACACCTGAACTGGCACCCAACGCCTTCAATAGACGTAGGGATTTTGGACCCCGATCAGATGTATCGTGCACCAGTGCCGTATACACGCCAGTATAATAGAAAGGCCATGTAGCCTGCAGCAGGAGATGCCACCTGATCCCAAAATCCACGAAACTGCCTTCGACCAAACAGCGAGCTGCTAAACGTCAGGCCTTTAATGTTAAAACTGTTAGGAAATGCCCAAACCATTCTACTGCCCCTGTTCCTAAGCGAAGTTCTACTTCATTAATTCCTCGCCCAAACCTGTTAAATTCCCTTGCCACTTCCAGGCACCTCAATGAGGCTGCCCCTATGCTGGAACTAATAAAGGAATTAGCTCCAATCTTTTCCGGAGTCGGAGGAATCAAAGGCCTGATCCTTCGGCTTCGCGAACAAAAATCACCGCTTGAAAAGCTTCAAGTTTTCTTTGACTACTTTGCGGAAAAAGTCCCCAGCGAAGAGTCCCCGCCCACCGGCCAATAGGGAGCCTGCTCTGCTTAGGCCCCGCCCACCTGCCTGCGTCCGGATCTGTTTCAGAATTTGAGAGTGTCTCATCTTCATTTCATCATATGCTGCCATGAGCAAAAGTTATGTCCGTAAGAAATGCTATACTGGAGGCGAAGGCCACTACGTGGCCATACCCTTCGACAACATCTTTAAACAAGTCAAAAAGCCAGTATAATTTGTTGGATATTCTGGACGACTTTCTAGTATTTTTGTAGCGAAGCTGGCAACCCTCCGGGCAGGGCATTCGGAGCACTTGCCCAGGGCCAGCATTTTAAGGTTAGGTTAGGTTTGTTAATTAACGTCGCACTAGAGCTGCACACTGGGATATTGGCGACGGTTCGGTGTCAATCTCGAAGGAAAGACCCGGGAACACATTCATACATGCACCTCGTTATTTTAGAACCATGGTCAGATGACGAGGAAACACCTGAACTGGCACCCAACGTCTTCAATAGACACCCGCATTTTAAAGGCCCCCAAAAATGCTTATAAAACTAAAAAAAAAAAGTGAAAAAGATAAACAAATTAATCAACTAACGATGTTTTTTACTGAATAGTTTTTAAGGTTTTTTGTGTGCAAACATTCTACTATTTGAATCAATCAAATCACTTTAATTTTCTCTGCATGTTCATCATTTGGTCTGGTTAATTAACGTCGCACTAGAGCTGCACTGTGGGCTATTGGCGACGGTTCGGGGTCAATCTTGAAGGAAAGATCCGGGAACAAATACACATTCACACACACATTCATTATTTTAGAACCATGATCAGATGACGAGGAAACACCTGAACTGGCACCCAACGCCTTCAATAGACGCCGGGACTTTGGACCCCGATCAGATTTATTATGTACCAGTCCTTTATACACGCCGTTAATTTTTGCGGATGTTCTGGACAACTTTTCTGGTATTTTGTAGCGAGGCTGGCAACCCTCCGGTTACAAGATCACTACTTTTTTACTTTTCTTTGTCAAGTCCTTCGTCTATGTCCGATTCGAGATAGACCCCGAACCGTCGCCAATAGCCCACTGTGCAGCTCTAGTGCGACGTTAATAAACGAAACCAAACCAATCTATGCCCGAATCAGGAACCCACGGATTCCCAGCTGACGCCTTTAACCGCTCGGCCACGGAGGCCTCCCTGCATGTTCATAATTCATGTCATATTTCAAATCGTGTTTGTCAAAGGAGTCCACTCGGGGATCACTTGCAAAATATTCAATTCATGACAAAAGACCATAAGCAAACTGTTTTATTTTTTTATAGTGTTTACCAATTGCATGTGGATTTATCTTTTACATCCGTATCTTTTTCCCTAATTTTTGCGATTGTAATCATTATGGATTTTCTATTAAATAAATAGAACATATCCATGTGGCTCAGGTAAAAGAAAACCTAAAAGGGAAAAGTTCTTGTTGGGGGGGGGGGGGGCGTTCCGGAGGAGTCAAGTGATAATTATCGCACGGGCATGCAGTGTCAAACTTATTTACAATTTAATTATATTAATTTTTTTGCGACGTCCATGTTTTAGCTGGGATTCGAACTCAGGCTTATTGTTTGGTAGCCTTATCACTACAATATAAAGCGATACTAGCTTACTTAGTAAATGAAGCCTATATTTTGTATTTAGTCCGAGATCATTTAATGTGCAATTTGTCTGATGAAGTGATATGCCAAAAACAACTTAAAGTATATGCGCATTCTATGGAACAAAATCGCAATCTTTATTCGCCGATGTTTATTATTTTTGTATACAACTTTAAATGTGAGTAAACAATAAACACTCGAAAGTAATTTTAATCGCAGATTTTAAGATTTTATCGACGCAGGTTTCGTCGGGATCACATGACTCGGACGAAACCTGCGAAACAAACATGATTGTTCGAAGGGCGATAACATCTGGTCTGAACCGAAAAGTATGTGCACATTCTGCAAACCACAGCGCAACGAATATTTTAGAAACTATTAAACCATGAGAATGTGTGTGCTTTTAAAAGACAAAAATTTAAAATGCGGTGCCTATAACATTGATTCATTGTATTTTTCAATTATAACACCAATGGGGATATACAAATTCTGCCTTTGACATGTAAATTCCCTATAAGCTTCGTGCTCAGGTGTTGTCCTCGTCATCTGACCATGGTTCAAAACTATGTGGCATCGTTTCCGGGTCTTTCCTTCGAGATAGGCCCCAAACCGTCACCAATAGCCCACTGTGCAACGTTAATTTATCAAACCAAAACCATACGTAAATTTCGATAAAAAAATACTTAATCTTGTGACCTTGGCAAGCTAACTACCGCC
The DNA here is from genome assembly GCA_963932185.1 of Troglohyphantes excavatus. Taxonomy (NCBI): domain Eukaryota; kingdom Metazoa; phylum Arthropoda; class Arachnida; order Araneae; family Linyphiidae; genus Troglohyphantes; species Troglohyphantes excavatus. Next base: position 21,086,403 of record OZ010678.1, read on the forward strand.
AAGGAAAAAAGCAACCCTGTGAAGAATTGCATAACTTAAAAAAAGAAAGTTAATAATAATTATACTCAGAGCTATTTAAAATAAATATACAGAACAAACTCGATTAATATTATTTTACATTTTTAAAAATCGAAATATTCCGATAAGAACGTCTTCAGAGAACATTGGAGCCCCAGTTGGTAAGGCGTTCAGCTACTAATCAGAGGATTGGTGGTTCGAATCCGTGAAATGGACTTGACATAGAAAAGTAAAAAAGTAGTGATCTTGTGATCGGAGGGATGCCAGCTTCGCTATAAAAATACTAGAAAAGTCGTCCAGAATAGCCAACAAATTATACTTGCGTGTATACGGGACTGGTGCACGATACATCTGATCGGGGTCCAAAGTCCCGACGTCTATTGAAGGCGTTGGGTGCCAGTTCAAGTGTTTCCTCGTCATCTGACCATGGTTCTAAAATAACGAGGTGCATGTATGAATGTTGTGTGAATGTGTATGTGTTCCCGGGTCTTTCCTTCGAGATTGACCCCGAACCGTCGCCAATAGCCCACTGTGCAGCTCTAGTGCGACGTTATTTACAACAACCAAAAACCAATTCAGAGACCATTGCAATTTAACAGTATTAGTTATACTCGGGGATATTTAAAATAAAGGTATGTAAATAATATTTTCAAAGTAAACTTTTACAATGAGGAAATAGCTAGATAAGGATAAAGTTTGTTAATGGGAATTAAAAAGTTAAAAAAAAAGATCTACGAATCCTTTAAGATAAGATACAGAATAATAGAGATAAACGTGAATAACGAGATTAAAATAATCTTTTATGCAGAATTCCTTCCTTCCCAACAAATATTCAATGTTCTACATAGAAGATATACGCAAACACCCACAATAGGGTGGGCCGAAATAACATGGGGGGGGGGGGGAGGGCGGGGGCCTACACGGGCCTTTGTCTCCTCCCCTCCCTGGATCCTCCAATAAATTTGAAGAATAATTTGAGAAGAATGAATTCAAATATCTGTAATCTAGTTATCTGTAAGTGTTATTGTATATGTGCAAGTATTAAATATATATAGTATTCTCGAACCATATTTCTATCATATGAAAAAGTGCACTTTTTAACAAAAATAGCGCTAATTCAAGTGCGATGAGAAGGCAGAAGATATTATCCGATCAAAAGAATATTTTACATATTGTTTATTCATCATATTAGACACCCTTTCCGTGCTATTAGGATAACTTTTTCTGAAAATATTCTTTTCACTATAATAAGTGAAAAAACACTAATTTTACCCAAGGATAGTAAAGACTTTATATAGAAGGTGCGCTCGTTTTTCGCTTTTTGAAAGTGGGCAAGGAAAGGCAACTAAATGACGTCATTTTAGCTCCGCCTTACTTTTGACATTATTTTAGCTCCGCCTTACTATCGGTTTTTGATCATTCTCATTGGCTGTGAGTTTCAAGCATTGCTACTTAGGTTCGATCCCGGTTGGGTAACAACTGGTGATTTAATTTTTAATTAGCAAAATAATGTAAATATCTGTAAATAATTGTGTTCAGGTAACTTCACTACTAATCCGTCCTTGTTTTGTTATGTCCCCGTATTTTACTTGATTGAAATTGTAACTCATTTCATATGTCCAATACAAATGGATTGACCGGATAGTTCCGACCACTATTTTACTCTTTCAAAATTCGTGGACATGCTCTCGTGGCAGCTAATATTATTTTAATACGCTTAATTTATTAAGCAACTCTTTTGCAATTTTTCCATACTAAATGCAATCCTTAAAATATAATTTAAACTCATAAAATGCAGTAAAAGTAACTAAATAAAGTTAGCTTATCACTTTTTAATAGTTCACAAAAAAACGAATAGATGGCAGCACCATCAAACAACGTGCCCGCGTCTAGTTCAGCCTTGCCATTGGTTCAAACGAGTGCCTTAGACACGCCCACAGAAGGCAAAGTAAGCGTCATTATGACGTCAAATAGTTGCTCTCTCCGCCTTCCGTCAGGCAGCGCGAGTACGAGCACACCTTATATATATATATATATATATGGTCTTCACTATCCTTGAATTTTATCCTTGAATGAAATTCACAACTAACTGGGAAAGATTCCACTCCATATCGGACGAAAACTTAACAGTAAACCCAAATATGAGAACAATAAGCCAAATAGACGAAGCAATTACAAACTTAACCTCCAAAATAAAAAGGGATATAGATAGCTGCTCAAAACCCATAAACATAGAAAAAACCCTAAAACTCCCCCATGAGATTAAAGACGAGATAAGGGAAAAGAATAGACTTAGGAAGGTTTACCAGCAATCTAGGCACCCACAGGATAAACGTAAATGGAACGAGGCATGTAAGAAAGTAAGCTCCCTCACAAAAGAATACAAACAGACTCAATGGGAAAACACAGTCATGAGGCTCTCACTACAGAACAACACTGTTTGTAAAATGGCGAAAGCCCTAAAAACCAAACGCCAAAACATAGGCCCTCTTCAAGGACCGAACTCTATTGTTTACACTGAACACGACATGGCAGAGGTTCTTGCCTCCAGTCTACACAACCAATTTTCACCACATCATTCACCAATCAACTTAGAACTTGTTGTTGACACAATCAATGAAGTAGACAACTACTTAGCAGAAGAGCCACACAACATCATACGTTACACCACCCCAGAGGAACTGACTGACATTATTATCAAGCTAAATCCTAAAAAAGCCTCTGGATACGACTTAATCTCAAACAAAGCACTTAAGAATATTGCCCATAAGGTAATAGTACATATCACCAACATCTTCAATGCATGCCTCAGGTTAAAATATTTCCCAAACCAATGGAAAAAAGCAATCGTAATCCTCTTTAAAAAGCCAGGAAAAAGCCCCCTTCAACCCAGTAATTACCGACCTATCAGTCTTTTGCCCTGTTTGGCGAAAGTCTTTGAGAAAGTCATTAACATCAGACTACAAACTTTTCTGGATTCAAACAACGTAATTAATACCAATCAATACGGATTTAAAAAGGGTCATTCAACCACTCATCAGGTCCATAGGATAGTGGAAAAAATAGGTGAAGCATTTAATAATAAGGAAATGATAGGAGCCGTATTTTTAGACATAGAGAAAGCCTTCGATAGTTTATGGCACAAAGGCCTAATTAAAAAGCTTATTAATCAAAACATCCCCAAAGAAATGGTACATATGGTAAACTCATTTATTTCAGAGCGATCATTTCAGGTCAGAGTTAACAACACACTTTCATCACTCACAAACATTAAAGCAGGAGTACCACAAGGTAGCATACTAGGACCAGTCTTATTTAACTTGTACATAAACGATTTCCCTACATTCGATAACTGCATCACGGCCCAATTTGCCGAAGACACAGCAATACTAGCTAAATCTAAGCACGGTGACATAGCCTTTGGGAAGCTACAAGCCGCTCTAAACACAGTAGAATCATGGTGCGAAGACTGGCGCATCAAAATTAATGCTCAAAAGAGTGTATCGGTACTCTTCCGCAAACACGACATTCTAGTAGATTACAACACCGATCTTGAGATCTTTAATACAGAGATCAAGAGAGAACACCACACTAAATACTTAGGAGTACACCTAGACAGTAAACTTAGCTTTAAAGAACACATTAAACAAACTCTCGCAAAAGCGACTAGTGCAAGTATAAAATTAAATCCCCTCATTGGGAAGAACTCAAAAATGACACTTAGAAACAAAGTAATTCTTTACAAAACTATGATCAGACCAGTTCTGCTGTATGCTTGTCCGGATTGGGCTGCAGTTCAAAGAACACACAGAAAGAAACTTCAAACATTTCAAAACAAAGCCCTCAGAAGGATTACAAATGCACCTAGATACGTCAGAAACACAATTCTACACAACGACCTTAAAATGGACACTATTGACACAGCAATACTGACTATCTCACACAACTATAACATGGCAATCGAAAACTCAGACATACAACACCTTAAGGAAATCACACAGTATGATCACGAGGTAAACCAGAAACATAAACGACCAAGAACCATTCACCACGACCCCACCTGGTAGGCATTACTAGACTTGCTTGACACAATGACATGTTAAATTTCCGACAGCTGCTCCTTAGCTAGTAGCCAGGTTATGTTATTGTCCTCAATGTTGTGTATATTGCATCTTATAATAATAAAATATGTACTACAAATCACTTGTTGTCTCTACTTATTTCTAACACACACCATCTACTGATGTTATTTTTCAGTTTTTTTTTAACGAACTCGCGTTTAGCCTTAGGGCCTACAACCCCCACCAATTAATTAGTAACTTCTTAGTTAAACTTAAATCCCGCTAACGTTATTCTATTTATTAGACTTAATTCGATGAAGGTGTAAGGACCTCCGGTCGACACATCGTAAAGTTAATTCCGATTTCCGAATTTTACCCAAATTTCGAAATTTCAAGTGCGAGGAGGAAACGGAGGACATTATCCAACCCCCCCCCCAAAAAAAAAAAAAAAAAAAATTACAGCATGTTTATTGGTCACACTAGTCACCTTTTTCGCACTATTAGAATAACGATATCGAAAAAAATGTTTTTTTGACCCACACGCATTGTTATAAGGTGAAGCAAAAAGTCATTTAGAGCGGGTATGTTAAACGTTATTTGAAAGAAGTGGTCTCGTCCGTGTGGCCTAATGGATAAGGCGTCTGACTTCGAATCAGAAGATTGCAGGCTCGACCCCTGTCGCGGACGTCCAACTACTGTAAATTTTTTAAAAAAAATTCCGTTACAATTTTATTTATTCATGGTACTAAAATATATTTAAAATGGATATGTGAAAACGTCATGCAACGTGTGTGGTGTCGTCCGCGTGGCCTAATGGATAAGGCGTCTGACTTCGAATCAGAAGATTGCAGGTTCGACCCCTGTCGCGGACGTCCAACTAATGTGAATTTTTTAATTTTTTTTCAGTTACAACTTTATTTATTCGTGGTAATAAAATATATTTAAAATGGATATGTGAAAACGTCATGCAACGTGTGTGGTGTCGTCCGCGTGGATTAATGGATAAGGCGCCTGACTTCGAATCAGAAGAGTGCAGGTTCGACCCTTGTCGCGGAAATCTAACTTCGGTAAACCTTTTACAGTTTTTTAATTATTTTTTCTGATACTACTTTATTTATTTATGGCACTAAAAATTATAAAAACTAGGTATTTTAAACGTCATCCAAACCAGTTGATGTCGTCCGCGTGGCCTAATGGATAAGGCGTCTGACTTCGAATCAGAAGATTGCAGGCTCGACCCCTGTCGCGGACGTCCAACTACTGTAAATTTTTTTAAAAAAATTCCGTTACAATTTTATTTATTCATGGTACTAAAATATATTTAAAATGGATATGTGAAAACGTCATGCAACGTGTGTGGTGTCGTCCGCGTGGCCTAATGGATAAGGCGTCTGACTTCGAATCAGAAGATTGCAGGTTCGACCCCTGTCGCGGACGTCCAACTAATGTGAATTTTTTAATTTTTTTTCAGTTACAATTTTATTTATTCGTGGTAATAAAATATATTTAAAATGGATATGTGAAAACGTCATGCAACGTGTGTGGTGTCGTCCGCGTGGATTAATGGATAAGGCGCCTGACTTCGAATCAGAAGAGTGCAGGTTCGACCCTTGTCGCGGAAATCTAACTTCGGTAAACCTTTTACAGTTTTTTAATTATTTTTTCTGATACTACTTTATTTATTTATGGCACTAAAAATTATTAAAACTAGGTATTTTAAACGTCATCCAAACCAGTTGATGTCGTCCGCGTGGCCTAATGGATAAGGCGTCTGACTTCGAATCAGAAGATTGCAGGCTCGACCCCTGTCGCGGACGTCCAACTACTGTAAATTTTTTTTAAAAAATTCCGTTACAATTTTATTTATTCATGGTACTAAAATATATTTAAAATGGATATGTGAAAACGTCATGCAACGTGTGAGGTGTCGTCCGCGTGGCCTAATGGATAAGGCGTCTGACTTCGAATCAGAAGATTGCAGGTTCGACCCCTGTCGCGGACGTCCAACTAATGTGAATTTTTTAATTTTTTTTCAGTTACAACTTTATTTATTCGTGGTAATAAAATATATTTAAAATGGATATGTGAAAACGTCATGCAACGTGTGTGGTGTCGTCCGCGTGGATTAATGGATAAGGCGCCTGACTTCGAATCAGAAGAGTGCAGGTTCGACCCTTGTCGCGGAAATCTAACTTCGGTAAACCTTTTACAGTTTTTTAATTATTTTTTCTGATACTACTTTATTTATTTATGGCACTAAAAATTATAAAAACTAGGTATTTTAAACGTCATCCAAACCAGTTGATGTCGTCCGCGTGGCCTAATGGATAAGGCGTCTGACTTCGAATCAGAAGATTGCAGGCTCGACCCCTGTCGCGGACGTCCAACTACTGTAAATTTTTTAAAAAAAATTCCGTTACAATTTTATTTATTCATGGTACTAAAATATATTTAAAATGGATATGTGAAAACGTCATGCAACGTGTGTGGTGTCGTCCGCGTGGCCTAATGGATAAGGCGTCTGACTTCGAATCAGAAGATTGCAGGTTCGACCCCTGTCGCGGACGTCCAACTAATGTGAATTTTTTAATTTTTTTTCAGTTACAACTTTATTTATTCGTGGTAATAAAATATATTTAAAATGGATATGTGAAAACGTCATGCAACGTGTGTGGTGTCGTCCGCGTGGATTAATGGATAAGGCGCCTGACTTCGAATCAGAAGAGTGCAGGTTCGACCCTTGTCGCGGAAATCTAACTTCGGTAAACCTTTTACAGTTTTTTAATTATTTTTTCTGATACTACTTTATTTATTTATGGCACTAAAAATTATAAAAACTAGGTATTTTAAACGTCATCCAAACCAGTTGATGTCGTCCGCGTGGCCTAATGGATAAGGCGTCTGACTTCGAATCAGAAGATTGCAGGCTCGACCCCTGTCGCGGACGTCCAACTACTGTAAATTTTTTTAAAAAAATTCCGTTACAATTTTATTTATTCATGGTACTAAAATATATTTAAAATGGATATGTGAAAACGTCATGCAACGTGTGTGGTGTCGTCCGCGTGGCCTAATGGATAAGGCGTCTGACTTCGAATCAGAAGATTGCAGGTTCGACCCCTGTCGCGGACGTCCAACTAATGTGAATTTTTTAATTTTTTTTCAGTTACAATTTTATTTATTCGTGGTAATAAAATATATTTAAAATGGATATGTGAAAACGTCATGCAACGTGTGTGGTGTCGTCCGCGTGGATTAATGGATAAGGCGCCTGACTTCGAATCAGAAGAGTGCAGGTTCGACCCTTGTCGCGGAAATCTAACTTCGGTAAACCTTTTACAGTTTTTTAATTATTTTTTCTGATACTACTTTATTTATTTATGGCACTAAAAATTATTAAAACTAGGTATTTTAAACGTCATCCAAACCAGTTGATGTCGTCCGCGTGGCCTAATGGATAAGGCGTCTGACTTCGAATCAGAAGATTGCAGGCTCGACCCCTGTCGCGGACGTCCAACTACTGTAAATTTTTTTTAAAAAATTCCGTTACAATTTTATTTATTCATGGTACTAAAATATATTTAAAATGGATATGTGAAAACGTCATGCAACGTGTGAGGTGTCGTCCGCGTGGCCTAATGGATAAGGCGTCTGACTTCGAATCAGAAGAGTGCAGGTTCGACCCTTGTCGCGGAAATCTAACTTCGGTAAACCTTTTACAGTTTTTTAATTATTTTTTCTGATACTACTTTATTTATTTATGGCACTAAAAATTATTAAAACTAGGTATTTTAAACGTCATCCAAAACAGTTGATGTTGTCCGCGTGGCCTAATGGTTAAGGCTTCTGTCTTCGAATCAAAACATTGCAGGTTCGACCCCTGTCGCGGACGTCCAACTACTGTAAATTTTTTAAAAAAAATTCCGTTACAATTTTATTTATTCGTGGTAATAAAATATATTTAAAATGGATATGTTAAAACGTCATGCAATGTGTGTGGTGTCGTCAGCGTCTGACTTCGAATCAGAAGATTGCAGGTTCGACCCCTGTCGCGGACGTCCAACTAGTGTGATTTTTTTAATTATTTTTTCAGATACAACTTTATTTATTTATGGCATTAAAAATTATTAAAACTGGGTATGTTAAACGTCATCCAAAACAGTTGATGTCGTCCGCGTGGCATAATGGATAAGGCGTCTGACTTCGAATCAGAAGATTGCCGGTTCGACTTCTGTCGCGGACGTCCAGCTTAGGTATACCTTTTACTGTTTTTTAGTTATTTTTTCAGATACAACTTTATTTATTCATGGCACTAAAAATTACTAAAAATGGGTATGTTAAACGTCATCCAAACCAGTTGATGTCGTCCGCGTGGCCTAATGGATAAGGCGTCTCACTTCGAATCAGAAGATTGCAGGTTCGACCCCTGTCGCGGACGTCCAACTAATGTGATTTTTTTAATTATTTTTTCAGATACAACTTTATTTATTTATGGCATTAAAAATTATTAAAACTGGGTATGTTAAACGTCATCCAAAACAGTTGATGTCGTCCGCGTGGCCTAATGGATAAGGCGTCTGACTTCGAATCATAAGATTGCAGGTTAGACCCCTGTCGCGGACGTCCAACTACTGTGAATTTTTAAATATTTTTTCAGTTACAGTTTTAATTATTCATGGTACGAAAATATATTTAAAATGGATATGTTAAAACGTCATGCAATGTGTGTGGTGTCGTCCGCGTGGGTTAATGGATAAGGCGTCTGACTTCGAATCAGAAGATTGCAGGTTCGACCCCTGTCGCGGACGTCCAACTAATGTGATTTTTTTAATTATTTTTTCAGATACAACTTTATTTATTCATGGCACTAAAAATTACTAAAAATGGGTATGTTAAACGTCATCCAAACCAGTTGATGTCGTCCGCGTGGCCTAATGGATAAGGCGTCTGACTTCGAATAAGAAGATTGCAGGTTCGACCCCTGTCGCGGACGTCCAACTAATTTGATTTTTCTATTTATTTTTTCAGATACAACTTTATTTATTTATGGCATTAAAAATTATTAAAACTGGGTATGTTAAACGTCATCCAAAACAGTTGATGTCGTCCGCGTGGCCTAATGGATAAGGCGTCTGACTTCGAATCAGAAGATTGCAGGTTCGACCCCTGTCGCGGACGTCCAACTACTGTGAATTTTTAAATATTTTTTCAGTTACAGTTTTATTTATTCATGGTACGAAAATATATTTAAAATGGATATGTTAAAACGTCATGCAATGTGTGCGGTGTCGTCCGCGTAGGTTAATGGATAAGGCGTCTGACTTCGAATCAGAAGATTGCAGGTTCGACCCCTGTCGCGGACGTCCAACTAATGTGATTTTTTTAATTATTTTTTCAGATACAACTTTATTTATTCTTGGCACTAAAAATTACTAAAAATGGGTATGTTAAACGTCATCCAAACCAGTTGATGTCGTCCGCGTGGCCTAATGGATAAGGCGTCTGACTTCGAATCAGAAGATTGCAGGTTCGACCCCTGTCGCGGACGTCCAACTAATTTGATTTTTTAAATTATTTTTTCAGATACTACATTATTTATTTATGGCACTAAAAATTATTAAAACTGGGTATGATAAACGTCATCCAAAACAGTTGATGTCGTTCGCGAGGCCTAATGGATAAGGCGTCTGACTTTGAATCAGAAGATTGCAGGTTCGACCCCTATCGCGGACGTCCAACTACTCAACTACGGTGAATTTTATAAAAATTTTTTCAGTTACAAGTTTATTTATTCATGGTACCAAAATATATTTAAAATGGATATGTTAAAACGTCATGCAATGTGTGTGGTGTCGTCCGCGTGGATAATTGGATAAGGCGTCTGACTTCGAATCAGAAGATAGCAGGTTCGACCCCTGTCGCGGACGTCCAACTAGTGTGATTTTTTTAATTATTTTTTCAGATACAACTTTATTTATTTATGGCATTAAAAATTATTAAAACTGGGTATGTTAAACGTCATCCAAAACAGTTGATGTCGTCCGCGTGGCCTAATGGATAAGGCGTCTGACTTCGAATCAGAAGATTGCAGGATCGACTTCTGTCGCGGACGTCCAGCTTAGGTATACCTTTTACTGTTTTTTAGTTATTTTTTCAGATACAACTATATTTATTCATGGCACTAAAAATTACTAAAAATGGGTATGTTAAACGTCATCCAAACCAGTTGATGTCGTCCGCGTGGCCTAATGGATAAGGCGTCTGACTTCGAATCAGAAGATTGCAGGTTCGACCCCTGTCGCGGACGTCCAACTAATGTGATTTTTTTAATTATTTTTTCAGATACAACTTTATTTATTTATGGCATTAAAAATTATTAAAACTGGGTATGTTAAACGTCATCCAAAACAGTTGATGTCGTCCGCGTGGCCTAATGGATAAGGCGTCTGACTTCGAATCAGAAGATTGCAGGTTCGACCCCTGTCGCGGACGTCCAACTACTGTGAATTTTTAAATATTTTTTCAGTTACAGTTTTATTTATTCATGGTACGAAAATATATTTAAAATGGATATGTTAAAACGTCATGCAATGTATGTGGTGTCGTCCGCGTAGGTTAATGGATAAGGCGTCTGACTTCGAATCAGAAGATTGCAGGTTCGACCCCTGTCGCGGACGTCCAACTAATGTGATTTTTTTAATTATTTTTTCAGATACAACTTTATTTATTCTTGGCACTAAAAATTACTAAAAATGGGTATGTTAAACGTCATCCAAACCAGTTGATGTCGTCCGCGTGGCCTAATGGATAAGGCGTCTGACTTCGAATCAGAAGATTGCAGGTTCGACCCCTGTCGCGGACGTCCAACTAATTTGATTTTTTAAATTATTTTTTCAGATACTACATTATTTATTTATGGCACTAAAAATTATTAAAACTGGGTATGATAAACGTCATCCAAAACAGTTGATGTCGTTCGCGAGGCCTAATGGATAAGGCGTCTGACTTCGAATCAGAAGATTGCAGGTTCGACCCCTATCGTGGACGTCCAACTACTGTGAATTTTTAAAATTTTTTTCAGTTACAAGTTTATTTATTCATGGTACCAAAATATATTTAAAATGGATATGTTAAAACCTCATGCAATGTGTGTGGTGTCGTCCGCGTGGATAATTGGATAAGGCGTCTGACTTCGAATCAGAAGATAGCAGGTTCGACCCCTGTCGCGGACGTCCAACTAGTCTGGGTATGTTAAATGTCATCCAAAACAGTTGATGTCGTCCGCGTGGCCTAATGGATAAGGCATCTGACTTCGAATCAGAAGATTGCAGGTTCGACTTCTGTCGCGGACGTCCAGCTTAGGTATACCTTTTACTGTTTTTTAGTTATTTTTTCAGATACAACTTTATTTATTCATGGCACTAAAAATTACTAAAAATGGGTATGTTAAACGTCATCCAAAACAGTTGATGTCGTCCGCGTGGCCTAATGGATAAGGCGTCTGACTTCGAATCAGAAGATTGCAGGTTCGACCCCTGTCGCGGACGTCCAACTAATGTGATTTTTTTAATTATTTTTTCAGATACAACTTTATTTATTGATGGCATTAAAAATTATTAAAACTGGGTATGTTAAACGTCATCCAAAACAGTTGGTGTCGTCCGCGTGGCCTAATGGATAAGGCGTCTGACTTCGAATCAGAAGATTGCAGGTTCGACTTCTGTCGCGGATGTCCAGCTTAGGTATACCTTTTACTGTTTTTTAGTTATTTTTTCAGATACAACTTTATTTATTCATGGCACTAAAAATTACTAAAAGTGGGTATGTTAAACGTCATCCAAACCAGTTGATGTCGTCCGCGTGGCCTAATGGATAAGGCGTCTGACTTCGAATCAGAAGATTGCAGGTTCGACCCCTGTCGCGGACGTCCAACTACTGTGAATTTTTAAATATTTTTTCAGTTACAGTTTTATTTATTCATGGTACGAAAATATATTTAAAATGGATATGTTAAAACGTCATGCAATGTGTGTGGTGTCGTCCGCGTAGGTTAATGGATAAGGCGTCTGACTTCGAATCAGAAGATTGCAGGTTCGACCCCTGTCGCGGACGTCCAACTAATGTGATTTTTTTAATTATTTTTTCAGATACAACTTTATTTATTCTTGGCACTAAAAATTACTAAAAATGGGTATGTTAAACGTCATCCAAACCAGTTGATGTCGTCCGCGTGGCCTAATGGATAAGGCGTCTGACTTCGAATCAGAAGATTGCAGGTTCGACCCCTGTCGCGGACGTCCAACTAATTTGATTTTTTAAATTATTTTTTCAGATACTACATTATTTATTTATGGCACTAAAAATTATTAAAACTGGGTATGATAAACGTCATCCAAAACAGTTGATGTCGTTCGCGAGGCCTAATGGATAAGGCGTCTGACTTCGAATCAGAAGATTGCAGGTTCGACCCCTATCGTGGACGTCCAACTACTGTGAATTTTTAAATTTTTTTTCAGTTACAAGTTTATTTATTCATGGTACCAAAATATATTTAAAATGGATATGTTAAAACCTCATGCAATGTGTGTGGTGTCGTCCGCGTGGATAATTGGATAAGGCGTCTGACTTCGAATCAGAAGATAGCAGGTTCGACCCCTGTCGCGGACGTCCAACTAGTCTGGGTATGTTAAATGTCATCCAAAACAGTTGATGTCGTCCGCGTGGCCTAATGGATAAGGCATCTGACTTCGAATCAGAAGATTGCAGGTTCGACTTCTGTCGCGGACGTCCAGCTTAGGTATACCTTTTACTGTTTTTTAGTTATTTTTTCAGATACAACTTTATTTATTCATGGCACTAAAAATTACTAAAAATGGGTATGTTAAACGTCATCCAAAACAGTTGATGTCGTCCGCGTGGCCTAATGGATAAGGCGTCTGACTTCGAATCAGAAGATTGCAGGTTCGACTTCTGTCGCGGATGTCCAGCTTAGGTATACCTTTTACTGTTTTTTAGTTATTTTTTCAGATACAACTTTATTTATTCATGGCACTAAAAATTACTAAAAGTGGGTATGTTAAACGTCATCCAAACCAGTTGATGTCGTCCGCGTGGCCTAATGGATAAGGCGTCTGACTTCGAATCAGAAGATTGCAGGTTCGACCCCTGTCGCGGACGTCAAACTAATGTGATTTTTTTAATTATTTTTTCAGATACAACTTTATTTATTTATGGCACTAAAAATTAATAAAACTGGGTATGATAAACGTCATCCAAAACAGTTGATGTCGTTCGCGAGGCCTAATGGATAAGGCGTCTGACTTCGAATCAGAAGATTGCAGGTTCGGCCCCTATCGTGGACGTCCAACTACTGTGAATTTATAAATTTTTTTTCAGTTACAAGTTTATTTATTCATGGTACCAAAATATATTTAAAATGGATATGTTAAAACGTCATGCAATGTGTGTGGTGTCGTCCGCGTGGATAATTGGATAAGGCGTCTGACTTCGAATCAGAAGATTGCAGGTTCGACCCCTGTCGCGGACGTCCAACTTCGGTAAACCTTTTACTGTTTTTTAATTATTTTTTCAGATACTACATTATTTATTTATGGCACTAAAAATTATTAAAACTGGGTATGATAAACGTCATCCAAAACAGTTGTTGTCGTTCGCGAGGCCTAATGGATAAGGCGTCTGACTTCGAATCAGAAGATTGTAGGTTAGACCCCTATCGTGGACGTCCAACTACTGTGAATTTGTAAATTTTTTTTCAGTTACAAGTTTATTTATTCATGGTACCAAAATATATTTAAAATGGATATGTTAAAACGTCATGCAATGTGTGTGGTGTCGTCCGCGTGGATTAATGGATAAGGCGTCTGACTTCGAATCAGAAGATTGCAGGTTCGACCCCTGTCGCGGACGTCCAACTAATGTGATTTTTTTAATTATTTTTTCAGATACAACTTTATTTATTCTTGGCACTAAAAATTACTAAAAATGGGTATGTTAAACGTCATCCAAACCAGTTGATGTCGTCCGCGTGGCCTAATGGATAAGACGTCTGACTTCGAATCAGAAGATTGCCGGTTCGACCCCTGTCGCAGACGTCCAACTAATTTGATTTTTTTAATTATTTTTTCAGATACTACATTATTTATTTATGGCACTAAAAATTATTAAAACTGGGTATGATAAACGTCATCCAAAACAGTTGATGTCGTTCGCGAGGCATAATGGATAAGGCGTCTGACTTCGAATCAGAAGATTGCAGGTTCGACCCCTATCGTGGACGTCCAACTACTGTGAATTTTTAAATTTTTTTTCAGTTACAAGTTTATTTATTCATGGTACCAAAATATATTTAAAATGGATATGTTAAAACGTCATGCAATGTGTGTGGTGTCGTCCGCGTGGATAATTGGATAAGGCGTCTGACTTCGAATCAGAAGATAGCAGGTTCGACCCCTGTCGCGGACGTCCAACTAGTGTGATTTTTTTAATTATTTTTTCAGATACAACTTTATTTATTCATGGCACTAAAAATTACTAAAAATGGGTATGTTAAACGTCATCCAAAACAGTTGATGTCGTCCGCGTGGCCTAATGGATACGGCGTCTGACTTCGAATCAGAAGATTGCGGGTTCGACCCCTGTCGCGGACGTCCAACTAATGTGATTTTTTTAATTATTTTTTCAGATACAACTTTATTTATTTATGGCATTAAAAATTATTAAAACTGGGTATGTTAAACGTCATCCAAAACAGTTGATGTCGTCCGCGTGGCCTAATGGATAAGGCGTCTGACTTCGAATCAGAAGATTGCAGGTTCGACCCCTGTCGCGGACGTCCAACTAGTGTGAATTTTTAAATATTTTTTCAGTTACAATTTTATTTTTTCATGGTACGAAAATATATTTAAAATGGATATGGTAAAACGTCATGCAATGTGTGCGGTGTCGTCCGCGTAGGTTAATGGATAAGGCGTCTGACTTCGAATCAAAAGATTGCAGGTTCGACCCCTGTCGCGGACGTCTAACTTCGGTAAACGTTTTACTGTTTTTTAATTATTTTTTCAGATACTACATTATTTATTTATGGCACTAAAAATTAATAAAACTGGGTATGATAAACGTCATCCAAAACAGTTGATGTCGTTCGCGAGGCCTAATGGATAAGGCGTCTGACTTCGAATCAGAAGATTGCAGGTTCGACCCCTATCGTGGACGTCCAACTACTGTGAATTTTTAAAATTTTTTTCAGTTACAAGTTTATTTATTCATGGTACCAAAATATATTTAAAATGGATATGTTAAAACGTCATGCAATGTGTGTGGTGTCGTCCGCGTGGATAATTGGATAAGGCGTCTGACTTCGAATCAGAAGATTGCAGGTTCGACCCCTGTCGCGGACGTCCAACTTCGGTAAACCTTTTACTGTTTTTTAATTATTTTTTCAGATACTACATTATTTATTTATGGCACTAAAAATTATTAAAACTGGGTATGATAAACGTCATCCAAAACAGTTGTTGTCGTTCGCGAGGCCTAATGGATAAGGCGTCTGACTTCGAATCAGAAGATTGTAGGTTAGACCCCTATCGTGGACGTCCAACTACTGTGAATTTGTAAATTTTTTTTCAGTTACAAGTTTATTTATTCATGGTACCAAAATATATTTAAAATGGATATGTTAAAACGTCATGCAATGTGTGTGGTGTCGTCCGCGTGGATTAATGGATAAGGCGTCTGACTTCGAATCAGAAGATTGCAGGTTCGACCCCTGTCGCGGACGTCCAACTAATGTGATTTTTTTAATTATTTTTTCAGATACAACTTTATTTATTCTTGGCACTAAAAATTACTAAAAATGGGTATGTTAAACGTCATCCAAACCAGTTGATGTCGTCCGCGTGGCCTAATGGATAAGGCGTCTGACTTCGAATCAGAAGATTGCAGGTTCGACCCCTATCGTGGACGTCCAACTACTGTGAATTTTTAAATTTTTTTTCAGTTACAAGTTTATTTATTCATGGTACCAAAATATATTTAAAATGGATATGTTAAAACGTCATGCAATGTGTGTGGTGTCGTCCGCGTGGATAATTGGATAAGGCGTCTGACTTCGAATCAGAAGAATGCAGGTTCGACCCCTGTCGCGGACGTCCAACTAATGTGATTTTTTTAATTTTTTTTTCAGATAAAACTTTATTTATTTATGGCATTAAAAATTATTAAAACTGGGTATGTTAAACGTCATCCAAAACAGTTGATGTCGTCCGCGTGGCCTAATGGATAAGGCGTCAGACTTCGAATCAGAAGATTGCGGGTTCGACCCCTGTCGCAAACGTCCAGCTTAGGTATACCTTTTACTGTTTTTTAGTTATTTTTTCAGATACAACTTTATTTATTCACGGCACTAAAAATTACTAAAAATGGGTATGTTAAACGTCAACCAAAACCGTTGATGTCGTCCGCGTGGCCTAATGGAAAAGGCGTCTGACTTCGAATCGGAAGATTGCAGGTTCGACCCCTGTCGCGGACGTCCAACTATTGTGAATTTTTAAATATTTTTTTAGTTACAATTTTATTTATTCATGGTACGAAAATATATTTAAATTGGATATGTTAAAACGTCATGCAATGTGTGTGGTGTCGTCCGCGTCTGACTTCGAATCAGAAGAGTGCAGGTTCGACCCTTGTCGCGGACGTCCAACTTCGGTAAACCTTTTACAGTTTTTTAATTATTTTTTCAGATACTACTTTATTTATTTATGGCACTAAAAATTACTAAAAATGGGTATGTTAAACGTCATCCAAACCAGTTGATGTCGTCCGCGTGGCCTAATGGATAAGGCGTCTGACTTCGAATCAGAAGATTGCAGGTTCGACCCCTGTCGCGGACGTCTAACTTCGGTAAACGTTTTACTGTTTTTTAATTATTTTTTCAGATACTACATTATTTATTTATGGCACTAAAAATTATTAAAACTGGGTATGATAAATGTCATCCAAAACAGTTGATGTCGTTCGCGAGGCCTAATGGATAAGGCGTCTGACTTCGAATCAGAAGATTGCAGGTTCGACCCCTATCGTGGACGTCCAACTATTGTGAATTTTTAAATATTTTTTTAGTTACAATTTTATTTATTCATGGTACGAAAATATATTTAAATTGGATATGTTAAAACGTCATGCAATGTGTGTGGTGTCGTCCGCGTCTGACTTCGAATCAGAAGAGTGCAGGTTCGACCCTTGTCGCGGACGTCCAACTTCGGTAAACCTTTTACAGTTTTTTAATTATTTTTTCAGATACTACTTTATTTATTTATGGCACTAAAAATTACTAAAAATGGGTATGTTAAACGTCATCCAAACCAGTTGATGTCGTCCGCGTGGCCTAATGGATAAGGCGTCTGACTTCGAATCAGAAGATTGCAGGTTCGACCCCTGTCGCGGACGTCCAACTAATGTGATTTTTTAAATTATTTTTTCAGATACAATTTTATTTATTCATTGCACTAAAAATTACTAAAAATGGGTATGTTAAACGTCATCCAAAACAGTTGATGTCGTCCGCGTGGCTTAATGGATAAGGCATCTGACTTCGAATCAGAAGATTGCAGGTTCGACCCCTGTCGCGGACGTCCAACTACTGTGAATTTTTAAATTATTTTTCAGTTACAATTTTATTTCTTCATGGTACGAAAATATATTTAAAATGGATATGTTAAAACGTCATGCCATGTGTGTGGTGTCGTCCGCGTGGATTAATGGATAAGGCGTCTGACTTCGAATCAGAAGATTGCAGGTTCGACTTCTGTCGCGGACGTCCAACTAATGTGATTTTTTTAATTATTTTTTCAGATACAACTTTATTTATTCGTGGCACTAAAAATTACTAAAATTGGGTATGTTAAACGTCATCCAAACCGGTTGATGTCGTCCGCGTGGCCTAATGGATAAGGCGTCTGATTTCGAATCAGAAGATTGCAGGTTCGACCCCTGTCGCGGACGTCCAACTAATGTGATTTTTTTAATTATTTTTTCAGATACAACTTTATTTATTCATGGCACTAAAAATTACTAAAAATGGGTATGTTAAACGTCATCCAAAACTGTTGATGTTGTCCGCGTGGCCTAATGGTTAAGGCTTCTGTCTACGAATCAGAGCATTGCAGGTTCGACCCCTGTCGCGGACGTCCAACTAATGTGATTTTTTTAATTATTTTTTCAGATACAACTATATTTATTTATGGCATTAAAAATTATTAAAACTGGGTATGTTAAACGTCATCCAAAACAGTTGATGTCGTCCGGGTGGCCTAATGGATAAGGCGTCTGACTTCGAATCAGAAGATTGCAGGTTCGACCCCTGTCGCGGACGTCCAGCTTAGGTATACCTTTTACTGTTTTTTAGTTATTTTTTCAGATACAACTTTATTTATTCATGGCACTAAAAATTACTAAAAATGGGTATGTTAAACGTCAACCAAAACCGTTGATGTCGTCCGCGTGGCCTAATGGATAAGGCGTCTGACTTCGAATAAGAAGATTGCAGGTTCGACCCCTGTCGCGGACGTCCAACTTAGGTAAATCTTTTATTATTTTTCAGATAAAACTTTATTTATTCATGGCACTAAAAATTACTAAAAACTGGTATGATAAACGTCATCCAAAACAGTTGATGTCATTCGCGAGGCCTAATGGATAAGGCGTCTGACTTCGAATCAGAAGATTGCAGGTTCGACCCCTGTCGCGGACGTCCAACTGCTGTGAATTTTTAAATATTTTTTCAGTTACAATTTTATTTATTCATGGTACGAAAATATATTTAAAATAGATATGTTAAAACGTCATGCAATGTGTGTGGTGTCGTCCGCGTGGATTAATGGATAAGGCGTCTGACTTCGAATCAGAAGATTGCAGGTTCGACCCCTGTCGCGGACGTCCAACTAATGTGATTTTTTAAATTATTTTTTCAGATACAACTTTATTTATTTTTGGCATTAAAAATTATTAAAACTGGGTATGTTAAACGTTAACCAAAACAGTTGATGTCGTCCGCGTGGCCTAATGGATAAGGCGTCTGACTTTGAATCAGAAGATTGCAGGTTCGACCCCTGTCGCGGGCGTCCAGCTTAGGTATACCTTTTACTGTTTTTTAGTTATTTTTTCAGATACAACTTTATTTATTCATGGCACTAAAAATTACTAAAAATGGGTATGTTAAACGTCAACCAAAATAGTTGATGTCGTCCGCGTGGCCTAATGGATAAGGCGTCTGACTTCGAATCAGAAGATTGCAGGTTCGACCCCTGTCGCGGACGTCCAACTAGTGTGAATTTTTAAATATTTTTTCAGTTACAATTTTATTTTTTCATGGTACGAAAATATATTTAAAATGGATATGGTAAAACGTCATGCAATGTGTGCGGTGTCGTCCGCGTAGGTTAATGGATAAGGCGTCTGACTTCGAATCAGAAGATTGCAGGTTCGACCCCTGTCGCGGACGTCTAACTTCGGTAAACGTTTTACTGTTTTTTAATTATTTTTTCAGATACTACATTATTTATTTATGGCACTAAAAATTAATAAAACTGGGTATGATAAACGTCATCCAAAACAGTTGATGTCGTTCGCGAGGCCTAATGGATAAGGCGTCTGACTTCGAATCAGAAGATTGCAGGTTCGACCCCTATCGTGGACGTCCAACTACTGTGAATTTTTAAAAAAAATTTCAGTTACAAGTTTATTTATTCATGGTACCAAAATATATTTAAAATGGATATGTTAAAACGTCATGCAATGTGTGTGGTGTCGTCCGCGTGGATAATTGGATAAGGCGTCTGACTTCGAATCAGAAGATTGCAGGTTCGACCCCTGTCGCGGACGTCCAACTTCGGTAAACCTTTTACTGTTTTTTAATTATTTTTTCAGATACTACATTATTTATTTATGGCACTAAAAATTATTAAAACTGGGTATGATAAACGTCATCCAAAACAGTTGTTGTCGTTCGCGAGGCCTAATGGATAAGGCGTCTGACTTCGAATCAGAAGATTGTAGGTTAGACCCCTATCGTGGACGTCCAACTACTGTGAATTTGTAAATTTTTTTTCAGTTACAAGTTTATTTATTCATGGTACCAAAATATATTTAAAATGGATATGTTAAAACGTCATGCAATGTGTGTGGTGTCGTCCGCGTGGATTAATGGATAAGGCGTCTGACTTCGAATCAGAAGATTGCAGGTTCGACCCCTGTCGCGGACGTCCAACTAATGGGATTTTTTTAATTATTTTTTCAGATACAACTTTATTTATTCTTGGCACTAAAAATTACTAAAAATGGGTATGTTAAACGTCATCCAAACCAGTTGATGTCGTCCGCGTGGCCTAATGGATAAGGCGTCTGACTTCGAATCAGAAAATTGCAGGTTCGACCCCTGTCGTGGACGTCCAACTACTGTGAATTTTTAAATTTTTTTTCAGTTACAAGTTTATTTATTCATGGTATCAAAATATATTTAAAATGGATATGTTAAAACGTCATGCAATGTGTGTGGTGTCGTCCGCGTGGCCTAATGGTTAAGGCTTCTGTCTACGAATCAGAACATTGCAGGTTCGACCCCTGTCGCGGACGTCCAACTAATGTGATTTTTTTAATTATTTTTTCAGATACAACTATATTTATTTATGGCATTAAAAATTATTAAAACTGGGTATGTTAAACGTCATCCAAAACAGTTGATGTCGTCCGCGTGGCCTAATGGATAAGGCGTCTGACTTCGAATCAGAAGATTGCAGGTTCGACCCCTGTCGCGGACGTCCAGCTTAGGTATACCTTTTACTGTTTTTTAGTTATTTTTTCAGATACAACTTTATTTATTCATGGCACTAAAAATTACTAAAAATGGGTATGTTAAACGTCAACCAAAACAGTTGATGTCGTCCGCGTGGCCTAATGGATAAGGCGTCTGACTTCGAATAAGAAGATTGCAGGTTCGACCCCTGTCGCGGACGTCCAACTTAGGTAAATCTTTTATTATTTTTCAGATAAAACTTTATTTATTCATGGCACTAAAAATTACTAAAAACTGGTATGATAAACGTCATCCAAAACAGTTGATGTCATTCGCGAGGCCTAATGGATAAGGCGTCTGACTTCGAATCAGAAGATTGCAGGTTCGACCCCTGTCGCGGACGTCCAACTGCTGTGAATTTTTAAATATTTTTTCAGTTACAATTTTATTTATTCATGGTACGAAAATATATTTAAAATAGATATGTTAAAACGTCATGCAATGTGTGTGGTGTCGTCCGCGTGGATTAATGGATAAGGCGTCTGACTTCGAATCAGAAGATTGCAGGTTCGACCCCTGTCGCGGACGTCCAACTAATGTGATTTTTTAAATTATTTTTTCAGATACAACTTTATTTATTTTTGGCATTAAAAATTATTAAAACTGGGTATGTTAAACGTTAACCAAAACAGTTGATGTCGTCCGCGTGGCCTAATGGATAAGGCGTCTGACTTTGAATCAGAAGATTGCAGGTTCGACCCCTGTCGCGGGCGTCCAGCTTAGGTATACCTTTTACTGTTTTTTAGTTATTTTTTCAGATACAACTTTATTTATTCATGGCACTAAAAATTACTAAAAATGGGTATGTTAAACGTCAACCAAAATAGTTGATGTCGTCCGCGTGGCCTAATGGATAAGGCGTCTGACTTCGAATCAGAAGATTGCAGGTTCGACCCCTGTCGCGGACGTCCAACTAGTGTGAATTTTTAAATATTTTTTCAGTTACAATTTTATTTTTTCATGGTACGAAAATATATTTAAAATGGATATGGTAAAACGTCATGCAATGTGTGCGGTGTCGTCCGCGTAGGTTAATGGATAAGGCGTCTGACTTCGAATCAGAAGATTGCAGGTTCGACCCCTGTCGCGGACGTCTAACTTCGGTAAACGTTTTACTGTTTTTTAATTATTTTTTCAGATACTACATTATTTATTTATGGCACTAAAAATTAATAAAACTGGGTATGATAAACGTCATCCAAAACAGTTGATGTCGTTCGCGAGGCCTAATGGATAAGGCGTCTGACTTCGAATCAGAAGATTGCAGGTTCGACCCCTATCGTGGACGTCCAACTACTGTGAATTTTTAAAAAAATTTTCAGTTACAAGTTTATTTATTCATGGTACCAAAATATATTTAAAATGGATATGTTAAAACGTCATGCAATGTGTGTGGTGTCGTCCGCGTGGATAATTGGATAAGGCGTCTGACTTCGAATCAGAAGATTGCAGGTTCGACCCCTGTCGCGGACGTCCAACTTCGGTAAACCTTTTACTGTTTTTTAATTATTTTTTCAGATACTACATTATTTATTTATGGCACTAAAAATTATTAAAACTGGGTATGATAAACGTCATCCAAAACAGTTGTTGTCGTTCGCGAGGCCTAATGGATAAGGCGTCTGACTTCGAATCAGAAGATTGTAGGTTAGACCCCTATCGTGGACGTCCAACTACTGTGAATTTGTAAATTTTTTTTCAGTTACAAGTTTATTTATTCATGGTACCAAAATATATTTAAAATGGATATGTTAAAACGTCATGCAATGTGTGTGGTGTCGTCCGCGTGGATTAATGGATAAGGCGTATGACTTCGAATCAGAAGATTGCAGGTTCGACCCCTGTCGCGGACGTCCAACTAATGTGATTTTTTTAATTATTTTTTCAGATACAACTTTATTTATTCTTGGCACTAAAAATTACTAAAAATGGGTATGTTAAACGTCATCCAAACCAGTTGATGTCGTCCGCGTGGCCTAATGGATAAGGCGTCTGACTTCGAATCAGAAAATTGCAGGTTCGACCCCTGTCGTGGACGTCCAACTACTGTGAATTTTTAAATTTTTTTTCAGTTACAAGTTTATTTATTCATGGTATCAAAATATATTTAAAATGGATATGTTAAAACGTCATGCAATGTGTGTGGTGTCGTCCGCGTGGCCTAATGGTTAAGGCTTCTGTCTACGAATCAGAACATTGCAGGTTCGACCCCTGTCGCGGACGTCCAACTAATGTGATTTTTTTAATTATTTTTTCAGATACAACTTTATTTATTCATGGCACTAAAAATTATTAAAACTGGGTATGTTAAACGTCATCCAAAACAGTTGATGTCGTCCGCGTTGCCTAATGGATAAGGCGTCTGACTTCGAATCAGAAAATTGCAGGTTCGACCCCTGTCGTGGACGTCCAACTACTGTGAATTTTTAAATTTTTTTTCAGTTACAAGTTTATTTATTCATGGTATCAAAATATATTTAAAATGGATATGTTAAAACGTCATGCAATGTGTGTGGTGTCGTCCGCGTGGATAATTGGATAAGGCGTCTGACTTCGAATCAGAAGAATGCAGGTTCGACCCCTGTCGCGGACGTCCAACTAATGTGATTTTTTAAATTTTTTTTTCAGATAAAACTTTATTTATTTATGGCATTAAAAATTATTAAAACTGGGTATGTTAAACGTCATCCAAAACAGTTGATGTCGTCCGCGTGGCCTAATGGATAAGGCGTCAGACTTCGAATCAGAAGATTGCGGGTTCGACCCCTGTCGCAAACGTCCAGCTTAGGTATACCTTTTACTGTTTTTTAGTTATTTTTTCAGATACAACTTTATTTATTCACGGCACTAAAAATTACTAAAAATGGGTATGTTAAACGTCAACCAAAACCGTTGATGTCGTCCGCGTGGCCTAATGGAAAAGGCGTCTGACTTCGAATCGGAAGATTGCAGGTTCGACCCCTGTCGCGGACGTCCAACTATTGTGAATTTTTAAATATTTTTTTAGTTACAATTTTATTTATTCATGGTACGAAAATATATTTAAATTGGATATGTTAAAACGTCATGCAATGTGTGTGGTGTCGTCCGCGTCTGACTTCGAATCAGAAGAGTGCAGGTTCGACCCTTGTCGCGGACGTCCAACTTCGGTAAACCTTTTACAGTTTTTTAATTATTTTTTCAGATACTACTTTATTTATTTATGGCACTAAAAATTACTAAAAATGGGTATGTTAAACGTCATCCAAACCAGTTGATGTCGTCCGCGTGGCCTAATGGATAAGGCGTCTGACTTCGAATCAGAAGATTGCAGGTTCGACCCCTGTCGCGGACGTCTAACTTCGGTAAACGTTTTACTGTTTTTTAATTATTTTTTCAGATACTACATTATTTATTTATGGCACTAAAAATTATTAAAACTGGGTATGATAAATGTCATCCAAAACAGTTGATGTCGTTCGCGAGGCCTAATGGATAAGGCGTCTGACTTCGAATCAGAAGATTGCAGGTTCGACCCCTGTCGCGGACGTCCAACTAATGTGATTTTTTAAATTATTTTTTCAGATACAATTTTATTTATTCATTGCACTAAAAATTACTAAAAATGGGTATGTTAAACGTCATCCAAAACAGTTGATGTCGTCCGCGTGGCTTAATGGATAAGGCATCTGACTTCGAATCAGAAGATTGCAGGTTCGACCCCTGTCGCGGACGTCCAACTACTGTGAATTTTTAAATTATTTTTCAGTTACAATTTTATTTATTCATGGTACCAAAATATATTTAAAATGGATATGTTAAAACGTCATGCATTGTGTGTGGTGTCGTCCGCGTGGATAATTGGATAAGGCGTCTGACTTCGAATCAGAAGATAGCAGGTTCGACCCCTGTCGCGGACGTCCAACTAGTGTGATTTTTTTTAATTATTTTTTCAGATACAACTTTATTTATTCATGGCACTAAAAATTATTAAAACTGGGTATGTTAAACGTCATCCAAAACAGTTGATGTCGTCCGCGTTGCCTAATGGATAAGGCGTCTGACTTCGAATCAGAAAATTGCAGGTTCGACCCCTGTCGTGGACGTCCAACTACTGTGAATTTTTAAATTTTTTTTCAGTTACAAGTTTATTTATTCATGGTATCAAAATATATTTAAAATGGATATGTTAAAACGTCATGCAATGTGTGTGGTGTCGTCCGCGTGGATAATTGGATAAGGCGTCTGACTTCGAATCAGAAGAATGCAGGTTCGACCCCTGTCGCGGACGTCCAACTAATGTGATTTTTTAAATTTTTTTTTCAGATAAAACTTTATTTATTTATGGCATTAAAAATTATTAAAACTGGCTATGTTAAACGTCATCCAAAACAGTTGATGTCGTCCGCGTGGCCTAATGGATAAGGCGTCAGACTTCGAATCAGAAGATTGCGGGTTCGACCCCTGTCGCAAACGTCCAGCTTAGGTATACCTTTTACTGTTTTTTAGTTATTTTTTCAGATACAACTTTATTTATTCACGGCACTAAAAATTACTAAAAATGGGTATGTTAAACGTCAACCAAAACCGTTGATGTCGTCCGCGTGGCCTAATGGAAAAGGCGTCTGACTTCGAATCGGAAGATTGCAGGTTCGACCCCTGTCGCGGACGTCCAACTATTGTGAATTTTTAAATATTTTTTTAGTTACAATTTTATTTATTCATGGTACGAAAATATATTTAAATTGGATATGTTAAAACGTCATGCAATGTGTGTGGTGTCGTCCGCGTCTGACTTCGAATCAGAAGAGTGCAGGTTCGACCCTTGTCGCGGACGTCCAACTTCGGTAAACCTTTTACAGTTTTTTAATTATTTTTTCAGATACTACTTTATTTATTTATGGCACTAAAAATTACTAAAAATGGGTATGTTAAACGTCATCCAAACCAGTTGATGTCGTCCGCGTGGCCTAATGGATAAGGCGTCTGACTTCGAATCAGAAGATTGCAGGTTCGACCCCTGTCGCGGACGTCTAACTTCGGTAAACGTTTTACTGTTTTTTAATTATTTTTTCAGATACTACATTATTTATTTATGGCACTAAAAATTAATAAAACTGGGTATGATAAACGTCATCCAAAACAGTTGATGTCGTTCGCGAGGCCTAATGGATAAGGCGTCTGACTTCGAATCAGAAGATTGCAGGTTCGACCCCTATCGTGGACGTCCAACTACTGTGAATTTTTAAAATTTTTTTCAGTTACAAGTTTATTTATTCATGGTACCAAAATATATTTAAAATGGATATGTTAAAACGTCATGCAATGTGTGTGGTGTCGTCCGCGTGGATAATTGGATAAGGCGTCTGACTTCGAATCAGAAGATTGCAGGTTCGACCCCTGTCGCGGACGTCCAACTTCGGTAAACCTTTTACTGTTTTTTAATTATTTTTTCAGATACTACATTATTTATTTATGGCACTAAAAATTATTAAAACTGGGTATGATAAACGTCATCCAAAACAGTTGTTGTCGTTCGCGAGGCCTAATGGATAAGGCGTCTGACTTCGAATCAGAAGATTGTAGGTTAGACCCCTATCGTGGACGTCCAACTACTGTGAATTTGTAAATTTTTTTTAGTTACAAGTTTATTTATTCATGGTACCAAAATATATTTAAAATGGATATGTTAAAACGTCATGCAATGTGTGTGGTGTCGTCCGCGTGGATTAATGGATAAGGCGTCTGACTTCGAATCAGAAGATTGCAGGTTCGACCCCTGTCGCGGACGTCCAACTAATGTGATTTTTTTAATTATTTTTTCAGATACAACTTTATTTATTCTTGGCACTAAAAATTACTAAAAATGGGTATGTTAAACGTCATCCAAACCAGTTGATGTCGTCCGCGTGGCTTAATGGATAAGGCGTCTGACTTCGAATCAGAAGATTGCAGGTTCGACCCCTGTCGCGGACGTCCAACTAGTGTGAATTTTTAAATATTTTTTCAGTTACAATTTTATTTTTTCATGGTACGAAAATATATTTAAAATGGATATGGTAAAACGTCATGCAATGTGTGCGGTGTCGTCCGCGTAGGTTAATGGATAAGGCGTCTGACTTCGAATCAGAAGATTGCAGGTTCGACCCCTGTCGCGGACGTCTAACTTCGGTAAACGTTTTACTGTTTTTTAATTATTTTTTCAGATACTACATTATTTATTTATGGCACTAAAAATTAATAAAACTGGGTATGATAAACGTCATCCAAAACAGTTGATGTCGTTCGCGAGGCCTAATGGATAAGGCGTCTGACTTCGAATCAGAAGATTGCAGGTTCGACCCCTATCGTGGACGTCCAACTACTGTGAATTTTTAAAAAATTTTTCAGTTACAAGTTTATTTATTCATGGTACCAAAATATATTTAAAATGGATATGTTAAAACGTCATGCAATGTGTGTGGTGTCGTCCGCGTGGATAATTGGATAAGGCGTCTGACTTCGAATCAGAAGATTGCAGGTTCGACCCCTGTCGCGGACGTCCAACTTCGGTAAACCTTTTACTGTTTTTTAATTATTTTTTCAGATACTACATTATTTATTTATGGCACTAAAAATTATTAAAACTGGGTATGATAAACGTCATCCAAAACAGTTGTTGTCGTTCGCGAGGCCTAATGGATAAGGCGTCTGACTTCGAATCAGAAGATTGTAGGTTAGACCCCTATCGTGGACGTCCAACTACTGTGAATTTGTAAAAATTTTTTCAGTTACAAGTTTATTTATTCATGGTACCAAAATATATTTAAAATGGATATGTTAAAACGTCATGCAATGTGTGTGGTGTCGTCCGCGTGGATTAATGGATAAGGCGTCTGACTTCGAATCAGAAGATTGCAGGTTCGACCCCTGTCGCGGACGTCCAACTAATGTGATTTTTTTAATTATTTTTTCAGATACAACTTTATTTATTCTTGGCACTAAAAATTACTAAAAATGGGTATGTTAAACGTCATCCAAACCAGTTGATGTCGTCCGCGTGGCCTAATGGATAAGGCGTCTGACTTCGAATCAGAAGATTGCAGGTTCGTCCCCTATCGTGGACGTCCAACTACTGTGAATTTTTAAATTTTTTTTCAGTTACAAGTTTATTTATTCATGGTACCAAAATATATTTAAAATGGATATGTTAAAACGTCATGCATTGTGTGTGGTGTCGTCCGCGTGGATAATTGGATAAGGCGTCTGACTTCGAATCAGAAGATAGCAGGTTCGACCCCTGTCGCGGACGTCCAACTAGTGTGATTTTTTTAATTATTTTTTCAGATACAACTTTATTTATTCATGGCACTAAAAATTATTAAAACTGGGTATGTTAAACGTCATCCAAAACAGTTGATGTCGTCCGCGTTGCCTAATGGATAAGGCGTCTGACTTCGAATCAGAAAATTGCAGGTTCGACCCCTGTCGTGGACGTCCAACTACTGTGAATTTTTAAATTTTTTTTCAGTTACAAGTTTATTTATTCATGGTATCAAAATATATTTAAAATGGATATGTTAAAACGTCATGCAATGTGTGTGGTGTCGTCCGCGTGGATAATTGGATAAGGCGTCTGACTTCGAATCAGAAGAATGCAGGTTCGACCCCTGTCGCGGACGTCCAACTAATGTGATTTTTTAAATTTTTTTTTCAGATAAAACTTTATTTATTTATGGCATTAAAAATTATTAGAACTGGGTATGTTAAACGTCATCCAAAACAGTTGATGTCGTCCGCATGGCCTAATGGATAAGGCGTCAGACTTCGAATCAGAAGATTGCGGGTTCGACCCCTGTCGCAAACGTCCAGCTTAGGTATACCTTTTACTGTTTTTTAGTTATTTTTTCAGATACAACTTTATTTATTCACGGCACTAAAAATTACTAAAAATGGGTATGTTAAACGTCAACCAAAACCGTTGATGTCGTCCGCGTGGCCTAATGGAAAAGGCGTCTGACTTCGAATCGGAAGATTGCAGGTTCGACCCCTGTCGCGGACGTCCAACTATTGTGAATTTTTAAATATTTTTTTAGTTACAATTTTATTTATTCATGGTACGAAAATATATTTAAATTGGATATGTTAAAACGTCATGCAATGTGTGTGGTGTCGTCCGCGTCTGACTTCGAATCAGAAGAGTGCAGGTTCGACCCTTGTCGCGGACGTCCAACTTCGGTAAACCTTTTACAGTTTTTTAATTATTTTTTCAGATACTACTTTATTTATTTATGGCACTAAAAATTACTAAAAATGGGTATGTTAAACGTCATCCAAACCAGTTGATGTCGTCCGCGTGGCCTAATGGATAAGGCGTCTGACTTCGAATCAGAAGATTGCAGGTTCGACCCCTGTCGCGTACGTCTAACTTCGGTAAACGTTTTACTGTTTTTTAATTATTTTTTCATATACTACATTATTTATTTATGGCACTAAAAATTATTAAAACTGGGTATGATAAATGTCATCCAAAACAGTTGATGTCGTTCGCGAGGCCTAATGGATAAGGCGTCTGACTTCGAATCAGAAGATTGCAGGTTCGACCCCTATCGTGGACGTCCAACTATTGTGAATTTTTAAATATTTTTTTAGTTACAATTTTATTTATTCATGGTACGAAAATATATTTAAATTGGATATGTTAAAACGTCATGCAATGTGTGTGGTGTCGTCCGCGTCTGACTTCGAATCAGAAGAGTGCAGGTTCGACCCTTGTCGCGGACGTCCAACTTCGGTAAACCTTTTACAGTTTTTTAATTATTTTTTCAGATACTACTTTATTTATTTATGGCACTAAAAATTACTAAAAATGGGTATGTTAAACGTCATCCAAACCAGTTGATGTCGTCCGCGTGGCCTAATGGATAAGGCGTCTTACTTCGAATCAGAAGATTGCAGGTTCGACCCCTGTCGCGGACGTCCAACTAATGTGATTTTTTCAGATACAATTTTATTTATTCATTGCACTAAAAATTACTAAAAATGGGTATGTTAAACGTCATCCAAAACAGTTGATGTCGTCCGCGTGGCTTAATGGATAAGGCATCTGACTTCGAATCAGAAGATTGCAGGTTCGACCCCTGTCGCGGACGTCCAACTACTGGGAATTTTTAAATTATTTTTCAGTTACAATTTTATTTATTCATGGTACGAAAATATATTTAAAATGGATATGTTAAAACGTCATGCCATGTGTGTGGTGTCGTCCGCGTGGATTAATGGATAAGGCGTCTGACTTCGAATCAGAAGATTGCAGGTTCGACTTCTGTCGCGGACGTCCAACTAATGTGATTTTTTTAATTATTTTTTCAGATACAACTTTATTTATTCATGGCACTAAAAATTACTAAAATTGGGTATGTTAAACGTCATCCAAACCGGTTGATGTCGTCCGCGTGGCCTAATGGTTAAGGCTTCTGTCTACGAATCAGAACATTGCAGGTTCGACCCCTGTCGCGGACGTCCAACTAATGTGATTTTTTTAATTATTTTTTCAGATACAACTATATTTATTTATGGCATTAAAAATTATTAAAACTGGGTATGTTAAACGTCATCCAAAACAGTTGATGTCGTCCGCGTGGCCTAATGGATAAGGCGTCTGACTTCGAATCAGAAGATTGCAGGTTCGATCCCTGTCGCGGACGTCCAACTTAGGTATACCTTTTACTGTTTTTTAATTATTTTTTCAGATACAACTTTATTTATTTATGGCACTAAAAATTATTAAAACTGGGTATGTTAAACGTCATCCAAAACAGTTGATGTCGTCCGCGTGGCCTAATGGATAAGGCGTCTGATTTCGAATAAGAAGATTGCAGGTTCGACCCCTGTCGCGGACGTCCAACTTAGGTAAATCTTTTATTATTTTTCAGATAAAACTTTATTTATTCATGGCACTAAAAATTACTAAAAACTGGTATGATAAACGTCATCCAAAACAGTTGATGTCTTTCGCGAGGCCTAATGGATAAGGCGTCTGACTTCGAATCAGAAGATTGCAGGTTCGACCCCTATCGTGGACGTCCAACTACTGTGAATTTTTAAAAAAAATTTCAGTTACAAGTTTATTTATTCATGGTACCAAAATATATTTAAAATGGATATGTTAAAACGTCATGCAATGTGTGTGGTGTCGTCCGCGTCTGACTTCGAATCAGAAGAGTGCAGGTTCGACCCTTGTCGCGGACGTCCAACTTCGGTAAAAGTTTTACAGTTTTTTAATTATTTTTTCAGATACTACTTTATTTATTTATGGCACTAAAAATTACTAAAAATGGGTATGTTAAACGTCATCCAAACCAGTTGATGTCGTCCGCGTGGCCTAATGGATAAGGCGACTGACTTCGAATCAGAAGATTGCGGGTTCGACCCCTGTCGCGGACGTCCAGCTTAGGTATACCTTATAATGTTTTTTAGTTATTTTTTCAGATACAACTTTATTTATTCATGGCACTAAAAATTACTAAAAATGGGTATGTTAAACGTCAACCAAAACAGTTGATGTCGTCCGCGTGGCCTAATGGATAAGGCGTCTGACTTCGAATCAAAAGATTGCAGGTTCGACCCCTGTCGCGGACGTCCAACTACTGTGAATTTTTAAATATTTTTTCAGTTACAATTTTATTTATTCATTGTACGAAAATATATTTAAAATGGATATGTTAAAACGTCATGCAATGTGTGTGGTGTCGTCCGCGTGGATTAATGGATAAGGCGTCTGACTTTGAATCAGAAGATTGCAGGTTCGACCCCTGTCGCGGACGTCCAACTAATGTGATTTTTTTAATTATTTTTTCAGATACAACTTTAATTATTCATGGCACTAAAAATTACTAAAATTGGGTATGTTAAACGTCATCCAAACCGGTTGATGTCGTCCGCGTGGCCTAATGGATAAGGCGTCTGACTTCGAATCAGAAGATTGCAGGTTCGACCCCTGTCGCGGACGTCCAATTAATGTGATTTTTTAAATTATTTTTTCAGATATAACTTTATTTATTCATGGCACTAAAAATTACTAAAAATGGTTATGTTAAACGTCATCCAAAACAGTTGATGTCGTCCGCGTGGCCTAATGGATAAGGCGTCTGACTTCGAATCAGAAGATTGCAGGTTCGATCCCTGTCGCGGACGTCCAACTTAGGTATACCTTTTACTGTTTTTTAATTATTTTTTCAGATACAACTTTATTTATTTATGGCACTAAAAATTATTAAAACTGGGTATGTTAAACGTCATCCAAAACAGTTGATGTCGTCCGCGTGGCCTAATGGATAAGGCGTCTGACTTCGAATAAGAAGATTGCAGGTTCGACCCCTGTCGCGGACGTCCAACTTAGGTAAATCTTTTATTATTTTTCAGATAAAACTTTATTTATTCATGGCACTAAAAATTACTAAAAACTGGTATGATAAACGTCATCCAAAACAGTTGATGTCATTCGCGAGGCCTAATGGATAAGGCGTCTGACTTCGAATCAGAAGATTGCAGGTTCGACCCCTGTCGCGGACGTCCAACTACTGTGAATTTTTAAATTATTTTTCAGTTACAATTTTATTTATTCATGGTACGAAAATATATTTAAAATGGATATGTTAAAACGTCATGCAATGTGTGTGGTGTCGTCCGCGTGGATTAATGGATAAGGCGTCTGACTTTGAATCAGAAGATTGCAGGTTCGACCCCTGTCGCGGACGTCCAACTAATGTGATTTTTTTAATTATTTTTTCAGATACAACTTTAATTATTCATGGCACTAAAAATTACTAAAATTGGGTATGTTAAACGTCATCCAAACCGGTTGATGTCGTCCGCGTGGCCTAATGGATAAGGCGTCTGACTTCGAATCAGAAGATTGCAGGTTCGACCCCTGTCGCGGACGTCCAATTAATGTGATTTTTTTTATTATTTTTTCAGATATAACTTTATTTATTTATGGCACTAAAAATTACTAAAAATGGGTATGTTAAACGTCAACCAAAACAGTTGATGTCGTCCGCGTGGCCTAAATGGAAAAGGCGTCTGACTTCGAATCAGAAGATTGCAGGTTCGACCCCTGTCGCGGACGTCCAACTACTGTGAAGTTTTAAATATTTTTTCAGTTACAATTTTATTTATTCATGGTACGAATATATATTTAAATTGGATATGTTAAAACGTCATGCAATGTGTGTGGTGTCGTCCGCGTGGATTAATGGATAAGGCGTCTGACTTCGAATCAGAAGATTGCAGGTTCGACCCCTGTCGCGGACGTCCAACTAATTTGATTTTTTTAATTATTTTTTCAGATACAACTTTATTTATTTTTGTCATTAAAAATTATTAAAACTGGGTATGTTAAACGTCAACCAAAACAGTTGATGTCGTCCGCGTGGCCTAATGGATAAGGCGTCTGACTTCGAATCAGAAGATTGCAGGTTCTACCCCTGTCGCGGGCGTCCAGCTTAGGTATACCTTTTACTGTTTTTTAGTTATTTTTTCAGATACAACTTTATTTATTCATGGCACTAAAAATTACTAAAAATGGGTATGTTAAACGTCATCCAAAACAGTTGATGTCGTCCGCGTGGCCTAATGGATAAGGCGTCTGACTTCGAATCAGAAGATTGCAGGTTCGATCCCTGTCGCGGACGTCCAACTTAGGTATACCTTTTACTGTTTTTTAATTATTTTTTTAGATACAACTTTATTTATTTATGGCACTAAAAATTATTAAAACTGGGTATGTTAAACGTCATCTAAAACAGTTGATGTCGTCCGCGTGGCCTAATGGATAAGGCGTCTGACTTCGAATAAGAAGATTGCAGGTTCGACCCCTGTCGCGGACGTCCAACTTCGATAAATCTTTTATTGTTTTTAATTATTTTTTCAGATACTACTCTATTTATTTATGGCACTAAAAATTATTAAAACTGGGTACGTTAAACGTCATCCAAAACAGTTGATGTCGTTCGCGTGGCCTAATGGATAAGGCGTCTGACTTCGAATCAGAAGATTGCAGGTTCGACCCCTGTCGCGGACGTCCAACTAATGTGAATTTTTTAATTTTTTTTCATTAACAATTTTATTTATTCGTGGTAATAAAATATATTTAAAATGCATATGTTAAAACGTCATGCAATGTGTGTGGGATCGTCCGCGTGGCCTATTGGATAAGGCGTCTGACTTCGAATCGGAAGACTGCAGGTTCGACCCTTGTCGCGGAAGTCTAACTTCGGTAAATCTTTTACTGTTTTTTAATTATTTTTTCAGAAACTACTTTATTTATTTATGGCACTAAAAATTATTAAAACTAGGTATGTTAAACGTCATCCAAAACTGTTGATGTTGTCCGCGTGGCCTAATGGTTAAGGCTTCTGTCTACGAATCAGAACATTGCAGGTTCGACCCCTGTCGCGGACGTCCAACTAATGTGATTTTTTTAATTATTTTTTCAGATACAACTATATTTATTTATGGCATTAAAAATTATTAAAACTGGGTATGTTAAACGTCATCCAAAACAGTTGATGTCGTCCGCGTGGCCTAATGGATAAGGCGTCTGACTTCGAATCAGAAGATTGCGGGTTCGACCCCTGTCGCGGACGTCCAGCTTAGGTATACCTTTTACTGTTTTTTAGTTATTTTTTCAGATACAACTTTATTTATTCACGGCACTAAAAATTACTAAAAATGGGTATGTTAAACGTCAACCAAACCCGTTGATGTCGTCCGCGTGGCCTAATGGAAAAGGCGTCTGACTTCGAATCAGAAGATTGCAGGTTCGACCCCTGTCGCGGACGTCCAACTACTGTGAATTTTTAAATATTTTTTCAGTTACAATTTTATTTATTCATGGTACGAAAATATATTTAAAGTGGATATGTTAAAACGTCATGCAATGTGTGTGGTGTCGTCCGCGTCTGACTTCGAATCAGAAGAGTGCAGGTTCGACCCTTGTCGCGGACGTCCAACTTCGGTAAACCTTTTACAGTTTTTTAATTATTTTTTCAGATACTACTTTATTTATTTATGGCACTAAAAATTACTAAAAATGGGTATGTTAAACGTCATCCAAACCAGTTGATGTCGTCCGCGTGGCCTAATGGATAAGGCGTCTGACTTCGAATCAGAAGATTGCAGGTTCGACCCCTGTCGCGGACGTCCAACTAATGTGATTTTTTAAATTATTTTTTCAGATACAATTTTATTTATTCATTGCACTAAAAATTACTAAAAATGGGTATGTTAAACGTCATCCATAACAGTTGATGTCGTCCGCGTGGCTTAATGGATAAGGCATCTGACTTCGAATCAGAAGATTGCAGGTTCGACCCCTGTCGCGGACGTCCAACTAGTGTGAATTTTTAAATTATTTTTCAGTTACAATTTTATTTATTCATGGTACGAAAATATATTTAAAATGGATATGTTAAAACGTCATGCAATGTGTGTGGTGTCGTCCGCGTGGATTAATGGATAAGGCGTCTGACTTCGAATCAGAAGATTGCAGGTTCGACCCCTGTCGCGGACGTCCAACTAATGTGATTTTTTTAATTATTTTTTCAGATACAACTTTATTTATTCATGGCACTAAAAATTACTAAAATTGGGTATGTTAAACGTCATCCAAACTAGTTGATGTCGTCCGCGTGGCCTAATGGATAAGGCGTCTGACTTCGAATCAGAAGATTGCAGGTTCGACCCCTGTCGTGGACGTCCAACTTAGGTATACCTTTTACTGTTTTTTAATTATTTTTTCAGATACAACTTTATTTATTTATGGCAATAAAAATTATTAAAACTGGGTATGTTAAACGTCATCCAAAACGGTTGATGTCGTCCGCGTGGCCTAATGGATAAGGCGTCTGACTTCGAATCAGAAGATTGCAGGTTCGACCCCTGTCGCGGACGTCTAACTTCGGTAAACCTTTTACTGTTTTTTAATTATTTTTTCATATACTTCTTTATTTATTTATGGCACTAAAAATTATTAAAACTGGGTATGTTAAACGTCATCCAAAACAGTTCATGTCGTTCGCGAGGCCTAATGGATAAGGCGTCTGACTTCGTATCAGAAGATTGCAGGTTCGACTTCTGTCGCGGACGTCCAACTAATGTGATTTTTTTAATTATTTTTTCAGATACAACTTTATTTATTCATGGCACTAAAAATTACTAAAATTGGGTATGTTAAACGTCATCCAAACCGGTTGATGTCGTCCGCGTGGCCTAATGGATAAGGCGTCTGATTTCGAATCAGAAGATTGCAGGTTCGACCCCTGTCGCGGACGTCCAACTAATGTGATTTTTTTAATTATTTTTTCAGATACAACTTTATTTATTCATGGCACTAAAAATTACTAAAAATGGGTATGTTAAACGTCATCCAAAACTGTTGATGTTGTCCGCGTGGCCTAATGGTTAAGGCTTCTGTCTACGAATCAGAACATTGCAGGTTCGACCCCTGTCGCGGACGTCCAACTAATGTGATTTTTTTAATTATTTTTTCAGATACAACTATATTTACTTATGGCATTAAAAATTATTAAAACTGGGTATGTTAAACGTCAATTAAAACAGTTGATGTCGTCCGCGTGGCCTAATGGATAAGGCGTCTGACTTCGAATCAGAAGATTGCGGGTTCGACCCCTGTCGCGGACGTCCAGCTTAGGTATACCTTTTACTGTTTTTTAGTTATTTTTTCAGATACAACTTTATTTATTCACGGCACTAAAAATTACTAAAAATGGGTATGTTAAACGTCAACCAAAACAGTTGATGTCGTCCGCGTGGCCTAATGGAAAAGGCGTCTGACTTCGGATCAGAAGATTGCAGGTTCGACCCCTGTCGCGGACGTCCAACTACTGTGAATTT
Source organism: Troglohyphantes excavatus (assembly GCA_963932185.1). Lineage (NCBI taxonomy): Eukaryota > Metazoa > Arthropoda > Arachnida > Araneae > Linyphiidae > Troglohyphantes > Troglohyphantes excavatus. The sequence continues at coordinate 21,123,225 of OZ010678.1, forward strand.
TTAAATATTTTTTCAGTAACAATTTTATTTATTCATGGTACGAAAATATATTTAAATTGGATATGTTAAAACGTCATGCAATGTGTGTGGTGTCGTCCGCGTGGATTAATGGATAAGGCGTCTGACTTCGAATCAGAAGATTGCAGGTTCGACCCCTGTCGCGGACGTCCAACTAATGTGATTTTTTAATTATTTTTTCAGATACAACTTTATTTATTCATGGCACTAAAAATTACTAAAAATGGGTATGTTAAACGTCATCCAAACCAGTTGATGTCGTCCGCGTGGCCTAATGGATAAGGCGTCTGACTTTGAATCTGAAGATTGCAGGTTCGACCCCTGTCGCGGACGTCCAACTAATTTGATTTTTTTAAATATTTTTTCAGATACAACTTAATTTATTTATGGCACTAAAAATTACTAAAATTGGGTATGTTAAACGTCATCCAAAACAGTTGATGTCGTCCGCGTGGCCTAATGGATAAGGCGTCTGACTTCGAATCAGAAGATTGCAGGTTCGACCCCTTTCGCGGACGTCCCACTACTGTGAATTTTTTAATTTTTTTTCAGTTACAATTTTATTTATTCGTGGTAATAAAATATATTTAAAATGGATATGTTAAAACGTCATGCAATGTGTGTGGTGTCGTCCGCGTCTGACTTCGAATCAGAAGAGTGCAGGTTCGACCCTTGTCGCGGACGTCCAACTTCGGTAAACCTTTTACAGTTTTTTAATTATTTTTTCAGATACTACTTTATTTATTTATGGCACTAAAAATTACTAAAAATGGGTATGTTAAACGTCATCCAAACCAGTTGATGTCGTACGCGTGGCCTAATGGATAAGGCGTCTGACTTCGAATCAGAAGATTGCAGGTTCGACCCCTGTCGCGGACGTCCAACTAATGTGATTTTTTAAATTATTTTTTCAGATACAGCTTTATTTATTCATTGCACTAAAAATTACTAAAAATGGGTATGTTAAACGTCATCCAAAACAGTTGATGTCGTCCGCGTGGCTTAATGGATAAGGCATCTGACTTCGAATCAGAAGATTGCAGGTTCGACCCCTGTCGCGGACGTCCGACTACTGTGAATTTTTAAATTATTTTTCAGTTACAATTTTATTTATTCATGGTACGAAAATATATTTAAAATGGATATGTTAAAACGTCATGCAATGTGTGTGGTGTCGTCCGCGTGGATTAATGGATAAGGCGTCTGACTTCGAATCAGAAGATTGCAGGTTCGACCCCTGTCGCGGACGTCCAACTAATGTGATTTTTTAAATTATTTTTCCAGATATAACTTTATTTATTCATGGCACTAAAAATTACTAAAAATGGGTATGTTAAACGTCAACCAAAACAGTTGATGTCGTCCGCGTGGCCTAATGGATAAGGCGTCTGACTTCGAATAAGAAGATTGCAGGTTCGACCCCTGTCGCGGACGTCCAACTTAGGTAAATCTTTTATTATTTTTCAGATAAAACTTTATTTATTCATGGCACTAAAAATTACTAAAAACTGGTATGATAAACGTCATCCAAAACAGTTGATGTCATTCGCGAGGCCTAATGGATAAGGCGTCTGACTTCGAATCAGAAGATTGCAGGTTCGACCCCTGTCGCGGACGTCCAACTGCTGTGAATTTTTAAATATTTTTTCAGTTACAATTTTATTTATTCATGGTACGAAAATATATTTAAAATAGATATGTTAAAACGTCATGCAATGTGTGTGGTGTCGTCCGCGTGGATTAATGGATAAGGCGTCTGACTTCGAATCAGAAGATTGCAGGTTCGACCCCTGTCGCGGACGTCCAACTAATGTGATTTTTTTAATTATTTTTTCAGATACAACTTTATTTATTTTTGGCATTAAAAATTATTAAAACTGGGTATGTTAAACGTCAACCAAAACAGTTGATGTCGTCCGCGTGGCCTAATGGATAAGGCGTCTGACTTCGAATCAGAAGATTGCAGGTTCGACCCCTGTCGCGGACGTCTAACTTCGGTAAACGTTTTACTGTTTTTTAATTATTTTTTCAGATACTACATTATTTATTTATGGCACTAAAAATTATTAAAACTGGGTATGATAAATGTCATCCAAAACAGTTGATGTCGTTCGCGAGGCCTAATGGATAAGGCGTCTGACTTCGAATCAGAAGATTGCAGGTTCGACCCCTATCGTGGACGTCCAACTACTGTGAATTTTTAAATTTTTTTTCAGTTACAAGTTTATTTATTCATGGTACCAAAATATATTTAAAATGGATATGTTAAAACGTCATGCAATGTGTGTGGTGTCGTCCGCGTGGATAATTGGATAAGGCGTCTGACTTCGAATCAGAAGATAGCAGGTTCGACCCCTGTCGCGGACGTCCAACTAATGTGATTTTTTTAATTATTCTTTGAGATACAACTTTATTTATTCATGGCACTAAAAATTACTAAAAATGGGTATGTTAAACGTCATCCAAACCAGATGATGTCGTCCGCGTGGCCTAATGGATAAGGCGTCTGACTTCGAATCAGAAGATTGCAGGTTCTACCCCTGTCGCGGACGTCCAGCTTAGGTATACCTTATAATGTTTTTTAGTTATTTTTTCAGATACAACTTTATTTATTCATGGCACTAAAAATTACTAAAAATGGGTATGTTAAACGTCAACCAAAACAGTTGATGTCGTCCGCGTGGCCTAATGGATAAGGCGTCTGACTTCGAATCAAAAGATTGCAGGTTCGACCCCTGTCGCGGACGTCCAACTACTGTGAATTTTTAAATATTTTTTCAGTTACAATTTTATTTATTCATTGTACGAAAATATATTTAAAATGGATATGTTAAAACGTCATGCAATGTGTGTGGTGTCGTCCGCGTGGATTAATGGATAAGGCGTCTGACTTTGAATCAGAAGATTGCAGGTTCGACCCCTGTCGCGGACGTACAACTAATGTGATTTTTTTAATTATTTTTTCAGATACAACTTTAATTATTCATGGCACTAAAAATTACTAAAATTGGGTATGTTAAACGTCATCCAAACCGGTTGATGTCGTCCGCGTGGCCTAATGGATAAGGCGTCTGGACTTCGAATCAGAAGATTGCAGGTTCGACCCCTGTCGCGAACGTCCAATTAATGTGATTTTTTAAATTATTTTTTCAGATATAACTTTATTTATTCATGGCACTAAAAATTACTAAAAATGGTTATGTTAAACGTCATCCAAAACAGTTGATGTCGTCCGCGTGGCCTAATGGATAAGGCGTCTGACTTCGAATCAGAAGATTGCAGGTTCGATCCCTGTCGCGGACGTCCAACTTAGGTATACCTTTTACTGTTTTTTAATTATTTTTTCAGATACAACTTTATTTATTTATGGCACTAAAAATTATTAAAACTGGGTATGTTAAACGTCATCCAAAACAGTTGATGTCGTCCGCGTGGCCTAATGGATAAGGCGTCTGACTTCGAATAAGAAGATTGCCGGTTCGACCCCTGTCGCGGACGTCCAACTTAGGTAAATCTTTTATTATTTTTCAGATAAAACTTTATTTATTCATGGCACTAAAAATTACTAAAAACTGGTATGATAAACGTCATCCAAAACAGTTGATGTCATTCGCGAGGCCTAATGGATAAGGCGTCTGACTTCGAATCAGAAGATTGCAGGTTCGACCCCTGTCGCGGACGTCCAACTGCTGTGAATTTTTAAATATTTTTTCAGTTACAATTTTATTTATTCATGGTACGAAAATATATTTAAAATAGATATGTTAAAACGTCATGCAATGTGTGTGGTGTCGTCCGCGTGGATTAATGGATAAGGCGTCTGACTTCGAATCAGAAGATTGCAGGTTCGACCCCTGTCGCGGACGTCCAACTAATGTGATTTTTTTAATTATTTTTTCAGATACAACTTTATTTATTTTTGGCATTAAAAATTATTAAAACTGGGTATGTTAAACGTCAACCAAAACAGTTGATGTCGTCCGCGTGGCCTAATGGATAAGGCGTCTGACTTCGAATCAGAAGATTGCAGGTTCGACCCCTGTCGCGGACGTCTAACTTCGGTAAACGTTTTACTGTTTTTTAATTATTTTTTCAGATACTACATTATTTATTTATGGCACTAAAAATTATTAAAACTGGGTATGATAAATGTCATCCAAAACAGTTGATGTCGTTCGCGAGGCCTAATGGATAAGGCGTCTGACTTCGAATCAGAAGATTGCAGGTTCGACCCCTATCGTGGACGTCCAACTACTGTGAATTTTTAAAAATTTTTTCAGTTACAAGTTTATTTATTCATGGTACCAAAATATATTTAAAATGGATATGTTAAAACGTCATGCAATGTGTGTGGTGTCGTCCGCGTGGATAATTGGATAAGGCGTCTGACTTCGAATCAGAAGATAGCAGGTTCGACCCCTGTCGCGGACGTCCAACTAATGTGATTTTTTTAATTATTCTTTGAGATACAACTTTATTTATTCATGGCACTAAAAATTACTAAAAATGGGTATGTTAAACGTCATCCAAACCAGTTGATGTCGTCCGCGTGGCCTAATGGATAAGGCGTCTGACTTCGAATCAGAAGATTGCAGGTTCTACCCCTGTCGCGGACGTCCAGCTTAGGTATACCTTATAATGTTTTTTAGTTATTTTTTCAGATACAACTTTATTTATTCATGGCACTAAAAATTACTAAAAATGGGTATGTTAAACGTCAACCAAAACAGTTGATGTCGTCCGCGTGGCCTAATGGATAAGGCGTCTGACTTCGAATCAAAAGATTGCAGGTTCGACCACTGTCGCGGACGTCCAACTACTGTGAATTTTTAAATATTTTTTCAGTTACAATTTTATTTATTCATTGTACGAAAATATATTTAAAATGGATATGTTAAAACGTCATGCAATGTGTGTGGTGTCGTCCGCGTGGATTAATGGATAAGGCGTCTGACTTTGAATCAGAAGATTGCAGGTTCGACCCCTGTCGCGGACGTCCAACTAATGTGATTTTTTTAATTATTTTTTCAGATACAACTTTAATTATTCATGGCACTAAAAATTACTAAAATTGGGTATGTTAAACGTCATCCAAACCGGTTGATGTCGTCCGCGTGGCCTAATGGATAAGGCGTCTGACTTCGAATCAGAAGATTGCAGGTTCGACCCCTGTCGCGGACGTCCAATTAATGTGATTTTTTAAATTATTTTTTCAGATATAACTTTATTTATTCATGGCACTAAAAATTACTAAAAATGGTTATGTTAAACGTCATCCAAAACAGTTGATGTCGTCCGCGTGGCCTAATGGATAAGGCGTCTGACTTCGAATCAGAAGATTGCAGGTTCGATCCCTGTCGCGGACGTCCAACTTAGGTATACCTTTTACTGTTTTTTAATTATTTTTTCAGATACAACTTTATTTATTTATGGCACTAAAAATTATTAAAACTGGGTATGTTAAACGTCATCCAAAACAGTTGATGTCGTCCGCGTGGCCTAATGGATAAGGCGTCTGACTTCGAATAAGAAGATTGCAGGTTCGACCCTTGTCGCGGACGTCCAACTTAGGTAAATCTTTTATTATTTTTCAGATAAAACTTTATTTATTCATGGCACTAAAAATTACTAAAAACTGGTATGATAAACGTCATCCAAAACAGTTGATGTCATTCGCGAGGCCTAATGGATAAGGCGTCTGACTTCGAATCAGAAGATTGCAGGTTCGACCCCTATCGTGGACGTCCAACTACTGTGAATTTTTAAATTTTTTTTCAGTTACAAGTTTATTTATTCATGGTACCAAAATATATTTAAAATGGATATGTTAAAACGTCATGCAATGTGTGTGGTGTCGTCCGCGTCTGACTTCGAATCAGAAGAGTGCAGGTTCGACCCTTGTCGCGGACGTCCAACTTCGGTAAATGTTTTACAGTTTTTTAATTATTTTTTCAGATACTACTTTATTTATTTATGGCACTAAAAATTACTAAAAATGGGTATGTTAAACGTCAACCAAAACAGTTGATGTCGTCCGCGTGGCCTAAATGGAAAAGGCGTCTGACTTCGAATCAGAAGATTGCAGGTTCGACCCCTGTCGCGGACGTCCAACTACTGTGAAGTTTTAAATATTTTTTCAGTTACAATTTTATTTATTCATGGTACGAAAATATATTTAAATTGGACATGTTAAAACGTCATGCAATGTGTGTGGTGTCGTCCGCGTGGATTAATGGATAAGGCGTCTGACTTCGAATCAGAAGATTGCAGGTTCGACGCCTGTCGCGGACGTCCAACTAATTTGATTTTTTTAATTATTTTTTCAGATACAACTTTATTTATTTTTGTCATTAAAAATTATTAAAACTGGGTAAGTTAAACGTCAACCAAAACAGTTGATGTCGTCCGCGTGGCCTAATGGATAAGGCGTCTGACTTCGAATCAGAAGATTGCAGGTTCTACCCCTGTCGCGGGCGTCCAGCTTAGGTATACCTTTTACTGTTTTTTAGTTATTTTTTCAGATACAACTTTATTTATTCATGGCACTAAAAATTACTAAAAATGGGTATGTTAAACGTCATCCAAAACAGTTGATGTCGTCCGCGTGGCCTAATGGATAAGGCGTCTGACTTCGAATCAGAAGATTGCAGGTTCGATCCCTGTCGCGGACGTCCAACTTAGGTATACCTTTTACTGTTTTTTAATTATTTTTTTAGATACAACTTTCTTTATTTATGGCACTAAAAATTATTAAAACTGGGTATGTTAAACGTCATCTAAAACAGTTGATGTCGTCCGCGTGGCCTAATGGATAAGGCGTCTGACTTCGAATAAGAAGATTGCAGGTTCGACCCCTGTCGCGGACGTCCAACTTAGGTAAATCTTTTATTGTTTTTAATTATTTTTTCAGATAAAACTTTATTTATTCATGGCACTAAAAATTACTAAAAACTGGTATGTTAAACGTCATCCAAAACAGTTGATGTTGTCCGCGTGGCCTAATGGTTAAGGCTTCTGTCTACGAATCAGAACATTGCAGGTTCGGCCCCTGTCGCGGACGTCCAACTTTGGTAAATCTTTTACTGTTTTTTAATTATTTTTTCAGAAACTACTTTATTTATTTATGACACTAAAAATTAATAAAACTGGGTATGTTAAAAATCATCCAAAACAGTTGATGTCGTCCGCGTGGCCTAATGGATAAGGCGTCTGACTTCGAATCAGAAGATTGCAGGTTCGTCTCTGTCGCGGACGTCTAACTTCGATAAACCTTTTACTGTTTTTTAATTATTTTTTCAGATACTACTCTATTTATTTATGGCACTAAAAATTATTAAAACTGGGTACGTTAAACGTCATCCAAAACAGTTGATGTCGTTCGCGTGGCCTAATGGATAAGGCGTCTGACTTCGAATCAGAAGATTGCAGGTTCGACCCCTGTCGCGGACGTCCAACTAATGTGAATTTTTTAATTTTTTTTCATTAACTATTTTATTTATTCGTGGTAATAAAATATATTTAAAATGCATATGTTAAAACGTCATGCAATGTGTGTGGGATCGTCCGCGTGGCCTATTGGATAAGGCGTCTGACTTCGAATCGGAAGAGTGCAGGTTCGACCCTTGTCGCGGAAGTCTAACTTCGGTAAATCTTTTACTGTTTTTTAATTATTTTTTCAGAAACTACTTTATTTATTTATGGCACTAAAAATTATTAAAACTAGGTATGTTAAACGTCATCCAAAACTGTTGATGTTGTCCGCGTGGCCTAATGGTTAAGGCTTCTGTCTACGAATCAGAACATTGCAGGTTCGACCCCTGTCGCGGACGTCCAACTAATGTGATTTTTTTAATTATTTTTTCAGATACAACTATATTTATTTATGGCATTAAAAATTATTAAAACTGGGTATGTTAAACGTCATCCAAAACAGTTGATGTCGTCCGCGTGGCCTAATGGATAAGGCGTCTGACTTCGAATCAGAAGATTGCGGGTTCGACCCCTGTCGCGGACGTCCAGCTTAGGTATACCTTTTACTGTTTTTTAGTTATTTTTTCAGATACAACTTTATTTATTCACGGCACTAAAAATTACTAAAAATGGGTATGTTAAACGTCAACCAAACCCGTTGATGTCGTCCGCGTGGCCTAATGGAAAAGGCGTCTGACTTCGAATCAGAAGATTGCAGGTTCGACCCCTGTCGCGGACGTCCAACTACTGTGAATTTTTAAATATTTTTTCAGTTACAATTTTATTTATTCATGGTACGAAAATATATTTAAAGTGGATATGTTAAAACGTCATGCAATGTGTGTGGTGTCGTCCGCGTCTGACTTCGAATCAGAAGAGTGCAGGTTCGACCCTTGTCGCGGACGTCCAACTTCGGTAAACCTTTTACAGTTTTTTAATTATTTTTTCAGATACTACTTTATTTATTTATGGCACTAAAAATTACTAAAAATGGGTATGTTAAACGTCATCCAAACCAGTTGATGTCGTCCGCGTGGCCTAATGGATAAGGCGTCTGACTTCGAATCAGAAGATTGCAGGTTCGACTCCTGTCGCGGACGTCCAACTAATGTGATTTTTTAAATTATTTTTTCAGATACAATTTTATTTATTCATTGCACTAAAAATTACTAAAAATGGGTATGTTAAACGTCATCCATAACAGTTGATGTCGTCCGCGTGGCTTAATGGATAAGGCATCTGACTTCGAATCAGAAGATTGCAGGTTCGACCCCTGTCGCGGACGTCCAACTAGTGTGAATTTTTAAATTATTTTTCAGTTACAATTTTATTTATTCATGGTACGAAAATATATTTAAAATGGATATGTTAAAACGTCATGCAATGTGTGTGGTGTCGTCCGCGTGGATTAATGGATAAGGCGTCTGACTTCGAATCAGAAGATTGCAGGTTCGACCCCTGTCGCGGACGTCCAACTAATGTGATTTTTTTAATTATTTTTTCAGATACAACTTTATTTATTCATGGCACTAAAAATTACTAAAATTGGGTATGTTAAACGTCATCCAAACTAGTTGATGTCGTCCGCGTGGCCTAATGGATAAGGCGTCTGACTTCGAATCAGAAGATTGCAGGTTCGACCCCTGTCGTGGACGTCCAACTTAGGTATACCTTTTACTGTTTTTTAATTATTTTTTCAGATACAACTTTATTTATTTATGGCAATAAAAATTATTAAAACTGGGTATGTTAAACGTCATCCAAAACGGTTGATGTCGTCCGCGTGGCCTAATGGATAAGGCGTCTGACTTCGAATCAGAAGATTGCTTGCAGGTTCGACCCCTGTCGCGGACGTCCAACTAATGTGATTTTTTTAATTATTTTTTCAGATACAACTTTATTTATTCATGGCACTAAAAATTACTAAAAATGGGTATGTTAAACGTCATCCAAACCAGTTGATGTCGTCCGCGTGGCCTAATGGATAAGGCGTCTGACTTTGAATCTGAAGATTGCAGGTTCGACCCCTGTCGCGGACGTCCAACTAATTTGATTTTTTTAAATATTTTTTCAGATACAACTTAATTTATTTATGGCACTAAAAATTACTAAAATTGGGTATGTTAAACGTCATCCAAAACAGTTGATGTCGTCCGCGTGGCCTAATGGATAAGGCGTCTGACTTCGAATCAGAAGATTGCAGGTTCGACCCCTTTCGCGGACGTCCCACTACTGTGAATTTTTTAATTTTTTTTCAGTTACAATTTTATTTATTCGTGGTAATAAAATATATTTAAAATGGATATGTTAAAACGTCATGCAATGTGTGTGGTGTCGTCCGCGTCTGACTTCGAATCAGAAGAGTGCAGGTTCGACCCTTGTCGCGGACGTCCAACTTCGGTAAACCTTTTACAGTTTTTTAATTATTTTTTCAGATACTACTTTATTTATTTATGGCACTAAAAATTACTAAAAATGGGTATGTTAAACGTCATCCAAACCAGTTGATGTCGTACGCGTGGCCTAATGGATAAGGCGTCTGACTTCGAATCAGAAGATTGCAGGTTCGACCCCTGTCGCGGACGTCCAACTAATGTGATTTTTTAAATTATTTTTTCAGATACAGCTTTATTTATTCATTGCACTAAAAATTACTAAAAATGGGTATGTTAAACGTCATCCAAAGCAGTTGATGTCGTCCGCGTGGCCTAATGGATAAGGCGTCTGACTTCGAATCAGAAGATAGCAGGTTCGACCCCTGTCGCGGACGTCCAACTAATGTGATTTTTTTAATTATTCTTTGAGATACAACTTTATTTATTCATGGCACTAAAAATTACTAAAAATGGGTATGTTAAACGTCATCCAAACCAGTTGATGTCGTCCGCGTGGCCTAATGGATAAGGCGTCTGACTTCGAATCAGAAGATTGCAGGTTCTACCCCTGTCGCGGACGTCCAGCTTAGGTATACCTTATAATGTTTTTTAGTTATTTTTTCAGATACAACTTTATTTATTCATGGCACTAAAAATTACTAAAAATGGGTATGTTAAACGTCAACCAAAACAGTTGATGTCGTCCGCGTGGCCTAATGGATAAGGCGTCTGACTTCGAATCAAAAGATTGCAGGTTCGACCCCTGTCGCGGACGTCCAACTACTGTGAATTTTTAAATATTTTTTCAGTTACAATTTTATTTATTCATTGTACGAAAATATATTTAAAATGGATATGTTAAAACGTCATGCAATGTGTGTGGTGTCGTCCGCGTGGATTAATGGATAAGGCGTCTGACTTTGAATCAGAAGATTGCAGGTTCGACCCCTGTCGCGGACGTCCAACTAATGTGATTTTTTTAATTATTTTTTCAGATACAACTTTAATTATTCATGGCACTAAAAATTACTAAAATTGGGTATGTTAAACGTCATCCAAACCGGTTGATGTCGTCCGCGTGGCCTAATGGATAAGGCGTCTGACTTCGAATCAGAAGATTGCAGGTTCGACCCCTGTCGCGGACGTCCAATTAATGTGATTTTTTAAATTATTTTTTCAGATATAACTTTATTTATTCATGGCACTAAAAATTACTAAAAATGGTTATGTTAAACGTCATCCAAAACAGTTGATGTCGTCCGCGTGGTCTAATGGATAAGGCGTCTGACTTCGAATCAGAAAATTGCAGGTTGGATCCCTGTCGCGGACGTCCAACTTAGGTATACCTTTTACTGTTTTTTAATTATTTTTTCAGATACAACTTTATTTATTTATGGCACTAAAAATTATTAAAACTGGGTATGTTAAACGTCATCCAAAACAGTTGATGTCGTCCGCGTGGCCTAATGGATAAGGCGTCTGACTTCGAATAAGAAGATTGCAGGTTCGACCCCTGTCGCGGACGTCCAACTTAGGTAAATCTTTTATTATTTTTCAGATAAAACTTTATTTATTCATGGCACTAAAAATTACTAAAAACTGGTATGATAAACGTCATCCAAAACAGTTGATGTCATTCGCGAGGCCTAATGGATAAGGCGTCTGACTTCGAATCAGAAGATTGCAGGTTCGACCCCTATCGTGGACGTCCAACTACTGTGAATTTTTAAAATTTTTTTCAGTTACAAGTTTATTTATTCATGGTACCAAAATATATTTAAAATGGATATGTTAAAACGTCATGCAATGTGTGTGGTGTCGTCCGCGTCTGACTTCGAATCAGAAGAGTGCAGGTTCGACCCTTGTCGCGGACGTCCAACTTCGGTAAAAGTTTTACAGTTTTTTAATTATTTTTTCAGATACTACTTTATTTATTTATGGCACTAAAAATTACTAAAAATGGGTATGTTAAACGTCATCCAAACCAGTTGATGTCGTCCGCGTGGCCTAATGGATAAGGCGACTGACTTCGAATCAGAAGATTGCAGGTTCGACCCCTGTCGCGGACGTCCAACTAATGTGATTTTTTAAATTATTTTTTCAGATACAATTTTATTTATTCATTGCACTAAAAATTACTAAAAATGGGTATGTTAAACGTCATCCATAACAGTTGATGTCGTCCGCGTGGCTTAATGGATAAGGCATCTGACTTCGAATCAGAAGATTGCAGGTTCGACCCCTGTCGCGGACGTCCAACTACTGTGAATTTTTAAATTATTTTTCAGTTACAATTTTATTTATTCATGGTACGAAAATATATTTAAAATGGATATGTTAAAACGTCATGCAATGTGTGTGGTGTCGTCCGCGTGGATTAATGGATAAGGCGTCTGACTTTGAATCAGAAGATTGCAGGTTCGACCCCTGTCGCGGACGTCCAACTAATGTGATTTTTTTAATTATTTTTTCAGATACAACTTTAATTATTCATGGCACTAAAAATTACTAAAATTGGGTATGTTAAACGTCATCCAAACCGGTTGATGTCGTCCGCGTGGCCTAATGGATAAGGCGTCTGACTTCGAATCAGAAGATTGCAGGTTCGACCCCTGTCGCGGACGTCTAATTAATGTGATTTTTTTTATTATTTTTCAGATATAACTTTATTTATTTATGGCACTAAAAATTACTAAAAATGGGTATGTTAAACGTCAACCAAAGCAGTTGATGTCGTCCGCGTGGCCTAAATGGAAAAGGCGTCTGACTTCGAATCAGAAGATTGCAGGTTCGACCCCTGTCGCGGACGTCCAACTACTGTGAAGTTTTAAATATTTTTTCAGTTACAATTTTATTTATTCATGGTACGAAAATATATTTAAATTGGATATGTTAAAACGTCATGCAATGTGTGTGGTGTCGTCCGCGTGGATTAATGGATAAGGCGTCTGACTTCGAATCAGAAGATTGCAGGTTCGACCCCTGTCGCGGACGTCCAACTAATTTGATTTTTTTAATTATTTTTTCAGATACAACTTTATTTATTTTTGTCATTAAAAATTATTAAAACTGGGTATGTTAAACGTCAACCAAAACAGTTGATGTCGTCCGCGTGGCCTAATGGATAAGGCGTCTGACTTCGAATCAGAAGATTGCAGGTTCTACCCCTGTCGCGGGCGTCCAGCTTAGGTATACCTTTTACTGTTTTTTAGTTATTTTTTCAGATACAACTTTATTTATTCATGGCACTAAAAATTACTAAAAATGGGTATGTTAAACGTCATCCAAAACAGTTGATGTCGTCCGCGTGGCCTAATGGATAAGGCGTCTGACTTCGAATCAGAAGATTGCAGGTTCGATCCCTGTCGCGGACGTCCAACTTAGGTATACCTTTTACTGTTTTTTAATTATTTTTTTAGATACAACTTTATTTATTTATGGCACTAAAAATTATTAAAACTGGGTATGTTAAACGTCATCTAAAACAGTTGATGTCGTCCGCGTGGCCTAATGGATAAGGCGTCTGACTTCGAATAAGAAGATTGCAGGTTCGACCCCTGTCGCGGACGTCCAACTTAGGTAAATCTTTTATTGTTTTTAATTATTTTTTCAGATAAAACTTTATTTATTCATGGCACTAAAAATTACTAAAAACTGGTATGTTAAACGTCATCCAAAACAGTTGATGTTGTCCGCGTGGCCTAATGGTTAAGGCTTCTGTCTACGAATCAGAACATTGCAGGTTCGGCCCCTGTCGCGGACGTCCAACTTTGGTAAATCTTTTACTGTTTTTTAATTATTTTTTCAGAAACTACTTTATTTATTTATGACACTAAAAATTAATAAAACTGGGTATGTTAAAAATCATCCAAAACAGTTGATGTCGTCCGCGTGGCCTAATGGATAAGGCGTCTGACTTCGAATCAGAAGATTGCAGGTTCGTCTCTGTCGCGGACGTCTAACTTCGATAAACCTTTTACTGTTTTTTAATTATTTTTTCAGATACTACTCTATTTATTTATGGCACTAAAAATTATTAAAACTAGGTATGTTAAACGTCATCCAAAACTGTTGATGTTGTCCGCGTGGCCTAATGGTTAAGGCTTCTGTCTACGAATCAGAACATTGCAGGTTCGACCCCTGTCGCGGACGTCCAACTAATGTGATTTTTTTAATTATTTTTTCAGATACAACTATATTTATTTATGGCATTAAAAATTATTAAAACTGGGTATGTTAAACGTCATCCAAAACACTTGATGTCGTCCGCGTGGCCTAATGGATAAGGCGTCTGACTTCGAATCAGAAGATTGCGGGTTCGACCCCTGTCGCGGACGTCCAGCTTAGGTATACCTTTTACTGTTTTTTAGTTATTTTTTCAGATACAACTTTATTTATTCACGGCACTAAAAATTACTAAAAATGGGTATGTTAAACGTCAACCAAACCCGTTGATGTCGTCCGCGTGGCCTAATGGAAAAGGCGTCTGACTTCGAATCAGAAGATTGCAGGTTCGACCCCTGTCGCGGACGTCCAACTACTGTGAATTTTTAAATATTTTTTCAGTTACAATTTTATTTATTCATGGTACGAAAATATATTTAAAGTGGATATGTTAAAACGTCATGCAATGTGTGTGGTGTCGTCCGCGTCTGACTTCGAATCAGAAGAGTGCAGGTTCGACCCTTGTCGCGGACGTCCAACTTCGGTAAACCTTTTACAGTTTTTTAATTATTTTTTCAGATACTACTTTATTTATGGCACTAAAAATTACTAAAAATGGGTATGTTAAACGTCATCCAAACCAGTTGATGTCGTCCGCGTGGCCTAATGGATAAGGCGTCTGACTTCGAATCAGAAGATTGCAGGTTCGACCCCTGTCGCGGACGTCCAACTAATGTGATTTTTTAAATTATTTTTTCAGATACAATTTTATTTATTCATTGCACTAAAAATTACTAAAAATGGGTATGTTAAACGTCATCCATAACAGTTGATGTCGTCCGCGTGGCTTAATGGATAAGGCATCTGACTTCGAATCAGAAGATTGCAGGTTCGACCCCTGTCGCGGACGTCCAACTAGTGTGAATTTTTAAATTATTTTTCAGTTACAATTTTATTTATTCATGGTACGAAAATATATTTAAAATGGATATGTTAAAACGTCATGCAATGTGTGTGGTGTCGTCCGCGTGGATTAATGGATAAGGCGTCTGACTTCGAATCAGAAGATTGCAGGTTCGACCCCTGTCGCGGACGTCCAACTAATGTGATTTTTTTAATTATTTTTTCAGATACAACTTTATTTATTCATGGCACTAAAAATTACTAAAATTGGGTATGTTAAACGTCATCCAAACTAGTTGATGTCGTCCGCGTGGCCTAATGGATAAGGCGTCTGACTTCGAATCAGAAGATTGCAGGTTCGACCCCTGTCGTGGACGTCCAACTTAGGTATACCTTTTACTGTTTTTTAATTATTTTTTCAGATACAACTTTATTTATTTATGGCAATAAAAATTATTAAAACTGGGTATGTTAAACGTCATCCAAAACGGTTGATGTCGTCCGCGTGGCCTAATGGATAAGGCGTCTGACTTCGAATCAGAAGATTGCTTGCAGGTTCGACCCCTGTCGCGGACGTCCAACTAATGTGATTTTTTTAATTATTTTTTCAGATACAACTTTATTTATTCATGGCACTAAAAATTACTAAAAATGGGTATGTTAAACGTCATCCAAACCAGTTGATGTCGTCCGCGTGGCCTAATGGATAAGGCGTCTGACTTTGAATCTGAAGATTGCAGGTTCGACCCCTGTCGCGGACGTCCAACTAATTTGATTTTTTTAAATATTTTTTCAGATACAACTTAATTTATTTATGGCACTAAAAATTACTAAAATTGGGTATGTTAAACGTCATCCAAAACAGTTGATGTCGTCCGCGTGGCCTAATGGATAAGGCGTCTGACTTCGAATCAGAAGATTGCAGGTTCGACCCCTTTCGCGGACGTCCCACTACTGTGAATTTTTTAATTTTTTTTCAGTTACAATTTTATTTATTCGTGGTAATAAAATATATTTAAAATGGATATGTTAAAACGTCATGCAATGTGTGTGGTGTCGTCCGCGTCTGACTTCGAATCAGAAGAGTGCAGGTTCGACCCTTGTCGCGGACGTCCAACTTCGGTAAACCTTTTACAGTGTTTTAATTATTTTTTCAGATACTACTTTATTTATTTATGGCACTAAAAATTACTAAAAATGGGTATGTTAAACGTCATCCAAACCAGTTGATGTCGTACGCGTGGCCTAATGGATAAGGCGTCTGACTTCGAATCAGAAGATTGCAGGTTCGACCCCTGTCGCGGACGTCCAACTAATGTGATTTTTTAAATTATTTTTTCAGATACAGCTTTATTTATTCATTGCACTAAAAATTACTAAAAATGGGTATGTTAAACGTCATCCAAAACAGTTGATGTCGTCCGCGTGGCTTAATGGATAAGGCATCTGACTTCGAATCAGAAGATTGCAGGTTCGACCCCTGTCGCGGACGTCCGACTACTGTGAATTTTTAAATTATTTTTCAGTTACAATTTTATTTATTCATGGTACGAAAATATATTTAAAATGGATATGTTAAAACGTCATGCAATGTGTGTGATGTCGTCCGCGTGGATTAATGGATAAGGCGTCTGACTTCGAATCAGAAGATTGCAGGTTCGACCCCTGTCGCGGACGTCCAACTAATGTGATTTTTTAAATTATTTTTCCAGATATAACTTTATTTATTCATGGCACTAAAAATTACTAAAAATGGGTATGTTAAACGTCATCCAAAACAGTTGATGTCGTCCGCGTGGCCTAATGGATAAGGCGTCTGACTTCGAATCAGAAGATTGCAGGTTCGACCCCTGTCGTAGACGTCCAACTTAGGTATACCTTTTACTGTTTTTTAATTATTTTTTCAGATACAACTTTATTTATTTATGGCAATAAAAATTATTAAAACTGGGTATGTTAAACGTCATCCAAAACGGTTGATGTCGTCCGCGTGGCCTAATGGATAAGGCGTCTGACTTCGAATCAGAAGATTGCAGGTTCGACCCCTGTCGCGGACGTCTAACTTCGGTAAACCTTTTACTGTTTTTTAATTATTTTTTCATATACTTCTTTATTTATTTATGGCACTAAAAATTATTAAAACTGGGTATGTTAAACGTCATCCAAAACAGTTCATGTCGTTCGCGAGGCCTAATGGATAAGGCGTCTGATTTCGAATCAGAAGATTGCAGGTTCGACCCCTGTCGCGGACGTCCAACTAATGTGATTTTTTTAATTATTTTTTCAGATACAACTTTATTTATTCATGGCACTAAAAATTACTAAAAATGGGTATGTTAAACGTCATCCAAAACTGTTGATGTTGTCCGCGTGGCCTAATGGTTAAGGCTTCTGTCTACGAATCAGAACATTGCAGGTTCGACCCCTGTCGCGGACGTCCAACTAATGTGATTTTTTTAATTATTTTTTCAGATACAACTATATTTATTTATGGCATTAAAAATTATTAAAACTGGGTATGTTAAACGTCAATTAAAACAGTTGATGTCGTCCGCGTGGCCTAATGGATAAGGCGTCTGACTTCGAATCAGAAGATTGCAGGTTCGACCCCTGTCGCGGACGTCCAACTAATGTGATTTTTTAAATTATTTTTTCAGATACAATTTTATTTATTCATTGCACTAAAAATTACTAAAAATGGGTATGTTAAACGTCATCCAAAACAGTTGATGTCGTCCGCGGGCTTAATGGATAAGGCATCTGACTTCGAATCAGAAGATTGCAGGTTCGACCCCTGTCGCGGACGTCCAACTACTGTGAATTTTTAAATTATTTTTCAGTTACAATTTTATTTATTCATGGTACGAAAATATATTTAAAATGGATATGTTAAAACGTCATGCAATGTGTGTGGTGTCGTCCGCGTGGATTAATGGATAAGGCGTCTGACTTCAAATCAGAAGATTGCGGGTTCGACCCCTGTCGCGGACGTCCAGCTTAGGTATACCTTTTACTGTTTTTTAGTTATTTTTTCAGATACAACTTTATTTATTCACGGCACTAAAAATTACTAAAAATGGGTATGTTAAACGTCAACCAAAACAGTTGATGTCGTCCGCGTGGCCTAATGGAAAAGGCGTCTGACTTCGAATCAGAAGATTGCAGGTTCGACCCCTGTCGCGGACGTCCAACTACTGTGAATTTTTAAATATTTTTTCAGTTACAATTTTATTTATTCATGGTACGAAAATATATTTAAATTGGATATGTTAAAACGTCATGCAATGTGTGTGGTGTCGTCCGCGTGGATTAATGGATAAGGCGTCTGACTTCGAATCAGAAGATTGCAGGTTCGACCCCTGTCGCGGACGTCCAACTAATGTGATTTTTTTAATTATTTTTTCAGATACAACTTTATTTATTCATGGCACTAAAAATTACTAAAAATGGGTATGTTAAACGTCATCCAAACCAGTTGATGTCGTCCGTGTGGCCTAATGGATAAGGCGTCTGACTTTGAATCAGAAGATTGCAGGTTCGACCCCTGTCGCGGACGTCCAACTAATTTGATTTTTTTAAATATTTTTTCAGATACAACCTAATTTATTTATGGCACTAAAAATTACTAAAATTGGGTATGTTAAACGTCATCCAAAACAGTTGATGTCGTCCGCGTGGCCTAATGGATAAGGCGTCTGACTTCGAATCAGAAGATTGCAGGTTCGATCCCTGTCGCGGACGTCCAACTGAGGTATACCTTTTACTGTTTTTTAATTATTTTTTCAGATACAACTTTATTTATTTATGGCACTAAAAATTATTAAAACTGGGTATGTTAAACGTCATCCAAAACAGTTGATGTCGTCGGCGTGGCCTAATGGATAAGGCGTCTGACTTCGAATAAGAAGATTGCAGTTTCGACCCCTGTCGCGGACGTCCAACTTAGGTAAATCTTTTATTGTTTTTAATTAATTTTTCAGATAAAACTTTATTTATTCATGGCACTAAAAATTACTAAAAACTGGTATGTTAAACGTCATCCAAAGCAGTTGATGTTGTCCGCGTGGCCTAATGGTTAAGGCTTCTGTCTACGATTCAGAACATTGCAGGTTCGGCCCCTGTCGCGGACGTCCAACTTTGGTAAATCTTTTACTGTTTTTTAATTATTTTTTTAGAAACTACTTTATTTATTTATGGCACTAAAAATTAATAAAACTGGGTATGTTAAAAATCATCCAAAACAGTTGATGTCGTCCGCGTGGCCTAATGGATAAGGCGTCTGACTTCGAATCAGAAGATTGCAGGTTCGTCTCTGTCGCGGACGTCTAACTTCGATAAACCTTTTACTGTTTTTTAATTATTTTTTCAGATACTACTCTATTTATTTATGGCACTAAAAATTATTAAAACTGGGTACGTTAAACGTCATCCAAAACAGTTGATGTCGTTCGCGTGGCCTAATGGATAAGGCGTCTGACTTCGAATCAGAAGATTGCAGGTTCGATCCCTGTCGCGGACGTCCAACTAATGTGATTTTTTAAATTATTTTTTCAGATACAATTTTATTTATTCATTGCACTAAAAATTACTAAAAATGGGTATGTTAAACGTCATCCAAAACAGTTGATGTCGTCCGCGGGCTTAATGGATAAGGCATCTGACTTCGAATCAGAAGATTGCAGGTTCGACCCCTGTCGCGGACGTCCAACTAATGTGAATTTTTTAATTTTTTTTCAGTAACAATTTTATTTATTCGTGGTAATAAAATATATTTAAAATGCATATGTTAAAACGTCATGCAATGTGTGTGGGATCGTCCGCGTGGCCTAATGGATAAGGCGTCTGACTTCGAATCAGAAGAGTGCAGGTTCGACCCTTGACGCGGAAGTCTAACTTCGGTAAACCTTTTACAGATTTTTAATTATTTTTAAGATACTACTTTATTTATTTATGGCACTAAAAATTATTAAAACTAGGTATGTTAAACGTCATCCAAAACTGTTGATGTTGTCCGCGTGGCCTAATGGTTAAGGCTTCTGTCTACGAATCAGAACATTGCAGGTTCGACCCCTGTCGTGGACGTCCAACTAATGTGATTTTTTTAATTATTTTTTCAGATACAACTATATTTATTTATGGCATTAAAAATTATTAAAACTGGGTATGTTAAACGTCATCCAAAACAGTTGATGTCGTCCGCGTGGCCTAATGGATAATGCGTCTGACTTCGAATCAGAAGATTGCGGGTTCGACCCCTGTCGCGGACGTCCAGCTTAGGTATACCTTTTACTGTTTTTTAGTTATTTTTTCAGATACAACTTTATTTATTCACGGCACTAAAAATTACTAAAAATGGGTATGTTAAACGTCAACCAAAACCGTTGATGTCGTCCGCGTGGCCTAATGGAAAAGGCGTCTGACTTCGAATCAGAAGATTGCAGGTTCGACCCCTGTCGCGGACGTCCAACTACTGTGAATTTTTAAATATTTTTTCAGTTACAATTTTATTTATTCATGGTACGAAAATATATTTAAATTGGATATGTTAAAACGTCATGCAATGTGTGTGGTGTCGTCCGCGTCTGACTTCGAATCAGAAGAGTGCAGGTTCGACCCTTGTCGCGGACGTCCAACTTCGGTAAACCTTTTACAGTTTTTTAATTATTTTTTCAGATACTACTTTATTTATTTATGGCACTAAAAATTACTAAAAATGGGTATGTTAAACGTCATCCAAACCAGTTGATGTCGTCCGCGTGGCCTAATGGATAAGGCGTCTGACTTCGAATCAGAAGATTGCAGGTTCGACCCCTGTCGCGGACGTCCAACTTAGGTATACCTTTTACTGTTTTTTAATTATTTTTTCAGATACAACTTTATTTATTTATGGCAATAAAAATTATTAAAACTGGGTATGTTAAACGTCATCCAAAACGGTTGATGTCGTCCGCGTGGCCTAATGGATAAGGCGTCTGACTTCGAATCAGAAGATTGCAGGTTCGATCCCTGTCGCGGACGTCCAACTGAGGTATACCTTTTACTGTTTTTTAATTATTTTTTCAGATACAACTTTATTTATTTATGGCACTAAAAATTATTAAAACTGGGTATGTTAAACGTCATCCAAAACAGTTGATGTCGTCGGCGTGGCCTAATGGATAAGGCGTCTGACTTCGAATAAGAAGATTGCAGGTTCGACCCCTGTCGCGGACGTCCAACTTAGGTAAATCTTTTATTGTTTTTAATTAATTTTTCAGATAAAACTTTATTTATTCATGGCACTAAAAATTACTAAAAACTGGTATGTTAAACGTCATCCAAAGCAGTTGATGTTGTCCGCGTGGCCTAATGGTTAAGGCTTCTGTCTACGATTCAGAACATTGCAGGTTCGGCCCCTGTCGCGGACGTCCAACTTTGGTAAATCTTTTACTGTTTTTTAATTATTTTTTTAGAAACTACTTTATTTATTTATGGCACTAAAAATTAATAAAACTGGGTATGTTAAAAATCATCCAAAACAGTTGATGTCGTCCGCGTGGCCTAATGGATAAGGCGTCTGACTTCGAATCAGAAGATTGCAGGTTCGTCTCTGTCGCGGACGTCTAACTTCGATAAACCTTTTACTGTTTTTTAATTATTTTTTCAGATACTACTCTATTTATTTATGGCACTAAAAATTATTAAAACTGGGTACGTTAAACGTCATCCAAAACAGTTGATGTCGTTCGCGTGGCCTAATGGATAAGGCGTCTGACTTCGAATCAGAAGATTGCAGGTTCAACCCCTGTCGCGGACGTCCAACTAATGTGAATTTTTTAATTTTTTTTCAGTAACAATTTTATTTATTCGTGGTAATAAAATATATTTAAAATGCATATGTTAAAACGTCATGCAATGTGTGTGGGATCGTCCGCGTGGCCTAATGGATAAGGCGTCTGACTTCGAATCAGAAGAGTGCAGGTTCGACCCTTGACGCGGAAGTCTAACTTCGGTAAACCTTTTACAGATTTTTAATTATTTTTAAGATACTACTTTATTTATTTATGGCACTAAAAATTATTAAAACTAGGTATGTTAAACGTCATCCAAAACTGTTGATGTTGTCCGCGTGGCCTAATGGTTAAGGCTTCTGTCTACGAATCAGAACATTGCAGGTTCGACCCCTGTCGTGGACGTCCAACTAATGTGATTTTTTTAATTATTTTTTCAGATACAACTATATTTATTTATGGCATTAAAAATTATTAAAACTGGGTATGTTAAACGTCATCCAAAACAGTTGATGTCGTCCGCGTGGCCTAATGGATAATGCGTCTGACTTCGAATCAGAAGATTGCGGGTTCGACCCCTGTCGCGGACGTCCAGCTTAGGTATACCTTTTACTGTTTTTTAGTTATTTTTTCAGATACAACTTTATTTATTCACGGCACTAAAAATTACTAAAAATGGGTATGTTAAACGTCAACCAAAACCGTTGATGTCGTCCGCGTGGCCTAATGGAAAAGGCGTCTGACTTCGAATCAGAAGATTGCAGGTTCGACCCCTGTCGCGGACGTCCAACTACTGTGAATTTTTAAATATTTTTTCAGTTACAATTTTATTTATTCATGGTACGAAAATATATTTAAATTGGATATGTTAAAACGTCATGCAATGTGTGTGGTGTCGTCCGCGTCTGACTTCGAATCAGAAGAGTGCAGGTTCGACCCTTGTCGCGGACGTCCAACTTCGGTAAACCTTTTACAGTTTTTTAATTATTTTTTCAGATACTACTTTATTTATTTATGGCACTAAAAATTACTAAAAATGGGTATGTTAAACGTCATCCAAACCAGTTGATGTCGTCCGCGTGGCCTAATGGATAAGGCGTCTGACTTCGAATCAGAAGATTGCAGGTTCGACCCCTGTCGCGGACGTCCAACTTAGGTATACCTTTTACTGTTTTTTAATTATTTTTTCAGATACAACTTTATTTATTTATGGCAATAAAAATTATTAAAACTGGGTATGTTAAACGTCATCCAAAACGGTTGATGTCGTCCGCGTGGCCTAATGGATAAGGCGTCTGACTTCGAATCAGAAGATTGCAGGTTCGACCCCTGTCGCGGACGTCTAACTTCGGTAAACCTTTTACTGTTTTTTAATTATTTTTTCATATACTTCTTTATTTATTTATGGCACTAAAAATTATTAAAACTGGGTATGTTAAACGTCATCCAAAACAGTTCATGTCGTCCGCGTGGATTAATGGATAAGGCGTCTGATTTCGAATCAGAAGATTGCAGGTTCGACCCCTGTCGCGGACGTCCAACTAATGTGATTTTTTTAATTATTTTTTCAGATACAACTTTATTTATTCATGGCACTAAAAATTACTAAAAATGGGTATGTTAAACGTCATCCAAAACTGTTGATGTTGTCCGCGTGGCCTAATGGTTAAGGCTTCTGTCTACGAATCAGAACATTGCAGTTTCGACCCCTGTCGCGGACGTCCAACTAATGTGATTTTTTTAATTATTTTTTCAGATACAACTATATTTATTTATGGCATTAAAAATTATTAAAACTGGGTATGTTAAACGTCATCCAAAACAGTTGATGTCGTCCGCGTGGCCTAATGGATAATGCGTCTGACTTCGAATCAGAAGATTGCGGGTTCGACCCCTGTCGCGGACGTCCAGCTTAGGTATACCTTTTACTGTTTTTTAGTTATTTTTTCAGATACAACTTTATTTATTCACGGCACTAAAAATTACTAAAAATGGGTATGTTAAACGTCAACCAAAACCGTTGATGTCGTCCGCGTGGCCTAATGGAAAAGGCGTCTGACTTCGAATCAGAAGATTGCAGGTTCGACCCCTGTCGCGGACGTCCAACTACTGTGAATTTTTAAATATTTTTTCAGTTACAATTTTATTTATTCATGGTACGAAAATATATTTAAATTGGATATGTTAAAACGTCATGCAATGTGTGTGGTGTCGTCCGCGTCTGACTTCGAATCAGAAGAGTGCAGGTTCGACCCTTGTCGCGGACGTCCAACTTCGGTAAACCTTTTACAGTTTTTTAATTATTTTTTCAGATACTACTTTATTTATTTATGGCACTAAAAATTACTAAAAATGGGTATGTTAAACGTCATCCAAACCAGTTGATGTCGTCCGCGTGGCCTAATGGATAAGGCGTCTGACTTCGAATCAGAAGATTGCAGGTTCGACCCCTGTCGCGGACGTCCAACTTAGGTATACCTTTTACTGTTTTTTAATTATTTTTTCAGATACAACTTTATTTATTTATGGCAATAAAAATTATTAAAACTGGGTATGTTAAACGTCATCCAAAACGGTTGATGTCGTCCGCGTGGCCTAATGGATAAGGCGTCTGACTTCGAATCAGAAGATTGCAGGTTCGACCCCTGTCGCGGACGTCTAACTTCGGTAAACCTTTTACTGTTTTTTAATTATTTTTTCATATACTTCTTTATTTATTTATGGCACTAAAAATTATTAAAACTGGGTATGTTAAACGTCATCCAAAACAGTTCATGTCGTCCGCGTGGATTAATGGATAAGGCGTCTGATTTCGAATCAGAAGATTGCAGGTTCGACCCCTGTCGCGGACGTCCAACTAATGTGATTTTTTTAATTATTTTTTCAGATACAACTTTATTTATTCATGGCACTAAAAATTACTAAAAATGGGTATGTTAAACGTCATCCAAAACTGTTGATGTTGTCCGCGTGGCCTAATGGTTAAGGCTTCTGTCTACGAATCAGAACATTGCAGTTTCGACCCCTGTCGCGGACGTCCAACTAATGTGATTTTTTTAATTATTTTTTCAGATACAACTATATTTATTTATGGCATTAAAAATTATTAAAACTGGGTATGTTAAACGTCATCCAAAACAGTTGATGTCGTCCGCGTGGCCTAATGGATAATGCGTCTGACTTCGAATCAGAAGATTGCGGGTTCGACCCCTGTCGCGGACGTCCAGCTTAGGTATACCTTTTACTGTTTTTTAGTTATTTTTTCAGATACAACTTTATTTATTCACGGCACTAAAAATTACTAAAAATGGGTATGTTAAACGTCAACCAAAACCGTTGATGTCGTCCGCGTGGCCTAATGGAAAAGGCGTCTGACTTCGAATCAGAAGATTGCAGGTTCGACCCCTGTCGCGGACGTCCAACTACTGTGAATTTTTAAATATTTTTTCAGTTACAATTTTATTTATTCATGGTACGAAAATATATTTAAATTGGATATGTTAAAACGTCATGCAATGTGTGTGGTGTCGTCCGCGTCTGACTTCGAATCAGAAGAGTGCAGGTTCGACCCTTGTCGCGGACGTCCAACTTCGGTAAACCTTTTACAGTTTTTTAATTATTTTTTCAGATACTACTTTATTTATTTATGGCACTAAAAATTACTAAAAATGGGTATGTTAAACGTCATCCAAACCAGTTGATGTCGTCCGCGTGGCCTAATGGATAAGGCGTCTGACTTCGAATCAGAAGATTGCAGGTTCGACCCCTGTCGCGGACGTCCAACTTAGGTATACCTTTTACTGTTTTTTAATTATTTTTTCAGATACAACTTTATTTATTTATGGCAATAAAAATTATTAAAACTGGGTATGTTAAACGTCATCCAAAACGGTTGATGTCGTCCGCGTGGCCTAATGGATAAGGCGTCTGACTTCGAATCAGAAGATTGCAGGTTCGACCCCTGTCGCGGACGTCTAACTTCGGTAAACCTTTTACTGTTTTTTAATTATTTTTTCATATACTTCTTTATTTATTTATGGCACTAAAAATTATTAAAACTGGGTATGTTAAACGTCATCCAAAACAGTTCATGTCGTCCGCGTGGATTAATGGATAAGGCGTCTGATTTCGAATCAGAAGATTGCAGGTTCGACCCCTGTCGCGGACGTCCAACTAATGTGATTTTTTTAATTATTTTTTCAGATACAACTTTATTTATTCATGGCACTAAAAATTACTAAAAATGGGTATGTTAAACGTCATCCAAAACTGTTGATGTTGTCCGCGTGGCCTAATGGTTAAGGCTTCTGTCTACGAATCAGAACATTGCAGTTTCGACCCCTGTCGCGGACGTCCAACTAATGTGATTTTTTTAATTATTTTTTCAGATACAACTATATTTATTTATGGCATTAAAAATTATTAAAACTGGGTATGTTAAACGTCATCCAAAACAGTTGATGTCGTCCGCGTGGCCTAATGGATAAGGCGTCTGACTTCGAATCAGAAGATTGCAGGTTCGATCCCTGTCGCGGACGTCCAACTTAGGTATACCTTTTACTGTTTTTTAATTATTTTTTCAGATACAACTTTATTTATTTATGGCACTAAAAATTATTAAAACTGGGTATGTTAAACGTCATCCAAAACAGTTGATGTCGTCCGCGTGGCCTAATGGATAAGGCGTCTGACTTCGAATAAGAAGATTGCCGGTTCGACCCCTGTCGCGGACGTCCAACTTAGGTAAATCTTTTATTATTTTTCAGATAAAACTTTATTTATTCATGGCACTAAAAATTACTAAAAACTGGTATGATAAACGTCATCCAAAACAGTTGATGTCATTCGCGAGGCCTAATGGATAAGGCGTCTGACTTCGAATCAGAAGATTGCAGGTTCGACCCCTGTCGCGGACGTCCAACTGCTGTGAATTTTTAAATATTTTTTCAGTTACAATTTTATTTATTCATGGTACGAAAATATATTTAAAATAGATATGTTAAAACGTCATGCAATGTGTGTGGTGTCGTCCGCGTGGGTTAATGGATAAGGCGTCTGACTTCGAATCAGAAGATTGCAGGTTCGACCCCTGTCGCGGACGTCCAACTAATGTGATTTTTTTAATTATTTTTTCAGATACAACTTTATTTATTTTTGGCATTAAAAATTATTAAAACTGGGTATGTTAAACGTCAACCAAAACAGTTGATGTCGTCCGCGTGGCCTAATGGATAAGGCGTCTGACTTCGAATCAGAAGATTGCAGGTTCGACCCCTGTCGCGGACGTCTAACTTCGGTAAACGTTTTACTGTTTTTTAATTATTTTTTCAGATACTACATTATTTATTTATGGCACTAAAAATTATTAAAACTGGGTATGATAAATGTCATCCAAAACAGTTGATGTCGTTCGCGAGGCCTAATGGATAAGGCGTCTGACTTCGAATCAGAAGATTGCAGGTTCGACCCCTATCGTGGACGTCCAACTACTGTGAATTTTTAAATTTTTTTTCAGTTACAAGTTTATTTATTCATGGTACCAAAATATATTTAAAATGGATATGTTAAAACGTCATGCAATGTGTGTGGTGTCGTCCGCGTGGATAATTGGATAAGGCGTCTGACTTCGAATCAGAAGATAGCAGGTTCTACCCCTGTCGCGGACGTCCAGCTTAGGTATACCTTATAATGTTTTTTAGTTATTTTTTCAGATACAACTTTATTTATTCATGGCACTAAAAATTACTAAAAATGGGTATGTTAAACGTCAACCAAAACAGTTGATGTCGTCCGCGTGGCCTAATGGATAAGGCGTCTGACTTCGAATCAAAAGATTGCAGGTTCGACCCCTGTCGCGGACGTCCAACTACTGTGAATTTTTAAATATTTTTTCAGTTACAATTTTATTTATTCATTGTACGAAAATATATTTAAAATGGATATGTTAAAACGTCATGCAATGTGTGTGGTGTCGTCCGCGTGGATTAATGGATAAGGCGTCTGACTTTGAATCAGAAGATTGCAGGTTCGACCCCTGTCGCGGACGTCCAACTAATGTGATTTTTTTAATTATTTTTTCAGATACAACTTTAATTATTCATGGCACTAAAAATTACTAAAATTGGGTATGTTAAACGTCATCCAAACCGGTTGATGTCGTCCGCGTGGCCTAATGGATAAGGCGTCTGACTTCGAATCAGAAGATTGCAGGTTCGACCCCTGTCGCGGACGTCCAATTAATGTGATTTTTTAAATTATTTTTTCAGATATAACTTTATTTATTCATGGCACTAAAAATTACTAAAAATGGTTATGTTAAACGTCATCCAAAACAGTTGATGTCGTCCGCGTGGCCTAATGGATAAGGCGTCTGACTTCGAATCAGAAGATTGCAGGTTCGATCCCTGTCGCGGACGTCCAACTTAGGTATACCTTTTACTGTTTTTTAATTATTTTTTCAGATACAACTTTATTTATTTATGGCACTAAAAATTATTAAAACTGGGTATGTTAAACGTCATCCAAAACAGTTGATGTCGTCCGCGTGGCCTAATGGATAAGGCGTCTGACTTCGAATAAGAAGATTGCAGGTTCGACCCCTGTCGCGGACGTCCAACTTAGGTAAATCTTTTATTATTTTTCAGATAAAACTTTATTTATTCATGGCACTAAAAATTACTAAAAACTGGTATGATAAACGTCATCCAAAACAGTTGATGTCATTCGCGAGGCCTAATGGATAAGGCGTCTGACTTCGAATCAGAAGATTGCAGGTTCGACCCCTATCGTGGACGTCCAACTACTGTGAATTTTTAAATTTTTTTTCAGTTACAAGTTTATTTATTCATGGTACCAAAATATATTTAAAATGGATATGTTAAAACGTCATGCAATGTGTGTGGTGTCGTCCGCGTCTGACTTCGAATCAGAAGAGTGCAGGTTCGACCCTTGTCGCGGACGTCCAACTTCGGTAAATGTTTTACAGTTTTTTAATTATTTTTTCAGATACTACTTTATTTATTTATGGCACTAAAAATTACTAAAAATGGGTATGTTAAACGTCATCCAAACCAGTTGATGTCGTCCGCGTGGCCTAATGGATAAGGCGTCTGACTTCGAATCAGAAGATTGCAGGTTCGACCCCTGTCGCGGACGTCTAATTAATGTGATTTTTTTTATTATTTTTTCAGATATAACTTTATTTATTTATGGCACTAAAAATTACTAAAAATGGGTATGTTAAACGTCAACCAAAACAGTTGATGTCGTCCGCGTGGCCTAAATGGAAAAGGCGTCTGACTTCGAATCAGAAGATTGCAGGTTCGACCCCTGTCGCGGACGTCCAACTAATTTGATTTTTTTAATTATTTTTTCAGATACAACTTTATTTATTTTTGTCATTAAAAATTATTAAAACTGGGTATGTTAAACGTCAACCAAAACAGTTGATGTCGTCCGCGTGGCCTAATGGATAAGGCGTCTGACTTCGAATCAGAAGATTGCAGGTTCTACCCCTGTCGCGGGCGTCCAGCTTAGGTATACCTTTTACTGTTTTTTAGTTATTTTTTCAGATACAACTTTATTTATTCATGGCACTAAAAATTACTAAAAATGGGTATGTTAAACGTCATCCAAAACAGTTGATGTCGTCCGCGTGGCCTAATGGATAAGGCGTCTGACTTCGAATCAGAAGATTGCAGGTTCGATCCCTGTCGCGGACGTCCAACTTAGGTATACCTTTTACTGTTTTTTAATTATTTTTTTAGATACAACTTTATTTATTTATGGCACTAAAAATTATTAAAACTGGGTATGTTAAACGTCATCTAAAACAGTTGATGTCGTCCGCGTGGCCTAATGGATAAGGCGTCTGACTTCGAATAAGAAGATTGCAGGTTCGACCCCTGTCGCGGACGTCCAACTTAGGTAAATCTTTTATTGTTTTTAATTATTTTTTCAGATAAAACTTTATTTATTCATGGCACTAAAAATTACTAAAAACTGGTATGTTAAACGTCATCCAAAACAGTTGATGTTGTCCGCGTGGCCTAATGGTTAAGGCTTCTGTCTACGAATCAGAACATTGCAGGTTCGGCCCCTGTCGCGGACGTCCAACTTTGGTAAATCTTTTACTGTTTTTTAATTATTTTTTCAGAAACTACTTTATTTATTTATGACACTAAAAATTAATAAAACTGGGTATGTTAAAAATCATCCAAAACAGTTGATGTCGTCCGCGTGGCCTAATGGATAAGGCGTCTGACTTCGAATCAGAAGATTGCAGGTTCGTCTCTGTCGCGGACGTCTAACTTCGATAAACCTTTTACTGTTTTTTAATTATTTTTTCAGATACTACTCTATTTATTTATGGCACTAAAAATTATTAAAACTGGGTACGTTAAACGTCATCCAAAACAGTTGATGTCGTTCGCGTGGCCTAATGGATAAGGCGTCTGACTTCGAATCAGAAGATTGCAGGTTCGACCCCTGTCGCGGACGTCCAACTAATGTGAATTTTTTAATTTTTTTTCATTAACTATTTTATTTATTCGTGGTA
Organism: Troglohyphantes excavatus; assembly: GCA_963932185.1. Classification (NCBI taxonomy): domain Eukaryota; kingdom Metazoa; phylum Arthropoda; class Arachnida; order Araneae; family Linyphiidae; genus Troglohyphantes; species Troglohyphantes excavatus. The sequence continues at coordinate 21,153,482 of OZ010678.1, forward strand.
ATAAAATATATTTAAAATGCATATGTTAAAACGTCATGCAATGTGTGTGGGATCGTCCGCGTGGCCTATTGGATAAGGCGTCTGACTTCGAATCGGAAGAGTGCAGGTTCGACCCTTGTCGCGGAAGTCTAACTTCGGTAAATCTTTTACTGTTTTTTAATTATTTTTTCAGAAACTACTTTATTTATTTATGGCACTAAAAATTATTAAAACTAGGTATGTTAAACGTCATCCAAAACTGTTGATGTTGTCCGCGTGGCCTAATGGTTAAGGCTTCTGTCTACGAATCAGAACATTGCAGGTTCGACCCCTGTCGCGGACGTCCAACTAATGTGATTTTTTTAATTATTTTTTCAGATACAACTATATTTATTTATGGCATTAAAAATTATTAAAACTGGGTATGTTAAACGTCATCCAAAACAGTTGATGTCGTCCGCGTGGCCTAATGGATAAGGCGTCTGACTTCGAATCAGAAGATTGCGGGTTCGACCCCTGTCGCGGACGTCCAGCTTAGGTATACCTTTTACTGTTTTTTAGTTATTTTTTCAGATACAACTTTATTTATTCACGGCACTAAAAATTACTAAAAATGGGTATGTTAAACGTCAACCAAACCCGTTGATGTCGTCCGCGTGGCCTAATGGAAAAGGCGTCTGACTTCGAATCAGAAGATTGCAGGTTCGACCCCTGTCGCGGACGTCCAACTACTGTGAATTTTTAAATATTTTTTCAGTTACAATTTTATTTATTCATGGTACGAAAATATATTTAAAGTGGATATGTTAAAACGTCATGCAATGTGTGTGGTGTCGTCCGCGTCTGACTTCGAATCAGAAGAGTGCAGGTTCGACCCTTGTCGCGGACGTCCAACTTCGGTAAACCTTTTACAGTTTTTTAATTATTTTTTCAGATACTACTTTATTTATTTATGGCACTAAAAATTACTAAAAATGGGTATGTTAAACGTCATCCAAACCAGTTGATGTCGTCCGCGTGGCCTAATGGATAAGGCGTCTGACTTCGAATCAGAAGATTGCAGGTTCGACCCCTGTCGCGGACGTCCAACTAATGTGATTTTTTAAATTATTTTTTCAGATACAATTTTATTTATTCATTGCACTAAAAATTACTAAAAATGGGTATGTTAAACGTCATCCATAACAGTTGATGTCGTCCGCGTGGCTTAATGGATAAGGCATCTGACTTCGAATCAGAAGATTGCAGGTTCGACCCCTGTCGCGGACGTCCAACTAGTGTGAATTTTTAAATTATTTTTCAGTTACAATTTTATTTATTCATGGTACGAAAATATATTTAAAATGGATATGTTAAAACGTCATGCAATGTGTGTGGTGTCGTCCGCGTGGATTAATGGATAAGGCGTCTGACTTCGAATCAGAAGATTGCAGGTTCGACCCCTGTCGCGGACGTCCAACTAATGTGATTTTTTTAATTATTTTTTCAGATACAACTTTATTTATTCATGGCACTAAAAATTACTAAAATTGGGTATGTTAAACGTCATCCAAACTAGTTGATGTCGTCCGCGTGGCCTAATGGATAAGGCGTCTGACTTCGAATCAGAAGATTGCAGGTTCGACCCCTGTCGTGGACGTCCAACTTAGGTATACCTTTTACTGTTTTTTAATTATTTTTTCAGATACAACTTTATTTATTTATGGCAATAAAAATTATTAAAACTGGGTATGTTAAACGTCATCCAAAACGGTTGATGTCGTCCGCGTGGCCTAATGGATAAGGCGTCTGACTTCGAATCAGAAGATTGCTTGCAGGTTCGACCCCTGTCGCGGACGTCCAACTAATGTGATTTTTTTAATTATTTTTTCAGATACAACTTTATTTATTCATGGCACTAAAAATTACTAAAAATGGGTATGTTAAACGTCATCCAAACCAGTTGATGTCGTCCGCGTGGCCTAATGGATAAGGCGTCTGACTTTGAATCTGAAGATTGCAGGTTCGACCCCTGTCGCGGACGTCCAACTAATTTGATTTTTTTAAATATTTTTTCAGATACAACTTAATTTATTTATGGCACTAAAAATTACTAAAATTGGGTATGTTAAACGTCATCCAAAACAGTTGATGTCGTCCGCGTGGCCTAATGGATAAGGCGTCTGACTTCGAATCAGAAGATTGCAGGTTCGACCCCTTTCGCGGACGTCCCACTACTGTGAATTTTTTAATTTTTTTTCAGTTACAATTTTATTTATTCGTGGTAATAAAATATATTTAAAATGGATATGTTAAAACGTCATGCAATGTGTGTGGTGTCGTCCGCGTCTGACTTCGAATCAGAAGAGTGCAGGTTCGACCCTTGTCGCGGACGTCCAACTTCGGTAAACCTTTTACAGTTTTTTAATTATTTTTTCAGATACTACTTTATTTATTTATGGCACTAAAAATTACTAAAAATGGGTATGTTAAACGTCATCCAAACCAGTTGATGTCGTCCGCGTGGCCTAATGGATAAGGCGACTGACTTTGAATCAGAAGATTGCAGGTTCGACCCCTGTCGCGGACGTCCAACTAATGTGATTTTTTTAATTATTTTTTCAGATACAACTTTAATTATTCATGGCACTAAAAATTACTAAAATTGGGTATGTTAAACGTCATCCAAACCGGTTGATGTCGTCCGCGTGGCCTAATGGATAAGGCGTCTGACTTCGAATCAGAAGATTGCAGGTTCGACCCCTGTCGCGGACGTCTAATTAATGTGATTTTTTTTATTATTTTTTCAGATATAACTTTATTTATTTATGGCACTAAAAATTACTAAAAATGGGTATGTTAAACGTCAACCAAAACAGTTGATGTCGTCCGCGTGGCCTAAATGGAAAAGGCGTCTGACTTCGAATCAGAAGATTGCAGGTTCGACCCCTGTCGCGGACGTCCAACTAATTTGATTTTTTTAATTATTTTTTCAGATACAACTTTATTTATTTTTGTCATTAAAAATTATTAAAACTGGGTATGTTAAACGTCAACCAAAACAGTTGATGTCGTCCGCGTGGCCTAATGGATAAGGCGTCTGACTTCGAATCAGAAGATTGCAGGTTCTACCCCTGTCGCGGGCGTCCAGCTTAGGTATACCTTTTACTGTTTTTTAGTTATTTTTTCAGATACAACTTTATTTATTCATGGCACTAAAAATTACTAAAAATGGGTATGTTAAACGTCATCCAAAACAGTTGATGTCGTCCGCGTGGCCTAATGGATAAGGCGTCTGACTTCGAATCAGAAGATTGCAGGTTCGATCCCTGTCGCGGACGTCCAACTTAGGTATACCTTTTACTGTTTTTTAATTATTTTTTTAGATACAACTTTATTTATTTATGGCACTAAAAATTATTAAAACTGGGTATGTTAAACGTCATCTAAAACAGTTGATGTCGTCCGCGTGGCCTAATGGATAAGGCGTCTGACTTCGAATAAGAAGATTGCAGGTTCGACCCCTGTCGCGGACGTCCAACTTAGGTAAATCTTTTATTGTTTTTAATTATTTTTTCAGATAAAACTTTATTTATTCATGGCACTAAAAATTACTAAAAACTGGTATGTTAAACGTCATCCAAAACAGTTGATGTTGTCCGCGTGGCCTAATGGTTAAGGCTTCTGTCTACGAATCAGAACATTGCAGGTTCGGCCCCTGTCGCGGACGTCCAACTTTGGTAAATCTTTTACTGTTTTTTAATTATTTTTTCAGAAACTACTTTATTTATTTATGACACTAAAAATTAATAAAACTGGGTATGTTAAAAATCATCCAAAACAGTTGATGTCGTCCGCGTGGCCTAATGGATAAGGCGTCTGACTTCGAATCAGAAGATTGCAGGTTCGTCTCTGTCGCGGACGTCTAACTTCGATAAACCTTTTACTGTTTTTTAATTATTTTTTCAGATACTACTCTATTTATTTATGGCACTAAAAATTATTAAAACTGGGTACGTTAAACGTCATCCAAAACAGTTGATGTCGTTCGCGTGGCCTAATGGATAAGGCGTCTGACTTCGAATCAGAAGATTGCAGGTTCGACCCCTGTCGCGGACGTCCAACTAATGTGAATTTTTTAATTTTTTTTCATTAACTATTTTATTTATTCGTGGTAATAAAATATATTTAAAATGCATATGTTAAAACGTCATGCAATGTGTGTGGGATCGTCCGCGTGGCCTATTGGATAAGGCGTCTGACTTCGAATCGGAAGAGTGCAGGTTCGACCCTTGTCGCGGAAGTCTAACTTCGGTAAATCTTTTACTGTTTTTTAATTATTTTTTCAGAAACTACTTTATTTATTTATGGCACTAAAAATTATTAAAACTAGGTATGTTAAACGTCATCCAAAACTGTTGATGTTGTCCGCGTGGCCTAATGGTTAAGGCTTCTGTCTACGAATCAGAACATTGCAGGTTCGACCCCTGTCGCGGACGTCCAACTAATGTGATTTTTTTAATTATTTTTTCAGATACAACTATATTTATTTATGGCATTAAAAATTATTAAAACTGGGTATGTTAAACGTCATCCAAAACAGTTGATGTCGTCCGCGTGGCCTAATGGATAAGGCGTCTGACTTCGAATCAGAAGATTGCGGGTTCGACCCCTGTCGCGGACGTCCAGCTTAGGTATACCTTTTACTGTTTTTTAGTTATTTTTTCAGATACAACTTTATTTATTCACGGCACTAAAAATTACTAAAAATGGGTATGTTAAACGTCAACCAAACCCGTTGATGTCGTCCGCGTGGCCTAATGGAAAAGGCGTCTGACTTCGAATCAGAAGATTGCAGGTTCGACCCCTGTCGCGGACGTCCAACTACTGTGAATTTTTAAATATTTTTTCAGTTACAATTTTATTTATTCATGGTACGAAAATATATTTAAAGTGGATATGTTAAAACGTCATGCAATGTGTGTGGTGTCGTCCGCGTCTGACTTCGAATCAGAAGAGTGCAGGTTCGACCCTTGTCGCGGACGTCCAACTTCGGTAAACCTTTTACAGTTTTTTAATTATTTTTTCAGATACTACTTTATTTATTTATGGCACTAAAAATTACTAAAAATGGGTATGTTAAACGTCATCCAAACCAGTTGATGTCGTCCGCGTGGCCTAATGGATAAGGCGTCTGACTTCGAATCAGAAGATTGCAGGTTCGACCCCTGTCGCGGACGTCCAACTAATGTGATTTTTTAAATTATTTTTTCAGATACAATTTTATTTATTCATTGCACTAAAAATTACTAAAAATGGGTATGTTAAACGTCATCCATAACAGTTGATGTCGTCCGCGTGGCTTAATGGATAAGGCATCTGACTTCGAATCAGAAGATTGCAGGTTCGACCCCTGTCGCGGACGTCCAACTAGTGTGAATTTTTAAATTATTTTTCAGTTACAATTTTATTTATTCATGGTACGAAAATATATTTAAAATGGATATGTTAAAACGTCATGCAATGTGTGTGGTGTCGTCCGCGTGGATTAATGGATAAGGCGTCTGACTTCGAATCAGAAGATTGCAGGTTCGACCCCTGTCGCGGACGTCCAACTAATGTGATTTTTTTAATTATTTTTTCAGATACAACTTTATTTATTCATGGCACTAAAAATTACTAAAATTGGGTATGTTAAACGTCATCCAAACTAGTTGATGTCGTCCGCGTGGCCTAATGGATAAGGCGTCTGACTTCGAATCAGAAGATTGCAGGTTCGACCCCTGTCGTGGACGTCCAACTTAGGTATACCTTTTACTGTTTTTTAATTATTTTTTCAGATACAACTTTATTTATTTATGGCAATAAAAATTATTAAAACTGGGTATGTTAAACGTCATCCAAAACGGTTGATGTCGTCCGCGTGGCCTAATGGATAAGGCGTCTGACTTCGAATCAGAAGATTGCTTGCAGGTTCGACCCCTGTCGCGGACGTCCAACTAATGTGATTTTTTTAATTATTTTTTCAGATACAACTTTATTTATTCATGGCACTAAAAATTACTAAAAATGGGTATGTTAAACGTCATCCAAACCAGTTGATGTCGTCCGCGTGGCCTAATGGATAAGGCGTCTGACTTTGAATCTGAAGATTGCAGGTTCGACCCCTGTCGCGGACGTCCAACTAATTTGATTTTTTTAAATATTTTTTCAGATACAACTTAATTTATTTATGGCACTAAAAATTACTAAAATTGGGTATGTTAAACGTCATCCAAAACAGTTGATGTCGTCCGCGTGGCCTAATGGATAAGGCGTCTGACTTCGAATCAGAAGATTGCAGGTTCGACCCCTTTCGCGGACGTCCCACTACTGTGAATTTTTTAATTTTTTTTCAGTTACAATTTTATTTATTCGTGGTAATAAAATATATTTAAAATGGATATGTTAAAACGTCATGCAATGTGTGTGGTGTCGTCCGCGTCTGACTTCGAATCAGAAGAGTGCAGGTTCGACCCTTGTCGCGGACGTCCAACTTCGGTAAACCTTTTACAGTTTTTTAATTATTTTTTCAGATACTACTTTATTTATTTATGGCACTAAAAATTACTAAAAATGGGTATGTTAAACGTCATCCAAACCAGTTGATGTCGTACGCGTGGCCTAATGGATAAGGCGTCTGACTTCGAATCAGAAGATTGCAGGTTCGACCCCTGTCGCGGACGTCCAACTAATGTGATTTTTTAAATTATTTTTTCAGATACAGCTTTATTTATTCATTGCACTAAAAATTACTAAAAATGGGTATGTTAAACGTCATCCAAAGCAGTTGATGTCGTCCGCGTGGCCTAATGGATAAGGCGTCTGACTTCGAATCAGAAGATAGCAGGTTCGACCCCTGTCGCGGACGTCCAACTAATGTGATTTTTTTAATTATTCTTTGAGATACAACTTTATTTATTCATGGCACTAAAAATTACTAAAAATGGGTATGTTAAACGTCATCCAAACCAGTTGATGTCGTCCGCGTGGCCTAATGGATAAGGCGTCTGACTTCGAATCAGAAGATTGCAGGTTCTACCCCTGTCGCGGACGTCCAGCTTAGGTATACCTTATAATGTTTTTTAGTTATTTTTTCAGATACAACTTTATTTATTCATGGCACTAAAAATTACTAAAAATGGGTATGTTAAACGTCAACCAAAACAGTTGATGTCGTCCGCGTGGCCTAATGGATAAGGCGTCTGACTTCGAATCAAAAGATTGCAGGTTCGACCCCTGTCGCGGACGTCCAACTACTGTGAATTTTTAAATATTTTTTCAGTTACAATTTTATTTATTCATTGTACGAAAATATATTTAAAATGGATATGTTAAAACGTCATGCAATGTGTGTGGTGTCGTCCGCGTGGATTAATGGATAAGGCGTCTGACTTTGAATCAGAAGATTGCAGGTTCGACCCCTGTCGCGGACGTCCAACTAATGTGATTTTTTTAATTATTTTTTCAGATACAACTTTAATTATTCATGGCACTAAAAATTACTAAAATTGGGTATGTTAAACGTCATCCAAACCGGTTGATGTCGTCCGCGTGGCCTAATGGATAAGGCGTCTGACTTCGAATCAGAAGATTGCAGGTTCGACCCCTGTCGCGGACGTCCAATTAATGTGATTTTTTAAATTATTTTTTCAGATATAACTTTATTTATTCATGGCACTAAAAATTACTAAAAATGGGTATGTTAAACGTCATCCAAACCAGTTGATGTCGTCCTCGTGGCCTAATGGATAAGGCGACTGACTTCGAATCAGAAGATTGCAGGTTCGACCCCTGTCGCGGACGTCCAACTAATGTGATTTTTTAAATTATTTTTTCAGATACAATTTTATTTATTCATTGCACTAAAAATTACTAAAAATGGGTATGTTAAACGTCATCCATAACAGTTGATGTCGTCCGCGTGGCTTAATGGATAAGGCATCTGACTTCGAATCAGAAGATTGCAGGTTCGACCCCTGTCGCGGACGTCCAACTACTGTGAATTTTTAAATTATTTTTCAGTTACAATTTTATTTATTCATGGTACGAAAATATATTTAAAATGGATATGTTAAAACGTCATGCAATGTGTGTGGTGTCGTCCGCGTGGATTAATGGATAAGGCGTCTGACTTTGAATCAGAAGATTGCAGGTTCGACCCCTGTCGCGGACGTCCAACTAATGTGATTTTTTTAATTATTTTTTCAGATACAACTTTAATTATTCATGGCACTAAAAATTACTAAAATTGGGTATGTTAAACGTCATCCAAACCGGTTGATGTCGTCCGCGTGGCCTAATGGATAAGGCGTCTGACTTCGAATCAGAAGATTGCAGGTTCGACCCCTGTCGCGGACGTCTAATTAATGTGATTTTTTTTATTATTTTTTCAGATATAACTTTATTTATTTATGGCACTAAAAATTACTAAAAATGGGTATGTTAAACGTCAACCAAAACAGTTGATGTCGTCCGCGTGGCCTAAATGGAAAAGGCGTCTGACTTCGAATCAGAAGATTGCAGGTTCGACCCCTGTCGCGGACGTCCAACTACTGTGAAGTTTTAAATATTTTTTCAGTTACAATTTTATTTATTCATGGTACGAAAATATATTTAAATTGGATATGTTAAAACGTCATGCAATGTGTGTGGTGTCGTCCGCGTGGATTAATGGATAAGGCGTCTGACTTCGAATCAGAAGATTGCAGGTTCGACCCCTGTCGCGGACGTCCAACTAATTTGATTTTTTTAATTATTTTTTCAGATACAACTTTATTTATTTTTGTCATTAAAAATTATTAAAACTGGGTATGTTAAACGTCAACCAAAACAGTTGATGTCGTCCGCGTGGCCTAATGGATAAGGCGTCTGACTTCGAATCAGAAGATTGCAGGTTCTACCCCTGTCGCGGGCGTCCAGCTTAGGTATACCTTTTACTGTTTTTTAGTTATTTTTTCAGATACAACTTTATTTATTCATGGCACTAAAAATTACTAAAAATGGGTATGTTAAACGTCATCCAAAACAGTTGATGTCGTCCGCGTGGCCTAATGGATAAGGCGTCTGACTTCGAATCAGAAGATTGCAGGTTCGATCCCTGTCGCGGACGTCCAACTTAGGTATACCTTTTACTGTTTTTTAATTATTTTTTTAGATACAACTTTATTTATTTATGGCACTAAAAATTATTAAAACTGGGTATGTTAAACGTCATCTAAAACAGTTGATGTCGTCCGCGTGGCCTAATGGATAAGGCGTCTGACTTCGAATAAGAAGATTGCAGGTTCGACCCCTGTCGCGGACGTCCAACTTAGGTAAATCTTTTATTGTTTTTAATTATTTTTTCAGATAAAACTTTATTTATTCATGGCACTAAAAATTACTAAAAACTGGTATGTTAAACGTCATCCAAAACAGTTGATGTTGTCCGCGTGGCCTAATGGTTAAGGCTTCTGTCTACGAATCAGAACATTGCAGGTTCGGCCCCTGTCGCGGACGTCCAACTTTGGTAAATCTTTTACTGTTTTTTAATTATTTTTTCAGAAACTACTTTATTTATTTATGACACTAAAAATTAATAAAACTGGGTATGTTAAAAATCATCCAAAACAGTTGATGTCGTCCGCGTGGCCTAATGGATAAGGCGTCTGACTTCGAATCAGAAGATTGCAGGTTCGTCTCTGTCGCGGACGTCTAACTTCGATAAACCTTTTACTGTTTTTTAATTATTTTTTCAGATACTACTCTATTTATTTATGGCACTAAAAATTATTAAAACTAGGTATGTTAAACGTCATCCAAAACTGTTGATGTTGTCCGCGTGGCCTAATGGTTAAGGCTTCTGTCTACGAATCAGAACATTGCAGGTTCGACCCCTGTCGCGGACGTCCAACTAATGTGATTTTTTTAATTATTTTTTCAGATACAACTATATTTATTTATGGCATTAAAAATTATTAAAACTGGGTATGTTAAACGTCATCCAAAACAGTTGATGTCGTCCGCGTGGCCTAATGGATAAGGCGTCTGACTTCGAATCAGAAGATTGCGGGTTCGACCCCTGTCGCGGACGTCCAGCTTAGGTATACCTTTTACTGTTTTTTAGTTATTTTTTCAGATACAACTTTATTTATTCACGGCACTAAAAATTACTAAAAATGGGTATGTTAAACGTCAACCAAACCCGTTGATGTCGTCCGCGTGGCCTAATGGAAAAGGCGTCTGACTTCGAATCAGAAGATTGCAGGTTCGACCCCTGTCGCGGACGTCCAACTACTGTGAATTTTTAAATATTTTTTCAGTTACAATTTTATTTATTCATGGTACGAAAATATATTTAAAGTGGATATGTTAAAACGTCATGCAATGTGTGTGGTGTCGTCCGCGTCTGACTTCGAATCAGAAGAGTGCAGGTTCGACCCTTGTCGCGGACGTCCAACTTCGGTAAACCTTTTACAGTTTTTTAATTATTTTTTCAGATACTACTTTATTTATGGCACTAAAAATTACTAAAAATGGGTATGTTAAACGTCATCCAAACCAGTTGATGTCGTCCGCGTGGCCTAATGGATAAGGCGTCTGACTTCGAATCAGAACATTGCAGGTTCGACCCCTGTCGCGGACGTCCAACTAATGTGATTTTTTAAATTATTTTTTCAGATACAATTTTATTTATTCATTGCACTAAAAATTACTAAAAATGGGTATGTTAAACGTCATCCATAACAGTTGATGTCGTCCGCGTGGCTTAATGGATAAGGCATCTGACTTCGAATCAGAAGATTGCAGGTTCGACCCCTGTCGCGGACGTCCAACTAGTGTGAATTTTTAAATTATTTTTCAGTTACAATTTTATTTATTCATGGTACGAAAATATATTTAAAATGGATATGTTAAAACGTCATGCAATGTGTGTGGTGTCGTCCGCGTGGATTAATGGATAAGGCGTCTGACTTCGAATCAGAAGATTGCAGGTTCGACCCCTGTCGCGGACGTCCAACTAATGTGATTTTTTTAATTATTTTTTCAGATACAACTTTATTTATTCATGGCACTAAAAATTACTAAAATTGGGTATGTTAAACGTCATCCAAACTAGTTGATGTCGTCCGCGTGGCCTAATGGATAAGGCGTCTGACTTCGAATCAGAAGATTGCAGGTTCGACCCCTGTCGTGGACGTCCAACTTAGGTATACCTTTTACTGTTTTTTAATTATTTTTTCAGATACAACTTTATTTATTTATGGCAATAAAAATTATTAAAACTGGGTATGTTAAACGTCATCCAAAACGGTTGATGTCGTCCGCGTGGCCTAATGGATAAGGCGTCTGACTTCGAATCAGAAGATTGCTTGCAGGTTCGACCCCTGTCGCGGACGTCCAACTAATGTGATTTTTTTAATTATTTTTTCAGATACAACTTTATTTATTCATGGCACTAAAAATTACTAAAAATGGGTATGTTAAACGTCATCCAAACCAGTTGATGTCGTCCGCGTGGCCTAATGGATAAGGCGTCTGACTTTGAATCTGAAGATTGCAGGTTCGACCCCTGTCGCGGACGTCCAACTAATTTGATTTTTTTAAATATTTTTTCAGATACAACTTAATTTATTTATGGCACTAAAAATTACTAAAATTGGGTATGTTAAACGTCATCCAAAACAGTTGATGTCGTCCGCGTGGCCTAATGGATAAGGCGTCTGACTTCGAATCAGAAGATTGCAGGTTCGACCCCTTTCGCGGACGTCCCACTACTGTGAATTTTTTAATTTTTTTTCAGTTACAATTTTATTTATTCGTGGTAATAAAATATATTTAAAATGGATATGTTAAAACGTCATGCAATGTGTGTGGTGTCGTCCGCGTCTGACTTCGAATCAGAAGAGTGCAGGTTCGACCCTTGTCGCGGACGTCCAACTTCGGTAAACCTTTTACAGTTTTTTAATTATTTTTTCAGATACTACTTTATTTATTTATGGCACTAAAAATTACTAAAAATGGGTATGTTAAACGTCATCCAAACCAGTTGATGTCGTACGCGTGGCCTAATGGATAAGGCGTCTGACTTCGAATCAGAAGATTGCAGGTTCGACCCCTGTCGCGGACGTCCAACTAATGTGATTTTTTAAATTATTTTTTCAGATACAGCTTTATTTATTCATTGCACTAAAAATTACTAAAAATGGGTATGTTAAACGTCATCCAAAACAGTTGATGTCGTCCGCGTGGCTTAATGGATAAGGCATCTGACTTCGAATCAGAAGATTGCAGGTTCGACCCCTGTCGCGGACGTCCGACTACTGTGAATTTTTAAATTATTTTTCAGTTACAATTTTATTTATTCATGGTACGAAAATATATTTAAAATGGATATGTTAAAACGTCATGCAATGTGTGTGATGTCGTCCGCGTGGATTAATGGATAAGGCGTCTGACTTCGAATCAGAAGATTGCAGGTTCGACCCCTGTCGCGGACGTCCAACTAATGTGATTTTTTAAATTATTTTTCCAGATATAACTTTATTTATTCATGGCACTAAAAATTACTAAAAATGGGTATGTTAAACGTCATCCAAAACAGTTGATGTCGTCCGCGTGGCCTAATGGATAAGGCGTCTGACTTCGAATCAGAAGATTGCAGGTTCGACCCCTGTCGTAGACGTCCAACTTAGGTATACCTTTTACTGTTTTTTAATTATTTTTTCAGATACAACTTTATTTATTTATGGCAATAAAAATTATTAAAACTGGGTATGTTAAACGTCATCCAAAACGGTTGATGTCGTCCGCGTGGCCTAATGGATAAGGCGTCTGACTTCGAATCAGAAGATTGCAGGTTCGACCCCTGTCGCGGACGTCTAACTTCGGTAAACCTTTTACTGTTTTTTAATTATTTTTTCATATACTTCTTTATTTATTTATGGCACTAAAAATTATTAAAACTGGGTATGTTAAACGTCATCCAAAACAGTTCATGTCGTTCGCGAGGCCTAATGGATAAGGCGTCTGATTTCGAATCAGAAGATTGCAGGTTCGACCCCTGTCGCGGACGTCCAACTAATGTGATTTTTTTAATTATTTTTTCAGATACAACTTTATTTATTCATGGCACTAAAAATTACTAAAAATGGGTATGTTAAACGTCATCCAAAACTGTTGATGTTGTCCGCGTGGCCTAATGGTTAAGGCTTCTGTCTACGAATCAGAACATTGCAGGTTCGACCCCTGTCGCGGACATCCAACTAATGTGATTTTTTTAATTATTTTTTCAGATACAACTATATTTATTTATGGCATTAAAAATTATTAAAACTGGGTATGTTAAACGTCAATTAAAACAGTTGATGTCGTCCGCGTGGCCTAATGGATAAGGCGTCTGACTTCGAATCAGAAGATTGCAGGTTCGACCCCTGTCGCGGACGTCCAACTAATGTGATTTTTTAAATTATTTTTTCAGATACAATTTTATTTATTCATTGCACTAAAAATTACTAAAAATGGGTATGTTAAACGTCATCCAAAACAGTTGATGTCGTCCGCGGGCTTAATGGATAAGGCATCTGACTTCGAATCAGAAGATTGCAGGTTCGACCCCTGTCGCGGACGTCCAACTACTGTGAATTTTTAAATTATTTTTCAGTTACAATTTTATTTATTCATGGTACGAAAATATATTTAAAATGGATATGTTAAAACGTCATGCAATGTGTGTGGTGTCGTCCGCGTGGATTAATGGATAAGGCGTCTGACTTCAAATCAGAAGATTGCAGGTTCGACCCCTGTCGCGGACGTCCAACTAATGTGATTTTTTTAAGAATTTTTTCAGATACAACTTTATTTATTCATGGCACTAAAAATTACTAAAATTGGGTATGTTAAACGTCATCCAAACTAGTTGATGTCGTCCGCGTGGCCTAATGGATAAGGCGTCTGACTTCGAATCAGAAGATTGCAGGTTCGACCCCTGTCGTGGACGTCCAACTTAGGTATACCTTTTACTGTTTTTTAATTATTTTTTCAGATACAACTATATTTATTTATGGCATTAAAAATTATTAAAACTGGGTATGTTAAACGTCATCCAAAACAGTTGATGTCGTCCGCGTGGCCTAATGGATAATGCGTCTGACTTCGAATCAGAAGATTGCGGGTTCGACCCCTGTCGCGGACGTCCAGCTTAGGTATACCTTTTACTGTTTTTTAGTTATTTTTTCAGATACAACTTTATTTATTCACGGCACTAAAAATTACTAAAAATGGGTATGTTAAACGTCAACCAAAACCGTTGATGTCGTCCGCGTGGCCTAATGGAAAAGGCGTCTGACTTCGAATCAGAAGATTGCAGGTTCGACCCCTGTCGCGGACGTCCAACTACTGTGAATTTTTAAATATTTTTTCAGTTACAATTTTATTTATTCATGGTACGAAAATATATTTAAATTGGATATGTTAAAACGTCATGCAATGTGTGTGGTGTCGTCCGCGTCTGACTTCGAATCAGAAGAGTGCAGGTTCGACCCTTGTCGCGGACGTCCAACTTCGGTAAACCTTTTACAGTTTTTTAATTATTTTTTCAGATACTACTTTATTTATTTATGGCACTAAAAATTACTAAAAATGGGTATGTTAAACGTCATCCAAACCAGTTGATGTCGTCCGCGTGGCCTAATGGATAAGGCGTCTGACTTCGAATCAGAAGATTGCAGGTTCGACCCCTGTCGCGGACGTCCAACTTAGGTATACCTTTTACTGTTTTTTAATTATTTTTTCAGATACAACTTTATTTATTTATGGCAATAAAAATTATTAAAACTGGGTATGTTAAACGTCATCCAAAACGGTTGATGTCGTCCGCGTGGCCTAATGGATAAGGCGTCTGACTTCGAATCAGAAGATTGCAGGTTCGACCCCTGTCGCGGACGTCTAACTTCGGTAAACCTTTTACTGTTTTTTAATTATTTTTTCATATACTTCTTTATTTATTTATGGCACTAAAAATTATTAAAACTGGGTATGTTAAACGTCATCCAAAACAGTTCATGTCGTTCGCGAGGCCTAATGGATAAGGCGTCTGATTTCGAATCAGAAGATTGCAGGTTCGACCCCTGTCGCGGACGTCCAACTAATGTGATTTTTTTAATTATTTTTTCAGATACAACTTTATTTATTCATGGCACTAAAAATTACTAAAAATGGGTATGTTAAACGTCATCCAAAACTGTTGATGTTGTCCGCGTGGCCTAATGGTTAAGGCTTCTGTCTACGAATCAGAACATTGCAGTTTCGACCCCTGTCGCGGACGTCCAACTAATGTGATTTTTTTAATTATTTTTTCAGATACAACTATATTTATTTATGGCATTAAAAATTATTAAAACTGGGTATGTTAAACGTCAATTAAAACAGTTGATGTCGTCCGCGTGGCCTAATGGATAAGGCGTCTGACTTCGAATCAGAAGATTGCGGGTTCGACCCCTGTCGCGGACGTCCAGATTTGGTATACCTTTTACTGTTTTTTAGTTATTTTTTCAGATACAACTTTATTTATTCACGGCACTAAAAATTACTAAAAATGGGTATGTTAAACGTCAACCAAAACAGTTGATGTCGTCCGCGTGGCCTAATGGAAAAGGCGTCTGACTTCGAATCAGAAGATTGCAGGTTCGACCCCTGTCGCGGACGTCAAACTAATGTGATTTTTTTAATTATTTTTTCAGATACAACTTTATTTATTCATGGCACTAAAAATTACTAAAAATGGGTATGTTAAACGTCATCCAAACCAGTTGATGTCGTCCGCGTGGCCTGATGGATAAGGCGTCTGACTTTAAATCAGAAGAGTGCAGGTTCGACCCTTGTCGCGGACGTCCAACTTCGGTAAACCTTTTACAGTTTTTTAATTATTTTTTCAGATACTACTTTATTTATTTATGGCACTAAAAATTACTAAAAATGGGTATGTTAAACGTCATCCAAACCAGTTGATGTCGTCCGCGTGGCCTAATGGATAAGGCGTCTGACTTCGAATCAGAAGATTGCAGGTTCGACCCCTGTCGCGGACGTCCAACTAATGTGATTTTTTAAATTATTTTTTCAGATACAGCTTTATTTATTCATTGCACTAAAAATTACTAAAAATGGGTATGTTAAACGTCAACCAAAACCGTTGATGTCGTCCGCGTGGCCTAATGGAAAAGGCGTCTGACTTCGAATCAGAAGATTGCAGGTTCGACCCCTGTCGCGGACGTCCAACTACTGTGAATTTTTAAATATTTTTTCAGTTACAATTTTATTTATTCATGGTACGAAAATATATTTAAATTGGATATGTTAAAACGTCATCCAATGTGTGTGGTGTCGTCCGCGTCTGACTTCGAATCAGAAGAGTGCAGGTTCGACCCTTGTCGCGGACGTCCAACTTCGGTAAACCTTTTACAGTTTTTTAATTATTTTTTCAGATACTACTTTATTTATTTATGGCACTAAAAATTACTAAAAATGGGTATGTTAAACGTCATCCAAACCAGTTGATGTCGTCCGCGTGGCCTAATGGATAAGGCGTCTGACTTCGAATCAGAAGATTGCAGGTTCGACCCCTGTCGCGGACGTCCAACTAATGTTATTTTTTAAATTATTTTTTCAGATACAATTTTATTTATTCATTGCACTAAAAATTACTAAAAATGGGTATGTTAAACGTCATCCAAAACAGTTGATGTCGTCCGCGTGGCTTAATGGATAAGGCATCTGACTTCGAATCAGAAGATTGCAGGTTCGACCCCTGTCGCGGACGTCCAACTACTGTGAATTTTTAAATTATTTTTCAGTTACAATTTTATTTATTCATGGTACGAAAATATATTTAAAATGGATATGTTAAAACGTCATGAAATGTGTGTGGTGTCGTCCGCGTGGATTAATGGATAAGGCGTCTGACTTCAAATCAGAAGATTGCAGGTTCGACCCCTGTCGCGGACGTCCAACTAATGTGATTTTTTTAAGTATTTTTTCAGATACAACTTTATTTATTCATGGCACTAAAAATTACTAAATTTGGGTATGTTAAACGTCATCCAAACTAGTTGATGTCGTCCGCGTGGCCTAATGGATAAGGCGTCTGACTTCGAATCAAAAGATTGCAGGTTCGACCCCTGTCGTGGACGTCCAACTTAGGTATACCTTTTACTGTTTTTTAATTATTTTTTCAGATACAACTTTATTTATTTATGGCAATAAAAATTATTAAAACTGGGTATGTTAAACGTCATCCAAAACGGTTGATGTCGTCCGCGTGGCCTAATGGATAAGGCGTCTGACTTCGAATCAGAAGATTGCAGGTTCGACCCCTGTCGCGGACGTCTAACTTCGGTAAACCTTTTACTGTTTTTTAATTATTTTTTCATATACTTCTTTATTTATTTATGGCACTAAAAATTATTAAAACTGGGTATGTTAAACGTCATCCAAAACAGTTCATGTCGTTCGCGAGGCCTAATGGATAAGGCGTCTGATTTTGAATCAGAAGATTGCAGGTTCGACCCCTGTCGCGGACGTCCAACTAATGTGATTTTTTTAATTATTTTTTCAGATACAACTTTATTTATTCATGGCACTAAAAATTACTAAAAATGGGTATGTTAAACGTCATCCAAAACTGTTGATGTTGTCCGCGTGGCCTAATGGTTAAGGCTTCTGTCTACGAATCAGAACATTGCAGTTTCGACCCCTGTCGCGGACGTCCAACTAATGTGATTTTTTTAATTATTTTTTCAGATACAACTATATTTATTTATGGCATTAAAAATTATTAAAACTGGGTATGTTAAACGTCAATTAAAACAGTTGATGTCGTCCGCGTGGCCTAATGGATAAGGCGTCTGACTTCGAATCAGAAGATTGCGGGTTCGACCCCTGTCGCGGACGTCCAGATTAGGTATACCTTTTACTGTTTTTTAGTTATTTTTTCAGATACAATTTTATTTATTCACGGCACTAAAAATTACTAAAAATGGGTATGTTAAACGTCAACCAAAACAGTTGATGTCGTCCGCGTGGCCTAATGGAAAAGGCGTCTGACTTCGAATCAGAAGATTGCAGGTTCGACCCCTGTCGCGGACGTCAAACTAATGTGATTTTTTTAATTATTTTTTCAGATACAACTTTATTTATTCATGGCACTAAAAATTACTAAAAATGGGTATGTTAAACGTCATCCAAACCAGTTGATGTCGTCCGCGTGGCCTGATGGATAAGGCGTCTGACTTTAAATCAGAAGAGTGCAGGTTCGACCCTTGTCGCGGACGTCCAACTTCGGTAAACCTTTTACAGTTTTTTAATTATTTTTTCAGATACTACTTTATTTATTTATGGCACTAAAAATTACTAAAAATGGGTATGTTAAACGTCATCCAAACCAGTTGATGTCGTCCGCGTGGCCTAATGGATAAGGCGTCTGACTTCGAATCAGAAGATTGCAGGTTCGACCCCTGTCGCGGACGTCCAACTAATGTGATTTTTTAAATTATTTTTTCAGATACAGCTTTATTTATTCATTGCACTAAAAATTACTAAAAATGGGTATGTTAAACGTCATCCAAAACAGTTGATGTCGTCCGCGTGGCTTAATGGATAAGGCATCTGACTTCGATTCAGAAGATTGCAGGTTCGACCCCTGTCGCGGACGTCCAACTACTGTGAATTTTTAAATTATTTTTCAGTTACAATTTTATTTATTCATGGTACGAAAATATATTTAAAATGGATATGTTCAAACGTCATGCAATGTGTGTGGTGTCGTCCGCGTGGATTAATGGATAAGGCGTCTGACTTCGAATCAGAAGATTGCAGGTTCGACCCCTGTCGCGGACGTCCAACTAATGTGATTTTTTTAATTATTTTTTCAGATACAACTTTATATATTCATGGCACTAAAAATTACTAAAATTGGGTATGTTAAACGTCATCCAAACTGGTTGATGTCGTCCGCGTGGCCTAATGGATAAGGCGTCGGACTTCGAATCAGAAGATTGCAGGTTCGACCCCTGTCGTGGACGTCCAACTTAGGTATACCTTTTACTGTTTTTTAAATATTTTTTCAGATACAACTTTATTTATTTATGGCAATAAAAATTATTAAAACTGGGTATGTTAAACGTCATCCAAAACGGTTGATGTCGTCCGCGTGGCCAATGGATAAGGCGTCTGACTTCGAATCAGAACATTGCAGGTTCGACCCCTGTCGCGGACGTCCAACTAATGTGATTTTTTTAATTATTTTTTCAGATACAACTATATTTATTTATGGCATTAAAAATTATTAAAACTGGGTATGTTAAACGTCAATTAAAACAGTTGATGTCGTCCGCGTGGCCTAATGGATAAGGCGTCTGACTTCGAATCAGAAGATTGCGGGTTCGACCCCTGTCGCGGACGTCCAGCTTAGGTATACCTTTTACTGTTTTTTAGTTATTTTTTCAGATACAACTTTATTTATTCACGGCACTAAAAATTACTAAAAATGGGTATGTTAAACGTCAACCAAAACAGTTGATGTCGTCCGCGTGGCCTAATGGAAAAGGCGTCTGACTTCGAATCAGAAGATTGCAGGTTCGACCCCTGTCGCGGACGTCAAACTAATGTGATTTTTTTAATTATTTTTTCAGATACAACTTTATTTATTCATGGCACTAAAAATTACTAAAAATGGGTATGTTAAACGTCATCCAAACCAGTTGATGTCGTCCGCGTGGCCTAATGGATAAGGCGTCTGACTTTGAATCAGAAGAGTGCAGGTTCGACCCTTGTCGCGGACGTCCAACTTCGGTAAACCTTTTACAGTTTTTTAATTATTTTTTCAGATACTACTTTATTTATTTATGGCACTAAAAATTATTAAAACTGGGTATGTTAAACGTCATCCAAAACAGTTCATGTCGTTCGCGAGGCCTAATGGATAAGGCGTCTGACTTCGTATCAGAAGATTGCAGGTTCGACTTCTGTCGCGGACGTCCAACTAATGTGATTTTTTTAATTATTTTTTCAGATACAACTTTATTTATTCATGGCACTAAAATTGGGTATGATAAACGTCATCCAAACCGGTTGATGTCGTCCGCGTGGCCTAATGGATAAGGCGTCTGACTTCGAATCAGAAGATTGCAGGTTCGACCCCTTTCGCGGACGTCCCACTACTGTGAATTTTTTAATTTTTTTTCAGTTACAATTTTATTTATTCGTGGTAATAAAATATATTTAAAATGGATATGTTAAAACGTCATGCAATGTGTGTGGTGTCGTCCGCGTCTGACTTCGAATCAGAAGAGTGCAGGTTCGACCCTTGTCGCGGACGTCCAACTTCGGTAAACCTTTTACAGTTTTTTAATTATTTTTTCAGATACTACTTTATTTATTTATGGCACTAAAAATTACTAAAAATGGGTATGTTAAACGTCATCCAAACCAGTTGATGTCGTACGCGTGGCCTAATGGATAAGGCGTCTGACTTCGAATCAGAAGATTGCAGGTTCGACCCCTGTCGCGGACGTCCAACTAATGTGATTTTTTAAATTATTTTTTCAGATACAGCTTTATTTATTCATTGCACTAAAAATTACTAAAAATGGGTATGTTAGATGTCATCCAAAACAGTTGATGTCGTCCGCGTGGCTTAATGGATAAGGCATCTGACTTCGAATCAGAAGATTGCAGGTTCGACCCCTGTCGCGGACGTCCAACTACTGTGAATTTTTAAATTATTTTTCAGTTACAATTTTATTTATTCATGGTACGAAAATATATTTAAAATGGATATGTTAAAACGTCATGAAATGTGTGTGGTGTCGTCCGCGTGGATTAATGGATAAGGCGTCTGACTTCAAATCAGAAGATTGCAGGTTCGACCCCTGTCGCGGACGTCCAACTAATGTGATTTTTTTAAGTATTTTTTCAGATACAACTTTATTTATTCATGGCACTAAAAATTACTAAATTTGGGTATGTTAAACGTCATCCAAACTAGTTGATGTCGTCCGCGTGGCCTAATGGATAAGGCGTCTGACTTCGAATCAAAAGATTGCAGGTTCGACCCCTGTCGTGGACGTCCAACTTAGGTATACCTTTTACTGTTTTTTAATTATTTTTTCAGATACAACTTTATTTATTTATGGCAATAAAAATTATTAAAACTGGGTATGTTAAACGTCATCCAAAACGGTTGATGTCGTCCGCGTGGCCTAATGGATAAGGCGTCTGACTTCGAATCAGAAGATTGCAGGTTCGACCCCTGTCGCGGACGTCCAACTAATGTGATTTTTTAAATTATTTTTTCAGATACAGCTTTATTTATTCATTGCACTAAAAATTACTAAAAATGGGTATGTTAAACGTCATCCAAAACAGTTGATGTCGTCCGCGTGGCTTAATGGATAAGGCATCTGACTTCGATTCAGAAGATTGCAGGTTCGACCCCTGTCGCGGACGTCCAACTACTGTGAATTTTTAAATTATTTTTCAGTTACAATTTTATTTATTCATGGTACGAAAATATATTTAAAATGGATATGTTCAAACGTCATGCAATGTGTGTGGTGTCGTCCGCGTGGATTAATGGATAAGGCGTCTGACTTCGAATCAGAAGATTGCAGGTTCGACCCCTGTCGCGGACGTCCAACTAATGTGATTTTTTTAATTATTTTTTCAGATACAACTTTATATATTCATGGCACTAAAAATTACTAAAATTGGGTATGTTAAACGTCATCCAAACTGGTTGATGTCGTCCGCGTGGCCTAATGGATAAGGCGTCGGACTTCGAATCAGAAGATTGCAGGTTCGACCCCTGTCGTGGACGTCCAACTTAGGTATACCTTTTACTGTTTTTTAAATATTTTTTCAGATACAACTTTATTTATTTATGGCAATAAAAATTATTAAAACTGGGTATGTTAAACGTCATCCAAAACGGTTGATGTCGTCCGCGTGGCCAATGGATAAGGCGTCTGACTTCGAATCAGAACATTGCAGGTTCGACCCCTGTCGCGGACGTCCAACTAATGTGATTTTTTTAATTATTTTTTCAGATACAACTATATTTATTTATGGCATTAAAAATTATTAAAACTGGGTATGTTAAACGTCAATTAAAACAGTTGATGTCGTCCGCGTGGCCTAATGGATAAGGCGTCTGACTTCGAATCAGAAGATTGCGGGTTCGACCCCTGTCGCGGACGTCCAGCTTAGGTATACCTTTTACTGTTTTTTAGTTATTTTTTCAGATACAACTTTATTTATTCACGGCACTAAAAATTACTAAAAATGGGTATGTTAAACGTCAACCAAAACAGTTGATGTCGTCCGCGTGGCCTAATGGAAAAGGCGTCTGACTTCGAATCAGAAGATTGCAGGTTCGACCCCTGTCGCGGACGTCAAACTAATGTGATTTTTTTAATTATTTTTTCAGATACAACTTTATTTATTCATGGCACTAAAAATTACTAAAAATGGGTATGTTAAACGTCATCCAAACCAGTTGATGTCGTCCGCGTGGCCTAATGGATAAGGCGTCTGACTTTGAATCAGAAGAGTGCAGGTTCGACCCTTGTCGCGGACGTCCAACTTCGGTAAACCTTTTACAGTTTTTTAATTATTTTTTCAGATACTACTTTATTTATTTATGGCACTAAAAATTATTAAAACTGGGTATGTTAAACGTCATCCAAAACAGTTCATGTCGTTCGCGAGGCCTAATGGATAAGGCGTCTGACTTCGTATCAGAAGATTGCAGGTTCGACTTCTGTCGCGGACGTCCAACTAATGTGATTTTTTTAATTATTTTTTCAGATACAACTTTATTTATTCATGGCACTAAAATTGGGTATGATAAACGTCATCCAAACCGGTTGATGTCGTCCGCGTGGCCTAATGGATAAGGCGTCTGACTTCGAATCAGAAGATTGCAGGTTCGACCCCTTTCGCGGACGTCCCACTACTGTGAATTTTTTAATTTTTTTTCAGTTACAATTTTATTTATTCGTGGTAATAAAATATATTTAAAATGGATATGTTAAAACGTCATGCAATGTGTGTGGTGTCGTCCGCGTCTGACTTCGAATCAGAAGAGTGCAGGTTCGACCCTAGTCGCGGACGTCCAACTTCGGTAAACCTTTTACAGTTTTTTAATTATTTTTTCAGATACTACTTTATTTATTTATGGCACTAAAAATTACTAAAAATGGGTATGTTAAACGTCATCCAAACCAGTTGATGTCGTACGCGTGGCCTAATGGATAAGGCGTCTGACTTCGAATCAGAAGATTGCAGGTTCGACCCCTGTCGCGGACGTCCAACTAATGTGATTTTTTAAATTATTTTTTCAGATACAGCTTTATTTATTCATTGCACTAAAAATTACTAAAAATGGGTATGTTAGATGTCATCCAAAACAGTTGATGTCGTCCGCGTGGCTTAATGGATAAGGCATCTGACTTCGAATCAGAAGATTGCAGGTTCGACCCCTGTCGCGGACGTCCAACTACTGTGAATTTTTAAATTATTTTTCAGTTACAATTTTATTTATTCATGGTACGAAAATATATTTAAAATGGATATGTTAAAACGTCATGAAATGTGTGTGGTGTCGTCCACGTGGATTAATGGATAAGGCGTCTGACTTCAAATCAGAAGATTGCAGGTTCGACCCCTGTCGCGGACGTCCAACTAATGTGATTTTTTTAAGTATTTTTTCAGATACAACTTTATTTATTCATGGCACTAAAAATTACTAAATTTGGGTATGTTAAACGTCATCCAAACTAGTTGATGTCGTCCGCGTGGCCTAATGGATAAGGCGTCTGACTTCGAATCAAAAGATTGCAGGTTCGACCCCTGTCGTGGACGTCCAACTTAGGTATACCTTTTACTGTTTTTTAATTATTTTTTCAGATACAACTTTATTTATTTATGGCAATAAAAATTATTAAAACTGGGTATGTTAAACGTCATCCAAAACGGTTGATGTCGTCCGCGTGGCCTAATGGATAAGGCGTCTGACTTCGAATCAGAAGATTGCAGGTTCGACCCCTGTCGCGGACGTCTAACTTCGGTAAACCTTTTACTGTTTTTTAATTATTTTTTCATATACTTCTTTATTTATTTATGGCACTAAAAATTATTAAAACTGGGTATGTTAAACGTCATCCAAAACAGTTCATGTCGTTCGCGAGGCCTAATGGATAAGGCGTCTGATTTCGAATCAGAAGATTGCAGGTTCGACCCCTGTCGCGGACGTCCAACTAATGTGATTTTTTTAATTATTTTTTCAGATACAACTTTATTTATTCATGGCACTAAAAATTACTAAAAATGGGTATGTTAAACGTCATCCAAAACTGTTGATGTTGTCCGCGTGGCCTAATGGTTAAGGCTTCTGTCTACGAATCAGAACATTGCAGTTTCGACCCCTGTCGCGGACGTCCAACTAATGTGATTTTTTTAATTATTTTTTCAGATACAACTATATTTATTTATGGCATTAAAAATTATTAAAACTGGGTATGTTAAACGTCAATTAAAACAGTTGATGTCGTCCGCGTGGCCTAATGGATAAGGCGTCTGACTTCGAATCAGAAGATTGCGGGTTCGACCCCTGTCGCGGACGTCCAGATTAGGTATACCTTTTACTGTTTTTTAGTTATTTTTTCAGATACAACTTTATTTATTCACGGCACTAAAAATTACTAAAAATGGGTATGTTAAACGTCAACCAAAACAGTTGATGTCGTCCGCGTGGCCTAATGGAAAAGGCGTCTGACTTCGAATCAGAAGATTGCAGGTTCGACCCCTGTCGCGGACGTCAAACTAATGTGATTTTTTTAATTATTTTTTCAGATACAACTTTATTTATTCATGGCACTAAAAATTACTAAAAATGGGTATGTTAAACGTCATCCAAACCAGTTGATGTCGTCCGCGTGGCCTGATGGATAAGGCGTCTGACTTTAAATCAGAAGAGTGCAGGTTCGACCCTTGTCGCGGACGTCCAACTTCGGTAAACCTTTTACAGTTTTTTAATTATTTTTTCAGATACTACTTTATTTATTTATGGCACTAAAAATTACTAAAAATGGGTATGTTAAACGTCATCCAAACCAGTTGATGTCGTCCGCGTGGCCTAATGGATAAGGCGTCTGACTTCGAATCAGAAGATTGCAGGTTCGACCCCTGTCGCGGACGTCCAACTAATGTGATTTTTTAAATTATTTTTTCAGATACAGCTTTATTTATTCATTGCACTAAAAATTACTAAAAATGGGTATGTTAAACGTCAACCAAAATCGTTGATGTCGTCCGCGTGGCCTAATGGAAAAGGCGTCTGACTTCGAATCAGAAGATTGCAGGTTCGACCCCTGTCGCGGACGTCCTACTACTGTGAATTTTTAAATATTTTTTCAGTTACAATTTTATTTATTCATGGTACGAAAATATATTTAAATTGGATATGTTAAAACGTCATGCAATGTGTGTGGTGTCGTCCGCGTCTGACTTCGAATCAGAAGAGTGCAGGTTCGACCCTTGTCGCGGACGTCCAACTTCGGTAAACCTTTTACAGTTTTTTAATTATTTTTTCAGATACTACTTTATTTATTTATGGCACTAAAAATTACTAAAAATGGGTATGTTAAACGTCATCCAAACCAGTTGATGTCGTCCGCGTGGCCTAATGGATAAGGCGTCTGACTTCGAATCAGAAGATTGCAGGTTCGACCCCTGTCGCGGACGTCCAACTAATGTTATTTTTTAAATTATTTTTTCAGATACAATTTTATTTATTCATTGCACTAAAAATTACTAAAAATGGGTATGTTAAACGTCATCCAAAACAGTTGATGTCGTCCGCGTGGCTTAATGGATAAGGCATCTGACTTCGAATCAGAAGATTGCAGGTTCGACCCCTGTCGCGGACGTCCAACTACTGTGAATTTTTAAATTATTTTTCAGTTACAATTTTATTTATTCATGGTACGAAAATATATTTAAAATGGATATGTTAAAACGTCATGAAATGTGTGTGGTGTCGTCCGCGTGGATTAATGGATAAGGCGTCTGACTTCAAATCAGAAGATTGCAGGTTCGACCCCTGTCGCGGACGTCCAACTAATGTGATTTTTTAAGTATTTTTTCAGATACAACTTTATTTATTCATGGCACTAAAAATTACTAAATTTGGGTATGTTAAACGTCATCCAAACTAGTTGATGTCGTCCGCGTGGCCTAATGGATAAGGCGTCTGACTTCGAATCAAAAGATTGCAGGTTCGACCCCTGTCGTGGACGTCCAACTTAGGTATACCTTTTACTGTTTTTTAATTATTTTTTCAGATACAACTTTATTTATTTATGGCAATAAAAATTATTAAAACTGGGTATGTTAAACGTCATCCAAAACGGTTGATGTCGTCCGCGTGGCCTAATGGATAAGGCGTCTGACTTCGAATCAGAAGATTGCAGGTTCGACCCCTGTCGCGGACGTCTAACTTCGGTAAACCTTTTACTGTTTTTTAATTATTTTTTCATATACTTCTTTATTTATTTATGGCACTAAAAATTATTAAAACTGGGTATGTTAAACGTCATCCAAAACAGTTCATGTCGTTCGCGAGGCCTAATGGATAAGGCGTCTGATTTCGAATCAGAAGATTGCAGGTTCGACCCCTGTCGCGGACGTCCAACTAATGTGATTTTTTTAATTATTTTTTCAGATACAACTTTATTTATTCATGGCACTAAAAATTACTAAAAATGGGTATGTTAAACGTCATCCAAAACTGTTGATGTTGTCCGCGTGGCCTAATGGTTAAGGCTTCTGTCTACGAATCAGAACATTGCAGTTTCGACCCCTGTCGCGGACGTCCAACTAATGTGATTTTTTTAATTATTTTTTCAGATACAACTATATTTATTTATGGCATTAAAAATTATTAAAACTGGGTATGTTAAACGTCAATTAAAACAGTTGATGTCGTCCGCGTGGCCTAATGGATAAGGCGTCTGACTTCGAATCAGAAGATTGCGGGTTCGACCCCTGTCGCGGACGTCCAGATTAGGTATACCTTTTACTGTTTTTTAGTTATTTTTTCAGATACAACTTTATTTATTCACGGCACTAAAAATTACTAAAAATGGGTATGTTAAACGTCAACCAAAACAGTTGATGTCGTCCGCGTGGCCTAATGGAAAAGGCGTCTGACTTCGAATCAGAAGATTGCAGGTTCGACCCCTGTCGCGGACGTCAAACTAATGTGATTTTTTTAATTATTTTTTCAGATACAACTTTATTTATTCATGGCACTAAAAATTACTAAAAATGGGTATGTTAAACGTCATCCAAACCAGTTGATGTCGTCCGCGTGGCCTGATGGATAAGGCGTCTGACTTTAAATCAGAAGAGTGCAGGTTCGACCCTTGTCGCGGACGTCCAACTTCGGTAAACCTTTTACAGTTTTTTAATTATTTTTTCAGATACTACTTTATTTATTTATGGCACTAAAAATTACTAAAAATGGGTATGTTAAACGTCATCCAAACCAGTTGATGTCGTCCGCGTGGCCTAATGGATAAGGCGTCTGACTTCGAATCAGAAGATTGCAGGTTCGACCCCTGTCGCGGACGTCCAACTAATGTTATTTTTTAAATTATTTTTTCAGATACAATTTTATTTATTCATTGCACTAAAAATTACTAAAAATGGGTATGTTAAACGTCATCCAAAACAGTTGATGTCGTCCGCGTGGCTTAATGGATAAGGCATCTGACTTCGAATCAGAAGATTGCAGGTTCGACCCCTGTCGCGGACGTCCAACTACTGTGAATTTTTAAATTATTTTTCAGTTACAATTTTATTTATTCATGGTACGAAAATATATTTAAAATGGATATGTTAAAACGTCATGAAATGTGTGTGGTGTCGTCCGCGTGGATTAATGGATAAGGCGTCTGACTTCAAATCAGAAGATTGCAGGTTCGACCCCTGTCGCGGACGTCCAACTAATGTGATTTTTTAAGTATTTTTTCAGATACAACTTTATTTATTCATGGCACTAAAAATTACTAAATTTGGGTATGTTAAACGTCATCCAAACTAGTTGATGTCGTCCGCGTGGCCTAATGGATAAGGCGTCTGACTTCGAATCAAAAGATTGCAGGTTCGACCCCTGTCGTGGACGTCCAACTTAGGTATACCTTTTACTGTTTTTTAATTATTTTTTCAGATACAACTTTATTTATTTATGGCAATAAAAATTATTAAAACTGGGTATGTTAAACGTCATCCAAAACGGTTGATGTCGTCCGCGTGGCCTAATGGATAAGGCGTCTGACTTCGAATCAGAAGATTGCAGGTTCGACCCCTGTCGCGGACGTCTAACTTCGGTAAACCTTTTACTGTTTTTTAATTATTTTTTCATATACTTCTTTATTTATTTATGGCACTAAAAATTATTAAAACTGGGTATGTTAAACGTCATCCAAAACAGTTCATGTCGTTCGCGAGGCCTAATGGATAAGGCGTCTGATTTCGAATCAGAAGATTGCAGGTTCGACCCCTGTCGCGGACGTCCAACTAATGTGATTTTTTTAATTATTTTTTCAGATACAACTTTATTTATTCATGGCACTAAAAATTACTAAAAATGGGTATGTTAAACGTCATCCAAAACTGTTGATGTTGTCCGCGTGGCCTAATGGTTAAGGCTTCTGTCTACGAATCAGAACATTGCAGTTTCGACCCCTGTCGCGGACGTCCAACTAATGTGATTTTTTTAATTATTTTTTCAGATACAACTATATTTATTTATGGCATTAAAAATTATTAAAACTGGGTATGTTAAACGTCAATTAAAACAGTTGATGTCGTCCGCGTGGCCTAATGGATAAGGCGTCTGACTTCGAATCAGAAGATTGCGGGTTCGACCCCTGTCGCGGACGTCCAGATTAGGTATACCTTTTACTGTTTTTTAGTTATTTTTTCAGATACAACTTTATTTATTCACGGCACTAAAAATTACTAAAAATGGGTATGTTAAACGTCAATTAAAACAGTTGATGTCGTCCGCGTGGCCTAATGGATAAGGCGTCTGACTTCGAATCAGAAGATTGCAGGTTCGACCCCTGTCGCGGACGTCCAACTAATGTGATTTTTTAAATTATTTTTTCAGATACAATTTTATTTATTCATTGCACTAAAAATTACTAAAAATGGGTATGTTAAACGTCATCCAAAACAGTTGATGTCGTCCGCGGGCTTAATGGATAAGGCATCTGACTTCGAATCAGAAGATTGCAGGTTCGACCCCTGTCGCGGACGTCCAACTACTGTGAATTTTTAAATTATTTTTCAGTTACAATTTTATTTATTCATGGTACGAAAATATATTTAAAATGGATATGTTAAAACGTCATGCAATGTGTGTGGTGTCGTCCGCGTGGATTAATGGATAAGGCGTCTGACTTCAAATCAGAAGATTGCAGGTTCGACCCCTGTCGCGGACGTCCAACTAATGTGATTTTTTTAAGTATTTTTTCAGATACAACTTTATTTATTCATGGCACTAAAAATTACTAAAATTGGGTATGTTAAACGTCATCCAAACTAGTTGATGTCGTCCGCGTGGCCTAATGGATAAGGCGTCTGACTTCGAATCAGAAGATTGCAGGTTCGACCCCTGTCGTGGACGTCCAACTTAGGTATACCTTTTACTGTTTTTTAATTATTTTTTCAGATACAACTTTATTTATTTATGGCAATAAAAATTATTAAAACTGGGTATGTTAAACGTCATCCAAAACGGTTGATGTCGTCCGCGTGGCCTAATGGATAAGGCGTCTGACTTCGAAACAGAAGATTGCAGGTTCGACCCCTGTCACGGACGTCTAACTTCGGTAAACCTTTTACTGTTTTTTAATTATTTTTTCATATACTTCTTTATTTATTTATGGCACTAAAAATTATTAAAACTGGGTATGTTAAACGTCATCCAAAACAGTTCATGTCGTTCGCGAGGCCTAATGGATAAGGCGTCTGATTTCGAATCAGAAGATTGCAGGTTCGACCCCTGTCGCGGACGTCCAACTAATGTGATTTTTTTAATTATTTTTTCAGATACAACTTTATTTATTCATGGCACTAAAAATTACTAAAAATGGGTATGTTAAACGTCATCCAAAACTGTTGATGTTGTCCGCGTGGCCTAATGGTTAAGGCTTCTGTCTACGAATCAGAACATTGCAGGTTCGACCCCTGTCGCGGACGTTCAACTAATGTGATTTTTTTAATTATTTTTTCAGATACAACTATATTTATTTATGGCATTAAAAATTATTAAAACTGGGTATGTTAAACGTCAATTAAAACAGTTGATGTCGTCCGCGTGGCCTAATGGATAAGGCGTCTGACTTCGAATCAGAAGATTGCGGGTTCGACCCCTGTCGCGGACGTCCAGCTTAGGTATACCTTTTACTGTTTTTTAGTTATTTTTTCAGATACAACTTTATTTATTCACGGCACTAAAAATTACTAAAAATGGGTATGTTAAACGTCAACCAAAACAGTTGATGTCGTCCGCGTGGCCTAATGGAAAAGGCGTCTGACTTCGAATCAGAAGATTGCAGGTTCGACCCCTGTCGCGGACGTCAAACTAATGTGATTTTTTTAATTATTTTTTCAGATACAACTTTATTTATTCATGGCACTAAAAATTACTAAAAATGGGTATGTTAAACGTCATCCAAACCAGTTGATGTCGTCCGCGTGGCCTAATGGATAAGGCGTCTGACTTTGAATCAGAAGAGTGCAGGTTCGACCCTTGTCGCGGACGTCCAACTTCGGTAAACCTTTTACAGTTTTTTAATTATTTTTTCAGATACTACTTTATTTATTTATGGCACTAAAAATTACTAAAAATGGGTATGTTAAACGTCATCCAAACCAGTTGATGTCGTCCGCGTGGCCTAATGGATAAGGCGTCTGACTTCGTATCAGAAGATTGCAGGTTCGACTTCTGTCGCGGACGTCCAACTAATGTGATTTTTTTAATTATTTTTTCAGATACAACTTTATTTATTCATGGCACTAAAAATTACTAAAATTGGGTATGTTAAACGTCATCCAAACCGGTTGATGTCGTCCGCGTGGCCTAATGGATAAGGCGTCTGATTTCGAATCAGAAGATTGCAGGTTCGACCCCTGTCGCGGACGTCCAACTAATGTGATTTTTTTAATTATTTTTTCAGATACAACTTTATTTATTCATGGCACTAAAAATTACTAAAAATGGGTATGTTAAACGTCATCCAAAACTGTTGATGTTGTCCGCGTATCCTAATGGTTAAGGCTTCTGTCTACGAATCAGAACATTGCAGGTTCGACCCCTGTCGCGGACGTCCAACTAATGTGATTTTTTTAATTATTTTTTCAGATACAACTATATTTATTTATGGCATTAAAAATTATTAAAACTGGGTATGTTAAACGTCAATTAAAACAGTTGATGTCGTCCGCGTGGCCTAATGGATAAGGCGTCTGACTTCGAATCAGAAGATTGCGGGTTCGACCCCTGTCGCGGACGTCCAGCTTAGGTATACCTTTTACTGTTTTTTAGTTATTTTTTCAGATACAACTTTATTTATTCACGGCACTAAAAATTACTAAAAATGGGTATGTTAAACGTCATCCAACCCAGTTGATGTCGTCCGTGTGGCCTAATGGATAAGGCGTCTGACTTTGAATCAGAAGATTGCAGGTTCGACCCCTGTCGCGGACGTCCAACTAATTTGATTTTTTTAAATATTTTTTCAGATACAACTTAATTTATTTATGGCACTAAAAATTACTAAAATTGGGTATGTTAAACGTCATCCAAAACAGTTGATGTCGTCCGCGTAGCCTAATGGATAAGGCGTCTGACTTCGAATCAGAAGATTGCAGGTTCGATCCCTGTCGTGGACGTCCAACTTAGGTATACCTTTTACTGTTTTTTAATTATTTTTTCAGATACAACTTTATTTATTTATGGCACTAAAAATTATTAAAACTGGGTATGTTAAACGTCATCCAAAACAGTTGATGTCGTCCGCGTGGCCTAATGGATAAGGCGTCTGACTTCGAATAAGAAGATTGCAGGTTCGACCCCTGTCGCGGACGTCCAACTTAGGTAAATCTTTTATTGTTTTTAATTAATTTTTCAGATAAAACTTTATTTATTCATGGCACTAAAAATTACTAAAAACTGGTATGTTAAACGTCATCCAAAGCAGTTGATGTTGTCCGCGTGGCCTAATGGTTAAGGCTTCTGTCTACGATTCAGAACATTGCAGGTTCGGCCCCTGTCGCGGACGTCCAACTTTGGTAAATCTTTTACTGTTTTTTAATTATTTTTTTAGAAACTACTTTATTTATTTATGGCACTAAAAATTAATAAAACTGGGTATGTTAAAAATCATCCAAAACAGTTGATGTCGTCCGCGTGGCCTAATGGATAAGGCGTCTGACTTCGAATCAGAAGATTGCAGGTTCGTCTCTGTCGCGGACGTCTAACTTCGATAAACCTTTTACTGTTTTTTAATTATTTTTTCAGATACTACTCTATTTATTTATGGCACTAAAAATTATTAAAACTGGGTACGTTAAACGTCATCCAAAACAGTTGATGTCGTTCGCGTGGCCTAATGGATAAGGCGTCTGACTTCGAATCAGAAGATTGCAGGTTCGACCCCTGTCGCGGACGTCCAACTAATGTGAATTTTTTAATTTTTTTTCAGTAACAATTTTATTTATTCGTGGTAATAAAATATATTTAAAATGCATATGTTAAAACGTCATGCAATGTGTGTGGGATCGTCCGCGTGGCCTAATGGATAAGGCGTCTGACTTCGAATCAGAAGAGTGCAGGTTCGACCCTTGACGCGGAAGTCTAACTTCGGTAAACCTTTTACAGATTTTTAATTATTTTTAAGATACTACTTTATTTATTTATGGCACTAAAAATTATTAAAACTAGGTATGTTAAACGTCATCCAAAACTGTTGATGTTGTCCGCGTGGCCTAATGGTTAAGGCTTCTGTCTACGAATCAGAACATTGCAGGTTCGACCCCTGTCGTGGACGTCCAACTAATGTGATTTTTTTAATTATTTTTTCAGATACAACTATATTTATTTATGGCATTAAAAATTATTAAAACTGGGTATGTTAAACGTCATCCAAAACAGTTGATGTCGTCCGCGTGGCCTAATGGATAATGCGTCTGACTTCGAATCAGAAGATTGCGGGTTCGACCCCTGTCGCGGACGTCCAGCTTAGGTATACCTTTTACTGTTTTTTAGTTATTTTTTCAGATACAACTTTATTTATTCACGGCACTAAAAATTACTAAAAATGGGTATGTTAAACGTCAACCAAAACCGTTGATGTCGTCCGCGTGGCCTAATGGAAAAGGCGTCTGACTTCGAATCAGAAGATTGCAGGTTCGAACCCTGTCGCGGACGTCCAACTACTGTGAATTTTTAAATATTTTTTCAGTTACAATTTTATTTATTCATGGTACGAAAATATATTTAAATTGGATATGTTAAAACGTCATGCAATGTGTGTGGTGTCGTCCGCGTCTGACTTCGAATCAGAAGAGTGCAGGTTCGACCCTTGTCGCGGACGTCCAACTTCGGTAAACCTTTTACAGTTTTTTAATTATTTTTTCAGATACTACTTTATTTATTTATGGCACTAAAAATTACTAAAAATGGGTATGTTAAACGTCATCCAAACCAGTTGATGTCGTCCGCGTGGCCTAATGGATAAGGCGTCTGACTTCGAATCAGAAGATTGCAGGTTCGACCCCTGTCGCGGACGTCCAACTAATGTTATTTTTTAAATTATTTTTTCAGATACAATTTTATTTATTCATTGCACTAAAAATTACTAAAAATGGGTATGTTAAACGTCATCCAAAACAGTTGATGTCGTCCGCGTGGCTTAATGGATAAGGCATCTGACTTCGAATCAGAAGATTGCAGGTTCGACCCCTGTCGCGGACGTCCAACTACTGTGAATTTTTAAATTATTTTTCAGTTACAATTTTATTTATTCATGGTACGAAAATATATTTAAAATGGATATGTTAAAACGTCATGAAATGTGTGTGGTGTCGTCCGCGTGGATTAATGGATAAGGCGTCTGACTTCAAATCAGAAGATTGCAGGTTCGACCCCTGTCGCGGACGTCCAACTAATGTGATTTTTTTAAGTATTTTTTCAGATACAACTTTATTTATTCATGGCACTAAAAATTACTAAATTTGGGTATGTTAAACGTCATCCAAACTAGTTGATGTCGTCCGCGTGGCCTAATGGATAAGGCGTCTGACTTCGAATCAAAAGATTGCAGGTTCGACCCCTGTCGTGGACGTCCAACTTAGGTATACCTTTTACTGTTTTTTAATTATTTTTTCAGATACAACTTTATTTATTTATGGCAATAAAAATTATTAAAACTGGGTATGTTAAACGTCATCCAAAACGGTTGATGTCGTCCGCGTGGCCTAATGGATAAGGCGTCTGACTTCGAATCAGAAGATTGCAGGTTCGACCCCTGTCGCGGACGTCCAACTACTGTGAATTTTTAAATATTTTTTCAGTTACAATTTAATTTATTCATGGTACGAAAATATATTTAAATTGGATATGTTAAAACGTCATGCAATGTGTGTGGTGTCGTCCGCGTCTGACTTCGAATCAGAAGAGTGCAGGTTCGACCCTTGTCGCGGACGTCCAACTTCGGTAAACCTTTTACAGTTTTTTAATTATTTTTTCAGATACTACTTTATTTATTTATGGCACTAAAAATTACTAAAAATGGGTATGTTAAACGTCATCCAAACCAGTTGATGTCGTCCGCGTGGCATAATGGATAAGGCGTCTGACTACGAATCAGAACATTGCAGGTTCGGCCCCTGTCGCGGACGTCCAACTTTGGTAAATCTTTTACTGTTTTTTAATTATTTTTTCAGAAACTACTTTATTTATTTATGACACTAAAAATTAATAAAACTGGGTATGTTAAAAATCATCCAAAACAGTTGATGTCGTCCGCGTGGCCTAATGGATAAGGCGTCTGACTTCGAATCAGAAGATTGCAGGTTCGTCTCTGTCGCGGACGTCTAACTTCGATAAACCTTTTACTGTTTTTTAATTATTTTTTCAGATACTACTCTATTTATTTATGGCACTAAAAATTATTAAAACTAGGTATGTTAAACGTCATCCAAAACTGTTGATGTTGTCCGCGTGGCCTAATGGTTAAGGCTTCTGTCTACGAATCAGAACATTGCAGGTTCGACCCCTGTCGCGGACGTCCAACTAATTTGATTTTTTTAAATATTTTTTCAGATACAACTTAATTTATTTATGGCACTAAAAATTACTAAAATTGGGTATGTTAAACGTCATCCAAAACAGTTGATGTCGTCCGCGTAGCCTAATGGATAAGGCGTCTGACTTCGAATCAGAAGATTGCAGGTTCGATCCCTGTCGTGGACGTCCAACTTAGGTATACCTTTTACTGTTTTTTAATTATTTTTTCAGATACAACTTTATTTATTTATGGCACTAAAAATTATTAAAACTGGGTATGTTAAACGTCATCCAAAACAGTTGATGTCGTCCGCGTGGCCTAATGGATAAGGCGTCTGACTTCGAATAAGAAGATTGCAGGTTCGACCCCTGTCGCGGACGTCCAACTTAGGTAAATCTTTTATTGTTTTTAATTAATTTTTCAGATAAAACTTTATTTATTCATGGCACTAAAAATTACTAAAAACTGGTATGTTAAACGTCATCCAAAGCAGTTGATGTTGTCCGCGTGGCCTAATGGTTAAGGCTTCTGTCTACGATTCAGAACATTGCAGGTTCGGCCCCTGTCGCGGACGTCCAACTTTGGTAAATCTTTTACTGTTTTTTAATTATTTTTTTAGAAACTACTTTATTTATTTATGGCACTAAAAATTAATAAAACTGGGTATGTTAAAAATCATCCAAAACAGTTGATGTCGTCCGCGTGGCCTAATGGATAAGGCGTCTGACTTCGAATCAGAAGATTGCAGGTTCGTCTCTGTCGCGGACGTCTAACTTCGATAAACCTTTTACTGTTTTTTAATTATTTTTTCAGATACTACTCTATTTATTTATGGCACTAAAAATTATTAAAACTGGGTACGTTAAACGTCATCCAAAACAGTTGATGTCGTTCGCGTGGCCTAATGGATAAGGCGTCTGACTTCGAATCAGAAGATTGCAGGTTCGACCCCTGTCGCGGACGTCCAACTAATGTGAATTTTTTAATTTTTTTTCAGTAACAATTTTATTTATTCGTGGTAATAAAATATATTTAAAATGCATATGTTAAAACGTCATGCAATGTGTGTGGGATCGTCCGCGTGGCCTAATGGATAAGGCGTCTGACTTCGAATCAGAAGAGTGCAGGTTCGACCCTTGACGCGGAAGTCTAACTTCGGTAAACCTTTTACAGATTTTTAATTATTTTTAAGATACTACTTTATTTATTTATGGCACTAAAAATTATTAAAACTAGGTATGTTAAACGTCATCCAAAACTGTTGATGTTGTCCGCGTGGCCTAATGGTTAAGGCTTCTGTCTACGAATCAGAACATTGCAGGTTCGACCCCTGTCGTGGACGTCCAACTAATGTGATTTTTTTAATTATTTTTTCAGATACAACTATATTTATTTATGGCATTAAAAATTATTAAAACTGGGTATGTTAAACGTCATCCAAAACAGTTGATGTCGTCCGCGTGGCCTAATGGATAATGCGTCTGACTTCGAATCAGAAGATTGCGGGTTCGACCCCTGTCGCGGACGTCCAGCTTAGGTATACCTTTTACTGTTTTTTAGTTATTTTTTCAGATACAACTTTATTTATTCACGGCACTAAAAATTACTAAAAATGGGTATGTTAAACGTCAACCAAAACCGTTGATGTCGTCCGCGTGGCCTAATGGAAAAGGCGTCTGACTTCGAATCAGAAGATTGCAGGTTCGAACCCTGTCGCGGACGTCCAACTACTGTGAATTTTTAAATATTTTTTCAGTTACAATTTTATTTATTCATGGTACGAAAATATATTTAAATTGGATATGTTAAAACGTCATGCAATGTGTGTGGTGTCGTCCGCGTCTGACTTCGAATCAGAAGAGTGCAGGTTCGACCCTTGTCGCGGACGTCCAACTTCGGTAAACCTTTTACAGTTTTTTAATTATTTTTTCAGATACTACTTTATTTATTTATGGCACTAAAAATTACTAAAAATGGGTATGTTAAACGTCATCCAAACCAGTTGATGTCGTCCGCGTGGCCTAATGGATAAGGCGTCTGACTTCGAATCAGAAGATTGCAGGTTCGACCCCTGTCGCGGACGTCCAACTAATGTTATTTTTTAAATTATTTTTTCAGATACAATTTTATTTATTCATTGCACTAAAAATTACTAAAAATGGGTATGTTAAACGTCATCCAAAACAGTTGATGTCGTCCGCGTGGCTTAATGGATAAGGCATCTGACTTCGAATCAGAAGATTGCAGGTTCGACCCCTGTCGCGGACGTCCAACTACTGTGAATTTTTAAATTATTTTTCAGTTACAATTTTATTTATTCATGGTACGAAAATATATTTAAAATGGATATGTTAAAACGTCATGAAATGTGTGTGGTGTCGTCCGCGTGGATTAATGGATAAGGCGTCTGACTTCAAATCAGAAGATTGCAGGTTCGACCCCTGTCGCGGACGTCCAACTAATGTGATTTTTTTAAGTATTTTTTCAGATACAACTTTATTTATTCATGGCACTAAAAATTACTAAATTTGGGTATGTTAAACGTCATCCAAACTAGTTGATGTCGTCCGCGTGGCCTAATGGATAAGGCGTCTGACTTCGAATCAAAAGATTGCAGGTTCGACCCCTGTCGTGGACGTCCAACTTAGGTATACCTTTTACTGTTTTTTAATTATTTTTTCAGATACAACTTTATTTATTTATGGCAATAAAAATTATTAAAACTGGGTATGTTAAACGTCATCCAAAACGGTTGATGTCGTCCGCGTGGCCTAATGGAAAAGGCGTCTGACTTCGAATCAGAAGATTGCAGGTTCGACCCCTGTCGCGGACGTCCAACTACTGTGAATTTTTAAATATTTTTTCAGTTACAATTTAATTTATTCATGGTACGAAAATATATTTAAATTGGATATGTTAAAACGTCATGCAATGTGTGTGGTGTCGTCCGCGTCTGACTTCGAATCAGAAGAGTGCAGGTTCGACCCTTGTCGCGGACGTCCAACTTCGGTAAACCTTTTACAGTTTTTTAATTATTTTTTCAGATACTACTTTATTTATTTATGGCACTAAAAATTACTAAAAATGGGTATGTTAAACGTCATCCAAACCAGTTGATGTCGTCCGCGTGGCATAATGGATAAGGCGTCTGACTTCGAATCAGAAGATTGCAGGTTCGACCCCTGTCGCGGACGTCCAACTAATGTGATTTTTTAAATTATTTTTTCAGATACAATTTTATTTATTCATTGCACTAAAAATTACTAAAAATGGGTATGTTAAACGTCATCCAAAACAGTTGATGTCGTCCGCGTGGCTTAATGGATAAGGCATCTGACTTCGAATCAGAAGATTGCAGGTTCGACCCCTGTCGCGGACGTCCAACTACTGTGAATTTTTAAATTATTTTTCAGTTACAATTTTATTTATTCATGGTACGAAAATATATTTAAAATGGATATGTTAAAACGTCATGAAATGTGTGTGGTGTCGTCCGCGTGGATTAATGGATAAGGCGTCTGACTTCAAATCAGAAGATTGCAGGTTCGACCCCTGTCGCGGACGTCCAACTAATGTGATTTTTTTAAGTATTTTTTCAGATACAACTTTATTTATTCATGGCACTAAAAATTACTAAAATTGGGTATGTTAAACGTCATCCAAACTAGTTGATGTCGTCCGCGTGGCCTAATGGATAAGGCGTCTGACTTCGAATCAAAAGATTGCAGGTTCGACCCCTGTCGTGGACGTCCAACTTAGGTATACCTTTTACTGTTTTTTAATTATTTTTTCAGATACAACTTTATTTATTTATGGCAATAAAAATTATTAAAACTGGGTATGTTAAACGTCATCCAAAACGGTTGATGTCGTCCGCGTGGCCTAATGGATAAGGCGTCTGACTTCGAATCAGAAGATTGCAGGTTCGACCCCTGTCGCGGACGTCTAACTTCGGTAAACCTTTTACTGTTTTTTAATTATTTTTTCATATACTTCTTTATTTATTTATGGCACTAAAAATTATTAAAACTGGGTATGTTAAACGTCATCCAAAACAGTTCATGTCGTTCGCGAGGCCTAATGGATAAGGCGTCTGATTTCGAATCAGAAGATTGCAGGTTCGACCCCTGTCGCGGACGTCCAACTAATGTGATTTTTTTAATTATTTTTTCAGATACAACTTTATTTATTCATGGCACTAAAAATTACTAAAAATGGGTATGTTAAACGTCATCCAAAACTGTTGATGTTGTCCGCGTGGCCTAATGGTTAAGGCTTCTGTCTACGAATCAGAACATTGCAGTTTCGACCCCTGTCGCGGACGTCCAACTAATGTGATTTTTTTAATTATTTTTTCAGATACAACTATATTTATTTATGGCATTAAAAATTATTAAAACTGGGTATGTTAAACGTCAATTAAAACAGTTGATGTCGTCCGCGTGGCCTAATGGATAAGGCGTCTGACTTCGAATCAGAAGATTGCGGGTTCGACCCCTGTCGCGGACGTCCAGATTAGGTATACCTTTTACTGTTTTTTAGTTATTTTTTCAGATACAACTTTATTTATTCACGGCACTAAAAATTACTAAAAATGGGTATGTTAAACGTCAACCAAAACAGTTGATGTCGTCCGCGTGGCCTAATGGAAAAGGCGTCTGACTTCGAATCAGAAGATTGCAGGTTCGACCCCTGTCGCGGACGTCAAACTAATGTGATTTTTTTAATTATTTTTTCAGATACAACTTTATTTATTCATGGCACTAAAAATTACTAAAAATGGGTATGTTAAACGTCATCCAAACCAGTTGATGTCGTCCGCGTGGCCTGATGGATAAGGCGTCTGACTTTAAATCAGAAGAGTGCAGGTTCGACCCTTGTCGCGGACGTCCAACTTCGGTAAACCTTTTACAGTTTTTTAATTATTTTTTCAGATACTACTTTATTTATTTATGGCACTAAAAATTACTAAAAATGGGTATGTTAAACGTCATCCAAACCAGTTGATGTCGTCCGCGTGGCCTAATGGATAAGGCGTCTGACTTCGAATCAGAAGATTGCAGGTTCGACCCCTGTCGCGGACGTCCAACTAATGTGATTTTTTAAATTATTTTTTCAGATACAGCTTTATTTATTCATTGCACTAAAAATTACTAAAAATGGGTATGTTAAACGTCATCCAAAACAGTTGATGTCGTCCGCGTGGCTTAATGGATAAGGCATCTGACTTCGATTCAGAAGATTGCAGGTTCGACCCCTGTCGCGGACGTCCAACTACTGTGAATTTTTAAATTATTTTTCAGTTACAATTTTATTTATTCATGGTACGAAAATATATTTAAAATGGATATGTTCAAACGTCATGCAATGTGTGTGGTGTCGTCCGCGTGGATTAATGGATAAGGCGTCTGACTTCGAATCAGAAGATTGCAGGTTCGACCCCTGTCGCGGACGTCCAACTAATGTGATTTTTTTAATTATTTTTTCAGATACAACTTTATATATTCATGGCACTAAAAATTACTAAAATTGGGTATGTTAAACGTCATCCAAACTGGTTGATGTCGTCCGCGTGGCCTAATGGATAAGGCGTCGGACTTCGAATCAGAAGATTGCAGGTTCGACCCCTGTCGTGGACGTCCAACTTAGGTATACCTTTTACTGTTTTTTAAATATTTTTTCAGATACAACTTTATTTATTTATGGCAATAAAAATTATTAAAACTGGGTATGTTAAACGTCATCCAAAACGGTTGATGTCGTCCGCGTGGCCAATGGATAAGGCGTCTGACTTCGAATCAGAACATTGCAGGTTCGACCCCTGTCGCGGACGTCCAACTAATGTGATTTTTTTAATTATTTTTTCAGATACAACTATATTTATTTATGGCATTAAAAATTATTAAAACTGGGTATGTTAAACGTCAATTAAAACAGTTGATGTCGTCCGCGTGGCCTAATGGATAAGGCGTCTGACTTCGAATCAGAAGATTGCGGGTTCGACCCCTGTCGCGGACGTTCAGCTTAGGTATACCTTTTACTGTTTTTTAGTTATTTTTTCAGATACAACTTTATTTATTCACAGCACTAAAAATTACTAAAAATGGGTATGTTAAACGTCAACCAACACAGTTGATGTCGTCCGCGTGGCCTAATGGAAAAGGCGTCTGACTTCGAATCAGAAGATTGCAGGTTCGACCCCTGTCGCGGACGTCAAACTAATGTGATTTTTTTAATTATTTTTTCAGATACAACTTTATTTATTCATGGCACTAAAAATTACTAAAAATGGGTATGTTAAACGTCATCCAAACCAGTTGATGTCGTCCGCGTGGCCTAATGGATAAGGCGTCTGACTTTGAATCAGAAGAGTGCAGGTTCGACCCTTGTCGCGGAC
The DNA here is from genome assembly GCA_963932185.1 of Troglohyphantes excavatus. Taxonomy (NCBI): domain Eukaryota; kingdom Metazoa; phylum Arthropoda; class Arachnida; order Araneae; family Linyphiidae; genus Troglohyphantes; species Troglohyphantes excavatus. Next base: position 21,195,275 of record OZ010678.1, read on the forward strand.
GTCCAACTTCGGTAAACCTTTTACAGTTTTTTAATTATTTTTTCAGATACTACTTTATTTATTTATGGCACTAAAAATTATTAAAACTGGGTATGTTAAACGTCATCCAAAACAATTCATGTCGTTCGCGAGGCCTAATGGATAAGGCGTCTGACTTCGTATCAGAAGATTGCAGGTTCGACTTCTGTCGCGGACGTCCAACTAATGTGATTTTTTTAATTATTTTTTCAGATACAACTTTATTTATTCATGGCACTAAAATTGGGTATGATAAACGTCATCCAAACCGGTTGATGTCGTCCGCGTGGCCTAATGGATAAGGCGTCTGACTTCGAATCAGATGATTGCAGGTTCGACCCCTGTCGCGGACGTCCAACTAATGTGATTTTTTTAATTATTTTTTCAGATACAACTTTATTTATTCATGGCACTAAAAATTACTAAAAATGGGTATGTTAAACATCAACCAAAACAGTTGAGGTCGTCCGCGTGGCCTAAGGATAAGGTGTCTGACTTCGAATTAGAAGATTGCAGGTTCGACCCCTGTCGCGGACGTCCAACTATTGTGAATTTTTAAATTATTTTTCAGTTACAATTTTATTTATTCATGGTACGAAAATATATTTAAAATGGATATGTTAAAACGTCATGCAATGTGTGTGGTGTCGTCCGCGTGGATTAATGGATAAGGCGTCTGACTTCGAATCAGAAGATTGCAGGTTCGACCCCTGTCGCGGACGTCCAACTAATGTGATTTTTTTAATTATTTTTTCAGATACAACTTTATTTATTCATGGCACTAAAAATTACTAAAATTGGGTATGTTAAAGGTCATCCAAACTGGTTGATGTCGTCCGCGTGGCCTAATGGATAAGGCGTCTGACTTCGAATCAGAAGATTGCAGGTTCGACCCCTGTCGTTGCCGTCCAACTTAGGTATACCTTTTACTGTTTTTTAATTATTTTTTCAGATACAACTTTAATTATTTATGGCAATAAAAATTATTAAAACTGGGTATGTTAAACGTCATCCAAAACGGTTGATGTCGTCCGCGTGGCCTAATGGATAAGGCGTCTGACTTCGAATCAGACGATTGCAGGTTCGACCCTTGTCGCGGACGTCTAACTTCGGTAAACCTTTTACTGTTTTTTAATTATTTTTTCATATACTACTTTATTTATTTATGGTACTAAAAATTATTAAAACTGGGTATGTTAAACGGCATCCAAAACAGTTGATGCCGTTCGCGAGGCCTAATGGATAAGGCGTCTGACTTCGAATCAGAAGATTGCAGGTTCGACTCCTGTCGTGGACGTCCAACTAATGTGATTTTTTAAATTTTATTTTCAGATACAACTTTATTTATTCATGGCACTAAAAATTACTAAAATTGGGTATGTTAAACGTCATCCAAACCGGTTGATGTCGTCCGCGTGGCCTAATGGATAAGGCGTCTGACTTCGAAACAGAAGATTGCAGGTTCGACCCCTGTCGCGGACGTCCAACTAATGTGATTTTTTTAATTATTTTTTCAGATACAACTTTATTTATTCATGGCACTAAAAATTACTAAAACTGGGTATGTTAATCGTCATCTTTTCCGATGATGTCGTTGCGTGGCCTAATGGATAAGGTGTCTGACTTCGAATCAGAAGATTGCAGGTTCGACCCCTGTCGCGGACGTCCACCTTAGGTATACCTTTTACAGTTTTTTAGTTATTTTTTCAGATGCAACTTTATTTATTCATGGCACTAAAAATTACTAAAAATGGGTATGGTAAACGTCAACCAAAACAGTTGATGTCGTCCGCGTGGCCTAATGGATAAGGCGTCTGACTTCGAATCAGAAGATTGCAGGTTCGACCCCTGTCGCGGACGTCCAACTACTGTGAATTTTTTAATTTTTTTTCAGTTACAATTTTATTTATTCATGGTACCAAAATATATTTAAAATGGATATGTTAAAACGTCATGCACTGTGTGTGGTGTCGTCCGCGTGTCCTAATGGATAAGGCGTCTGACTTCGAATCAGAAGATTGCAGGTTCGACCCCTGTCGCGGACGTCCAACTAATGTGATTTTTTTAAATTATTTTTTCAGATACAACTTTATTTATTCATGGCACTAAAAATTACTAAAATTGGGTATGTTAAACGTCATCCAAAACAGTTGGTGTCGTCCGCGTGGCCTAATGGATAAGGCGTCTGACTTCGAATCAGAAGATTGCAGGTTCGACCCCTGTCGCGGACGTCAAACTAATGTGATTTTTTAAATTATTTTTTCAGATACAACTTTATTTATTCATGGCACTAAAAATTACTAAAATTGGGTATGTTAAACGTCATCCAAAACAGTTGATGTCGTACGCGTGGCCTAATGGATAAGACGTCTGACTTCGAATCAGAAGATTGCAGGTTCGACCCCAGTCGCGGACGTCCAGCTTAGATATACCTTTTACTTTTTTTTTTAGTTGTTTTTTCAGATACAACTTTATTTATTCATGGCACTAAAAATTACTAAAAATGGGTATGTTAAACGTCAACCAAAACAGTTGACGTCGACCGCGTGTCCTAATGGATAAGGCGTCTGACTTCGAATCAGAAGATTGCAGGTTCGACCCCTTTCGCTGACGTCCGACTACTGTGAATTTTTAATTTTTTTTTCAGTTACAATTTTTCTTATTCATGGTAATAAAATATATTTAAAATGGATATCTTAAAACGTCATGCAATGTGTGTGGTGTCGTCCGCGTGGCCTAATGGATAAGGCGTCTGACTTCGAATCAGAAGATTGCAGGTTCGACCCCTGTCACGGACGTCCAACTACTGTGAATTTTTAAATTTTTTTTCAGTTACAATTTTATTTATTCATGGTACGAAAATATATTTAAAATGGATATGTTAAAACGTCATGCAATGGGTGTGGTGTCGTCCGCGTGGATTAATGGATAAGGCGTCTGACTTCGAATCAGAAGATTGCGGGTTCGACCCCTGTCGCGGACGTCCAACTAATGTGATTTTTTTAATTATTTTTTCAGATACAACTTTATTTATTTATGGCACTAAAAATTACTAAAAATGGGTATGTTAAAGGTCATCCAAAACAGTTGATGTCGTCCGCGTGGCATAATGGATAAGGCGTCTGACTTCGAATCAGAAGATTGCAGGTTCGACCCATGTCGCGGACGTTCAACTTAGGTATACATTTTACTGTTTTTTAATTATTTTTTCAGATACAACTTTATTTATTTATGGCACTAAAAATTATTAAAACTGGGTATGTTAAACGTCATCTTTTCAGATGATGTCGTTGCGTGGCCTAATGGATAAAGCGTCTGACTTCGAATCAGAAGATTGCAGGTTCGACACCTGTCGCGGACGTCCAGCTTAGGTATACCTTTTACTGTTTTTTAGTTATTTTTTCAGATACAACTTTATTTATTCATGGCACTAAAAATGGGTATGTTAAACGTCAACCATAACAGATGATGTCGTCCGCGTGGCCTAATGGATAAGGCGTCTGACTTCGAATCAGAAGATTGCAGGTTCGACCCCTGTCGCGGACGTCCAACTAATGTGATTTTTTTAATTATTTTTTCAGATACAACTTTATTTATTTATGGCACTAAAAATTACTAAAAATGGGTATGTTAAAGGTCATCCAAAACAGTTGATGTCGTCCGCGTGGCATAATGGATAAGGCGTCTGACTTCGAATCAGAAGATTGCAGGTTCGACCCATGTCGCGGACGTTCAACTTAGGTATACATTTTACTGTTTTTTAATTATTTTTTCAGATACAACTTTATTTATTTATGGCACTAAAAATTATTAAAACTGGGTATGTTAAACGTCATCTTTTCAGATGATGTCGTTGCGTGGCCTAATGGATAAGGCGTCTGACTTCGAATCAGAAGATTGCAGGTTCGACACCTGTCGCGGACGTCCAGCTTAGGTATACCTTTTACTGTTTTTTAGTTATTTTTTCAGATACAACTTTATTTATTCATGGCACTAAAAATGGGTATGTTAAACGTCAACCATAACAGATGATGTCGTCCGCGTGGCCTAATGGATAAGGCGTCTGACTTCGAATCAGAAGATTGCAGGTTCGACCCCTGTCGCGGGCGTCCAACTACTGTGAATTTTTAAATTTTTTTTCAGTTACAATTTTATTTATTCATGGTACGAAAATATATTTAAAATGGATATGTTAAAACGTCATGCAGTGTGTGTGGTGTCGTCCGCGTGGATTAATGGATAAGGCGTCTGACTTCGAATCAGAAGATTGCGGGTTCGACCCCTGTCGCGGACGTCCAACTAATGTGATTTTTGTAATTATTTTTTCAGATACAACTTTATTTATTCATGGCACTAAAAATTACTAAAAATGGGTATGTTAAACGTCATCCAAAACAGATGATGTCTTCCGCGTGGCCTAATGGATAAGGCGTCTGACTTCGAATCAAAAGATTGCAGGTTCGACCCCTGTCGCGGCGTCCAACTAATGTGTATATTTAAATTATTTTTTCAGATACAACTTTATTTATTCATGGCACTAAAAATTACTAAAAATGGGTATGTTAAACGTCATTAAAAACAGTTGATGTTGTCCGCATGGCCTAATGGATAAGGCGTCTGACTTCGAATCAGAAGATTGCAGGTTCGACCCCTGTCGCGGACGTCCAACTAATGTGATTTTTTTAATTAGTTAAACGTCATCCAAAACAGTAGATGTCGTCCGCGTGGCCTAATGGATAAGGCGTCTGACTTCGAATCAGAAGATTGCAGGTTCGACCCCTGTCGCGGACGTTCAACTTAGGTATACCTTTTACTGTTTTTTAATTATTTTTTCAGATACAACTTTATTTATTTACGGCACTAAAAATTATTAAAACTGGGTATGTTAATCGTCATCTTTTCCGGTGATGCCGTTGCGTGGCCTAATGGATAAGGTGTCTGACTTCGAATCAGAAGATTGCAGGTTCGACCCCTGTCGCGGACGTCCAGCTTAGGTATACCTTTTACTGTTTTTTAGTTATTTTTTCAGATGCAACTTTATTTATTCATGGCACTAAAAATTACTAAAAATGGGTATGTTAAACGTCAACCAAAACAGTTGATGTCGTCCGCGTGGCCTAATGGATAAGGCGTCTGACTTCGAATCAGAAGATTGCAGGTTCGACCCCTGTCGCGGACGTCCAACTACTGTGAATTTTTAAAAAAAATTTCAGTTACAATTTTATTTATTCATGGTACGAAAATATATTTAAAATGGATATGTGAAAACGTCATGCAATGGGTGTGGTGTCGTCCGCGTGGCCTAATGGATAAGGTGTCTGACTTCGAATCAGAAGATTGCGGGTTCGACCCCTGTCGCGGACGTCCAACTAATGTGATTTTTTTAATTATTTTTTCAGATACAACTTTATTTATTCAGGGCACTTAAAATTACTAAAATTGGGTATGTTAAACGTCATCCAAACCACTTGATGTCGTCCGCGTGGCCTAATGGATAAGGCGTCTGACTTCGAATCAAAAGATTGCAGGTTCGACCCCTGTCGCGGCGTCCAACTAATGTGTATATTTAAATTATATTTTCAGATACAACTTTATTTATTCATGGCAATAAAAATTACTAAAAATGGATATGTTAAACGTCATCCAAAACAGTTGAGGTCGTCCGCGTGGCCTAATGGATAAGGCGTCTGACTTCGAATCAGAAGATTGCAGGTTCGACCCCTGTCGCGGACGTCCAACTAATGTGATTATTTAAATTATTTTTTCAGATACAACTTTATTTATTCATGGCACTAAAAATTACTAAAAATGGGTATGTTAAACGTCATTAAAAACAGTTGATGTTGTCCGCATGGCCTAATGGATAAGGCGTCTGACTTCGAATCAGAAGATTGCAGGTTCGACCCCTGTCGCGGACGTCCAACTAATGTGATTTTTTTAATTAGTTAAACGTCATCCAAAACAGTAGATGTCGTCCGCGTGGCCTAATGGGTAAGGCGTCTGACTTCGAATCAGAAGATTGCAGGTTCGACCCCTGTCGCGGACGTTCAACTTAGGTATACCTTTTACTGTTTTTTAATTATTTTTTCAGATACAACTTTATTTATTTACGGCACTAAAAATTATTAAAACTGGGTATGTTAATCGTCATCTTTTCCGGTGATGCCGTTGCGTGGCCTAATGGATAAGGTGTCTGACTTCGAATCAGAAGATTGCAGGTTCGACCCCTGTCGCGGACGTCCAGCTTAGGTATACCTTTTACTGTTTTTTAGTTATTTTTTCAGATGCAACTTTATTTATTCATGGCACTAAAAATTACTAAAAATGGGTATGTTAAACGTCAACCAAAACAGTTGATGTCGTCCGCGTGGCCTAATGGATAAGGCGTCTGACTTCGAATCAGAAGATTGCAGGTTCGACCCCTGTCGCGGACGTCCAACTACTGTGAATTTTTTAAAAAAATTTCAGTTACAATTTTATTTATTCATGGTACGAAAATATATTTAAAATGGATATGTGAAAACGTCATGCAATGGGTGTGGTGTCGTCCGCGTGGCCTAATGGATAAGGTGTCTGACTTCGAATCAGAAGATTGCGGGTTCGACCCCTGTCGCGGACGTCCAACTAATGTGATTTTTTTAATTATTTTTTCAGATACAACTTTATTTATTCAGGGCACTTAAAATTACTAAAATTGGGTATGTTAAACGTCATCCAAACCACTTGATGTCGTCCGCGTGGCCTAATGGATAAGGCGTCTGACTTCGAATCAAAAGATTGCAGGTTCGACCCCTGTCGCGGCGTCCAACTAATGTGTATATTTAAATTATATTTTCAGATACAACTTTATTTATTCATGGCAATAAAAATTACTAAAAATGGATATGTTAAACGTCATCCAAAACAGTTGAGGTCGTCCGCGTGGCCTAATGGATAAGGCGTCTGACTTCGAATCAGAAGATTGCAGGTTCGACCCCTGTCGCGGACGTGCAACTAATGTGATTATTTAAATTATTTTTTCAGGTACAACTTTATTTATTCATGGCACTAAAAATTACTAAAAATGGGTATGTTAAACGTCATTAAAAACAGTTGATGTTGTCCGCATGGCCTAATGGATAAGGCGTCTGACTTCGAATCAGAAGATTGCAGGTTCGACCCCTGTCGCGGACGTCCAACTAATGTGATTTTTTTAATTAGTTAAACGTCATCCAAAACAGTAGATGTCGTCCGCGTGGCCTAATGGATAAGGCGTCTGACTTCGAATCAGAAGATTGCAGGTTCGACCCCTGTCGCGGACGTTCAACTTAGGTATATCTTTTACTGTTTTTTAATTATTTTTTCAGATACAACTTTATTTATTTATGGCACTAAAAATTATTAAAACTGGGTATGTTAATCGTCATGTTTTCCGGTGATGTCGTTGCGTGGCCTAATGGATAAGGTGTCTGACTTCGAATCAGAAGATTGCAGGTTCGAACCCTGTCGCGGACGTCCAACTACTGTGAATTTTTAAATTTTTTTTCAGTTACAATTTTATTTTTTCATGGTACGAAAATATATTTAAAATGGATATGTGAAAACGTTATGCAATGTGTGTGGTGTCGTCCGCGTGGCCTAATGGATAAGGTGTCTGACTTCGAATCAGAAGATTGCGGGTTCGACCCCTGTCGCGGACGTCCAACTAATGTGATTTTTTTAATTATTTTTTCAGATACAACTTTATTTATTCAGGGCACTTAAAATTACTAAAATTGGGTATGTTAAACGTCATCCAAACCACTTGATGTCGTCCGCGTGGCCTAATGGATAAGGAGTCTGACTTCGAATTAGAAGATGTAGGTTCGACCCCTGTCGCGGACGTCTAACTTCGGTAAACCTTTTAATGTTTTTTTATTTTTTTTTCAGATATTACTTTATTTATTTATGGCACTAAAATTTTTTAAAACTGTGTATGTTAAACGTCATAAAAAACAGTTGATGTCGTCCGCGTGGCCTAATGGATAAGGCGTCTGACTTCGAATCAGAAGATTGCAGGTTCGACCCATGTTGCGGACGTTCAACTTAGGTATACCTTTTACTGTTTTTTAATTATTTTTTCAAATACAACTTTATTTATTTATGGCACTAAAAATTATTAAAACTGGGTATGTTAAACGTCATCTTTTCAGATGATGTCGTTGCGTGGCCTAATGAATAAGGCGTCTGACTTCGAATCAGAAGATTGCAGGTTTGACCCCTATCGGGGACGTCCAGCTTAGGTATACCTTTTACTGTTTTTTAGTTATTTTTTCAGATACAACTTTATTTATTCATGGCACTAAAAATTACTAAAAATGGGTATGTTAAACGTCAAGCAAAGCAGTTGACGTCGTCCGCGTGGCCTAATGGATAAGGCGTCTGACTTCGTATCAGAAGATTGCAGGTTCGACCCCTGTCGCTGACTTCTAACTTCGGTAAACCTTTTACTGTTTTTTAATTATTTTTTCATATACTACTTTATTTATTTATGGCACTAAAAATTATTAAAACTGGGTATGTTAAACGTCATCCAAAACAGTTGATGTCGTTCGCGAGGCCTAATGGATAAGGCGTATGACTTCGAATAAGAAGTTTGCAGGTTCGACCCCTGTCGCGGACGTCCAACTAATGTGATTTTTTTAATTATTTTTTCAGATACAACTTTATTTATTCATGGCACTAAAAATTACTAAAATTGGGTATGTTAAACGTCATCCAAACCGGTTGATGTCGTCCGCGTGGCCTAATGGATAAGGCGTCTGACTTCGAATCAGAAGATTGCAGGTTCGACCCCTGTCGCGGACGTTCAACTTAGGTATACCTTTTACTGTTTTTTAGTTATTTTTTCAGATACAACTTTATTTATTTATGGCACTAAAAATTATTAAAACTGTTTATGTTAATCGTCATCTTTTCCGATGATGTCGTTGCGTGGCCTAATGGATAAGGCGTCTGACTTCGAATCAGAAGATTGCAGGTTCGACCCCTGTTGCGGACGTCCAGCTTAGGTATACCTTTTACTGTTTTTTAGTTATTTTTTCAGATACAACTTTATTTATGCATGGCACTAAAAATTACTAAAAATGGGTATGTTAAACGTGAACCAAAACAGTTGATGTCGTCCGCGTGGCCTAATGGCTAAGGCGTCTGACTTCGAATCAGAAGATTGCAGGTTTGACCCCTGTCGCGAACGTCCCACTGCTGTGAATTTTTTAATTTTTTTTCAGTTACAATTTTATTTATTCGTGGTAATAAAATATATTTAAAATGGATATGTTAAAACGTCATGCAATGTGTGTCGTGTCGTCAGCGTCTGACTTCGAATCAGAAGATTGCAGGTTCGACCCCTGTTGCGGACGTCCAGCTTAGGTATACCTTTTACTGTTTTTTAGTTATTTTTTCAGATACAACTTTATTTATTCATGGCACTAAAAATTACTAAAAATGGGTATGTTAAACGTCAACCAAAACAGTTGATGTCGTCCGCGTGGCCTAATGGATAAGGCGTCTGACTTCGAATCAGAAGATTGCAGGTTCGACCCCTGTCGCGGACGTCCAGCTTAGGTATACCTTTTACTTTTTTTTTTAGTTGTTTTTTCAGATACAACTTTATTTATTCATGGCACTAAAAATTACTAAAAATGGGTATGTTAAACGTCAACCAAAACAGTTGACGTCGACCGCGTGTCCTAATGGATAAGGCGTCTGACTTCGAATCAGAAGATTGCAGGTTCGACCCCTTTCGCTGACGTCCGACTACTGTGAATTTTTAATTTTTTTTTCAGTTACAATTTTTCTTATTCATGGTAATAAAATATATTTAAAATGGATATCTTAAAACGTCATGCAATGTGTGTGGTGTCGTCCGCTTGGCCTAATGGATAAGGCGTCTGACTTCGAATCAGAAGATGGCAGGTTCGACCCCTGTCACGGACGTCCAACTACTGTGAATTTTTAAATTTTTTTTCAGTTACAATTTTATTTATTCATGGTACGAAAATATATTTAAAATGGATATGTTAAAACGTCATGCAATGGGTGTGGTGTCGTCCGCGTGGATTAATGGATAAGGCGTCTGACTTCGAATCAGAAGATTGCGGGTTCGACCCCTGTCGAGGACGTCCAACTAATGTGATTTTTTTAATTATTTTTTCAGATACAACTTTATTTATTTATGGCACTAAAAATTACTAAAAATGGGTATGTTAAAGGTCATCCAAAACAGTTGATGTCGTCCGCGTGGCATAATGGATAAGGCGTCTGACTTCGAATCAGAAGATTGCAGGTTCGACCCATGTCGCGGACGTTCAACTTAGGTATACATTTTACTGTTTTTTAATTATTTTTTCATATACAACTTTATTTATTTATGGCACTAAAAATTATTAAAACTGGGTATGTTAAACGTCATCTTTTCAGATGATGTCGTTGCGTGGCCTAATGGATAAAGCGTCTGACTTCGAATCAGAAGATTGCAGGTTCGACACCTGTCGCGGACGTCCAGCTTAGGTATACCTTTTACTGTTTTTTAGTTATTTTTTCAGATACAACTTTATTTATTCATGGCACTAAAAATGGGTATGTTAAACGTCAACCATAACAGATGATGTCGTCCGCGTGGCCTAATGGATAAGGCGTCTGACTTCGAATCAGAAGATTGCAGGTTCGACCCCTGTCGCGGACGTCCAACTAATGTGATTTTTTTAATTATTTTTTCAGATACAACTTTATTTATTTATGGCACTAAAAATTACTAAAAATGGGTATGTTAAAGGTCATCCAAAACAGTTGATGTCGTCCGCGTGGCATAATGGATAAGGCGTCTGACTTCGAATCAGAAGATTGCAGGTTCGACCCATGTCGCGGACGTTCAACTTAGGTATACATTTTACTGTTTTTTAATTATTTTTTCAGATACAACTTTATTTATTTATGGCACTAAAAATTATTAAAACTGGGTATGTTAAACGTCATCTTTTCAGATGATGTCGTTGCGTGGCCTAATGGATAAGGCGTCTGACTTCGAATCAGAAGATTGCAGGTTCGACCCCTGTCGCGGACGTCCAACTAATGTGATTATTTAAATTATTTTTTCAGATACAACTTTATTTATTCATGGCACTAAAAATTACTAAAAATGGGTATGTTAAACGTCATTAAAAACAGTTGATGTTGTCCGCATGGCCTAATGGATAAGGCGTCTGACTTCGAATCAGAAGATTGCAGGTTCGACCCCTGTCGCGGACGTCCAACTAATGTGATTTTTTTAATTAGTTAAACGTCATCCAAAACAGTAGATGTCGTCCGCGTGGCCTAATGGGTAAGGCGTCTGACTTCGAATCAGAAGATTGCAGGTTCGACCCCTGTCGCGGACGTTCAACTTAGGTATACCTTTTACTGTTTTTTAATTATTTTTTCAGATACAACTTTATTTATTTACGGCACTAAAAATTATTAAAACTGGGTATGTTAATCGTCATCTTTTCCGGTGATGCCGTTGCGTGGCCTAATGGATAAGGTGTCTGACTTCGAATCAGAAGATTGCAGGTTCGACCCCTGTCGCGGACGTCCAGCTTAGGTATACCTTTTACTGTTTTTTAGTTATTTTTTCAGATGCAACTTTATTTATTCATGGCACTAAAAATTACTAAAAATGGGTATGTTAAACGTCAACCAAAACAGTTGATGTCGTCCGCGTGGCCTAATGGATAAGGCGTCTGACTTCGAATCAGAAGATTGCAGGTTCGACCCCTGTCGCGGACGTCCAACTACTGTGAATTTTTTAAAAAAATTTCAGTTACAATTTTATTTATTCATGGTACGAAAATATATTTAAAATGGATATGTGAAAACGTCATGCAATGGGTGTGGTGTCGTCCGCGTGGCCTAATGGATAAGGTGTCTGACTTCGAATCAGAAGATTGCGGGTTCGACCCCTGTCGCGGACGTCCAACTAATGTGATTTTTTTAATTATTTTTTCAGATACAACTTTATTTATTCAGGGCACTTAAAATTACTAAAATTGGGTATGTTAAACGTCATCCAAACCACTTGATGTCGTCCGCGTGGCCTAATGGATAAGGCGTCTGACTTCGAATCAAAAGATTGCAGGTTCGACCCCTGTCGCGGCGTCCAACTAATGTGTATATTTAAATTATATTTTCAGATACAACTTTATTTATTCATGGCAATAAAAATTACTAAAAATGGATATGTTAAACGTCATCCAAAACAGTTGAGGTCGTCCGCGTGGCCTAATGGATAAGGCGTCTGACTTCGAATCAGAAGATTGCAGGTTCGACCCCTGTCGCGGACGTCCAACTAATGTGATTATTTAAATTATTTTTTCAGATACAACTTTATTTATTCATGGCACTAAAAATTACTAAAAATGGGTATGTTAAACGTCATTAAAAACAGTTGATGTTGTCCGCATGGCCTAATGGATAAGGCGTCTGACTTCGAATCAGAAGATTGCAGGTTCGACCCCTGTCGCGGACGTCCAACTAATGTGATTTTTTTAATTAGTTAAACGTCATCCAAAACAGTAGATGTCGTCCGCGTGGCCTAATGGATAAGGCGTCTGACTTCGAATCAGAAGATTGCAGGTTCGACCCCTGTCGCGGACGTTCAACTTAGGTATATCTTTTACTGTTTTTTAATTATTTTTTCAGATACAACTTTATTTATTTATGGCACTAAAAATTATTAAAACTGGGTATGTTAATCGTCATGTTTTCCGGTGATGTCGTTGCGTGGCCTAATGGATAAGGTGTCTGACTTCGAATCAGAAGATTGCAGGTTCGAACCCTGTCGCGGACGTCCAGCTTAGGTATACCTTTTACTGTTTTTTAGTTATTTTTTCAGATGCAACTTTATTTATTCATGGCACTAAAAATTACTAAAAATGGGTATGTTAAACGTCAACCAAAACAGTTGATGTCGTCCGCGTGGCCTAATGGATAAGGCGTCTGACTTCGAATCAGAAGATTGGAGGTTCGACCCCTGTCGCGGACGTCCAACTACTGTGAATTTTTAAATTTTTTTTCAGTTACAATTTTATTTTTTCATGGTACGAAAATATATTTAAAATGGATATGTGAAAACGTTATGCAATGTGTGTGGTGTCGTCCGCGTGGCCTAATGGATAAGGTGTCTGACTTCGAATCAGAAGATTGCGGGTTCGACCCCTGTCGCGGACGTCCAACTAATGTGATTTTTTTAATTATTTTTTCAGATACAACTTTATTTATTCAGGGCACTTAAAATTACTAAAATTGGGTATGTTAAACGTCATCCAAACCACTTGATGTCGTCCGCGTGGCCTAATGGATAAGGAGTCTGACTTCGAATTAGAAGATGTAGGTTCGACCCCTGTCGCGGACGTCTAACTTCGGTAAACCTTTTAATGTTTTTTTATTTTTTTTTCAGATATTACTTTATTTATTTATGGCACTAAAATTTTTTAAAACTGTGTATGTTAAACGTCATAAAAAACAGTTGATGTCGTCCGCGTGGCCTAATGGATAAGGCGTCTGACTTCGAATCAGAAGATTGCAGGTTCGACCCATGTTGCGGACGTTCAACTTAGGTATACCTTTTACTGTTTTTTAATTATTTTTTCAAATACAACTTTATTTATTTATGGCACTAAAAATTATTAAAACTGGGTATGTTAAACGTCATCTTTTCAGATGATGTCGTTGCGTGGCCTAATGAATAAGGCGTCTGACTTCGAATCAGAAGATTGCAGGTTTGACCCCTATCGGGGACGTCCAGCTTAGGTATACCTTTTACTGTTTTTTAGTTATTTTTTCAGATACAACTTTATTTATTCATGGCACTAAAAATTACTAAAAATGGGTATGTTAAACGTCAAGCAAAGCAGTTGACGTCGTCCGCGTGGCCTAATGGATAAGGCGTCTGACTTCGAATCAGAAGATTGCAGGTTCGACCCCTGTCGCTGACTTCTAACTTCGGTAAACCTTTTACTGTTTTTTAATTATTTTTTCATATACTACTTTATTTATTTATGGCACTAAAAATTATTAAAACTGGGTATGTTAAACGTCATCCAAAACAGTTGATGTCGTTCGCGAGGCCTAATGGATAAGGCGTATGACTTCGAATAAGAAGTTTGCAGGTTCGACCCCTGTCGCGGACGTCCAACTAATGTGATTTTTTTAATTATTTTTTCAGATACAACTTTATTTATTCATGGCACTAAAAATTACTAAAATTGGGTATGTTAAACGTCATCCAAACCGGTTGATGTCGTCCGCGTGGCCTAATGGATAAGGCGTCTGACTTCGAATCAGAAGATTGCAGGTTCGACCCCTGTCGCGGACGTTCAACTTAGGTATACCTTTTACTGTTTTTTAGTTATTTTTTCAGATACAACTTTATTTATTTATGGCACTAAAAATTATTAAAACTGTTTATGTTAATCGTCATCTTTTCCGATGATGTCGTTGCGTGGCCTAATGGATAAGGCGTCTGACTTCGAATCAGAAGATTGCAGGTTCGACCCCTGTTGCGGACGTCCAGCTTAGGTATACCTTTTACTGTTTTTTAGTTATTTTTTCAGATACAACTTTATTTATGCATGGCACTAAAAATTACTAAAAATGGGTATGTTAAACGTGAACCAAAACAGTTGATGTCGTCCGCGTGGCCTAATGGCTAAGGCGTCTGACTTCGAATCAGAAGATTGCAGGTTTGACCCCTGTCGCGAACGTCCCACTGCTGTGAATTTTTTAATTTTTTTTCAGTTACAATTTTATTTATTCGTGGTAATAAAATATATTTAAAATGGATATGTTAAAACGTCATGCAATGTGTGTCGTGTCGTCAGCGTCTGACTTCGAATCAGAAGATTGCAGGTTCGACCCCTGTTGCGGACGTCCAGCTTAGGTATACCTTTTACTGTTTTTTAGTTATTTTTTCAGATACAACTTTATTTATTCATGGCACTAAAAATTACTAAAAATGGGTATGTTAAACGTCAACCAAAACAGTTGATGTCGTCCGCGTGGCCTAATGGATAAGGCGTCTGACTTCGAATCAGAAGATTGCAGGTTCGACCCCTGTCGCGGACGTCCAACTAATGTTATTTTTTTAATTATTTTTTCAGATACAACTTCATTTATTCATGCACTAAAAATTACTAAAAATGGGTATGTTAAACGTCATCCAAAACAGTTGATGTCGTCCGCGTGGCCTAATGGATAAGGCGTCTGACTTCGAATCAGAAGATTGCAGGTTCGACCCCTGTCGCGGACGCCAACTAATGTAATTTTTTTAATTATTTTTTCAGATACAACTTTATTTATTCATGGCACTAAAAATTACTAAAAATGGGTATGTTAAACGTCATCCAAAACAGTTGATGTCGTCCGCGTGGCGTAATGGATAAGGCGTCTGGCTTCGAATAAGAAGATTGCAGGTTCGACCCCTATCGCGGACGTCCAACTACTGTAAATTTTTAAATTTTTTTTCAGTTACAATTTTATTTATTCATGGTACCAAAATATATTTAAAATGGATATGTTAAAACGTCATGCAATGTGTGTGGTGTCGTCCGCGTGGCCTAATGGATAAGGCGTCTGACTTCGAATCAGAAGATTGCAGGTTCGACCCCTGTCGCGGACGTCTAACTTCGGTAAACCTTTTAATGTTTTTTTATTTTTTTTTCAGATATTACTTTATTTATTTATGGCACTAAAATTTTTTAAAACTGTGTATGTTAAACGTCATAAAAAACAGTTGATGTCGTCCGCGTGGCCTAATGGATAAGGCGTCTGACTTCGAATCAGAAGATTGCAGGTTCGACCCATGTTGCGGACGTTCAACTTAGGTATACCTTTTACTGTTTTTTAATTATTTTTTCAAATACAACTTTATTTATTTATGGCACTAAAAATTATTAAAACTGGGTATGTTAAACGTCATCTTTTCAGATGATGTCGTTGCGTGGCCTAATGAATAAGGCGTCTGACTTCGAATCAGAAGATTGCAGGTTCGACCCCTATCGGGGACGTCCAGCTTAGGTATACCTTTTACTGTTTTTTAGTTATTTTTTCAGATACAACTTTATTTATTCATGGCACTAAAAATTACTAAAAATGGGTATGTTAAACGTCAAGCAAAGCAGTTGACGTCGTCCGCGTGGCCTAATGGATAAGGCGTCTGACTTCGAATCAGAAGATTGCAGGTTCGACCCCTGTCGCTGACTTCTAACTTCGGTAAACCTTTTACTGTTTTTTAATTATTTTTTCATATACTACTTTATTTATTTATGGCACTAAAAATTATTAAAACTGGGTATGTTAAACGTCATCCAAAACAGTTGATGTCGTTCGCGAGGCCTAATGGATAAGGCGTATGACTTCGAATAAGAAGTTTGCAGGTTCGACCCCTGTCGCGGACGTCCAACTAATGTGATTTTTTTAATTATTTTTTCAGATACAACTTTATTTATTCATGGCACTAAAAATTACTAAAATTGGGTATGTTAAACGTCATCCAAACCGGTTGATGTCGTCCGCGTGGCCTAATGGATAAGGCGTCTGACTTCGAATCAGAAGATTGCAGGTTCGACCCCTGTCGCGGACGTTCAACTTAGGTATACCTTTTACTGTTTTTTAGTTATTTTTTCAGATACAACTTTATTTATTTATGGCACTAAAAATTATTAAAACTGTTTATGTTAATCGTCATCTTTTCCGATGATGTCGTTGCGTGGCCTAATGGATAAGGCGTCTGACTTCGAATCAGAAGATTGCAGGTTCGACCCCTGTTGCGGACGTCCAGCTTAGGTATACCTTTTACTGTTTTTTAGTTATTTTTTCAGATACAACTTTATTTATGCATGGCACTAAAAATTACTAAAAATGGGTATGTTAAACGTGAACCAAAACAGTTGATGTCGTCCGCGTGGCCTAATGGATAAGGCGTCTGACTTCGAATCAGAAGATTGCAGGTTTGACCCCTGTCGCGAACGTCCCACTGCTGTGAATTTTTTAATTTTTTTTCAGTTACAATTTTATTTATTCGTGGTAATAAAATATATTTAAAATGGATATGTTAAAACGTCATGCAATGTGTGTCGTGTCGTCAGCGTCTGACTTCGAATCAGAAGATTGCAGGTTCGACCCCTGTTGCGGACGTCCAGCTTAGGTATACCTTTTACTGTTTTTTAGTTATTTTTTCAGATACAACTTTATTTATTCATGGCACTAAAAATTACTAAAAATGGGTATGTTAAACGTCAACCAAAACAGTTGATGTCGTCCGCGTGGCCTAATGGATAAGGCGTCTGACTTCGAATCAGAAGATTGCAGGTTCGACCCCTGTCGCGGACGTCCAACTAATGTTATTTTTTTAATTATTTTTTCAGATACAACTTCATTTATTCATGCACTAAAAATTACTAAAAATGGGTATGTTAAACGTCATCCAAAACAGTTGATGTCGTCCGCGTGGCCTAATGGATAAGGCGTCTGACTTCGAATCAGAAGATTGCAGGTTCGACCCCTGTCGCGGACGCCAACTAATGTAATTTTTTTAATTATTTTTTCAGATACAACTTTATTTATTCATGGCACTAAAAATTACTAAAAATGGGTATGTTAAACGTCATCCAAAACAGTTAATGTCGTCCGCGTGGCGTAATGGATAAGGCGTCTGGCTTCAAATAAGAAGATTGCAGGTTCGACCCCTATCGCGGACGTCCAACTACTGTAAATTTTTAAATTTTTTTTCAGTTACAATTTTATTTATTCATGGTACCAAAATATATTTAAAATGGATATGTTAAAACGTCATGCAATGTGTGTGGTGTCGTCCGCGTGGCCTAATGGATAAGGCGTCTGACTTCGAATCAGAAGATTGCAGGTTCGACCCCTGTCGCGGACGCCAACTAAAGTAATTTTTTTAATTATTTTTTCAGATACAACTTTATTTATTCATGGCACTAAAAATTACTAAAAATGGGTATGTTAAACGTCATCTTTTCCGATGATGTCGTTGCGTGGCCTAATGGATAAGGTGTCTGACTTTGAATCAGAAGATTGCAGGTTCGACCCCTGTCGCGGGCGTCCAGCTTAGGTATACCTTTTACAGTTTTTTAGTTATTTTTTCAGATGCAACTTTATTTATTCATGGCACTAAAAATTACTAAAAATGGGTATGTTAAACGTCAACCGAAACAGTTGATGTCGTCCGCGTGGCCTAATGGATAAGGCGTCTGACTTCGAATCAGAAGATTGCAGGTTCGACCCCTGTCGCGGACGTTCAACTTAGGTATACCTTTTACTGTTTTTTAATTATTTTTTCAGATACAACTTTATTTATTTATGGCACTAAAAATTATTAAAACTGGGAATGTTAATCGTCATCTTTTCCGATGATGTCGTTGCGTGGCCTAATGAATAAGGCGTCTGACTTCGAATCAGAAGATTGCAGGTTCGACCCCTGTCGCGGACGTTCAACTTAGGTATACCTTTTACTGTTTTTTAATTATTTTTTCAGATGCAACTTTATTTATTCATGGCACTAAAAATTACTAAAAATGGGTATGTTAAACGTCAACCAAAACAGTTGATGTCGTCCGCGTGGCCTAATGGATAAGGCGTCTGACTTCGAATCAGAAGATTGCAGGTTCGTTCCCTGTCGCGGACATCCAGCTTAGGTATACCTTTTACTGTTTTTAAGTTATTTTTTCAGATACAACTTTATTTATTCATGGCACTAAAAATTACTAAAAATTGCTATGTTAAACGTCAACCAAAACAGTTGATGTCGTCCGCGTGGCCTAATGGATAAGGCGTCTGACTTCGAATCAAAAGATTGGAGGTTCGACCCCTGTCGCGGACGTCCAACTACTGTGAATTTTTAAAAAAAATTTCAGTTACAATTTTATTTATTCATGGTACGAAAATATATTTAAAATGGATATGTGAAAACGCCATGCAAAGGGTGTGGTGTCGTCCGCGTGGCCTAATGGATAAGGTGTCTGACTTCGAATCAGAAGATTGCGGGTTCGACCCCTGCCGCGGACGTCCAACTAATGTGATTTTTTTAATTATTTTTTCAGATACAACTTTATTTATTCAGGGCACTTAAAATTACTAGAATTGGGTATGTTAAACGTCATCCAAACCACTTGATGTCGTCCGCGTGGCCTAATGGATAAGGCGTCTGACTTCGAATCAAAAGATTGCAGTTTCGACCCCTGTCGCGGCGACCAACTAATGTGTATATTTAAATTATTTTTTCAGATACAACTTTATTTATTCATGGCAATAAAAATTACTAAAAATGGATATGTTAAACGTCATCCAAAACAGTTGATGTCGTCCGCGTGGCCTAATGAATAAGGCGTCTGACTTCGAATCAGAAGATTGCAGGTTCGACCCCTGTCGCGGACGTTCAACTTAGGTATACCTTTTACTGTCTTTTAATTATTTTTTCAGATACAACTTTATTTATTTATGGCACTAAAAATTATTAAAACTGGGTATGTTAATCGTCATCTTTTCCGGTGATGTCGTTGCGTGGCCTAATGGATAAGGTGTCTGACTTCGAATCAGAAGATTGCAGGTTCGAACTCTGTCGCGGACGTCCAGCTTAGGTATACCTTTTACTGTTTTTTAGTTATTTTTTCAGATGCAACTTTATTTATTCATGGCACTAAAAATTACTAAAAATGGGTATGTTAAACGTCAACCAAAACAGTTGATGTCGTCCGCGTGGCCTAATGGATAAGGCGTCTGACTTCGAATCAGAAGATTGGAGGTTCGACCCCTGTCGCGGACGTCCAACTACTGTGAATTTTTATATTTTTTTTCAGTTACAATTTTATTTTTTCATGGTACGAAAATATATTTAAAATGGATATGTGAAAACGTCATGCAATGTGTGTGGTGTCGTCCGCGTGGCCTAATGGATAAGGTGTCTGACTTCGAATCAGAAGATTGCGGGTTCGACCCCTGTCGCGGACGTCCAACTAATGTGATTTTTTTAATTATTTTTTCAGATACAACTTTATTTATTCAGGGCACTTAAAATTACTAAATTTGGGTATGTTAAACGTCATCCAAACCACTTGATGTCGTCCGCGTGGCCTAATGGATAAGGAGTCTGACTTCGAATCAGAAGATGTAGGTTCGACCCCTGTCGCGGACGTCTAACTTCTGTAAACCTTTTAATGTTTTTTTATTTTTTTTTCAGATATTACTTTATTTATTTATGGCACTAAAATTTTTTAAAACTGTGTATGTTAAACGTCATAAAAAACAGTTGATGTCGTCCGCGTGGCCTAATGGATAAGGCGTCTGACTTCGAATCAGAAGATTGCAGGTTCGACCCATGTTGCGGACGTTCAACTTAGGTATACCTTTTACTGTTTTTTAATTATTTTTTCAAATACAACTTTATTTATTTATGGCACTAAAAATTATTAAAACTGGGTATGTTAAACGTCATCTTTTCAGATGATGTCGTTACGTGGCCTAATGAATAAGGCGTCTGACTTCGAATCAGAAGATTGCAGGTTCGACCCCTATCGGGGACGTCCAGCTTAGGTATACCTTTTACTGTTTTTTAGTTATTTTTTCAGATACAACTTTATTTATTCATGGCACTAAAAATTACTAAAAATGGGTATGTTAAACGTCAAGCAAAGCAGTTGACGTCGTCCGCGTGGCCTAATGGATAAGGCGTCTGACTTCGAATCAGAAGATTGCAGGTTCGACCCCTGTCGCGGACTTCTAACTTCGGTAAACCTTTTACTGTTTTTTAATTATTTTTTCATATACTACTTTATTTATTTATGGCACTAAAAATTATTAAAACTGGGTATGTTAAACGTCATCCAAACCGGTTGATGTCGTCCGCGTGGCCTAATGGATAAGGCGTCTGACTTCGAATCAGAAGATTGCAGGTTCGACCCCTGTCGCGGACGCCAACTAATGTAATTTTTTTAATTATTTTTTCAGTTACAATTTTATTTATTCATGGTACCAAAATATATTTAAAATGGATATGTTAAAGCGTCATGCAATGTGTGTGGTGTCGTCCGCGTGGCCTAATGGATAAGGCGTCTGACTTCGAATCAGAAGATTGCAGGTTCGACCCCTGTCGCGGACGTTCAACTTAGGTATACCTTTTACTGTTTTTTAGTTATTTTTTCAGATACAACTTTATTTATTTATGGCACTAAAAATTATTAAAACTGGGTATGTTAATCGTCATCTTTTCCGATGATGTCGTTGCGTGGCCTAATGGATAAGGCGTCTGACTTCGAATCAGAAGATTGCAGGTTCGACCCCTGTTGCGGACGTCCAGCTTAGGTATACCTTTTACTGTTTTTTAGTTATTTTTTCAGATACAACTTTATTTATTCATGGCACTAAAAATTACTAAAAATGGGTATGTTAAACGTCAACCAAAACAGTTGATGTCGTCCGCGTGGCCTAATGGATAAGGCGTCTGACTTCGAATCAGAAGATTGCAGGTTTGACCCCTGTCGCGGACGTCCCACTGCTGTGAATTTTTTAATTTTTTTTCAGTTACAATTTTATTTATTCGTGGTAATAAAATATATTTAAAATGGATATGTTAAAACGTCATGCAATGTGTGTCGTGTCGTCAGCGTCTGATTTCGAATCAGAAGATTGCAGGTTCGACCCCTGTTGCGAACGTCCAGCTTAGGTATACCTTTTACTGTTTTTTAGTTATTTTTTCAGATACAACTTTATTTATTCATGGCACTAAAAATTACTAAAAATGGGTATGTTAAACGTCAACCAAAACAGTAGATGTCGTCCGCGTGGCCTAATGGATAAGGCGTCTGACTTCGAATCAGAAGATTGCAGGTTCGACCCCTGTCGCGGACGTCCAACTAATGTTATTTTTTTAATTATTTTTTCAGATACAACTTTATTTATTCATGGCACTAAAAATTACTAAAAATGGGTATGTTAAACGTCATCCAAAACAGTTGATGTCGTCCGCGTGGCCTAATGGATAAGGCGTCTGACTTCGAATCAGAAGATTGCAGGTTCGACCCATGTTGCGGACGTTCAACTTAGGTATACCTTTTACTGTTTTTTAATTATTTTTTCAAATACAACTTTATTTATTTATGGCACTAAAAATTATTAAAACTGGGTATGTTAAACGTCATCTTTTCAGATGATGTCGTTTCGTGGCCTAATGAATAAGGCGTCTGACTTCGAATCAGAAGATTGCAGGTTCGACCCCTGTCGCGGACGTCCAGCTTAGGTATACCTTTTACTGTTTTTTAGTTATTTTTTCAGATACAACTTTATTTATTCATGGCACTAAAAATTACTAAAAATGGGTATGTTAAACGTCAAGCAAAGCAGTTGACGTCGTCCGCGTGGCCTAATGGATAAGGCGTCTGACTTCGAATCAGAAGGTTGCAGGTTCGACCCCTGTCGCGGACTTCTAACTTCGGTAAACCTTTTACTGTTTTTTAATTATTTTTTCATATACTACTTTATTTATTTATGGCACTAAAAATTATTAAAACTGGGTATGTTAAACGTCATCCAAAACAGTTGATGTCGTTCGCGTGGCCTAATGGATAAGGCGTCTGACTTCGAATCAGAAGATTGCAGGTTCGACCCATGTTGCGGACGTTCAACTTAGGTATACCTTTTACTGTTTTTTAATTATTTTTTCAAATACAACTTTATTTATTTATGGCACTAAAAATTATTAAAACTGGGTATGTTAAACGTCATCTTTTCAGATGATGTCGTTTCGTGGCCTAATGAATAAGGCGTCTGACTTCGAATCAGAAGATTGCAGGTTCGACCCCTGTCGCGGACGTCCAGCTTAGGTATACCTTTTACTGTTTTTTAGTTATTTTTTCAGATACAACTTTATTTATTCATGGCACTAAAAATTACTAAAAATGGGTATGTTAAACGTCAAGCAAAGCAGTTGACGTCGTCCGCGTGGCCTAATGGATAAGGCGTCTGACTTCGAATCAGAAGGTTGCAGGTTCGACCCCTGTCGCGGACTTCTAACTTCGGTAAACCTTTTACTGTTTTTTAATTATTTTTTCATATACTACTTTATTTATTTATGGCACTAAAAATTATTAAAACTGGGTATGTTAAACGTCATCCAAAACAGTTGATGTCGTTCGCGAGGCCTAATGGAAAAGGCGTCTGACTTCGAATAAGAAGTTTGCAGGTTCGACCCCTGTCGCGGACGTCCAACTAATGTGATTTTTTTAATTATTTTTTCAGATACAACTTTATTTATTCATGGCATTAAATATTACTAAAATTGGGTATGTTAAACGTCATCCAAACCGGTTGATGTCGTCCGCGTGGCCTAATGGATAAGGCGTCTGACTTCGAATCAGAAGATTGCAGTTTCGACCCCTGTCGCGGACGCCAACTAATGTAATTTTTTTAATTATTTTTTCAGATACAACTTTATTTATTCATGGCACTAAAAATTACTAAAATTGGGTATGTTAAACGTCATCCAAAACAGTTGATGTCGTCCGCGTGGCCTAATGGATAAGGCGTCTGGCTTCGAATAAGAAGATTGCAGGTTCGACCCCTATCGCGGACGTCCAACTACTGTAAATTTTTAAAATTTTTTTCAGTTACAATTTTATTTATTCATGGTACCAAAATATATTTAAAATGGATATGTTAAAACGTCATGCAATGTGTGTGGTGTCGTCCGCGTGGCCTAATGGATAAGGCGTCTGACTTCGAATCAGAAGATTGCAGGTTCGACCCCTGTCGCGGACGTTCAACTTAGGTATACCTTTTACTGTTTTTTAATTATTTTTTCAGATACAACTTTATTTATTTATGGCACTAAAAATTATTAAAACTGGGTATGTTAATCGTCATCTTTTCCGATGATGTCGTTGCGTGGCCTAATGAATAAGGCGTCTGACTTCGAATCAGAAGATTGCAGGTTCGACCCCTGTCGCGGACGTCCAGCTTAGGTATACCTTTTACTGTTTTTTAGTTATTTTTTCAGATACAACTTTATTTATTCATGGCACTAAAAATTACTAAAAATGGGTATGTTAAACGTCAAGCAAAGCAGTTGACGTCGTCCGCGTGGCCTAATGGATAAGGCGTCTGACTTCGAATAAGAAGTTTGCAGGTTCGACCCCTGTCGCGGACGTCCAACTAATGTGATTTTTTTAATTATTTTTTCAGATACAACTTTATTTATTCATGGCACTAAAAATTACTAAAATTGGGTATGTTAAACGTCATCCAAACCGGGTGATGTCGTCCACGTGGCCTAATGGATAAGGCGTCTGATTTCGAATCAGAAGATTGCAGGTTCGACCCCTGTCGCGGACGCCAACTAAAGTAATTTTTTTAATTATTTTTTCAGATACAACTTTATTTATTCATGGCACTAAAAATTACTAAAAATGGGTATGTTAAACGTCATCTTTTCAGATGATGTCGTTGCGCGGCCTAATGGATAAGGCGTCTGACTTCGAATAAGAAGATTGCAGGTTCGACACCTGTCGCGGACGTCCAGCTTAGGTATACCTTTTACTGATTTTTAGTTATTTTTTCAGATACAACTTTATTTATTCATGGCACTAAAAATGGGTATGTTAAACGTCAACCATAACAGATGATGTCGTCCGCGTGGCCTAATGGATAAGGCGTCTGACTTCGAATCAGAAGATTGCAGGTTCGACCCCTGTCGCGGGCGTCCAACTACTGTGAATTTTTAAAATTTTTTTCAGTTACAATTTTATTTATTCATGGTACGAAAATATATTTAAAATGGATATGTTAAAACGTCATGCAATGTGTGTGGTGTCGTCCGCGTGGATTAATGGATAAGGCGTCTGACTTCGAATCAGGAGATTGCGGGTTCGACCCCTGTCGCGGACGTCCAACTAATGTGATTTTTGTAATTATTTTTTCAGATACAACTTTATTTATTCATGGCACTAAAAATTACTAAAAATGGGTATGTTAAACGTCATCCAAAACAGTTGATGTCTTCCGCGTGGCCTAATGGATAAGGCGTCTGACTTCGAATCAAAAGATTGCAGGTTCGACCCCTGTCGCGGCGTCCAACTAATGTGTATATTTAAATTATTTTTTCAGATACAACTTTATTTATTCATGGCAATAAAAATTACTAAAAATGGATATGTTAAACGTCATCCAAAACAGTTGAGGTCGTCCGCGTGGCCTAATGGATAAGGCGTCTGACTTCGAATCAGAAGATTGCAGGTTCGACCCCTGTCGCGGACGTCCAACTAATGTGATTATTTAAATTATTTTTTCAGATACAACTTTATTTATTCATGGCACTAAAAATTACTAAAAATGGGTATGTTAAACATCATTAAAAACAGTTGATGTTGTCCGCATGGCCTAATGGATAAGGCGTCTGACTTCGAATCAGAAGATTGCAGGTTCGACCCCTGTCGCGGACGTCCAACTAATGTGATTTTTTTAATTAGTTAAACGTCATCCAAAACAGTAGATGTCGTCCGCGTGGCCTAATGGATAAGGCGTCTGACTTCGAATCAGAAGATTGCAGGTTCGACCCCTGTCGCGGACGTCCAACTAATGTGATTTTTTTAATTATTTTTTCAGATACAACTTTATTTATTCAGGGCACTTAAAATTACTAAAATTGGGTATGTTAAACGTCATCCAAACCACTTGATGTCGTCCGCGTGGCCTAATGGATAAGGAGTCTGACTTCGAATTAGAAGATGTAGGTTCGACCCCTGTCGCGGACGTCTAACTTCGGTAAACCTTTTAATGTTTTTTTATTTTTTTTTCAGATATTACTTTATTTATTTATGGCACTAAAATTTTTTAAAACTGTGTATGTTAAACGTCATAAAAAACAGTTGATGTCGTCCGCGTGGCCTAATGGATAAGGCGTCTGACTTCGAATCAGAAGATTGCAGGTTCGACCCATGTTGCGGACGTTCAACTTAGGTATACCTTTTACTGTTTTTTAATTATTTTTTCAAATACAACTTTATTTATTTATGGCACTAAAAATTATTAAAACTGGGTATGTTAAACGTCATCTTTTCAGATGATATCGTTTCGTGGCCTAATGAATAAGGCGTCTGACTTCGAATCAGAAGATTGCAGGTTCGACCCCTGTCGCGGACGTCCAGCTTAGGTATACCTTTTACTGTTTTTTAGTTATTTTTTCAGATACAACTTTATTTATTCATGGCACTAAAAATTACTAAAAATGGGTATGTTAAACGTCAAGCAAAGCAGTTGACGTCGTCCGCGTGGCCTAATGGATAAGGCGTCTGACTTCGAATCAGAAGGTTGCAGGTTCGACCCCTGTCGCGGACTTCTAACTTCGGTAAACCTTTTACTGTTTTTTAATTATTTTTTCATATACTACTTTATTTATTTATGGCACTAAAAATTATTAAAACTGGGTATGTTAAACGTCATCCAAAACAGTTGATGTCGTTCGCGAGGCCTAATGGAAAAGGCGTCTGACTTCGAATAAGAAGTTTGCAGGTTCGACCCCTGTCGCGGACGTCCAACTAATGTGATTTTTTTAATTATTTTTTCAGATACAACTTTATTTATTCATGGCATTAAAAATTACTAAAATTGGGTATGTTAAACGTCATCCAAACCGGTTGATGTCGTCCGCGTGGCCTAATGGATAAGGCGTCTGACTTCGAATCAGAAGATTGCAGTTTCGACCCCTGTCGCGGACGCCAACTAATGTAATTTTTTTAATTATTTTTTCAGATACAACTTTATTTATTCATGGCACTAAAAATTACTAAAAATGGGTATGTTAAACGTCATCCAAAACAGTTGATGTCGTCCGCGTGGCCTAATGGATAAGGCGTCTGGCTTCGAATAAGAAGATTGCAGGTTCGACCCCTATCGCGGACGTCCAACTACTGTAAATTTTTAAATTTTTTTTCAGTTACAATTTTATTTATTCATGGTACCAAAATATATTTAAAATGGATATGTTAAAACGTCATGCAATGTGTGTGGTGTCGTCCGCGTGGCCTAATGGATAAGGCGTCTGACTTCGAATCAGAAGATTGCAGGTTCGACCCCTGTCGCGGACGTTCAACTTAGGTATACCTTTTACTGTTTTTTAATTATTTTTTCAGATACAACTTTATTTATTTATGGCACTAAAAATTATTAAAACTGGGTATGTTAATCGTCATCTTTTCCGATGATGTCGTTGCGTGGCCTAATGAATAAGGCGTCTGACTTCGAATCAGAAGATTGCAGGTTCGACCCCTGTCGCGGACGTCCAGCTTAGGTATACCTTTTACTGTTTTTTAGTTATTTTTTCAGATACAACTTTATTTATTCATGGCACTAAAAATTACTAAAAATGGGTATGTTAAACGTCAAGCAAAGCAGTTGACGTCGTCCGCGTGGCCTAATGGATAAGCCGTCTGACTTCGAATCAGAAGATTGCAGGTTCGACCCCTGTCGCGGACTTCTAACTTCGGTAAACCTTTTACTGTTTTTTAATTATTTTTTCATATACTACTTTATTTATTTATGGCACTAAAAATTATTAAAACTGGGTATGTTAAACGTCATCCAAAACAGTTGATGTCGTTCGCGAGGCCTAATGGATAAGGCGTCTGACTTCGAATAAGAAGTTTGCAGGTTCGACCCCTGTCGCGGACGTCCAACTAATGTGATTTTTTTAATTATTTTTTCAGATACAACTTTATTTATTCATGGCACTAAAAATTACTAAAATTGGGTATGTTAAACGTCATCCAAACCGGGTGATGTCGTCCACGTGGCCTAATGGATAAGGCGTCTGATTTCGAATCAGAAGATTGCAGGTTCGACCCCTGTCGCGGACGCCAACTAAAGTAATTTTTTTAATTATTTTTTCAGATACAACTTTATTTATTCATGGCACTAAAAATTACTAAAAATGGGTATGTTAAACGTCATCTTTTCAGATGATGTCGTTGCGTGGCCTAATGGATAAGGCGTCTGACTTCGAATAAGAAGATTGCAGGTTCGACACCTGTCGCGGACGTCCAGCTTAGGCATACCTTTTACTGATTTTTAGTTATTTTTTCAGATACAACTTTATTTATTCATGGCACTAAAAATGGGTATGTTAAACGTCAACCATAACAGATGATGTCGTCCGCGTGGCCTAATGGATAAGGCGTCTGACTTCGAATCAGAAGATTGCAGGTTCGACCCCTGTCGCGGTCGTCCAACTACTGTGAATTTTTAAATTTTTTTTCAGTTACAATTTTATTTATTCATGGTACGAAAATATATTTAAAATGGATATGTTAAAACGTCATGCAATGTGTGTGGTGTCGTCCGCGTGGATTAATGGATAAGGCGTCTGACTTCGAATCAGGAGATTGCGGGTTCGACCCCTGTCGCGGACGTCCAACTAATGTGATTTTTGTAATTATTTTTTCAGATACAACTTTATTTATTCATGGCACTAAAAATTACTAAAAATGGGTATGTTAAACGTCATCCAAAACAGTTGATGTCTTCCGCGTGGCCTAATGGATAAGGCGTCTGACTTCGAATCAAAAGATTGCAGGTTCGACCCCTGTCGCGGCGTCCAACTAATGTGTATATTTAAATTATTTTTTCAGATACAACTTTATTTATTCATGGCAATAAAAATTACTAAAAATGGATATGTTAAACGTCATCCAAAACAGTTGAGGTCGTCCGCGTGGCCTAATGGATAAGGCGTCTGACTTCGAATCAGAAGATTGCAGGTTCGACCCCTGTCGCGGACGTCCAACTAATGTGATTATTTAAATTATTTTTTCAGATACAACTTTATTTATTCATGGCACTAAAAATTACTAAAAATGGGTATGTTAAACATCATTAAAAACAGTTGATGTTGTCCGCATGGCCTAATGGATAAGGCGTCTGACTTCGAATCAGAAGATTGCAGGTTCGACCCCTGTCGCGGACGTCCAACTAATGTGATTTTTTTAATTAGTTAAACGTCATCCAAAACAGTAGATGTCGTCCGCGTGGCCTAATGGATAAGGCGTCTGACTTCGAATCAGAAGATTGCAAGTTCGACCCCTGTCGCGGAGGTTCAACTTAGGTATACCTTTTACTGTTTTTTAATTATTTTTTCAGATACAACTTTATTTATTTACGGCACTAAAAATTATTAAAACTGGGTATGTTAATCGTCATCTTTTCCGGTGATGCCGTTGCGTGGCCTAATGGATAAGGTGTCTGACTTTTTAGTTATTTTTTCAGATGCAACTTTATTTATTCATGGCACTAAAAATTACTAAAAATGGGTATGTTAAACGTCAACCAAAACAGTTGATGTCGTCCGCGTGGCCTAATGGATAAGGCGTCTGACTTCGAATCAGAAGATTGCAGGTTCGACCCCTGTCGCGGACATCCAGCTTAGGTATACCTTTTACTGTTTTTAAGTTATTTTTTCAGATACAACTTTATTTATTCATGGCACTAAAAATTACTAAAAATTGCTATGTTAAATGTCAACCAAAACAGTTGATGTCGTCCGCGTGGCCTAATGGATAAGGCGTCTGACTTCGAATCAAAAGATTGGAGGTTCGACCCCTGTCGCGGACGTCCAACTACTGTGAATTTTTAAAAAAATTTTCAGTTACAATTTTATTTATTCATGGTACGAAAATATATTTAAAATGGATATGTGAAAACGTCATGCAATGGGTGTGGTGTCGTCCGCGTGGCCTAATGGATAAGGTGTCTGACTTCGAATCAGAAGATTGCGGGTTCGACCCCTGTCGCGGACGTCCAACTAATGTGATTTTTTTAATTATTTTTTCAGATACAACTTTATTTATTCAGGGCACTTAAAATTACTAAAATTGGGTATGTTAAACGTCATCCAAACCACTTGATGTCGTCCGCGTGGCCTAATGGATAAGGCGTCTGACTTCGAATCAAAAGATTGCAGGTTCGACCCCTGTCGCGGCGTCCAACTAATGTGTATATTTAAATTATTTTTTCAGATACAACTTTATTTATTCATGGCAATAAAAATTACTAAAAATGGATATGTTAAACGTCATCCAAAACAGTTGAGGTCGTCCGCGTGGCCTAATGGATAAGGCGTCTGACTTCGAATCAGAAGATTGCAGGTTCGACCCCTGTCGCGGACGTCCAACTAATGTGATTATTTAAATTATTTTTTCAGATACAACTTTATTTATTCATGGCACTAAAAATTACTAAAAATGGGTATGTTAAACGTCATTAAAAACAGTTGATGTTGTCCGCATGGCCTAATGGATAAGGCGTCTGACTTCGAATCAGAAGATTGCAGGTTCGACCCCTGTCGCGGACGTCCAACTAATGTTATTTTTTTAATTATTTTTTCAAATACAACTTTATTTATTTATGGCACTAAAAATTATTAAAACTGGGTATGTTAAACGTCATCTTTTCAGATGATGTCGTTGCGTGGCCTAATGAATAAGGCGTCTGACTTCGAATCAGAAGATTGCAGGTTCGACCCCTGTCGCGGACGTCCAGCTTAGGTATACCTTTTACTGTTTTTTAGTTAATTTTTCAGATACAACTTTATTTATTCATGGCACTAAAAATTACTAAAAATGGGTATGTTAAACGTCAAGCAAAGCAGTTGACGTCGTCCGCGTGGCCTAATGGATAAGGCGTCTGGCTTCGAATAAGAAGATTGCAGGTTCGACCCCTGTCGCGGACGTCCAGCTTAGGTATACCTTTTACTGTTTTTTAGTTATTTTTTCAGATACAACTTTATTTATTCATGGCACTAAAAATTACTAAAATTGGGTATGTTAAACGTCATCCAAACCGGTTGATGTCGTCCGCGTGGCCTAATGGATAAGGCGTCTGACTTCGAATCAGAAGATTGCAGGTTCGACCCATGTCACGGACGTCCAACTAATGTGATTTTTTTAAATATTTTTTCAGATACAACTTTATTTATTCATGGCACTAAAAATTACTAAAAATGGGTATGTTAAACGTCATCCAAAACAGTTGATGTCGTCCGCGTGGCCTAATGGATAAGGCGTCTAACTTCGAATCAGAAGATTGCAGGTTCGACCCCTGTCGCGGACGTCTAACTTCGGTAAACCTTTTACTGTTTTTTAATTATTTTTTCAGATACTACTTTATTTATTTATGGCACTAAAAATTATTAAAACTGGGTATGTTAAACGTCATCCAAAACAGTTAATGTCGTCCGCGTGGCCTAATGGATAAGGCGTCTGACTTCGAATCAGAAGATTGCAGGTTCGACTCTTATCGCGGACGTCCAAATACTGTGAATTTTTAAAAATTTTTTCAGTTACAATTTTGTTTATTCATGGTACCAAAATATATTTAAAATGGATATGTTAAAACGTCATGCAATGTGTGTGGTGTCGTCCGCGTGGCCTAATGGATAAGGCGTCTGACTTCGAATCAGAAGATTGCAGGTTCGACCCCTGTCGCGGACGTTCAGCTTAGGTATACCTTTTACTGTTTTTTAATTATTTTTTCAGATACAACGTTATTTATTTATGGCACTAAAAATTATTAAAACTGGGTATGTTAATCGTCATCTTTTCCGATGATGTCGCTGCGTGGCCTAATGGATAAGGCGTCTGTCTTCGAATCAGAAGATTGCAGGTTCGACCCCTTTCGCGGACGTCCAGCTTAGGTGTACCTTTTACTGTTTTTTAGTTATTTTTTCAGATACAACTTTATTTATTCATGGCACTAAAAATTACTAAAAATGGGTATATTAAACGTCATCCAAAACAGTTCATGTCGTCCGCGTGGCCTAATGGATAAGGCGTCTGACTTCGAATCAGAAGATTGCAGGTTCGACCCATGTTGCGGACGTTCAACTTAGGTATACCTTTTACTGTTTTTTAATTATTTTTTCAAATACAACTTTATTTATTTATGGCACTAAAAATTATTAAAACTGGGTATGTTAAACGTCATCTTTTCAGATGATGTCGTTGCGTGGCCTAATGAATAAGGCGTCTGACTTCGAATCAGAAGATTGCAGGTTCGACCCCTGTCGCGGACGTCCAGCTTAGGTATACCTTTTACTGTTTTTTAGTTATTTTTTCAGATACAACTTTATTTATTCATGGCACTAAAAATTACTAAAAATGGGTATGTTAAACGTCAAGCAAAGCAGTTGACGTCGTCCGCGTGGCCTAATGGATAAGGCGTCTGACTTCGAATCAGAAGATTGCAGGTTCGAACCCTGTCGCGGACTTCTAACTTCGGTAAACCTTTTACTGTTTTTTAATTATTTTTTCATATACTACTTTATTTATTTATGGCACTAAAAATTATTAAAACTGGGTATGTTAAACGTCATCCAAAACAGTTGATGTCGTTCGCGAGGCCTAATGGATAAGGCGTCTGACTTCGAATAAGAAGTTTGCAGGTTCGACCCCTGTCGCGGACGTCCAACTAATGTGATTTTTTTAATTATTTTTTCAGATACAACTTTATTTATTCATGGCACTAAAAATTACTAAAATTGGGTATGTTAAACGTCATCCAAACCGGATGATGTCGTCCGCGTGGCCTAATGGATAAGGCGCCTGACTTCGAATAAGAAGTTTGCAGGTTCGACCCCTGTCGCGGACGTCCAACTAATGTGATTTTTTTAATTATTTTTTCAGATACAACTTTATTTATTCATGGCACTAAAAATTACTAAAAATGGGTATGTTAAACGTCATCCAAAACAGTTGATGTCGTCCGCGTGGCCTAATGGATAAGGCGTCTGACTTCGAATCAGACGATTGCAGGTTCGACCCCTGTCGCGGACGTCCAATTTAGGTATACCTTTTACTGTTTTTTAATTATTTTTTTCAGATACAACTTTACTTATTCATGGCACTAAAAATTACTAAAAATGGGTATGTTAAACGTCATCCAAAACTGTTGATGTCGTCCGCGTGGGCTAATGGATAAGGCGTCTGACTTCGAATCAGAAGATTGCAGGTTCGACTCTTATCGCGGACGTCCAAATACTGTGAATTTTAAGATTTTTTTTCAGTTACAATTTTATTTATTCATGGTACCAAAATATATTTAAAATGGATATGTTAAAACGTCATGCAATGTGTGTGGTGTCGTCCGCGTGGCCTAATGGATAAGGCGTCTGACTTCGAATCAGAAGATTGCAGGTTCGACTCTTATCGCGGACGTCCAAATACTGTGAATTTTTAAATTTTTTTTCAGTTACAATTTTATTTATTCATGGTACCAAAATATATTTAAAATGGATATGTTAAAACGTTATGCAATGTGTGTGGTGTCGTCCGCGTGGCCTAATGGATAAGGCGTCTGACTTCGAATCAGAAGATTGCAGGTTCGACCCCTGTCGCGGACGTCTAACTTCGGTAAACCTTTTACTGTTTTTTAATTATTTTTTCAGATACTACTTTATTTATTTATGGCACTAAAAATTATTAAAACTGGGTATGTTAAACGTCATCCAAAACAGTTAATGTCGTCCGCGTGGCCTAATGGATAAGGCGTCTGACTTCGAATCAGAAGATTGCAGGTTCGACTCTTATCGCGGACGTCCAAATACTGTGAATTTTTAAATTTTTTTTCAGTTACAATTTTATTTATTCATGGTACCAAAATATATTTAAAATGGATATGTTAAAACGTCATGCAATGTGTGTGGTGTCGTCCGCGTGGCCTAATGGATAAGGCGTCTGACTTCGAATCAGAAGATTGCAGGTTCGACCCCTGTCGCGGACGTTCAGCTTAGGTATACCTTTTACTGTTTTTTAATTATTTTTTCAGATACAACGTTATTTATTTATGGCACTAAAAATTATTAAAACTGGGTATGTTAATCGTCATCTTTTCCGATGATGTCGCTGCGTGGCCTAATGGATAAGGCGTCTGACTTCGAATCAGAAGATTGCAGGTTCGACCCCTGTCGCGGACGTCCAGCTTAGGTGTACCATTTACTGTTTTTTAGTTATTTTTTCAGATACAACTTTATTTATTCATGGCACTAAAAATTACTAAAAATGGGTATATTAAACGTCATCCAAAACAGTTGATGTCGTCCGCGTGGCCTAATGGATAAGGCGTCTGACTTCGAATCAGAAGATTGCAGGTTCGACCCATGTTGCGGACGTTCAACTTAGGTATACCTTTTACTGTTTTTTAATTATTTTTTCAAATACAACTTTATTTATTTATGGCACTAAAAATTATTAAAACTGGGTATGTTAAACGTCATCTTTTCAGATGATGTCGTTGCGTGGCCTAATGAATAAGGCGTCTGACTTCGAATCAGAAGATTGCAGGTTCGACCCCTGTCGCGGACGTCCAGCTTAGGTATACCTTTTACTGTTTTTTAGTTATTTTTTCAGATACAACTTTATTTATTCATGGCACTAAAAATTACTAAAAATGGGTATGTTAAACGTCAAGCAAAGCAGTTGACGTCGTCCGCGTGGCCTAATGGATAAGGCGTCTGACTTCGAATCAGAAGATTGCAGGTTCGACCCCTGTCGCGGACTTCTAACTTCGGTAAACCTTTTACTGTTTTTTAATTATTTTTTCATATACTACTTTATTTATTTATGGCACTAAAAATTACTAAAATTGGGTATGTTAAACGTCATCCAAACCGGATGATGTCGTCCGCGTGGCCTAATGGATAAGGCGTCTGACTTCGAATCAGAAGATTGCAGGTTCGACCCCTGTCGCGGACGCCAACTAATGTAATTTTTTTAATTATTTTTTCAGATACAACTTTATTTATTCATGGCACTAAAAATTACTAAAAATTGCTATGTTAAATGTCAACCAAAACAGTTGATGTCGTCCGCGTGGCCTAATGGATAAGGCGTCAGACTTCGAATCAAAAGATTGGAGGTTCGACCCCTGTCGCGGACGTCCAACTACTGTGAATTTTTAAAAAAATTTTCAGTTACAATTTTATTTATTCATGGTACGAAAATATATTTAAAATGGATATGTGAAAACGTCATGCAATGGGTGTGGTGTCGTCCGCGTGGCCTAATGGATAAGGTGTCTGACTTCGAATCAGAAGATTGCGGGTTCGACCCCTGTCGCGGACGTCCAACTAATGTGATTTTTTTAATTATTTTTTCAGATACAACTTTATTTATTCAGGGCACTTAAAATTACTAAAATTGGGTATGTTAAACGTCATCCAAACCACTTGATGTCGTCCGCGTGGCCTAATGGATAAGGCGTCTGACTTCGAATCAAAAGATTGCAGGTTCGACCCCTGTCGCGGCGTC
This sequence comes from Troglohyphantes excavatus, assembly GCA_963932185.1. Lineage (NCBI taxonomy): Eukaryota > Metazoa > Arthropoda > Arachnida > Araneae > Linyphiidae > Troglohyphantes > Troglohyphantes excavatus. The sequence goes on from OZ010678.1 coordinate 21,230,650, forward strand.
CAACTAATGTGTATATTTAAATTATTTTTTCAGATACAACTTTATTTATTCATGGCAATAAAAATTACTAAAAATGGATATGTTAAACGTCATCCAAAACAGTTGAGGTCGTCCGCGTGGCCTAATGGATAAGGCGTCTGACTTCGAATCAGAAGATTGCAGGTTCGACCCCTGTCGCGGACGTCCAACTAATGTGATTATTTAAATTATTTTTTCAGATACAACTTTATTTATTCATGGCACTAAAAATTACTAAAAATGGGTATGTTAAACGTCATTAAAAACAGTTGATGTTGTCCGCATGGCCTAATGGATAAGGCGTCTGACTTCGAATCAGAAGATTGCAGGTTCGACCCCTGTCGCGGACGTCCAACTAATGTTATTTTTTTAATTATTTTTTCAAATACAACTTTATTTATTTATGGCACTAAAAATTATTAAAACTGGGTATGTTAAACGTCATCTTTTCAGATGATGTCGTTGCGTGGCCTAATGAATAAGGCGTCTGACTTCGAATCAGAAGATTGCAGGTTCGACCCCTGTCGCGGACGTCCAGCTTAGGTATACCTTTTACTGTTTTTTAGTTAATTTTTCAGATACAACTTTATTTATTCATGGCACTAAAAATTACTAAAATTGGGTATGTTAAACGTCATCCAAACCGGTTGATGTCGTCCGCGTGGCCTAATGGATAAGGCGTCTGACTTCGAATCAGAAGATTGCAGGTTCGACCCATGTCACGGACGTCCAACTAATGTGATTTTTTTAAATATTTTTTCAGATACAACTTTATTTATTCATGGCACTAAAAATTACTAAAAATGGGTATGTTAAACGTCATCCAAAACAGTTGATGTCGTCCGCGTGGCCTAATGGATAAGGCGTCTAACTTCGAATCAGAAGATTGCAGGTTCGACCCCTGTCGCGGACGTCTAACTTCGGTAAACCTTTTACTGTTTTTTAATTATTTTTTCAGATACTACTTTATTTATTTATGGCACTAAAAATTATTAAAACTGGGTATGTTAAACGTCATCCAAAACAGTTAATGTCGTCCGCGTGGCCTAATGGATAAGGCGTCTGACTTCGAATCAGAAGATTGCAGGTTCGACTCTTATCGCGGACGTCCAAATACTGTGAATTTTTAAAATTTTTTTCAGTTACAATTTTATTTATTCATGGTACCAAAATATATTTAAAATGGATATGTTAAAACGTCATGCAATGTGTGTGGTGTCGTCCGCGTGGCCTAATGGATAAGGCGTCTGACTTCGAATCAGAAGATTGCAGGTTCGACCCCTGTCGCGGACGTTCAGCTTAGGTATACCTTTTACTGTTTTTTAATTATTTTTTCAGATACAACGTTATTTATTTATGGCACTAAAAATTATTAAAACTGGGTATGTTAATCGTCATCTTTTCCGATGATGTCGCTGCGTGGCCTAATGGATAAGGCGTCTGTCTTCGAATCAGAAGATTGCAGGTTCGACCCCTTTCGCGGACGTCCAGCTTAGGTGTACCTTTTACTGTTTTTTAGTTATTTTTTCAGATACAACTTTATTTATTCATGGCACTAAAAATTACTAAAAATGGGTATATTAAACGTCATCCAAAACAGTTCATGTCGTCCGCGTGGCCTAATGGATAAGGCGTCTGACTTCGAATCAGAAGATTGCAGGTTCGACCCATGTTGCGGACGTTCAACTTAGGTATACCTTTTACTGTTTTTTAATTATTTTTTCAAATACAACTTTATTTATTTATGGCACTAAAAATTATTAAAACTGGGTATGTTAAACGTCATCTTTTCAGATGATGTCGTTGCGTGGCCTAATGAATAAGGCGTCTGACTTCGAATCAGAAGATTGCAGGTTCGACCCCTGTGGCGGACGTCCAGCTTAGGTATACCTTTTACTGTTTTTTAGTTATTTTTTCAGATACAACTTTATTTATTCATGGCACTAAAAATTACTAAAAATGGGTATGTTAAACGTCAAGCAAAGCAGTTGACGTCGTCCGCGTGGCCTAATGGATAAGGCGTCTGACTTCGAATCAGAAGATTGCAGGTTCGAACCCTGTCGCGGACTTCTAACTTCGGTAAACCTTTTACTGTTTTTTAATTATTTTTTCATATACTACTTTATTTATTTATGGCACTAAAAATTATTAAAACTGGGTATGTTAAACGTCATCCAAAACAGTTGATGTCGTTCGCGAGGCCTAATGGATAAGGCGTCTGACTTCGAATAAGAAGTTTGCAGGTTCGACCCCTGTCGCGGACGTCCAACTAATGTGATTTTTTTAATTATTTTTTCAGATACAACTTTATTTATTCATGGCACTAAAAATTACTAAAAATGGGTATGTTAAACGTCATCCAAAACAGTTGATGTCGTCCGCGTGGCCTAATGGATAAGGCGTCTGACTTCGAATCAGACGATTGCAGGTTCGACCCCTGTCGCGGACGTCCAATTTAGGTATACCTTTTACTGTTTTTTAATTATTTTTTTCAGATACAACTTTACTTATTCATGGCACTAAAAATTACTAAAAATGGGTATGTTAAACGTCATCCAAAACTGTTGATGTCGTCCGCGTGGGCTAATGGATAAGGCGTCTGACTTCGAATCAGAAGATTGCAGGTTCGACTCTTATCGCGGACGTCCAAATACTGTGAATTTTAAGATTTTTTTTCAGTTACAATTTTATTTATTCATGGTACCAAAATATATTTAAAATGGATATGTTAAAACGTCATGCAATGTGTGTGGTGTCGTCCGCGTGGCCTAATGGATAAGGCGTCTGACTTCGAATCAGAAGATTGCAGGTTCGACTCTTATCGCGGACGTCCAAATACTGTGAATTTTTAAATTTTTTTTCAGTTACAATTTTATTTATTCATGGTACCAAAATATATTTAAAATGGATATGTTAAAACGTCATGCAATGTGTGTGGTGTCGTCCGCGTGGCCTAATGGATAAGGCGTCTGACTTCGAATCAGAAGATTGCAGGTTCGACCCCTGTCGCGGACGTCTAACTTCGGTAAACCTTTTACTGTTTTTTAATTATTTTTTCAGATACTACTTTATTTATTTATGGCACTAAAAATTATTAAAACTGGGTATGTTAAACGTCATCCAAAACAGTTAATGTCGTCCGCGTGGCCTAATGGATAAGGCGTCTGACTTCGAATCAGAAGATTGCAGGTTCGACTCTTATCGCGGACGTCCAAATACTGTGAATTTTTAAATTTTTTTTTAGTTACAATTTTATTTATTCATGGTACCAAAATATATTTAAAATGGATATGTTAAAACGTCATGCAATGTGTGTGGTGTCGTCCGCGTGGCCTAATGGATAAGGCGTCTGACTTCGAATCAGAAGATTGCAGGTTCGACCCCTGTCGCGGACGTTCAGCTTAGGTATACCTTTTACTGTTTTTTAATTATTTTTTCAGATACAACGTTATTTATTTATGGCACTAAAAATTATTAAAACTGGGTATGTTAATCGTCATCTTTTCCGATGATGTCGCTGCGTGGCCTAATGGATAAGGCGTCTGACTTCGAATCAGAAGATTGCAGGTTCGACCCCTGTCGCGGACGTCCAGCTTAGGTGTACCTTTTACTGTTTTTTAGTTATTTTTTCAGATACAACTTTATTTATTCATGGCACTAAAAATTACTAAAAATGGGTATATTAAACGTCATCCAAAACAGTTGATGTCGTCCGCGTGGCCTAATGGATAAGGCGTCTGACTTCGAATCAGAAGATTGCAGGTTCGACCCATGTTGCGGACGTTCAACTTAGGTATACCTTTTACTGTTTTTTAATTATTTTTTCAAATACAACTTTATTTATTTATGGCACTAAAAATTATTAAAACTGGGTATGTTAAACGTCATCTTTTCAGATGATGTCGTTGCGTGGCCTAATGAATAAGGCGTCTGACTTCGAATCAGAAGATTGCAGGTTCGACCCCTGTCGCGGACGTCCAGCTTAGGTATACCTTTTACTGTTTTTTAGTTATTTTTTCAGATACAACTTTATTTATTCATGGCAATAAAAATTACTAAAAATGGGTATGTTAAACGTCAAGCAAAGCAGTTGACGTCGTCCGCGTGGCCTAATGGATAAGGCGTCTGACTTCGAATCAGAAGATTGCAGGTTCGACCCCTGTCGCGGACTTCTAACTTCGGTAAACCTTTTACTGTTTTTTAATTATTTTTTCATATACTACTTTATTTATTTATGGCACTAAAAATTATTAAAACTGGGTATGTTAAACGTCATCCAAAATAGTTGATGTCGTTCGCGAGGCCTAATGGATAAGGCGTCTGACTTCGAATAAGAAGTTTGCAGGTTCGACCCCTGTCGCGGACGTCCAACTAATGTGATTTTTTTAATTATTTTTTCAGATACAACTTTATTTATTCATGGCACTAAAAATTACTAAAATTGGGTATGTTAAACGTCATCCAAACCGGATGATGTCGTCCGCGTGGCCTAATGGATAAGGCGCCTGACTTCGAATAAGAAGTTTGCAGGTTCGACCCCTGTCGCGGACGTCCAACTAATGTGATTTTTTTAATTATTTTTTCAGATACAACTTTATTTATTCATGGCACTAAAAATTACTAAAAATGGGTATGTTAAACGTCATCCAAAACAGTTGATGTCGTCCGCGTGGCCTAATGGATAAGGCGTCTGACTTCGAATCAGACGATTGCAGGTTCGACCCCTGTCGCGGACGTCCAATTTAGGTATACCTTTTACTGTTTTTTAATTATTTTTTTCAGATACAACTTTACTTATTCATGGCACTAAAAATTACTAAAAATGGGTATGTTAAACGTCATCCAAAACTGTTGATGTCGTCCGCGTGGGCTAATGGATAAGGCGTCTGACTTCGAATCAGAAGATTGCAGGTTCGACTCTTATCGCGGACGTCCAAATACTGTGAATTTTAAGATTTTTTTTCAGTTACAATTTTATTTATTCATGGTACCAAAATATATTTAAAATGGATATGTTAAAACGTCATGCAATGTGTGTGGTGTCGTCCGCGTGGCCTAATGGATAAGGCGTCTGACTTCGAATCAGAAGATTGCAGGTTCGACTCTTATCGCGGACGTCCAAATACTGTGAATTCTTAAATTTTTTTTCAGTTACAATTTTATTTATTCATGGTACCAAAATATATTTAAAATGGATATGTTAAAACGTCATGCAATGTGTGTGGTGTCGTCCGCGTGGCCTAATGGATAAGGCGTCTGACTTCGAATCAGAAGATTGCAGGTTCGACCCCTGTCGCGGACGTCTAACTTCGGTAAACCTTTTACTGTTTTTTAATTATTTTTTCAGATACTACTTTATTTATTTATGGCACTAAAAATTATTAAAACTGGGTATGTTAAACGTCATCCAAAACAGTTAATGTCGTCCGCGTGGCCTAATGGATAAGGCGTCTGACTTCGAATCAGAAGATTGCAGGTTCGACTCTTATCGCGGACGTCCAAATACTGTGAATTTTTAAATTTTTTTTCAGTTACAATTTTATTTATTCATGGTACCAAAATATATTTAAAATGGATATGTTAAAACGTCATGCAATGTGTGTGGTGTCGTCCGCGTGGCCTAATGGATAAGGCGTCTGACTTCGAATCAGAAGATTGCAGGTTCGACCCCTGTCGCGGACGTTCAGCTTAGGTATACCTTTTACTGTTTTTTAATTATTTTTTCAGATACAACGTTATTTATTTATGGCACTAAAAATTATTAAAACTGGGTATGTTAATCGTCATCTTTTCCGATGATGTCGCTGCGTGGCCTAATGGATAAGGCGTCTGACTTCGAATCAGAAGATTGCAGGTTCGACCCCTGTCGCGGACGTCCAGCTTAGGTGTACCTTTTACTGTTTTTTAGTTATTTTTTCAGATACAACTTTATTTATTCATGGCACTAAAAATTACTAAAAATGGGTATATTAAACGTCATCCAAAACAGTTGATGTCGTCCGCGTGGCCTAATGGATAAGGCGTCTGACTTCGAATCAGAAGATTGCAGGTTCGACCCATGTTGCGGACGTTCAACTTAGGTATACCTTTTACTGTTTTTTAATTATTTTTTCAAATACAACTTTATTTATTTATGGCACTAAAAATTATTAAAACTGGGTATGTTAAACGTCATCTTTTCAGATGATGTCGTTGCGTGGCCTAATGAATAAGGCGTCTGACTTCGAATCAGAAGATTGCAGGTTCGACCCCTGTCGCGGACGTCCAGCTTAGGTATACCTTTTACTGTTTTTTAGTTATTTTTTCAGATACAACTTTATTTATTCATGGCAATAAAAATTACTAAAAATGGGTATGTTAAACGTCAAGCAAAGCAGTTGACGTCGTCCGCGTGGCCTAATGGATAAGGCGTCTGACTTCGAATCAGAAGATTGCAGGTTCGACCCCTGTCGCGGACTTCTAACTTCGGTAAACCTTTTACTGTTTTTTAATTATTTTTTCATATACTACTTTATTTATTTATGGCACTAAAAATTATTAAAACTGGGTATGTTAAACGTCATCCAAAACAGTTGATGTCGTTCGCGAGGCCTAATGGATAAGGCGTCTGACTTCGAATAAGAAGTTTGCAGGTTCGACCCCTGTCGCGGACGTCCAACTAATGTGATTTTTTTAATTATTTTTTCAGATACAACTTTATTTATTCATGGCACTAAAAATTACTAAAATTGGGTATGTTAAACGTCATCCAAACCGGATGATGTCGTCCGCGTGGCCTAATGGATAAGGCGTCTGACTTCGAATCAGAAGATTGCAGGTTCGACCCCTGTCGCGGACGCCAACTAATGTAATTTTTTTAATTATTTTTTCAGATACAACTTTATTTATTCATGGCACTAAAAATTACTAAAAATGGGTATGTTAAACGTCAAGCAAAGCAGTTGACGTCGTCCGCGTGGACTAATGGATAAGGCGTCTGACTTCGAATCAGAAGATTGCAGGTTCGACCCCTGTCGCGGACTTCTAACTTCGGTAAACCTTTTACTGTTTTTTAATTATTTTTTCATATACTACTTTATTTATTTATGGCACTAAAAATTATTAAAACTGGGTATGTTAAACGTCATCCAAAACAGTTGATGTCGTTCGCGAGGCCTAATGGATAAGGCGTCTGACTTCGAATAAGAAGTTTGCAGGTTCGACCCCTGTCGCGGACGTCCAACTAATGTGATTTTTTTAATTATTTTTTCAGATACAACTTTATTTATTCATGGCACTAAAAATTACTAAAATTGGGTATGTTAAACGTCATCCAAACCGGATGATGTCGTCCGCGTGGCCTAATGGATAAGGCGTCTGACTTCGAATCAGAAGATTGCAGGTTCGACCCCTGTCGCGGACGCCAACTAATGTAATTTTTTTAATTATTTTTTCAGATACAACTTTATTTATTCATGGCACTAAAAATGGGTATGTTAAACGTCATCCAAAACAGTTGATGTCGTCCGCGTGGCCTAATGGATAAGGCGTCTGGCTTCGAATAAGAAGATTGCAGGTTCGACCCCAATCGCGGACGTCCAACTACTGTAAATTTTTAAAAAAAATTTCAGTTACAATTTTATTTATTCATGGTACCAAAATATATTTAAAATGGATATGTTAAAACGTCATGCAATGTGTGTGGTGTCGTCCGCGTGGCCTAATGGATAAGGCGTCTGACTTCGAATCAGAAGATTGCAGGTTCGACCCCTGTCGCGGACGTTCAACTTAGGTATACCTTTTACTGTTTTTTAATTATTTTTTCAGATACAACTTTATTTATTTATGGCACTAAAAATTATTAAAACTGGGTATGTTAATCGTCATCTTTTCCGATGATGTCGTTGCGTGGCCTAATGGATAAGGCGTCTGACTTCGAATCAGAAGATTGCAGGTTCGACCCCTGTTGCGGACGTCCAGCTTAGGTATAGCTTTTACTGTTTTTAGTTATTTTTTCAGATACAACTTTATTTATTCATGGCACTAAACATTACTAAAAATGGGTATGTTAAACGTCAACCAAAACAGTTGATGTCGTCCGCGTGGCCTAATGGATAAGGCGTCTGACTTCGAATAAGAAGATTGTAGGTTCGACCCCTGTCGCGGACGTCCAGCTTAGGTATACCTTTTACTGTGTTTTAGTTATTTTTTCAGATACAACTTTATTTATTCATGGCACTAAAAATTACTAAAAATGGGTATGTTAAACGTCAATCAAAACAGTTGAAGTCGTCCGCGTGGTCTATTGGATAAGGCGTCTGACTTCGAATCAGAAGATTGCAGGTTCGACCCCTGTCGCGGGCGTCCAACTACTGTGAATTTTTAAATTTTTTTTCAGTTACAATTTTATTTATTCATGGTACGAAAATATATTTAAAATGGATATGTTAAAACGTCATGCAATGTGTGTGGTGTCGTCCGCGTGGATTATTGGATAAGGCATCTGACTTCGAATCAGAAGATTGCGGGTTCGACCCCTGTCGCGGACGTCCAACTAATGTGATTTTTGTAATTATTTTTTCAGATACAACTTTATTTATTCATGGCACTAAAAATTACTAAAAATGGGTATGTTAAACGTCAACCAAAACAGTTGATGTCGTCCGCGTGGCGTAATGGATAAGGCGTCTGACTTCGAATCAGAAGATTGCAGGTTCGACCCCTGTCGCGGACGTCCAACTAATGTGATTTTTTTAATTATTTTTTCAGATACAACTTTATTTATTCATGTTACGAAAATATATTTAAAATGGATATGTTAAAACGTCATGCAATGTGTGTGGTGTCGTCCGCGTGGATTAATGGATAAGGCGTCTGACTTCGAATCAGAAGATTGCAGGTTCGACCCCAGTCACGGACGTCCAACTAATGTGATTTTTTTAAATATTTTTTCACATACAACTTTATTTATTCATGGCACTAAAAATTACTAAAAATGGGTATGTTAAACGTCATCCAAACTAGTTGATGTCGTCCGCGTGGCCTAATGGATAAGGCGTCTGACTTCGAATCAGGCGATTGCAGGTTCGACCCCTGTCGCGGACGTCCAATTTAGGTATACCTTTTACTGTTTTTTAATTATTTTTTCAGATACAACTTTATTTATTCATGGCACTAAAAATTACTAAAAATGGGTATGTTAAACGTCATCCAAAACTGTTAATGTCGTCCGCGTGGGCTAATGGATAAGGCGTCTGACTTCGAATCAGAAGATTGCAGGTTCGACTCTTATCGCGGACGTCCAAATACTGTGAATTTTTAAATTTTTTTTCAGTTACAATTTTATTTATTCATGGTACCAAAATATATTTAAAATGGATATGTTAAAACGTCATGCAATGTGTGTGGTGTCGTCCGCGTGGCCTAATGGATAAGGCGTCTGACTTCGAATCAGAAGATTGCAGGTTCGACCCCTGTCGCGGACGTTCAGCTTAGGTATACCTTTTACTGTTTTTTAATTATTTTTTCAGATACAACTTTATTTATTCATGGCACTAAAAATTACTAAAATTGGGTATGTTAAACGTCATCCAAACCGGTTGATGTCGTCCGCGTGGCCTAATGGATAAGGCGTCTGACTTCGAATCAGAAGATTGCAGGTTCGACCCTTGTCACGGACGTCCAACTAATGTGATTTTTTTAAATATTTTTTCAGATACAACTTTATTTATTCATGGCACTAAAAATTACTAAAAATGGGTATGTTAAACGTCATCCAAAACAGTTGATGTCGTCCGCGTGGCCTAATGGATAAGGCGTCTGACTTCGAATCAGAAGATTGCAGGTTCGACCCCTGTCGCGGACGTCTAACTTCGGTAAACCTTTTACTGTTTTTTAATTATTTTTTCAGATACTACTTTATTTATTTATGGCACTAAAAATTATTAAAACTGGGTATGTTAAACGTCATCCAAAACAGTTAATGTCGTCCGCGTGGCCTAATGGATAAGGCGTCTGACTTCGAATCAGAAGATTGCAGGTTCGACTCTTATCGCGGACGTCCAAATACTGTGAATTTTTAAATTTTTTTTCAGTTACAATTTTATTTATTCATGGTACCAAAATATATTTAAAATGGATATGTTAAAACGTCATGCAATGTGTGTGGTGTCGTCCGCGTGGCCTAATGGATAAGGCGTCTGACTTCGAATCAGAAGATTGCAGGTTCGACCCCTGTCGCGGACGTTCAGCTTAGGTATACCTTTTACTGTTTTTTAATTATTTTTTCAGATACAACGTTATTTATTTATGGCACTAAAAATTATTAAAACTGGGTATGTTAATCGTCATCTTTTCCGATGATGTCGCTGCGTGGCCTAATGGATAAGGCGTCTGACTTCGAATCAGAAGATTGCAGGTTCGACCCCTGTCGCGGACGTCCAGCTTAGGTGTACCTTTTACTGTTTTTTAGTTATTTTTTCAGATACAACTTTATTTATTCATGGCACTAAAAATTACTAAAAATGGGTATATTAAACGTCATCCAAAACAGTTGATGTCGTCCGCGTGGCCTAATGGATAAGGCGTCTGACTTCGAATCAGAAGATTGCAGGTTCGACCCATGTTGCGGACGTTCAACTTAGGTATACCTTTTACTGTTTTTTAATTATTTTTTCAAATACAACTTTATTTATTTATGGCACTAAAAATTATTAAAACTGGGTATGTTAAACGTCATCTTTTCAGATGATGTCGTTGCGTGGCCTAATGAATAAGGCGTCTGACTTCGAATCAGAAGATTGCAGGTTCGACCCCTGTCGCGGACGTCCAGCTTAGGTATACCTTTTACTGTTTTTTAGTTATTTTTTCAGATACAACTTTATTTATTCATGGCACTAAAAATTACTAAAAATGGGTATGTTAAACGTCAAGCAAAGCAGTTGACGTCGTCCGCGTGGCCTAATGGATAAGGCGTCTGACTTCGAATCAGAAGATTGCAGGTTCGACCCCTGTCGCGGACTTCTAACTTCGGTAAACCTTTTACTGTTTTTTAATTATTTTTTCATATACTACTTTATTTATTTATGGCACTAAAAATTATTAAAACTGGGTATGTTAAACGTCATCCAAAACAGTTGATGTCGTTCGCGAGGCCTAATGGATAAGGCGTCTGACTTCGAATAAGAAGTTTGCAGGTTCGACCCCTGTCGCGGACGTCCAACTAATGTGATTTTTTTAATTATTTTTTCAGATACAACTTTATTTATTCATGGCACTAAAAATTACTAAAATTGGGTATGTTAAACGTCATCCAAACCGGATGATGTCGTCCGCGTGGCCTAATGGATAAGGCGTCTGACTTCGAATCAGAAGATTGCAGGTTCGACCCCTGTCGCGGACGCCAACTAATGTAATTTTTTTAATTATTTTTTCAGATACAACTTTATTTATTCATGGCACTAAAAATTACTAAAAATGGGTATGTTAAACGTCAAGCAAAGCAGTTGACGTCGTCCGCGTGGACTAATGGATAAGGCGTCTGACTTCGAATCAGAAGATTGCAGGTTCGACCCCTGTCGCGGACTTCTAACTTCGGTAAACCTTTTACTGTTTTTTAATTATTTTTTCATATACTACTTTATTTATTTATGGCACTAAAAATTATTAAAACTGGGTATGTTAAACGTCATCCAAAACAGTTGATGTCGTTCGCGAGGCCTAATGGATAAGGCGTCTGACTTCGAATAAGAAGTTTGCAGGTTCGACCCCTGTCGCGGACGTCCAACTAATGTGATTTTTTTAATTATTTTTTCAGATACAACTTTATTTATTCATGGCACTAAAAATTACTAAAATTGGGTATGTTAAACGTCATCCAAACCGGATGATGTCGTCCGCGTGGCCTAATGGATAAGGCGTCTGACTTCGAATCAGAAGATTGCAGGTTCGACCCCTGTCGCGGACGCCAACTAATGTAATTTTTTTAATTATTTTTTCAGATACAACTTTATTTATTCATGGCACTAAAAATGGGTATGTTAAACGTCATCCAAAACAGTTGATGTCGTCCGCGTGGCCTAATGGATAAGGCGTCTGGCTTCGAATAAGAAGATTGCAGGTTCGACCCCAATCGCGGACGTCCAACTACTGTAAATTTTTAAAAAAAATTTCAGTTACAATTTTATTTATTCATGGTACCAAAATATATTTAAAATGGATATGTTAAAACGTCATGCAATGTGTGTGGTGTCGTCCGCGTGGCCTAATGGATAAGGCGTCTGACTTCGAATCAGAAGATTGCAGGTTCGACCCCTGTCGCGGACGTTCAACTTAGGTATACCTTTTACTGTTTTTTAATTATTTTTTCAGATACAACTTTATTTATTTATGGCACTAAAAATTATTAAAACTGGGTATGTTAATCGTCATCTTTTCCGATGATGTCGTTGCGTGGCCTAATGGATAAGGCGTCTGACTTCGAATCAGAAGATTGCAGGTTCGACCCCTGTTGCGGACGTCCAGCTTAGGTATAGCTTTTACTGTTTTTAGTTATTTTTTCAGATACAACTTTATTTATTCATGGCACTAAACATTACTAAAAATGGGTATGTTAAACGTCAACCAAAACAGTTGATGTCGTCCGCGTGGCCTAATGGATAAGGCGTCTGACTTCGAATAAGAAGATTGTAGGTTCGACCCCTGTCGCGGACGTCCAGCTTAGGTATACCTTTTACTGTGTTTTAGTTATTTTTTCAGATACAACTTTATTTATTCATGGCACTAAAAATTACTAAAAATGGGTATGTTAAACGTCAATCAAAACAGTTGAAGTCGTCCGCGTGGTCTATTGGATAAGGCGTCTGACTTCGAATCAGAAGATTGCAGGTTCGACCCCTGTCGCGGACGTCCAACTACTGTGAATTTTTAAAAAAAAATTCAGTTACAATTTTATTTATTCATGTTACGAAAATATATTTAAAATGGATATGTTAAAACGTCATGCAATGTGTGTGGTGTCGTCCGCGTGGATTAATGGATAAGGCGTCTGACTTCGAATCAGAAGATTGCAGGTTCGACCCCAGTCACGGACGTCCAACTAATGTGATTTTTTTAAATATTTTTTCAGATACAACTTTATTTATTCATGGCACTAAAAATTACTAAAAATGGGTATGTTAAACGTCATCCAAACTAGTTGATGTCGTCCGCGTGGCCTAATGGATAAGGCGTCCGACTTCGAATCAGGCGATTGCAGGTTCGACCCCTGTCGCGGACGTCCAATTTAGGTATACCTTTTACTGTTTTTTAATTATTTTTTCAGATACAACTTTATTTATTCATGGCACTAAAAATTACTAAAAATGGGTATGTTAAACGTCATCCAAAACTGTTAATGTCGTCCGCGTGGGCTAATGGATAAGGCGTCTGACTTCGAATCAGAAGATTGCAGGTTCGACTCTTATCGCGGACGTCCAAATACTGTGAATTTTTAAATTTTTTTTCAGTTACAATTTTATTTATTCATGGTACCAAAATATATTTAAAATGGATATGTTAAAACGTCATGCAATGTGTGTGGTGTCGTCCGCGTGGCCTAATGGATAAGGCGTCTGACTTCGAATCAGAAGATTGCAGGTTCGACCCCTGTCGCGGACGTTCAGCTTAGGTATACCTTTTACTGTTTTTTAATTATTTTTTAAGATACAACTTTATTTATTCATGGCACTAAAAATTACTAAAATTGGGTATGTTAAACGTCATCCAAACCGGTTGATGTCGTCCGCGTGGCCTAATGGATAAGGCGTCTGACTTCGAATCAGAAGATTGCAGGTTCGACCCTTGTCACGGACGTCCAACTAATGTGATTTTTTTAAATATTTTTTCAGATACAACTTTATTTATTCATGGCACTAAAAATTACTAAAAATGGGTATGTTAAACGTCATCCAAAACAGTTGATGTCGTCCGCGTGGCCTAATGGATAAGGCGTCTGACTTCGAATCAGAAGATTGCAGGTTCGACCCCTGTCGCGGACGTCTAACTTCGGTAAACCTTTTACTGTTTTTTAATTATTTTTTCAGATACTACTTTATTTATTTATGGCACTAAAAATTATTAAAACTGGGTATGTTAAACGTCATCCAAAACAGTTAATGTCGTCCGCGTGGCCTAATGGATAAGGCGTCTGACTTCGAATCAGAAGATTGCAGGTTCGACCCCTGTCGCAGACGTCCAACTTCAGTAAACCATTTTATTGTTTTTTAATTATATTTTCAGTTACAACTTTATTTATTCATGGCACTAAAATACTACGCACTATTGTAAAGTCCATTTCCCCAAATGGGAGTATTATAGCAGCTACGTGTGTTCGAGCTCAGTGATGCGTATGGTTAAAGATGACGTAGCACGCGAAAATCTGTTAACGATAGACCTTATTTAAATAAATGCAAATAAGATAGGGAGAGTAGACTAGGCGTTCCCCCACATTACGGTGCTGGAACTGTCTTCATCCGCGCGACATGGTAAAAGTCTATTTCCCCACGGAGTAAAGAAGAAGGTGGAGGTGCGATCAAGTGTGTAACCGGTTTGCAATGCGAAGTAAGCAATGGCTTAAAAAGTAGGTACTGGCGAAGTATTAGGCGCTATTCCAAAGCTACTTTGTATGAGTACTTGGCGATAATTTAATTTATCTATGAAGTGGAAATAATAGCATCCTTTATCGATTTGGAACTTGTACTGCATTCCACAACTGCACAAAGTCATTTTTTAAGTTTTAGCATGCGTTTTCTTAATTTGAAAATAATGCATCCCTCGTAGAAAAATCACTGCAAACTAGGTTTGTTTGTGCCGAGTTTGGGGTTGCTAACTTACGTCTCATGAAAACTCGCCAAATCATCTCCACCTTTTTCTTTACTCCGTGCGGAGCCCCAGTTGCTCAGGCGTTCAGCTACTAATCAGAGGATTGGTGGTTCGAATCCGGGAAATGGACTCGACATAGAAAAGTAAAAAAGTAGTGATCTTGCGATCGGAGGGTTGCCAGTTTCGCTACAAAAATACTAGAAAGTCGTCCAGAATATCCAACAACTTATAATGGCGTGTATACGGGACTGGTGCACGATACATCTTATCGGGGTCCAAAGTCCCGACGTCAATTGAAGGCGTTGGGTGCCAGTTCAGGTGTTTCCTCGTCATCTGACCATGGTTCTAAAATAACGAGGTGCATGTATGAATGTGTTTCCGGGTCTTTCCTTCGAGATTGACCCCGAACCGTCGCCAATAGCCCACTGTGCAGCTCTAGTGCGACGTTAATTAACAAAACCAAACCAAACTTTACTCCGTGCAATTTCCACAAATGGCAGCCATGTATATATTTGAGCTCAATGGTTCGAAAGGTTTAAGCCTTTTTTGACGTCACAATAATGCAAACAATAAACTCATTTAAATAAACGTATTTTAATATTCTAAACATACACAATTCTAAAATAAAAAAAACTAAACGTTCGGCCATTCGATGATTTTTTCGAACTTCTGCCCTGTCTTGGTGAAGACGATCTTCTTCCTTCCAGGGAAGGCCGTGACGCCGTCGAAGAAGGTGTCCGTGTGAGGGTTAAAGTGGATTTCTTCTGTGATGTGTAGGTTGGGGGGAAGGCGGTCGGCGTCCCTCACCATGGCGTCGAACTGTGAGCAGCCCTGGATGGGCGTCCGGTAGAAGGCGAGAAGGTCGCCAACCGTCGCCATCTGGTGGAGAAAAGAGTTCGGGATGTTGTGCTTGAACGTCTCGATGCATTTGGTGAGCACCTGGAACGGGACAAAGAGTTCGTGTGGAATGGCAATAGACTACACAAATAATCACAGTTACATGTACGCTGTTGGTTTTGTTAATTAACGTCGCACTAGAGCTGCACAGTGGGCTATTGGCGACGGCATGTACGCTGTTTAAAATACATGCTCGTTTATGAAGAAACTTTTGTTGCTACAGGGTACAAAGGGACTCCTTGATTTTAAAATTAAATAACTCGAAAGCGGAGATCCATAGATGAGTGAAACAAGTGGTATGTTTATTTTGAAAGCCGTAAAAATCTGATACAGAAGTTTCAAAATTAGTTACGAATATCGCCGACAGGAGGCGCTGTACGTTGTAGTCGCGTGGATTGGCCTCCATGCTCACCCATTGCGGTTACTTTTTGTGGAACACATTGAAGAACAACAGTTTTTAGAACATCCTGCAAATAACTTATTGAACAGTTGATCTGTAAGCAGGGCCGTCAGACATTTTTTTGGAAAGGGGGGGGGGGGGGTAATACAAGAAATTTCACAACTTAAGGATTTGAAATTCCCTACTCAACAGTGCTGAAAGTTCACAGTCCCAACTTATCAAATCAACATTTTTCATCTTTTCTTATATATTATAGATAATATTAAACAGTTCTCTCACAAGCATTGATTTGTTGCACGTATGTTCCAATGCAGTATTCGTTCTGAGATCTAATTTAAATGTAATCTTACATGTTGGGCAATTTATAATCTTCCCTAGCTTTTATATTTGCTAATAATATTAATTGTCTTCAAGTATAAATAACTTGGGGATTTTTAAAACTCTTCCTAACTGTTAGGGTTTCCAGATTAATGGGGTCGCGCTACTCCCCCCGGTGCGACGGGCCTGTTTGTAAGGTATGTGCTGCATCCATTCGCGCACTACAGTGGGCCAATTAAAAATTTTCTCTAGAGCGAAAGGTGCATATTTTGAATCGATTGTGAAGTGATTACATTGACCACGAGACTACAGCATACTGCGCCATCTATGGGCAACATCGATAACTATTTTTGAAACTTCTGTATCAGATTTTTACGGCTTTCAAAATAAATATACCACTTGTCTAATTCTTTTATTGATCTCCGCTTTCGAGTTAATGTAATTTTAAAATAATGGATTCCTATGTGAGACACCCTGTATTTGCTCCTATGAAATATTTCGCCCGAGGAAATTTATATTGTCGTTTTCTTCACGAAATTTATTTCGTCAAAAATGAGGACGATATCAAATAAGTATATGCCACACGAATCCCTGATCTCTTGGTCCGAAGACCGGGCTAGAAAAGTTCGTTTGAATTGTGACAATATACTTATAAGAACCAAACCATCGATTTTTTTTTTCAACAGCTTCAAAATCTGCATTCAAACTGTTCGATATTTAATCTCTTCGATTGGAAATGTAAAACTCGTGAAATAAAAATAAGCATTCTTTAATGCTATTACAATTTTTTTAAATGTCCGTTATGAACACTTTTTTAATAATTTATCAATTTTATATTAAAAAATTTAACATCCATTATAATAAGGTTCTACTGTGCTTTATAGAACCTTGATTGTAAAATTCTATACTGATGTATCCAACTATACATAGTAAGAGAGAAAATGTATTTCATTACTAACAAATGTAATTTATTGAATATATATATGAAAGAGAATTTTCATTCTCTTTTAACTTACCACCACGGAGATTAGAAGTAAGTACTCCGTGACTTACCACCTCCTTTTCAGGGTGTCCACAGGGAAAGCATTTTGAATTTCCCTGATAATTCCCTGATATTTCCCTGCAAGCCGTACTTTTTTTTACGGCAATATTTTTTAAATGTATTATTATTCCTTATTATTATGCAAGATATGCTTTGACATTATCTTGTTATTTCGCAAAAATATATTTATTTTTAATATATAAGTTTACTAACTATTTCGCTTGATTTTCGAACTCCCAAAAAAGTGCAACCAAAGTTTAACATCCAAAAATCAATAATCAATGCATAAAAATTTAATGTACCCCAAATTCAAAATTCCAGAGCATTTACCAAATATCAATAATTCAAAATGCTACTTAAAAATCATAAAAGTCCAAGTAAGTGCAATATATCTCTTAGATTATTAGTGATAGTACTTTAAGATCAAAGACTAAAGTAACCTCAACATTAAAAACAAATCCAATACACTCAAATAGTAGAAACCCAATGAATCCCTATCCCTAATAATAAAACTAATTTATTAAATCTAATCCAGTATCTTAAGATATACAGCTTAGTACACAAAATATATTTCCTAAGATCTAAAATGTACCCAAAAAATAATAGAGGCAACAACAGTTTCGTTAAGTTTTACAGAAAAAAAAATCATTTTAGGGATGTTCAAAAGAAATTTGAATTTCACTAGGAACTTAGCAAGTTTTAAACATTTGAAAGATCTATTTTTAAAATAAATTGAGTGGGCGGGCAAGTACCTAGTTGTAGATAGCCAATTGGTTTGTAAAATTTTAGAAACATCAGCATTTTAGTGCGGTTTCTACGAGAAAATTTTCACTTTTACACACTGTTAAAAGTCCCATACGCAATTTCCCTCTTTTTGATTGCATTTAAAAAGTATTTGAATATTTGCAACCAATCAACGATTTTTCACAGCTAGAAATCAAGTTAAAAATATTTTTTTTTGACCAATTCCCTGATTTTTCCTAAAAAATCCCAAATTCCCTGATATTTCCAGAATGGTCAAATTCCCTGATATTTCCCTGTTTTCCCTGCTTGTGGACACCCTGCTTTTACAAAACCACCCCTTTTTACTTCCTTCATTTCAATTATCTTTTATACTATCTCTCATTTACTTTGCATACCGCTCCCGTTCTTAAAACTCTTTTTCCCAAACCATCTACTCTCTTTTCAGATGCGCACTTTCAAATTCCCGATTGCATTTCCAAAAGGCAATTCTTTCATTTAATTCTTGCTGGCATCGCTGTTTCATTCTGGTCAAGTCGGAACAATCCAGGAGTGCCATTTTCACTCATATCCACTACTCAATTTTCCCTATTTCTCACGCCCTTAATTCCCTTTTGGCACCCCTCCAAAAATTTCGTGTGTGTTCTCGCCTTAGCAGATCTCTACCAATTATACAATTCCCTGTATTGTAACTGAGGTTCTCCCTATTGGGGAAAACTTACGTTCTTCTTGCTTTGACACTCTTACCATACGGACCTCACTCCACTGGGCCCTGGAGATCGAATAAAGATTCTTAAATGCAACTTCTGCCCCTTTTGTTGATTTAAACGCTAATATATATATATATATATATATTTGTTGTCTGTTTACTTCAGATCCTGGTTTTTTAGATACTGGTTCTTTTAGATTTTTAATAATTTTTCTAAGCACAGTTGGCATTTGTGGTTTTTCTGGCCTCGACCTTGCGGGAGTGGTTTAGTTTTTAAATTTACTGTGTGAATGTGTTCTCAGGTTTTGTTTGCGTTCATAATGATTTGTTCATTACACAACCTAATCTTATGGAAAGTCAAAATAAAGAAATATTCATAGCACATGGTCCGTCTCGTGCTCTACCAAGGGACACTTGTTCTTGCCTTGATCTTGGGCAGTTCCGGTTGTAAAGCTTCTTGATCAAAAGTTTTGTTGTGTTAATGTTCCTTTTAATAATTGTTATTTTTCTGTTTGTAAAGACAAGAGATGTAAAACTTGTATCCATGCTGATCAAAGACAAATTCAAGAAAATAAACCACTATTTTGTAAAACTTCAAATTGTGTATATTTGATCACTTGTGTAGAATGTGGTCTTGGATATGTGGGTCAAACAGGTAATAGTTTGAATATTAGATTAAATGGGTACAGATCTGATATAAAAAATTTTAAAGTTAAAGATGATATTGAGTTGAATCATTTTCAGAGGCATTCTTTCAATAGGGTTGTTCTTAGCATTATTGAAGTATGTGAGGATAATAATAGAAGGCTGTTGCTGGAGAATTATTATATGACGACGCTGGGAACTTTGTACCCCTATGGGCTTAATAATCTGTTTAATGGTTGTGTTGTTTTGAAGAAGATTAATGAAATTTGTATATATTCCTTGTTTATAAAAACTTATCGTAAAAAAAGGGGAGCCAGGGGAAAGAGAGTTAGAAAATTAGATGTCAATAATCAGATAAATCTTTTTGTTACAAATCTATACATGCAAAAACGGCAAGAGTTAAATTTTGATATATGTAAAAAGATCAAAAAAGTTATTTTTGGTACAAAAAATAAAATTATTTTACGTGTCTTAAGGGACAATTTGCTAGATGGGAAATTGTTTGATGCAGACGTTTGGTGTTTAATTAAGGATTTATGTAAATATAAGTTAGGAAAAGAGGATCTTGAATCTATTAAAATAGATAAAGTAGATAATGTGAACTACTTGGTATTGACTTTCCAGGATAAACTATTTGATAAGATTGGTATAAGCGGAATAATTGAAAACAGTGCTGACCTTTTTCCTATAAATTCGAACCAACATAAAATTAGACTTGCTTATAGTTATAAAAAAACCTTAGGTCGTATGTTATTCAACTATAATGAACTAAGCAAAAACTGTCCGAACAATGATTATGATTCATTATGTTGTTGTAATAACTATGAAAAATTTGTAGACATGAATATGGGACATGTGGTCACTGGTGATCTTAATATTGTAGAAAATCTAGGACTCAGGGAAATTATGAAAAAAGGTACAAATTTTAGACCCAGATACAGACCAAATTACAAGTATATAATTGAAAATATTACTAAAGAAATTAATTTATTCTGTTTGAAAATTTCTTTAAAATTCAACTATCCTTTTGAAGGTTTCTTACCTTGGATTAGTAATTTTATTCGTATATTTAAATTCAAATTGAAAATTCAGTTAAAATTAATTGCTAATAAAGATAGTCCCTTTT
The DNA here is from genome assembly GCA_963932185.1 of Troglohyphantes excavatus. Taxonomy (NCBI): domain Eukaryota; kingdom Metazoa; phylum Arthropoda; class Arachnida; order Araneae; family Linyphiidae; genus Troglohyphantes; species Troglohyphantes excavatus. Next base: position 21,251,384 of record OZ010678.1, read on the forward strand.
ATTGCAATGATTCGAGTTTCTTTAATAAAGATCTCAAAGATGAAATAAAAAAGTTGCAGAGTGCATTTGTCGTTACTGTTGCTGATAAAGCAAATAATAATTTTGCAATTATGTGTAAAAAATTATACTTTGATTTGCTATTGGAAGAATATATTCATAATAATACTTTTAATATTTTTGATGAGTCCATAAATATTTTTAAAAAGAAGATTATTGCTTATCATAAGTTACTACATTTGAAAGTGGCAAATTTTAATTTCCCATACTTATTTATTACTGTTAAGTTTCATAAGACACCAGTTCGTTTTAGATTTATTACATGTGGTACTAATACATACAGCCAGGGGGCTTCCGAAATACTTCAGAGAAACCTAAAAGTTATAATAGATTATTTGGTTATCCAGGAAGATAATTTTGTTTTGTTGAACAATCAGAAAGTTATAAATATCCTTAATAGTGACATTGACATTAAAAAAATTGACACTTATGATTTTGAAAGTTTATTCACAAATATACCACATCAGAATATTTTGGAGGTTTTTAATTGTATTTATGAAAAATTTAGAAATATATTAAAATGCAGTAAAGATAAATGGATTGGTTTAATTAAGTTTTATGTTTTTAACAATGTATTATATAATGGGCAAACATATTTCTTGCAGAGGAAGGGTATTCCCATGGGTAGCAGTTTTTGCAGTTCTTTTGCAAGCATATTTTTATATTTTAATGAAATAAAAGCTATAGAAAAATACAATATTAAAGTAGTACGATATATAGACGATTTGTGTGTATTTGATGAAAATAGGTTCAACGAAATTTGGAAAGATATATATCCTGAAGAATTGAAATTAATTAAAACTAATACAAACAGTAATAGAGTTAATTACCTAGATCTTGATATATCAATTGTTAAAAATGACAGGATTATTATTGGATTATTTGATAAAAGAAAAGAGTTTTGCTTTAATGTTATTTCTTTGACGGATTGGTCCTCAAACCTAAGTAATAGGGTACATAGAAATATTATTATTTCTTATTTAAATCGAATTCATAAAATATGCAACTCCAAACAGGGTTTGATTTCAGAGATCGACATTCTTAAAAATAAACTAAAATTAAATGGTTTTCCTAGTGGTTTTGTAATTTCAATCCTTGATCCTTTTATGCTTTCGATCATTGATCCTTGTGTAGCGAAGGCAAAGGCCTTGGTATGTTAAATTTTTGTTTTATGTCTTGATAAAAAAAATTTGTTTTATGTCTTGTTAAATTTTTTTTGTTTTACGTCATGTTAAATTGTTTATTCTTATTACAATTTTATGTTTGCTGTCTTTTATTTTGCATTTTGGCAACGTGTGTCTTCTCTTGTTGGGTGTTTGCTTTTTGCTTGTTGTCTGATTTCGTAGTTCATTTTTCATTTCTGCTTCAGTAGGCGTCGGAGGTCTGGCTAAGTTTCGGATATTTTACGCTTAGCCATCAGAAACGCCTGCTAGCCTTAGTTGTTCTTCTCGGCCTCCTTGACGAAGAGAGGGGAACACTTTGGCATGTATTCTTTTTTGTATTTTATACTCTAGCTTATCTTTCAGTATTTTTACTTGTATATATATATATATATATATATATATATATATATATATATATATATATATATATATATATATATATATATATATATATATATATATATATATATATATATATATATATATATATATATATATATATATATATATATATATATATATATATATATATATATATATATATATATATATATATATATATATATATATATATATATATATATATATATATATATATATATATATATATATATATATATATATATATATATATATATATATATATATATATATATATATATATATATATATATATATATATATTGGGTTGGAGGGAAAGTTCTGTCGTAATTTAAAGAAAATATTTGAATTCATTTATAAAAATATGTGTTTAATATTAATTAATTATATATGCTCCGTTATTTGTTACAACATGTTGCCATCTTTCAGGTAACCTGTGAATTCCTGTTTTGTAGAAGTTCTCATCCTTGGAGTTAAAATAGTCAGCAACTGCCTTAGAAACACTTTCAAAAGACGTGAATTTTTTTTCCCGTTAGATAATTTTGCAGCAAGATTTTTTTCTCTTAATATTCTCGTAAAGAATCCACTTTTCATCTCTAGTAACCAGCCTGTCCAAAAACGGCTCCACATTGTGTCTAATCAGATGTGATGAACACATTCTTACACGATCAGACAAATTATTTTTCGTTAATTCATGTGGAACCCAAACACTTTGCTTTAACACAAACCCAACAGATTTAATGTGATCTCCAACAGTTGTATGATGAATGCCAAACTCTTCTGCAATTTCTCGACTTGTTAAATGTGGATTATTTTCCAACATGGATCGCAAAACATCATTATCGATCTTGGATGGTCGTCCAGATCGATCACTTTCTTTGAGGCTCAGATTCCCGGAACGAAATTTGCTAAACCATCTTTGACAAGTACGAACATTTACAATATCTTTTCCAAATACCGCACATAAATTTTTACATGCAACCGATGCACTGCTTCCTTTTTGGAATTCATATAAAATGCAGTGTCGTAAATGCACTTTATCTACTGACATGTTTTTCACTTTAAATATCACAAGTAAATGATGAACGGTAAAAAAGGGCACCTTTTATATTATACAGCAGTCTAAAAAAACAAAAAAAAAACCGATTGACTCACTAGCCAGATGTACTTTTTATTTACAAGCAAAATTACCTGCCTATTTAAAATACGACAGAACTTTCCCTCCAACCCAATATATATATATATATATATATATATACCGTATATACTCGCGTATAAGCCGACCCCCTAATTTTAGGACGAATTTTTGTCCAAAATCGGAAACTCGCGTATAAGCCGAGTTGTATTTTCGTACATGAAAAATTCCGAATAAAATCCGCAAATCCTCGGCAAAAGAGTGAAATTTTAATTAGAAAAATAAATATTTAAGCTTAGAAATTAAAACTTTAAAGAAAGTGGCTGGAGAAACGGCCTTCCTCGAAGTTCGTGATGATTCATCGGGCTTAAAAGTATGTACCACTCGCGATGTTCTGGTGTCTTTCAAACCTCCATCGGACTTCTTAAATTAAATCTCCCTTATTATCAAATAAAATATTTTAAACCACAAACTTAAATACCAAAATATGCAATTTCTAATCTTTAACATCGTTTTGTAAAGATTTAAAAACTTAGAAAACGTCAACTTTCTGTCAACATCGTTGACTACTGTCGCTATTGAATATGAATGAACATTTTTTTTTATCCATCTCGGAAGGAAATACTACTACTTTATGGATGAATATATACTTCTTATTAAAATATTTAGTTTTTAATTACGAGATAAATGACTTGAAAGTAGAACTTGAATTCGCCGATTAGCAACCCCGATTTTACCCCTTTAAAGTCAATTCCATCCAAAATACTAATGAAACAACTATTAATATCTGTACATAATATTATCAAGGAATAAAATCTGCATTGGGGAAATAAATTTTGTTTAATTATTGCAATCGAGCAAGAAAGACATTGACTTTAAAGTAGTGTCATTCGCTACGCACGATGTCAACTTCTTAGTCTTCCATCCAAAATTCTATTAAAGTAGCGTTTACTAGCTTCATAAATTCTACAAACCAATTAAATATTTATCAAAATATATACTTTTTATTAAGTTAAACTTATTATTTATGTGAGTAGTTAAATTTCGCGTCACGATTACGCCGCGATGCGCAGAACGGTCTTCAGTCAGCACGTGACGCACATTCTCGATCTCGTAAATGTGTCGGCGCGTTTTCAGAAGAATCCGTCAATTTCAACTTCTCTCCTTTTCCCATTTTAGGCAAATTATATTAGAAATTCTAATGACCCGCGTATAAGCCGACCCCCCACTTTTTGAAAATTTTGACTTAAATTTCTCGGCTTATACGCGAGTATATACGGTATGTATGTATGTATATATATCCCGGAACGAAATATATATATATACAGGGCCGTCACACCAAATTTTTTTTTTTGGGGGGGAGGGGGGGGGGGCTGAAACAAGAAATTTCCCAACTTAAAGATTCGAAATTCCCAACTATACATTTGCAAAATATTTCCAGTTGCAACTGGCCGACATTTTTCATCTTTTTTATAGATTAGAGGTAGGATTAAAGGCATTAAATAAACTTTTAGAAAGCTACGATACATGTTTTTATATTGTTTTAATTCATTTCATTTATTGCAGAATACTTTATTTGAAAACAATATGTACGAAGATAATTTGTAATTTTCCTGACATAAAACTTTACATTAATTGAGAATTAATGCAAAAGCCTATATGAATTATATTTAAATGAACCTAAACTCTAAAAAAAATATGAATATTTAATTTTCATTTAAGTAAACAGGAATACGTTGGATATTTTTATAAATTATTTATCTATTTTATATATTATACGGTGGATATTTTTATAAAATAATATCTACCTACTTTTATACAGTTGGTATATTATAATAACTTTGTCTTAATATATCATTATGTACGGTCAGTGATATATAATAATGGTTAAATATTCTACGCGTTGTGCCCAGGTGACCAATAAGGCTTTCTTAGTGAAAGAAAAAGTTACTATATTATTTTGAAAAAAAAGCAAACTAATACAAATTTAAAGTATTAACTTGATCACTCAAATTCAGTCTAAAAGAGGATGACAAATAAAGGGTACAAACCAATTAGGTAGAAGATTGACATAACTTCTGCACTGTAGATGGAATAGACACGGGAATGCACGATACATCGGATTGGTCTGCTGTCCCTGCAGATAAGTTCATCAGGAAAAATACAAAGACTAAAACCAACCACTTTTGGAAGAGGGACGTTTTTGAAGACACGAAAGAGAGCATCAAAGGCCAGGCAGCGGATGTACAGGAGCAAAACTCTAAATATCTCTTAGTCAAGAGCGTGATCAACTTGAACTCAGGACTGCTTATATTTTGTTAACTGGAATACCTTTGTAGATGTACGAAGAAGAGTATAGAACAGTCAATAAAAAGTTCGTTCAGGATGATAACTTTTCCTCAAATAAACCGAAACCAAATTCGTAATAAAAAAAAAATGCAGTTCTCTTCATTAATCATAGAACATCACATGTATTCCAATAAATTTTCTTCTCGATGTATTTGACTGAAAGTCTCGACATAAAGACGCCAGTTGTTACTTAACAACAACAAAAAAAAGATCTGGAAGAAAAAGCATAGTAGAAATATTCCATTCCCAGGGATTCATAAAAAAAATAATAGCATATGTGACGTTATGACCAATCATTGTAATCCCCGACAGGATGCATGAATCACTGAGAAAAAGCAACAAGGTGCTAGGAAAAGAACAATATCTGTAAAAACATAAAGAAGAGGGGTCGGCAAGCATTTGCTTGATAACCTTGGTGTTTTTGCTTTCATTTGTTTAAAATATAAATTTTCTTCAAACGTACATTTTCCCAACTCAGGTATTTTCAAACCCCGAAATTCCCAACTCGGGTATTTTCAAATCCTGAAATTCCCAACTTTTAGCGTTTCCAAATTATTGGGGGGGTCGGACTCCCCCCCAAACCCCCCCCGGCGCGACGTGCCTATATATATATATATATATATATATATATATATATATACACACATAGAGATATTAGAATGGTTTACCTTATATTTTAACAATGGATCACTAAGACGCTGCTTTTCCCAAGATGAATTCATTTCAGAACCAAACACTTTCTTGCAAATTTTTTGCAGCAGTTGATCTACATCTTCCCGTGGTTTATAAGCCGGCTGCTCTTTAGCAAACCTTAAAAAAATTACAACAATCAAATAACCAATAGAAAAAACTTTTGGCACATCCTGCATTAATTACATATATCTTAAATAAATGTATGGGACTTACAGATGTATAAATACATATGTATTCTATTTATATAGTTGTTTAAAGTCATGATAACTTTTGTTACAAGACAAAAATCATATTGTGTGAAAATATCCACCCACTGTTTTCTTTGAATAGGAAAAATTCGTAAAAGTAATACTAAATACAGTGGTTTAGTAGGACCGGTACAAAGTACTGGTACTTTTTGAGAGCCTCTTTGGTGAACCGAAACTTTATTGCCAGCATTAACAATTTTTATTTTATAAATCAACTTCCATCTCAAAAAGATCAATTTTTGATATAGTATGTTGTTGCATATTGCTGACTTATTACTTATTTGACGGGAACTACCCTAGTTAGCCATTTAACTCCCAACTTTTTTTGTCATAGTAAAAAACTTTTTTTTTCCTTTTAAATTGCGTTTTCCAGTCATCTAAATATTAGGGATGAACCGGATAGTGATTTTGCCGGATACCGGATATCCGGCGCAAATTACAAACCCGATTATCGGATATCCGAACTGGATTTTGCCGGTGTAACTGATATAAATTTCAGTTTCTTTTTACATTTCTTTCTTTAAAACGGCAGTTTCTTTTTTATGAAAATATCTTCTCATACACACTAGATAAAATAGAAACTGGTCAAAAATTACAAAATATTTTTTTATTCTATAATATTCCCCAATTCCTTATCTTTAAGGTGGATACCAAGATTGATTAACATTAAAAAAACTTTTTTATTTACAAAGGGTTATTCTAGGGCGCTGCTAGCAATTGCCATATGTTTTGTACACTTTAAACTAAATTTCTGAATAATTGTATTTTTACCATATGCCCCTTCATTCCAAACACATGAAAACTCAAGTTTGCTTATACTGAGAATTTTTTTTTTATTCAACTTTATATTAGTTGTGAGATGTTATGACCCTCCACCATAACGATTCGTTAAAAAAATTTATAAGAATTTTAAAGTTAAAAATTTGAAAAAAAGTGGGTTTTTTAAAGACTTTTGAAGTAAAAAAATTATATAAAAAAACTTTTAATGCTATAAACTTTATGCAAACTATATTCATTTGTTTTATTCATCCGGATATCCGGCTTGGTAAATCGGATATCCGACATTTTACTTATGGATATCGGATAGTTACCGGATACTTAAAAATCAGCCGGATACCGGATATCTGTTTCATCGTTACTAAATATGACACCTAATTTTTTAGAAATATTGTGTATTGTTTGTAGAAAATTAAAAGATTTAATGGAATGTCATAAAGGACCAATGGAGCAATCTTTAAAGCATCCCATTTCCATTTTGAACCATCAGACTTCATTAAGGATAAAATTTACATTATTAGCAAACAGATAGTCAAACATTAACAGATTTTAACAAATATCACAATAGCAGAAAAACCAACCAATAAAAACTGATTTCCTTGCACAATTCTCCGAGAGAATGACTTTTGAATTTTCCACTGTTATCTGAAAATCAACATAAAACAGATTGCATTATATGCTACCTAGTGGTTAAAATGGAAGCCACTGAGTATAATCCTTCAAATTTATAAATAGGTGGTTTTATTGTGGGACCTCCAGAAGCAAAAGGGTTAAAATTTTCTCTTCGGACACGAACATTTTCTTTCTTCCAACAGGTGTTCTAGAAATATAGTGGCGAAATTCTTTAACCAGTGTCTGTTTGTCGCGTGATCGATAGATGAGCAATGCATATGGAACGAGCAGGGGTGTAGTCGGCTTGCATAGTCCAGTACGGCTATGCAATCTTGCTTCCCAGTACGCGTCAAGCTTGCTTGGTCAATTTCTTCACCCTGGCTCCATTTTGCGTTTTTAGTAAATCATTTATACTAATTAATAAGTTAAGTTTAAGTTAATAAAAATCCGTAACCTATTGATAATTAAAAGCGTTTTTAGCAGAGTGAACTTGGAACAGATTAAATAGTATTTAGAATTAAGTTTGGTTTGGTTTTGTTAATTAATGTCGCACTAGAGCTGCACAGTGGGCTATTGGCGACGGTTCGGGGTCAATCTCGAAGGAAAGACCCGGGAACACATACACATTTACACACACATTCATACATGCACCTTGTTATTTTAGAACCATGGTCAGATGATGAGGAAAAACCTGAACTGGCACCCAACGCCTTCAATAGACGTCGGGACTTTGGACCCCGATCAGATTTATCGTACACCAGTCCCGTATACACGCCAGTATAATTTGTTGGATATTCTGGACGACTTTCTAGTATTTTTGTAGTGAAGCTGGCAACCCTCCGATCACAAGATCACTACTTTTTTACTTTTCTATGTCAAGTCCATTTCCCGGATTCGAACCACTAATCCTCTGATTAGTAGCTGAACGCCTTACCAACTGAGCAACTGGGGCTCTATTTAGAATTAAGAGTCGTAAGTAATTGAAAACTATAACAAATTCCAGTCGTTTAGAAAAAAGTACGAAAACATTTATTTCCTAAAACACACATGCTCCCAGCAGCGATAGAACAGAACAGAACATTTTCCTGTCGAATGCATGCATCTCATATACAGCAAAAGATTTGCATATACAAAGTAAAATAGTATATGCAATTATACGAGAATTTGCATATCGCACTGAAAACACACATAAATATACACGCCGAAAAATTATGCGTTAGACTAATAATAAAGTTATCCCTGATAAAGTTATTTAAGGAGGCCAAAAAGTAATATAAAAAGAATTAAGTAAATTTCCAAAAGACAACATTCCAAATCAGTTTGATTTATGGAAAGTCAAAATGGAACGAACTGATCGGAGGTGAGTAATGTTTACGTTTTAAACCAGGCTACCTCACGATCTAAAAAGTGGGAAATTTAAATACAGGAAATGAAGTAAGTATTCATTTTATACAAGACATTTCCTTAACACTAATTAAGAGAAGGGACAAGTTCAGAGTTCAAAACAGAGTTTCGAGATAACACCATTTAAAGTTTGCAAATCGACTTGGCTATAATTTTAACAGGAATCACATTCAACTCATTATTCAGGGTGGCAACAAAATCCTAGAAAAAAAGTTCACTGATATTTCCAAGATGGTGTCACAAAAATTTCCCTGATTTTACAATTACATTAAGAAATGTTGTAATACATGCTTTGTATAGAAAAGAAGTATCCACACTACAATAAATATATTGCATTATAAACGAAAAATTATGAGCAGTACTTATATACAGTTACAATAATAATTTATGGATACAACAGGCATAATAGTAATAAAACATGTTCTCTGGAAGCAGAGAATGCAGAAAAGCATTGAAATATTTATAGAATTATCTCGTCTGTATTGACTTGTTAAGTTTTATCTTTCAATATAAAAACATATTTTTGAAATAAAATAACAGCAGTGTTTTAGAGCAATTACACATGAACTACTAATGGTTTAACCTTTAAGAATCATACTAGAAAAATACATGTAAAAGAACATTTTATAAAATAAATTCATCTACGAAGAAAATATAGTACCCTCTATCTTCAATAGATTGTAATGCAGCTGTAATTTCCTTTTTCGGCCCTATACCATGGTAATATGGATCGACTAAGTCTTCAGGACGATGGTACTTTCTGGCTTTTCTCAGTAATCGAGTACCCTAAAAGAAATAGCACAATTAAAAGTAATTTAAAAATACACACACATATATATGTGTATATCAGAATTCTTTTTCTTCATTAATAGTAAAGCCATATTATAAATATTTCACTAACTTTGGTAACTTTTTATAACCACTCAGCTGTGTTTAAGAGTAGCTACAATTGCACAAGAAAATTAATTATTCAAATTATAACCACAAACAATTTGTTGCCATTTTTTTTAAATAGCTAAATATATGTTATAGATGTATTATAGGACATTTGGCAAGATTTTTTTGGGGGCGATAAAATCATATGGCAACATCACCTGACTTTGATAGTATTTTCTGATTCCTGCAATTTCTTGCAGCTTATGACGTCAACTTGCTTTGTATTCGTTTGTGCTATTGAATAAAAATTGTTTAATTCCTTTATTTGAAAAGCATTCAATTTTCCTTTCATTGCATTACAGATATTTTTTGGATATTGTTTTATCTATCGGTTCCCAGAAGCAGAAATGCGGTGACGTGCATCGTACGTCATTTTAGCAGAAGTATATCATACGAATTTTTTTTATGTCTGCTCTGCATTAGAACATTTTCTGCAGATTCTTCCTAGGTTTGCTGAGATTCTATCTTTAATCGTTGCTGTTATACTTGCTGATGAAAGTTATACCGACAGTTATATAATAAATTAAGTTGAAGGCAATTCTTACTCGCTAAAATGTTGTCACAGACATTTTCTGCTACTGGGTATCAGTTAAGTAAACTGGAAAGATAATTTTCTGTTTAATTTTCTGGATACTACAGTTGTAGGAAAGAATACCTTTTTTTTGGAGTTGATTTATACATCAGTTTTTTTCCGATTTATGTACCATAATTAACTGCTTGAAGGAGGTACCAGCTTGGATCCTCAGTAGTCGGAGGCCGGAGACGAGATACGAATCTGTGACATTAGCGCTCAGTAGGTGCATGCACTTAAGAGTGTCGGTCAATAATCATAAACACCAGGAAAGTCTAATAACCGCTTCTATTGCATAAAACTTAATACTAAAATTCATCAGCACAAATCGAAAAACCGTTTTGGCAACTTTATTAGTTGCCAAGAATAAAAACGCGCCAAATGTCCAGGAATACATCTTTTCCAAATCTGCAAAAGCTGCTTTTCATCTCCACTTTTATTGACTAAAGGACTTTCGTTACAATTTCTAAAAGTCGCCAAGTTGAACCATTTCGCCAGCCCTATTCAATCAGAGACTAAATAAACATGCATGTAAAATTTGGGGGGATTATGGTTGATAGGGTATCGCCAAACGATTCGTGAAGAACTTGGCGCAACCCTATCAACCATAATCCCCCCCCCCCCCCTAAATTGACCCAAAATTGTATTTGGTGATGTTAACTTGACATCTTAGACAGGGTGTCCACAGGGAAAGCAATTTGAAATTCTCTGATATTTCCCTGAAAATTCCTTGTCATTTAGTTTTTTTTTGTAGGATAGAAAGAATACCGATTTAAATAAATAAAGCATAACAAGAACATTGGGGTCAGATTTACTGTATGGTCACCCTTGGCGCGATTTTTTCCACATTTGGTGATAATTTTTTTCAAATGGCAACTCCCTTCCGACCCGACAAGGAATTGCAGCAACCCTATTGGAAAACAGTCGCCAAAATGGCAATTTTTGGCGAGGTTTTAAAAAAAAGTCGCCAAGGGTGACCGTACAGTAAATTTTTACCGAACATTGCCTATACAATATTCAGCACTACACTGTTTTGTAAATAAATTTAATTAATTAATTTGTGAATTTTAATATGTTTTCTTTGGAACAGATGTAGTAAGGACTTTGGCGCGGGTTTGTTTTGGCAACGAAAAATTGCGTTAAACATAGCATAGGGTTGCCAAATTGAAAGTCGCCACAAGAATCGGAAAATACCAACATTGTCAGGTGGGGTTACCATACTATAAATTTATCGCCCCTATAGAACATGCCAAAAAAAACTCGCGTACAAAATGTCCTATACTACATTTGTACCTTTTCTTTCTATTAATTACCTTTTAATCAGCTTATCAAATGTCATGTTTATTTTTTAATATGGACGTTAAGACTAAAAAAAATTGAGTGATCAATCAGAAGAACTGACTACTTATTGTTCCGAAGTCCCATGCGATATTGACTAAGCTACAAAAGTACTTTCAAAGATCTTTCTTTATGAAATATTTCTAAAGAATATTCTCAAAGAATAAAAGCATCTAGAGCAGTTGCTGACAGCAGTTAATCAGTTTTGCCAAGTTCAGAAGATAAACAAATCGTTTTAGCAATGTTCAAGAAAAATTCCAATATTTAGCAATTATTAAACATTTGAATATCCGTTATTAAAATTGCTTGAGTGAACACGTATTTAGCTATAGACAATCAATTGTTCAAAAAAAAAAAAACATTTAAGTAAACATTTTATAGTCCAGTAAGCTTTTTTCTTCTTCTTTTTGATTGCATTTTGAACTTGAATGTAAGCAGGCAACCAACGATGTTTCATGGTACAGATGTAGTATAGGACATTCGGCATGCAAGGAATTTTTTTGACATGTTTTATAGGGGCGATAAATTTATAGTATGGCAACCCCACATGACATTGTTGGTATTTTCCGATTCTTGTGGCAACGTTCAATCTGGCAACCCTATGCTATGTTTAACGGCAATTTTTCGTCGCAAAAAAAAAAAACGTGCCAAATGTCCTATACTACATCTGTTCCTGTTTCATAGCCAGAAATCAACTTAAAAATATTTCCTTTTGTTAATTTTCTGATTATTTAAAAAAAATTCTAAATTTCGTGATTTTTCCAGTCTTGCTGGTCTTATATTATTTGAAAAAGATAATTTTTACTTCTTAAAAATTTGCAAAAACCCAGATGAAGGTGCAGGTCCCCTAGTGTTTGTACAAGAGTTCTTTGTACGCAAAGAAACCTAAATATGCAAGCTTATTATTTTGCTTTAAACATTGAGTTTTATGAAAAAAGAGAACTGAACTTACTGTTGAGGTGCGCCCATGCTCAAAATTCCAAGTAACATTTAGACGAAAAGTTTGGACAGAAAAACGATAATCTTTAAGTAATCTAAATAACTTTTGCGAATTCATAATTTTGTTTGAGAAAAATGAAACAGCAAATGTGGTTTTCTTAATAAACAATGGATTGAATAATAATACATTTGTTTAGTTGCCATCCTGAAAAATTAAATATCCACATGCACAGGCTTGCTAATAGCCGGTTATGTATATAGTCGAAAAACGAAACGAAAATTCAACAAACCATATCAGTAAGCAGAGAGTAATTTCATAAAAAAAGTCAATAAGATTAAAACTATATTCATATGTTTCAGATTTTTTCATGACCTACTAAAAATTAAATCAAAACCTTAAAAAAAATCTGTAACCGTGCTTTGAACTAAAAGACCAAAATAAACACGCGCGTGAACGAACAATTCAAATGTTTTGTTTTAATAGAATAGTTTCAGTATACTATGTTTTGAAAAAATGCTATGGTAAAGTTTGGATAATTTCTCCGTAAAATTTTAAAATGTCATCTTCACTTGAAAATGTAATTCACGTGAAAAGTAAAAAAAAGTTCAAAAGTACGGACTATAAATCGTCTGCTTGTGCTAAAGATCTTTCCACTAAATGCCTATCTGCCATTTTCTTCACAGTTGAAAAATATATAGGTTCTGTTAAGTATGTGAGCGTGATGTAGAAATCTTTTAGGTTAATTCCTAGTGTACGATGCCCCCGCCAAATAATTCCCGTATGGGAATTAGATATGTTGGATGTTATTTTCGCAACTATGGTGACAATGCCACAGTAATAGGTGTCTTCGAATTCAAGTAGTTGGGTCAGGTTTACTGTACGGTCACCCTTGGCGCGATTTTTCCGTATTTGGCGATAATTTTTTTTTAATGGCAACCCCCCTCCGAAACGACAAGGAATTGCAACAACCCTATTGGACAACAGTCGCCAAAATGTCGACTTTTGGCGAAATTTGAAAAAGTCGTCAAGGGTGACCGTACAGTAAACCTTTACCAAGTAGTTTATTTTGTTATTTGCTTAAAATATGATGCTCATGAATAAGCAACTAAACATTTTGAGAGTTTATACTTCATGGATATTCATCAAAATTTGGGATGAAACGAATATCCTGTAACTATCCGGTATCCGATGGAATTTTAACTATCTGGTATTTATCCGTAAGTAAAGTGCCGGATATCCGGATGAATAAAACGCTGCAGGTTTTTGTGTGGCAATTTATTATCTTTTGTTCTCGTTTTAAGTATTTTCCTTAAAATACTACCAATGTATTCTGCAGATTCTTCTTTGAATTTTTCTTGAGCATTGGGTAAATAGTGAAGTAAAAAGTTTCTCGTTAAAACCTGACCAAGTGCGTTTTGGACACAGTGGGTCACAGAATAGATAGTACTAGGAAGATATGCTGCAGACATTCTTCAAGTTTGAACAATCCATGTGCATTGTTGTGCGTATAGATACATCTCTGTTTGTCGTATATATTAAAAATTGTTTTATTCTACAGTTTAGTAAGAGCTAGTTTCAGCATTTAAAATGCAACTTAGATCAGCAATTTGGAAATATTTGAAAATTACATTTTCAAACTCATTGTACAGTACAGCTCCGGCCATTTCAAAATCAGCGTTAATATAAATAGTTTATTAAAGAACTGTTAAGAGAAGATCCTTTCATATAAAAAAAACCTTGCCGGATGTCCGGCAAAAGCCAGTTTGGGTATCCGTTTTGTAATGTGCGCCGAATATCCAGTATCCGACAAAATCACTATCTGGTTCATCCCTAATAAAAATTTCCTTTGACCAGATACATGGGAGTTCTGGCTGCTACTTCGTAAAGTGTATAACCTGTTTACAGCCTCTTTAGTTGGCTATTAATAGTTAAATTGATCCATTCAGGAAAGTGCTTTTTGGAGCTTCACCCCCCCCCCCCCCCCTCTAAAAAACTGCACTGCCTACATGCCAGCTCTAATGTCTATATGTCTAATTTCATGTAATCTAATGTCTTTGTTCTTTTTATTTACAGGTTCAGCTCATTTAAAGAAAACTTTAGGGACATTTATAAAAGTAACCCAGTTCATTTAAAAGATGTTTATAAACAATTTCAAGAACAATTGTTACTCAAATTGAAAGAAGATACACGTGAAATTTACTCTGCTCACGAGATTTCACATTTACCATCTTCATTTGACAAATTGGTTTTGAAAAGTAACTGTGATAAAACATATCGGTTTGTATACTTCTATCTAATTAACACCAAAAAGCTGTGTTTTAGTTAAAATCCCATTACTAAATTCAGCTTTTTCAAAAATATTTTGGAATTATAACAATTCAATTTTTAAGTTCTTCAATTTTATTGTATTTTTTTTAACAGTACTTAAAGAATATGTGGAAAGTTATTTTAAAAGTATGTTTATAAAACTGTGATTTTTAATTGACTACAAATAAAAGTGTGTGATTTCATCCAGGTTTAAACTAGGGATGAAACGGATATCCGGTAACTATCCGGTATCCGGCTGCTTTTTAACTATCCGATATCCGGAAGTAAAGTGCCGGATATCCGGAAGATTTTTTTTTGCGCCGATCAATTTTCTTTGTTCTTGCTTTAAGTATTCTCCGGAAAATTCTACCAATGTATTAACAGTGTGCAGATTCTCCCTTTAACCAATAGAGACTTTAAAAAACCCACTTTTTTTCGAATTTTTAACTTTAAAATTATATTTTTAACAAATCGTTATGGTGGAGAGTCATCACATCTCACAACTAACATAAAGTTGAATTAAAAATTAAATTTCTCAAAAGTTTAAGCAAACTTGAGTTTTCATGTTTGGAATGAAAAGGCATATGGTAAAATTACAATTATTCAGAAATTAGGTGTAAAATTTACAAAACATACGACCATAGCAGTACCCTAGAATAACCCTTTGTAAATAAAAAAGTTTTTTGAATGTTTATTCAATTTTGGTATCACTTTAAAGATAAGGAATTGGGAAATATTACAGAATAAAAAAATATTTTTAAACTTTTGACCAATTTCCGTTTTTTTTAGTGTGTATGAGAAGTTATTTTCATAAAAAAAAACTGCCGGATATCCGGCAAAATCCAGTTCGGATATCCGATATCCGGTTTGTAATCTGCGCCGAATATCCGGTAAAACCACTATCCGGTTCATCTCTAGTTTAAACATTTACTCTGAGAAAAGAAAACGTAGCACAATGAGTGAAGACAAATGGCCCGCTCCAACAATCACAATGTTTCCCTAAGTATGTGCCTCGTCATTCCAGGGAGCTGTGGCGTCTTCACAGGGGTGCTACAAAATATCGAAAAAGCTTCATAATTAATTAGATTCCCGGTGATCCCAAAGTGGAAATCTACACATAAAAAAAATAATCGAACTACCATAAGATACATAATTGCACAGTTAGAAACTACAAAATGCACCGAAGAAATATTTTTAAAATCGCCAAAGGAGAGCTGTCTAAAATATGCGGTAAACCGTCGACTTTGCAAAAGGATTTTGTATCAGTAATAACTAGGGTTAGTGGTTTTGCCGGATATCGGATATCCGAACTGAATTTTGCCGGATATCCGGCAGTTATTTTTTTATGGAATTATCTTCTCGTACACACTAGAAAAAACGGAAATCGGTCAAAAATTACGAAATATTTTTTTATTATATAATATTCCCCAATTCCTTACCTTTAAGGTGATACCAAGATTGAATAAACATTAAAAAAACTTTTTTATTTACAAAGGGTTATTCTAGGGTGCTGCTAGCCAATGGATGTATGTTTTGTACACTTTAAACTCAATTTCTGAATAATTGTATGCCCTTTCATTCCAAACATGAAAACTCAAATTTGCTTAAACTGTTGAGAAATTTATTTTTATTTCAACTTTATATTAGTTGTGCCTTTATATTGTTATACGCTTACCATAACGATTCTTTTTTAAAAAAATTAATATAATTTTAAAGTTAAAAAGGAGAAAAATTCAAGGGAGTATCTGCACACTGTTAATTGCACATTAGTAGAATTTTCAGGAAAATACTTATAGCAAAGATAATTGACCGCCACAAAAAAAAATCTTAGATGTTTTATACATCCGGATATCCGTTTCATCCCTAGTAATAACACTTCTATATACCAAGACAGATGATTTGTTGAAAATCCTTGTGATGTCAATAGCTGTAGGAATGATGATACGAAATGAGATGTATCAAAAAGTCTGTCTGATGCATCAAAAGTAAGAGAGGTCCTCCTTTTAGTTCCATTTCCTTAAAAATCAGATGTGTAGTAGACCTTTGTGACAGATTTCGTCTGTCCTGTAAGATCTTGCTTACAGAATATATAAGGAAGCGTTGCCAGGTCGATTCAGTCAGTCGAAGTCTAGTAAAGATAAACTGCAAGCGTGATATTGTTATTAACGAGTTTTTTTTTTTTATCTCTTACTAATGATTAGTAATAGTTTTACTTAGAGTGGGGTGTTGTGGGGAATTCTTAATTAAAAAAAGGCGCTGAGACTTGGAAAAAGTTTGGAACCACTGTTTTATCGTGTGAAAAATTTATTATTTATATATGTTACAATATATTACACAGGAAAAGAAGCCCTGTTTAGTATGTACTAATTCAGGGTTGCAACATAACCGGGAAATCAGGGAATTATCAGGGAATTTTTTAATTCTGGAAATGTCGGGAAGTTTCGCAAAATTTCACAAAAAATCAGGGAAATTTTTAAATTTGAATCTTTAAAACAGCAATTATCGTCTATTATGCCTTTATTATGGATAGTTTAGTTGTGAATATTTCCTTTTAGTTCTGAAAAAGAATTAAAAATAATAATGGTTATGTGCATTTTCATATTTTCAATTTTATTTTTGTAAAAATGAGAATCACTGCTAGAGGGAGAAGAAAGAGCAAAGTGTTTTCGACTTTAGATTGTAAGAAACATGTGAGGGGCTAATGGATATGCGATTTATTGAAGATTGGAATAGGAAATATGAAGCATATAAAAGATTTAAAATTATCTCCAAAAGAAATGGAAATTTTTTGCATTATCTGCTTTCAGAGAAGGTGTTTAATTACTATTAAGCCTGTCACAATTGTATAAATTGTGTTGTATTCCTAAATTATTTTAACTAACAATTAGTACTATAAGTTTTCATTTATAATGCAATAAATTTATTGTAGCGTGGATACTTGTTTCTATACAAAGCATGTATTGCAACTTTTCTTAATGTAATTGTAAAATAAAGGAAATTGTTGTGACCCCATCATGGAAATCAAGGAACTTTTTTTCCAGAATTTTGTTGCCACATTGTAATTGATTGTATTTGAAAGTATAATATTATAGTCTTTGTAAATAGTAACAGTAATTCCCGTTTTAGAAAATGTCTACAAAATGAACCGAGGGCCCACTTTTACCATGAAAAAAGAAAAAGTCTCATGCAGCAAGAGCTGAATTCCGACTTGGATAAATTGCAATTGTGCAATGAAGAAATAGAAGAGGAAGTATTGAGAAACCATGAAGATATCTTGATTTTGAAAAAAAGAATTCAAAATTCAAATAAAAAACTAATGAAGGTAAGAAGAAAAAAAAATTGTACAATAATTTTTTTATGCTAAAAATAATTCTGTGAGATTCTTTAAGTTGTATGTGTAAAAATACAAGTTTATTGATTTACTGTTATTCATATTCTGTAAATTTAAGGTTTCTTAAAATGTATATTGATTCAATTTAGTTTAATTTTTGTTTTATTATATGCCAACCAATGTGATTAGATTATCTTTGAAAGCTGCAATTTTCCACTGCTTAAAACGTGCCAACCAGCCGCCAAAAGAGATCTGTTATCAATTAAACTGCTATGTTTACATTTATTCAGTGTGGCAACATAACCGGGAAATCAGGGAATTATCATGGAAATTTTTTATTTTGGAAATATCAGGGAAATTTTTTAAATTTCACAAAAAAATCAGGGAATTTTTCAAATTAGGATAGTTAAAACGTCTGTTATGCCCTCCATTCTTGGTAATTTAATTGTCAATATTTCCTTTTGGTTCTGAATAAGAATTAAAAAAAAAAAAAAACATGGTTATGCGCATTTTCATCTTTTCAGTTTTATTTTGTAAAAACGTGAACCACTACTGAATGGAGAAGCAAATGCAGGGTGCATTGGACCTTGATTTATAAGCAACATGTGAGGGCCTAATGAATATGGGATTTATTAAAGATTGGAATAGGAAATATAAAACATTTAAAATGATCTACAAAAGAAATAATTTGAAAAAACTTGCTTTTTTTTTTTGCATTATCTGCTTCCAGATAATTTGTTTAATTACTATTATGTCTGTCCCAATTGCATAATTTGTGTTGTATCCATACCACAGTGTTCACTCTAGAAATAAAAGGGGCCAGGGCGCAGTTGGCAGTAAAAGGGCACCCCATTTTTGAAAAGGCACTTGTTTTTAAAAGGTCACTTAAAAAAAAAATTATGGGGTGGGCGTGGCCACACATCGGACCCTTGACCAAACAAAAAAAGTTTCGATTTATTGATTGACACTGCGTAGGAAAGACCCGAACAAAATTGATGATTCTTTATGAAGATATTACCTTAAAATCTAAACTTTGACATTTTAAACTGAATGTTTTCCCTAAAACCCAAATCTGTAAGTAGCCCTAATCAGACCCTTTACAAAACTGATAAAAATGCTACCTAAATCCAAGTTTGGTAATAAAATGCATAGACTTGCAACTTTACCCCAAACCATCTTCTTTTTAAAAAAACACAGAAACAAAAATTAGCATTTCATATGCGGTCACAGGCAAACCAATAGGATTCGTACCCTGTGCTCTAAATTACCGCAGAATCATCGTGTTTTCATAACAAGCGTAGTTAAAAAGGAGTTTGTTTTTCCACTGTCACAATTAACTTAGTTGCAATTTACACACAATTTTTTTTAATCGATGCCTTTTTTAAAGACAGCTAGGGAAGCACTGACTGAAAAGGGCAAGGAGGGCGAAATTTTTTCAAAAGGGGCATGAGGGTGCAATCGAGAGTAAAAAAAAGGCGGGCAGGGTGGGCCGCCCTTCAAAAAACGCCTAGAGTGAACACTGCATAAATTATTATTTTAACTGTCAATAAGTATTGCTTATAATTTGTCATTTATAATGCGATATATTTATAGTATTATTGTAGCGTGGATACTTTGTTTCTATACAAAGCATGTATTGCAACATTTCTTAATGTAATTGTAAAATCAGGGAAATTTTTATGACACCATCAGGGAACTTTTTTTCCAGAACGTTGTTGCCACCCTGTTATTTTTTAATGTCTGCTCGCTCATTCTCCTAATTCAGAAATTCGGAAAATTCTTTTTTTGTTGAAGTTGGAGCAGTGGTTCCCACTTAAAACTTAAACTGTGGACTCCTAGGTAATACTAAACTAGGACCACCGAGCAGTGGCGGCGATTGGGTGCTAAAAGTGAGGGGGCAAGATCAAGATGAAACAAGAGTGTGTGGAGCGCGGGGGGGGGGGGGGGGGGGGTGTAATAAAAATATTGACCACCAAAACAACGAATATTGCATATTTATATTTACTCTTTGTTTTGAATTATTTAAAGAAAGGATACTATCTTAAAATAGGTACGAGACGCCCAGGTCGATTATTAACTAACCCTTTTGCGATTATTCCCCCCCCCCCCCCCCGCATTTTTTGTATGGAAGGATATGGACTTTTGCAAAGAATCTAATTAATAAACTTGTTGACCGACCTCCAAAGGGATAGATATCTTTTTTATTTGTGTCAGTGTTGAAGAAGAAATGAGGAAAATTTTATCTTCCCACCCTTTCTATTCCCAGAAAATTTCCTGCTGTATTTGCAATTCTGCATTTGTGGTGCGACTTTTGGAACCCTAAGAAAAATAATTACAGTTTCAAACTGTAAAATAGTGCAGGCACGTAGGAATAGATTTTATAGGGGTTCAGTGGAATCCTTAACCCCACAAAATCCTCACCCAACCCGCCACCAAACACATTAACACACCACTATAACACATTTTTTTCTCAAAAAATTGTTAATTTTCATTAGTAAAAAGAAATACGTTGGCATTTGAATATCGAGGAAGCAACAGTTGTCACTGTCATTAACTACTTTTAATAGTTGTCAATAACTATGTATTCTTAAAATTAGTAAATCACCCCTAATTCTGAAATAAATTTAGAGAACAAATTTAAAATTTGAGAATCTTTATAATATATGTGTGGTAACGATTAGTTTGATAATTTATAGTTATGGTAATTTAAAGATCTAATAAGCGTTTTAGTTGACCAAAAATGTAAAGAATAATATAAAGGCTACATGAGCTAAAAACATGTAGGAGTCAAAACACTTGACTTACATGGTATTGTGCAACATAATCGACACTGCTGATTTTAAATTAAACGTTAAATATACATAATTTAATTCAAAAGAAATTATTTACTTATTACCAAAAAATATTAACTTCCATTAATTAAATTTAAATTATAAAGGTAATTTTAATTCAAAGATCTAAAAGAAACAAGAAATTTACCAACTTAACGGCGCCAGGTATTGTCCTCGTTATCTGACCATGGTTCAAATATATGAGGCATTGTTCACGCGTCTTTCCTTCAAGATGGGCCCCGAACTGTCGCCAATAGTCCAATATGCTGTACTGCGGCGATGTCCAATGAGAGGTCCGTTCAGAGGTCTATTTTAAGTGTAAGGCAAGTTGGGTGATCTAACCTTCCCTCGCTTTCTTTTGCGGGCTTACATTTTCATAAATCAGGGATTTTTAAATGACGGATGACGAAATTCCCAACTTTTAAGGATTCCAGATTAGTTGGGAAGGGGGGGGGGGAGCAAAACCGAAAATCACATGCACACAGTAATAAAACAAGAATTATTATCCTTATAACGTCAAATACTCAGACGTTCGGCGCCTATAGATTGCGCAATACTACATTAATGTAAGAAGTTTCATACAGTCGCTTGATAAAAAAAAGGGTGTCTGATCTTGAACTATATTTAGAACTAAATAAAAAAAGGCGATATTAGCCGACTGGTCTGTGTTGATTCTATGGTCCTGGATTTAAGTCAAAGAGGAAATTACAAAAAGTTTTAAAAAAAATTACAAAGTTAGATAATAATCAAAGAGCAGGTGCTGGGTGTTTTCGCGGGCCAATAAATTAAAAACTATTATAGGAAACATGGGAGATTGTTTTGCTTTAGAATAAACTGGCAACTTATAATGAAGTATTTTAAGGTTAACGAAATTATGTGGTCTTTGCTCAAACAGCCATACCACAATATGGTTTCCATAGCATGTTTTGGAGCATCTTGTTTATACGACCCTGTTTGACGATCTTTTCCCTTTGTTATCTTTATTTGTATTTCAAATTAAACCTAACATGACGTCATCGGGTTTCTGTCCCAATAACCCATGCTCACAGAGGGGGTATCAAGACAGAATACCCTCCCCCCCACCCACTCTCAAAAAATCTCTATTTTTATGATTCGGTTTTTAATTTTTTTTATTTTACTTACAATGGGAGGAGTTTGACCCCCCCCCCCCCTACTTATACGTGCCGGTGGTAGTGGGAGAAAGTTGGGGTTCAAAATGTATCCTTTGTTCGGAAATGCAGTAAAACAATTGACTTGTAACTTAGTTTTAAATAGTGCAATATTAAAAAAGTGCGGGGGCAACATCCAAAAAAAGTGCAGGGGCAACATCCAAAAAAAGTGCGGGGGCAAGCGCCCCCCCTTGCCCCCCCGAATCGCCGCCACTGCCACCGAGGACCCCTATTCTAGGTTTGTTCCCTAAGCTCTTTTACTGGGCATGTTTACATTTCAATTATGTTTGAAATGGTCACAATTTTACCCAACGAATACATAGAAAAGATAAAACCACAATCGGAAGTTCAATAACTTTTAGTCACTCTTACTTTTGTACATTCAACACTAATGAAAACCTTGTAATAGTCACTTAAGTTAGTTACTTCACTGATTTTCAAACTGTATGGGATGAGTAAAATTTCTTTTTGTTTCATAATCTTGTTCAAATTCGGCTGCAGGCCGTTCATTTTGAAGAACAGGGGACAAATAACGAGTCGTTATTTTCTCTTTTAACCCTTTGCACTTCGATGTCGCCTCTCAGGCGCTAACTTTACGCCCAGTTCTTTAAAATAAACGAGAACAGCAGCATCTTGTGTTTAGAACATCAATCTTTTTTTTTTCAACTTGTTCTCTTACAAATACAAAACAGATTAGGATTTTTTTCCCTTTATGAGTATATTTTTTTCCTTTATGAGTATTTTCCCTTTATCTGTGGAAAAGAAAGTAAAGAGGAATAACTGTTCCATAGAAAGAACACAAATCACAAAGTGTTCTTGGAGTGCAAAAGTGTGAAAATTGTCTGTTACAATATCTTTTTTTCATGTAACTGTTTGTTCAGTAGGTTATAAGTTGTGTAACAAGGGTTCAAATAGCTTAAAGCTTTCTCTTCTAGTTTCGTTTGGACAGTTAACCAAAATTTAATTAGTTCATCATCTTTCAAAAAAAGCTTTTTCATAAAAGTCCTCATGGGTGACTGTTCAATCCATTTAAACCATTTTTTCTTTGGGCCCTACGGACCGCGGGCAGTGCCGTTACACAAAAAATATTGGGGGGGGGGGGGAACAAAAAAATTCCCAACTTAACAATTCGAAATTCTCACCTCAACTATTCAAATTTCCCAACTCAACAGTGATGAAAATTCCCAGTTCCAACTTATCAACATTTTTCATCTTTTTTTATATATATTTTAGGTAATATTAAACAATTCTCCAACAAGCATTGATTCGTTGCACCCATATTCCAATGCATTGCCTATTCTGTGGTCTAATTTAAATGTAATCATACAAATTGGGCAATTTCTAATCTTCCCTAGCTTTCATTTGTAAATAATATTAATTTTCTTCAAGCTTAAATTGTCCCAACTTGGGGGTTTTTGGAAGTTGAAACTCCCAACTTTCAGGGTTTCCTGATTATTGGGGGGGGGGGGGGTCAGACTCCCCCCCAAACTGGTTCTGACTGCCCCTCAACCCCCTTACGTACGCACGCCACTGTGCATATGTTTGATATCCACTTATGATGGTTTTTAATTTAATATCAATCCTTAGTAGGGAGTGGGACACTATGGGGTATTTTTGCAGTTTTATTTTTTTATACTAAATAGCATCCGTTTGTTGATGTTGAATGAATTTTTTTAGAATGTCTTGTAAAAAGTTTATTTATTACTTTAGTTGCCTTTTTATTTGTTGATTCATTTATTTTTATTTTCTAGGAATTGGATAAATTAGCTTTAACAGCTATAGGATAGCCATTACCTAACTTCATAAGTGGAAATAAAGTTTTACAAAGAATTATTTATAGCCAATGTGTAAAATATTATATATTTCAATTCAATTCAGTATTTATATATATGTATATCATGCAATAATCTGTTTGTATGTACTGAAAGACCTTAATATGTTTTCATATGCTGAAAGCACTGTATATATTTTCATATGTACTGAAAGAGTTTTATATATTTTCATTTGTACTGACAGCTAAATGTATTTTGTTGAACTTGTTTTGTAAAGATTATAAGTATGAATTAACATTATAAGACAGTTTAACTGTTTTGTTAATATTACCATGTATAAATTACTATAGAAGAAGGTTATGATGTATGAAATGTTTATTTTTAATGAAGACAGAAAATATGTCCTTGCTTTTTATTTATTTTGTCCGAAATGTTTTGAATTTAAGTTATTTCAGTAACTTTAAACTGTTAGTGCAAACAAACATTGTTTCTGTTTTAATTGCTTACATGTATGTGAAGTAGCTTACTATTACATTACATTTTAATATGAAACAGTCACTCACTTTTTAACCTACTGAAAAGCACACCAATCAACCACAGAGGATAAAAGAAGGTGGAGGTGATTTGGCGAGATTTTACGGGAAGTAAGATAGCAACCTGAAACTGGGTACAAACAAACCCAGCTGGCAGTGCGTTTTCAACGAGGATTGCATTATTTAACACAAGACTTTTAAAGTATAAAAACTCAAAATATAACAGTTTTGCGCAATTGTGAGATGCAGTACAATTTCTAAATCAATAACAAGGTGGCAACATAACCTGGAAATCAGGGGATTTTTCAAATTTTGATCATTAAAACGGCAATTATCGTCTGTTATGCCCTCCATTATGGGTAATTTAATTGTCAATATTTCCTTTTAGTTCTGACTAAGAATTAAAAAAACATGGTCATGCGCATTTTCATATTTTTATTTTATAAAAACGTGAACCTGCTGCATGTAATTGTAAGCAACATGTGAGGGGCTAATGAATATGGGATTTATTGAAGATTGGAATAAGAAATATGAAGCATATAAAACATTTAAAATTATCTACGAAAAAAATAATTTAAAAAAAAACTTGCTTTTTTTTTGCATGATCTGTTTCCAGAGAACATGTCTAATTTGTATAATGCCTGTCGCAATTGCATAATTTGTGTTGTATCCATAAATTATTATTTTAACTGTCAATAAGTATTGCTTATAATTTTACATTTTTAATGCAATATATTTGTAGTAATAGTGTAGCGTGGATACTTTGTTTCTATATATAAAGCATGTATTGCAACATTTCTTAATGCAATTGTAATATCAGGGAAATTTTTGTGACACCATCACGAAAATCAGGGAAATATCATTTAACTTTTCTTCCAGAATGTTGTTGCCACCCTGAATAAAGGGTGCTATTATTTCCACTTCATAGGTTAATTAAGTTATAAAGTAAATGATCGCCAAATACTGGTACAAAGTAATGCTTTGGAATAGTGCCAAATACTTCGCCAGTACCTACTTTTTACAGCGATTACTTACTTCGCATTGCAAACCGGTGTTGGACCTAATCGCACCTCCACCACCTTCTTTCCTCCATGCAATCAACCGTCAAAGGAGATAGGTTATCAAATTCGCTGTTGAAAGTGTTGCCAAAGAACAAAAACTCTCAATATTTTGCAGTTAACTATTGTGTGCCAAACAAAACTATATATTGGCAACTTTGTTTCCTCACCATTTATTAAACCGAATCAGAGACGTGGAAAAATGTGAGCAACAACTTGAATTTTTGATGAATAATAGCAGGAGGCAAAGCCCTCTGTTTATTTAAAAACTAAAAAGGAAAAAAATAAAATATTTTTTATAGAGAGGAACGCACTTTAAAAGAAATGTGCTAAAAAGTAAAAAAATAATTTGTATTGACAAGTTGAAGAAATTGAATTATTTAATATGTTTTATACTTATTACAACTTTTTGAAGTTGGTTGCAATTTACAAAAAACATTCCTAAATTTTGGAATGTTTTTCAATTTAAAAAAAAGTTGTAATAATTATAAAATTAATATGAAATAATTAATTTTTTTTAACTTGTTTTTAAAATTAAAAATTATTTTACTTTTTAACGCATTTTTCTTAAAGTCAGTTTTCTTTTTTTTTAAAACGATTTTATTTTATTACTGAAATATTATTATGAAATTTATCTCCGAAAAAATTGTGTGTGCTGAATGTTATAAGATGAACTCTTGAGATAAGTTAAATAAAACGTATGGCATAGATTTTATAATAAAAAAATGCCCAATGAGCATCTTAGATGCAAAACAAGTTATACAAAAGTTCGTAAAATTATATTTTGGTATGAATAACCTAGGTGCTTTAACAATTTGTCTTAAATTTTTTACTTCACAATGAAGCGGAAAAAAATTACTCATAAAAACTTTAAACTCTTAAAAATGTATTAAAACCAGTTGTGATGGTTTTTTGTGATTTTCTCAATCAAAATATCATAGATAAAAGTGGATACGTTTTGCATCTGGGCTGTTAATATATAAATCAACACATTTTACAACAAATTAAATATAAATTTCCTATATATTTTTCCCTATAAAAATACCTGGCATAGTCTGTAACAGTTCAGAAACATAGAGGAAAAAAATCAAAAATGGGGGTGTTAGATTGAAATTCTAACTTTTTTGTGTATTTCATTATTAAAATCTGATATTTAAAAATAGATAAATTAAATGTTTAAAAGCATTTTTTTAAAAAGTATAATGGAATAATTTATCTAGATTAAGAGGTGTTTTCGTAGTTGGAAACTGAACTGTACAACTATATTAAAGTGAGGAGGTTTATTAGACATTTTTATTTTCGACACAATACAATTTCAACGTGTTTTTAATTTATTTATTGCTTGTCATAGATGCCTGCCCTACAGGTGTAAAAAAGGGGAAGGGCTCAAGTATCTCTCAAAAAAAGTCTAATGGTCTGTTCGTAGATGACGGCATTATCAACGGCTTGCTTTAAAAACAACTGTTAAAATGTATTATTCTAAACTCATTTTTAAGAAAAACGTTTATGTTTATGAGATCAAAATACGATTCGTCATTGGTCCATGAAATTCTCTTTCTTTTGGGACTTAATGTGTTAAGATCTGTTGTGTCTAAGGTCCGTAAAAGGGATCTTCAGAAATAATATATACTAGCATGCCCGTGCGACAATTATCGCATGAACAACCCCTCCCCTACACTCACCCATTTGTTAGGGACGAAATATATTAGCATATTTCTTACAGCCAAAAAATCATAAAAAAACTGTTTAACGCTCTTGCTTATTCATAGATAGCAGCATTACCAACGGTTTGTTGAAAAAGCGCGTTTAAACGAATTAAACAAAAATATATTCTTCTTTTTCATCGAACGTTTCTTAACAAATTTATTTTATTTCGTAATTTTAGAATTTTTACTTTTCGATATTATGATCTGAATAACAGCGAAAGAATTGAAAATTCTCCCTAGGGCTTATTTTTTTTTAAATAGAGAGATGTTTGAACAATATTTAATATCGTTTATCAAATATATTTACAAATATATCGGTCCACAAGAACAAAATATAGAAGGTCGGGAGGGGGGGGGGGGGGGTGCGTATGGATGAACCCTACAGGCACACATTGGGGGAGGGGGAGGTAGGGGGCATTAAATGTGCCTTCGCTGAACATTCGTCTTGCATAACGGGCTAATAAAAATTAAATTTTTAGGGTCTAAATACCCTCATTTCAACCTTACTGTGGAAGTTTGAAGAGTGGGGCATTAGATCGGGAATTGTTCTCGTAATATGAATTCGCCATTTGTTCAAAATTATGATGCAGTCTTCCCGGGTATTTCTTTCTATTTATATATCGATGATTATTGTGGGTAATCGTTCTAGTACGGCAAAAGTTCAATTCATCAACTTCTTGATAAAATTTGAAGCGCTACTATCAGGCCTTTAACTCAAACTGTATTTGTAACTGATACTATTGATAGAAGAAGGTTACACAAAATAGTACAATGCGACGCGAGTAGGCGTGGCCAGGCATACCTACGTCATGAAAGTGGTAAAGTTGTAAAAATGAATATTACTTTCTGGTTTCGAACATTGTCGCAAAATAATATTTTGTATTAGTATATTTATTATTTACCTATTTTCCTCTCTAACCGTGACGTTTTTAAAATTGTTTACTTGTTCTTCTTCATTCTTTCTTTTAGATTAAATCGCTAAACTTCAAATTTTAACGTTGAAATTTGTGTTATTTCAATTTGTTGTCAGTTTTTAATGAAACATCCAGAATATAGTATTTAAATTATATTAGTTAATTTCTAAAAATATTTGATCTTTAGTTAATTGTTTATTTAGTTAGGCTAGTTTCCGTTGCTGCACTTATTAATTTATATTTATTTGGGAAGCTACTTCTGCTTTGTTCAATTCATTGTAGTGAGTTAATTTGATTTGTATACTCTTTTGCACTGCTAATGAGGGTCCTAGTTTATAGGCGATTCTATTATTAAGTGCATGGGATTACACCTGAGTCATGGATTATTGAACATAATATAATATATAAACCTTTTCTATGTTCCAAGATGGGTTACAGAGAACATTTCCTCTCTCGGTAAATTCATAGTGTACGGTAGGGTGCATCAAACGCCCCATGTTTTTAAAAAATTCATGGAAATTGTCTGTCCCTATGTTATTTTTGTTCGAAATGCTAAAAAAAATTATATACGTAGAATTTTGTAAAAATTGAATAACATCTATGTGGTCCTCAAGTCCCAGGAATGTACAACAAAAACGAAAATTCTGAAAAAAAAATATATAATAATGTATGCTTTAATAAAACAATGCAATTAAGATTGTTTTGTGATATAATAAAAGAATATATAATCATATACTATTAACTTTCTAATATCAATTTAATTCGTACAAGTACACTCAATTTAAACTATAGTCAATTTCGTCCGTTTTCGCAGATTTCTCTGTTTTTGTCGATCTTGTTCGACGACCTGCAGAACATGTTGGTAGTGATCTTCATATTTTGCTGATTCTATGAAATCAGTACTTAGCTTCACCCCTCGTTCTGCACAGTCGTTGACAACATTCAATGCTTGCAACTTTGTGTGTGTGTGGTGTAGGATACAGAACTAAACCATTCTGAAACATCTTCTATTAAAAAGTTTGAGTCTAGTTCAAATAGATAAAATAAAATCCAAGAATGCGTTTCAACTGAATTAGAAATAGTTGTATTTACAGTGAGATTTTTGGGAAATATGGGTTTTTCAAAATCCATACCATATCAACCTTGAAATTTAAAAGCAGTATCAGTGGAATTTAGTATTGTAGCTAGCATTGCATCAGCGATAGCTTTTCGTTCTTGTGGTGGAACTCTGTTGCTCCAAAGGACAAGTGGAACCCTCTCATGTAAGATACTAACAGTAATGGTTTTCAAAAGTGCTAATTGCACTTTCAGATATGATGGGATGGACAACCTTGTACATTATAAGAAAACATAGCATTTGTAGGACATTCCAAAGAGATATTATGGCAGAATCACAATACCATGTGCTGTAGGTGAGAGCGGCAAAGTCACACAGTTTGACATGTTGTTGTGCCGGTAGGTAGTTGCTGCTCAAGAAGACAAATTTTAATCATGTATAACGGTTTGGCTATCCAACATGCTTTGTGCAAAGCTCCTGGTCGGTTTAATTTTACTGCTTGTGTAATATTGGGAAAGTCAAGACAAAGTATTAGACAAAGCTTTGTGAATTCCATATAATCATCTGTATTTTCCAGAATCGATGGCACATTTTGCTGCATAGATTGCACTATCTCCAAGATCATTAATTTTGCTTCTCGCTGGCACATTCACTGACTTTGGGTCATATGGTTCAAATTCACCATCATCTTGATCAAAATTGTTACAAAATAGTTTAAATAAGGTTATACCTAGTAACTTAGAAGCCTCGACCTTTAAGTCACCAAAACATGAGACAAAATGACTTCTCTGATATGAAGGCGGCAAGCTGACCAAAGAAGTTTATGTCCCAATTTATTTTGCTCTCTGACACAAGCAGCAGTAACATGGCCTGTGTTGGAAGAAGTTGTGTCAAATATCATGTTCATAATTGTTTGTACATTGCTAAGAAGTCGGTTGCTCATATATTAAGTCGGCAAGGATTGAGTCGCATTTACTATTAGTTCCATGGGGATATGCAGGCACACCAAGAATCTTTTGCTGGTGAACGTTTTTTTTATTTTGTACTTATTGGACATTGCTGTTGAAAGTTTTTTATTCCAATGCAGAGTTGTATATTTAAGAAAGCACCACTCTTACTTGCAAGCAGTTAAAATTTCCATTGCAACTTGCCTATTCTTGTTCTGTCTGCTGTTGCACAAGATGCTGCAATTGTACATGTATCTCCTCCTAGTTCTGTAATGTTTTTATATATGCTGCCTGTTGTCCCGGACTCATAGCTAGTTGAAACAATATTAGGTTTCTGCATAATGTCGTATGGGATGAATAAACTCGTTCCCTTTCTTTTATATCGATGATGACTTTGAGTACTTATTGACAGTCCTTCAAAATCAAAGTTTTTATTTTTACATAATTTGTGTCACTTCGTTCATCAAAATCATTGTATCACTGCATTAGAGCACCGTTATAAAAAGTGCATTTTACTTGATAGAGGAAAAATTAAAAAAAAAATTTGTTCCTCAGGCTGGAAACTTTTTACTCCATCCTCGTATATTGGTGGGGGGGGGGGGGGGGGGGGGGTTGGCAGGTATGAGTACCAGTAAAGGTCTAGTTAGTTGACAAATGACTTCAGATTTCCACCAAATCTTAAGTAGTAAAAATAATTTTCAGTAAACTATAATAAAATGTATTATAACATAATATTACAAACTAGCTAATTTTTCTTTTGCAAAATTTGGTTTACTATGTAAGTTACGCTATTCTTTTAACTTTCTTAGTTAAAAATTAAACTCTCTGATGGAGAATCTAAATGAAATTAAGTTCATAAGTTATTTCCAATGGATATTGTTAATAATTGATGCTTGTAATGCTGTATTGAAAATTTTAGATCTTGTAAATCTGCCACCATGTAAATGAAGATCAATTATATTAAATAGCTGCACATAGTGTTACATAGATGAAAACCATCAGTAAATTTTAAGATTTTAATTCCTCCTGACATTACACAAAATGATTATTTTAATTGTGGAGTTTTAATGATGCATTTCATAAGTCAAAAAATGATTCATTAAAGATTTTAACACAGATAAATTTAGAATATTCATACATGGTACACAGTAGCAGTAATAGTATAACAAGTATTTTAATATGTTTAAAATTTGTTTAATAAAATGTCTCTTATTGAATATATTTAAGAATCTATTTATATTAATTTAAATATTAATGCTAATTATTCAATTCTTAATTTTACTGCTAAGAAAGACTAAGAAATATTAGGAAAGGTCCATCATACAGTGGTCTGTCTTGCATCTGCATTCATAAATATCATCTGGGGGGGGGGGGGGGTGCGACAAAAATAATCTAAACTTGAAGTATTTTCATTTGCTGTCTGTTAATAACCGTAAAAATATTAGTGTGCACTCTAATAATGTGTTTTTTGTTTTCAGATTTCCCTTGGATTAGAAAAATACATCTTGCAATCAAGATTTTAAAAAGATATTGAAGAATGTTTAATTTATTATTTTATGTCATTGTAAATTAATGTTTGTGTGCAAAAATATTTGTAATAAATGAGAAAAAAAATATTTTTATTGTTATATGAGTTATTTTATTTCAATTATCTTTATAAAAATAATTTCTTAGTGGAAAGGAACTGTCAAGTTTCACCAAAAAAATATAAAAAAATATTTTTTTTTAAAAATTTAATAAAATTTTGCATTATGAAAACAAATAAAACATACTTTTAGGAATCGTCAGAAAATTTCAGGAATTTGTTCATTTCTTTTTAATTAACTTTTTATAGAACATATAATTTTAAACTTTAAGTCTATTAAATTAGTTTAAAATTTGCTATTTTAAGTACAAGTTATCATTAACTTCTGGAGTTCTGCTTTCTGCAGAATTTAATTTGCTTCTCCAATTAAAATTCCTTAAAATATGCTTTGCTACGATTCATATTGGTCCTTTTCTTTTAACTCCGGATCTTTCTAATATTCATTATTCAGATGTTTGGTATAAGTAACAAAATCCAGGAATAATACTAAAACGGATAACGTACTGTATTCACCTTGAAAAGTAGCTCAAAGTGAAATAAGGAAAGAACATACGTTTTTAAAAAGTTTATTGTAAATAAATTTTTGTAAAGTCTTCATATCCCTAAAGATTCTGTTATTAAATTTTCAATTGTAAGCAGTCAAATTGTATCGTTTGAGTATGCTGATGTTTTTTATCTATATTTGCAAATTTGATTACTAAAATAACAAAGGGAATGTGTTGTATTACTGAATACATATCTAAAATAGCATTAATTTATGAGTTTTAGGACATAGAAATATGTTCATTCAAAACAAAATTGTTAGTTAAACGAGTGTACAACGTAATAAAAATTTAATCTATAAGGCACTTTTCCAAAATATTCCTTGAATTTGGTTAATTTCTTAAATAATTTTTTCATTACACAGGATATTTTGGGAAAAATTTGTTAATGTTTTTATTTGGAGTAATTAATTGATTGTAACTTTTATTTTACAAAAAAAACGTTTTCTATAAATATATATATATTTTTTTTTTGGAAAACTAATTCCTTAAAAAAATGAAAAGTCAGACGAAAAAACACAAAAGCAAACTTAAAACGAAATGACAAGTTAGACTATTTAATGAAAAAATACAGACTATAAATATATGACACAAAAAAAAATGACAATATCTTTCAGATAGTCTCTGCCTAACCTCGTTGCTGCTTATAAAGGATAGATTCGGTCTTCCGATGACTGCGAAAATTTAATCGCAATATGGAGGGAGGAGAAACATGTTGGGAAAAGAAAATAAACAAATGCATTAAAAAACTTTTTTAAATTGATAAAATATAGAAATTAAATTTTAAATCATAATACGAAATTTATGATATATTGCCTATAAATTATAAGTAACAGTTCAATAAAAAAAATTATATCAAATCAATGTTCATTTTGTTTTATATAATTCCAATATATTTTGTTCCACTTGATTTGTCAGCCATTCCCAGGGCCCGATTAAGACATTAAGAAAAGCCCGCCTTTAAATGGAGGCCCAATTACTCTCAAATAGACCCTGGAACATCAAATCGAACTTTTATAAACTTAACCTTTGCCCTCAATGACAGTCTAATATAACACATTATAAATAATATAAAGAAATACATTAATAAGTAATAGAATTCCTAATATTCTGTATAATTTGATTTTTTTTTTAATATTTGAACAAATTTAATACAAGTTACAATTTTTGTTTACTATAAAGTTTATAATCCAATTTTGTTAAGGTAAATTTAATAGTAAACTATGACGGGGTGTTCAATATTTACATAAAATGTGCGAGTTGGGGGCCCCTCAAAAAAGTAAGGTAAGACTATAATGGGCTTCACTGGGCCTATTCGGTAATCAAACCCTGCCCATTCCTTCATATTTCAAGCTTCTTTGACAGACAGGTAAAACGATGCACTTACTTCACCAATTGCGTGAATTATAGTATATGGACCAAAATTCATCGCTTGAATGGGAAAACTTTACGTTTAAAAAAAAAAATGTAAGCTTTTTTTTAATAAAAAATTGTATTCAAATTTAAATATGGTTTTACAAATGAAATTTTTTTTTCATCCATTTATTATGCATTGCGTTTTTTGCGTGGAGAAGAATGAAATATCTCGGTAACTGGCAGTTTGTTTAGAAATATTCTTGAATTGCAATAAAAGTAACATTTTAGGATATTAAGACATCCTTTGCACCATACTGTCTTAATTCTGGAAGATCCCAGAACCATCTTATATCGAAAGTCCTGTGGAAGTCCCATGGTTCTAAAATAACGAGGTGCATGTATGAATGTGTGTGTGTGAATGTGTATGTGTTCCCGGGTCTTTCCTTCGAGATTGACCCCGAACCGTCGCCAATAGCCCACTGTGCAACTCTAGTGCGACGTTAATTAACAAAACCAAACCAAACCAAACTTGTGGAAGTCATAAGATCCCGCTGTA
This sequence comes from Troglohyphantes excavatus, assembly GCA_963932185.1. Taxonomy (NCBI): domain Eukaryota; kingdom Metazoa; phylum Arthropoda; class Arachnida; order Araneae; family Linyphiidae; genus Troglohyphantes; species Troglohyphantes excavatus. The sequence goes on from OZ010678.1 coordinate 21,285,652, forward strand.
GAACCCGGACGGTAATGAGGATTTTTGGGGGCAATTGGGATGTTCAGAGGATGTCTCTGTGGTTGTGTGGGCGGGTTTGATCATCATCATGTGCGCAACGATTTGGAAATCGAATCGTTATCAAAATTGATCCTTTCGTGAACAAACACAATTTTCACCTTGTAGGGACTGATGCACATTAAATCTGATCGGGGTTAAAAGTCCTGACGCCACTTGAGGTTGCGCCGACTACCAAACTCAGATGTTGAACTCGTCATCTTAACTTTGGTTAAACAATACGAGGCTTGATTTGGTTAATTAACGTCTCGCTAGAGCTGCACAGTGGGCTGTTGGCGATAATACGGGGCCTATTCTCAAAGTCAAGGCCCGGGAACGAAGCCTTGTAATTTTGAACTATAGTCAGATAACGAGGACAACATCTAATCTGGAACCCTACGCAACCTCATTAGAGAGGGGTCACAGGTTTCAAGTCCACCCAATCTGGCATGAACATCTACACAACTGGAATAGTTGATGGTAAAAACAACTGGTGGTGACACAACTGGAGCAGGTGATTGCACAAATGGAGGAGCTAGCGGTTGCACAACTGGAGGAGCCAGCGGTTGTACAACTGGAGCCCGTGAAAAGTCACCGCGCCAGCTCTTTTACCTGTGAGCATGTGGGTGGAAACCAGAGGATATTTTAAAGATGCTTTTCTGCAAATGCTTTTCTGTGGTCAGAGATAGGATGATTGATAAATCCTGATAAGATAGCTGAACCCCGATGTTAACCTTTTCTCGTGGACTCCGTAACAGTAAATTGCACTATGGCTGTGGGCTAATTCCAAAGCGGGGGGGGGGGGGGGGGAATTTCGAGTATGAAGGCAGGGAAAACAGTTATCATAGCTTTGTGGAAGGATGGCTGGCCTTACAAATAAGAGGCGTGTAACTGTCTGACGGAGGGGTAGTTAACAATCCTTCTGCAAAGCACGCAGTTTCCGGAATAGGGTCATTCAGGTGTCGAAATACTGTGAATCGCAACTTAAGACTATTTGTCTGATTTTCGCATTTGCTTGCATTTATTAGCTGTATGAAATTATCTAAAAGCAATAGCATTTCTCTATATCTCATTTGGACAGGCGCATTTTTTTTGTCCTGTCTATCTAAATAAAAAATTATATATATATATAATACTATGATCTGTCATTTCCTTTTTTTTTCTTCTGTTACACAAACTCTAAAAATGCTTCCACATCATAGTCTCATCTCCTAACACATTTTAAAGTAAGTTTTCAAATTTAATAAAAACTATAATTGGAGTAAACAAATGAATTTATAAATGCTTATTGAATATTTTCATTAATTAATGTGTGAAAGAATTAAAGGAAAATAAGTAATTTTTAGTTATCAATATACCTTGGAAAGATAAAGTATTTTAGACTACTAAGTATGATTTACTACTATATATATTACATTAATTTCACTTTTATTAAAAGAAGATAAAATATTTATTTAAAAATGAAGTAAAATTATATGTTGGTTTTACATTTAACTTGTTTTGAACCAGTAATGAATACTTATAATATAAACAATGTTCAAAAGTTTACGTTAAACAAAAAATAAGATTTCAGAAGAAAAACTAAATCATTTCGTATCAAAGCAAAACTGTGCAATTACATTACATTAAGCTGAAATATAATTAAGATATAAACGTTAAAATCTTAGAAAAAAATGTAATGCCAATATTTTCTCATTAAACACTCAAAAGTTAACAAAAAAATAACATGAATAATTTAATTTTTAAATAACTTTATAATAATTGAAGAATTAAAGTATAATTTGATTTAAAAAAGAATAGTATTTGAGATAATAAAATATGTGTTGAACATTAATTTCATATTACCTCTCATTTTAAAATTGAAACGCTAGTACAGTGCAATTAAAAAATTATGTATGTGTGTGTGTGGGAGGGGGTATACTATTTCCATACCCTATTTACTATTATAAAAACTACCAGAAATTAGTAATTATGCTGATTAGCAATTGTTAATTATCAATGCGTTATTAATTGCATCAATACTTAAAGTTAGAAATTTAAAATTTTAATTAATTTCGTATTAAATTTATGAATGAGTTTTTGTGTCCAAGATCTTATTTGGGATACTCCAAGAAATTTTTAATTGAAATCCTATTCGAGAGCTTGCATATGAGCTTATGTACTCTGTGAACATACCAAAGATATACAGAAAGCTCACACGTGTGGATCCTCTCTGTGTGAAGCAGACGGCTTTTCGCCCTCCTCTCTTCTCCCTGTATCGGAATCGCTTGCTAGCTGTCTACAAACCTGTTATCACTGAAAAAGAAACTTTTATCTGCTTCCCAAAATGCATTACGCCGAATACCTCATTTGTGCGCTACTACGCATGTACATTGCCCTATCTTTTCTTCTTCATTATCTTTGGTTGTCCCAGCCTACATGTAAAGGTTAATAAAAACTGAATGCATAAAATGCAAAAAATTATTTATTTGTCAATTCAAACTAAATTAATTTACTTAATTTAACAACAATGATTGATACTTTTCCCTGTAGGAAAAGAATAAAAAATAAATGGGCGTAAAATCCACGTGATTACTGGGGCTTTTCTTAGTGTTAAAATACATCCTGGCGGAAACCCCTTGCGTGGACTTGACAATATCTCCAGCTTGCGTCGTGCAGCCATCAGTTGTGCATCAACCTCGATTCATAGAGCCATCGCCAACCCCTCCATTTGTGTAATCACCAGCTCCAGTTGTGTCACCTCCAGTTCTTCAACCACCAACTCCTCCAGTTCTGCAGCTGTCCATGCATGCCAGATTGAATGGACTTTGAACTTGTGATCCCTCTCATACGACTCATGATGTTATGCAATTTGTTTTGAATGAACTCCTCTTTGGACATAAAGCCGATGAAATTCCGATATTGGATGAAGCCATGTTGATGAAATTGGGATTTGAACCACCTCCTCAAGATCAACCCTTGGACTTGAGAACGCCAAAATATTTCCATATTGTCAAATATGTCATATCAGCCATTCAATAGCATCTTTGAAAAAACCAAAAAGAAAATTTTACTGAATGTCTAAACTAGACATTCTAGTAAAATTTCCCATTTAGTACAGCCATCATGCTAAAACAAAATATCATAAATATATCAGTATAAAGTATGACAAGCAAAAGTAATGATGCATTCATAAATGTGTAATACCTAGTAAACCAAAAATAATTTATTAATAAACCGTTTTTAAATTTATTATTTTCTACCATGCGGAGGAATATTAAGTTCTCGGCCTTGCACACGGATGGTTTAAAATTATTTCACATGGTTGTTGACATGGAGGAAAGAGTTGGGTTGTTGACATGTCCTGTTGATTTCGCTGTGGAAGTGTATCTTAACAGTAAATATTTTCAGAAGTTGGAGGTGCAAGGCAAACGTGTCGTCATTGTATGAATGTTTAACTGCTGGCAAAGACTTGTTTCTGCCCGAAGTGTGGAAAGGGCATGGAACTTGACCCGCCAAAGATGTTTGTGACGACTTTTGACATAACCGACTGCTTCGGGGACTGCTGCCTGTAAGCACCATAATAAACTGCTCGAAGGGGGTACTGGCTTCACTGAGTAGTCGCAGGCTGGAGATCAACATGTGCTTGGAATTAATCGAGGTAAGAGTTTGTGACATTAGCGCATGGTACGTGTGCACGCTTAAGTCTTTTGATTTTGTTGTATTTTTATTGGTTAATTGCATAATTGTTGAATCCAAACCGTCACCAATAGCGAATTGTGCAGCTGTAGTGCGACATTATTTAATTATCCAACCAGCAATTATGTTTGCCATTTTGACTTGGCAGTAAACAAAAAACACATAATTTTGAACTTTGACGCCAATTTTCCAGAATAGTGCCAAGGGTGCACAGCAAACGAGGCATTTACCAAAATAGGTACTAAAGACAAATTTGTTGCCTTAAATATTGAAAACATAAGAACATTCGTACATAAGAATGCTATTTTACTTAAATCTAACTTGTGTTGAAACTGTAAGCACACTAGACTCTTAATTAAAAGGTCTGCAAAGACCAAATTGCAGATTTTTTCTAAAATCAGGTAGAACAATAGAAATATTATGTTATACTTTTAGGATGAACATTCTGTAACTGTGTCCTAGGATGGTTCAAAATATCGAAGTTACCAATTTACTGAGGCCTACCCTACTATTTAAGGAAATCAGTATTACGACAACTAGAAATAGGCATCACACTGGATGGATGTAAAAAAAAAATGTAGTACTCTAAAATATGGACATTAGTTAAATATTCAAGAGATAAGAAGGGACTGCAAAATATGTATATTTGTTGTACATGTGCTTGGACGATTTTTTTTAACTCAAAATGCACCATAATGATTTTAATTGAACGAAATCTCTATTACATTATAAAAATATTACTGAACACATATCCAAAGCAGTTTAGCAGGCACTGGTACATACATGGATGTTCAAATGTTACTGTCGTATTTCATATTGTTTAAAATTATTGTTATTTACCTTTAATATATGTATCAGCAAGAAACAGCAGAAATTACCAATTCTTTTTATAACAGAGTTTCTTTAATCTATTTATTTAGTTTATACATTTACCGGCTGCCCATTTCTGTCCTATTATTGAGACTTGAGCTGTGAAATCTTTGCTCGCCAAACAACAGAACAAAGGTTCATGTTTCCAATTTCGGATTTTTTTAAGTAGTTCCAGTGTGAATGTTTAACAACCAACCAACAAACTTAGGGCACGTTAAAAAAAATAAAGCGTATATTAAAATTTAATGTTTAAATTAATAATCTAATTTTTTATATTAATTTTCACGTAAGTGCTTATAATTTTTTTTTATATGCAACTTTCAAAAAGTTTGAATTGTCATGAAAACTATTGAAAATTATTATATACTTATTCTTGTAGCAAATTTGGATGTTTTTTATATCAGCTCAATTTAAATACATATTTTTTAAATTACAACCCATTATTATTAATAATCAGAGTGCTACGACAGCTCTGTTGAGTATGCATCAAAATATATCATTACACGATGTTGTTATGTCACGTGATTGCGATTTTACCACTTTTCGTTCAGAAGGTATGCCTTGGCCACGCCTACTCGCGTCGCATTGTACGATAATGTAGCTCGCTCTTGATAGAAATTCAGAGAGCGCAACTGAAATTCCACAATGAACGCAAATTAGCAAATGCTAAAATTCTTTAATTAATTCTTGTAATATTATATTAAAATATCCTTTTAACTTATTTTTTAAATTAACATATCAAAGATAAACTATTTTGATCATCAGATGGTTTTGTGTGTATTATATTTCTTTTTTAATTCAAATGGAATTCCATTTGTTTCGTTTTCAAGAATGTTCTACAATCTAATTCTTTGCATTCCGATTATTGAAAAATTTGATTTTTTAGTTGTTCTGTGATTAATTATTGTATTTTGTTTTTTCTCTTAGCATTTGATTTTAAATATTTATGTAAGCAGAAAAATTTGAATATTCTATTGGAATACTATACTATCGTTTTCATCCAACTTTTATTCTTATAGGAAAAACGTTATTGCATTTATTATGAAATGCAATTTTTTTCTCTCGAAAGTATCCTTATCTTATTACAATTCTTCCTACTGAAAAACTTTTGTAAAATATGTTCTTTGTTTGGTGCAGAATATTTTTAGAGAAATATATTTTAGAATTCTTTGCTATGCAAAATTGATTGAATTTAATTGTTGTAAGAAAATTGATGGGTAAAGGTTTACTGTACGGTCACCCTTGGCGACTTTTTCAAAATCTCGCCAAAAGTCGCCATCTTGGCGACTGTTGTCCAAAAGGGTTGCTGCAATTCCTTGCCGTTTCGGAGGAGGGTTGCCATTTAAAAAAAATTATCGCCAAATGCGGAAAAATCGCGCCAAGGGTGACCGTACAGTAAACCTGACCCAATTGATGAATTCTTTTTTTTCCTATGCAGACACTTTTAAAAAAATACAAATATGATATTTGTTCTTCGAATTATTTAAATAGTTCCATTGTCAAAACAGGCAATCTTGAGCATTTAAAAGTTACGGCCTGTGTAATGTTTTCATTATTAAATGTACTTTTTTCTTCCTTTGAATTCGAAAATGTATTTCGCTCGCAGGCTATTCCCTTGTTTTTATTGGCATTTATAATCGATTCTTGGCGATTTCTTTCGAGTGATTCACTTCTCAATGTGGTAATAGAATAAGAGTCACGTGATTTCCGATCTCTGAAAGAAGTGGAACGATGTTGGAAGCGGATGATACTGCATTTCGGAACAATTATTTTCGGATATTAATTTAATTTATATGAATTCGCTAATTTTGCGATTGGATTAAACGATTTTTGGTGAGTTTTTAAAATTTGTATGTCGTCTTGTGGCATTAAAATATTTTTGAACGAAAATTACACTTGCGTCATAAATTGAAAATAAGAATTATTCTTTTCGATTAGAATTCCTTTACTTGCGTTTTTCATATAATATTTTTTAAAGCGCATAACAGAAATTGTTATTATATGTGACAAATTAAAATTATTTTCGAATAAAATTGCTGCAAAGTAAGCACTTACATTTTCCGTAGAATTTTTAGGCTTGTTTAAAGCACATAACAGAAACTGTTGTTATATGTAAGTATCCTTAATTGTTATTGGGATGGCTAGCAAATGTGGCTATTTTTTTTTCAATCGGGTAGATATTGATAATTTTAACTAAATGTTCTTTAGTAAACCAGTGCTCCGTTCCAAAACGATTGCTCGGAGGGGATGAGGAGCCCCAAATGACTGCTCGAAGGAGTAAACGGCCTGACGGGAAGAGTGCCATTGCCCGGTGCCATAAACGACTGCTCGGAGCTGGTTCCAGCTGTTTTTAAAATGGCCCAATGGGAAAGTTGTCATTGCCCGGTATGTAAATGAAAGAACGCTTGCCGAGTCGCCTTTAATTTTTTTTTGCTCGATATAAAGTATTCTTCCAATACAGTTCGTTTCAGTAAGCCCTTTGTGTAGCTGTAGTGTGTCATATTTCAACCAGCCTTTGAAACGTAATTATTTCTCAAAATGGAATCCGTTTGCGATAGACCCCGAAGCATATGAATTGCTTTTAGTTATTCTTTGGCTTCATATTCTACTTTAAGTTTCGTTTTTGGATCACAATTCAAAATAAAATTTCAGCCAATTTTTTGCATGATCTGTCATTGTATGACTTTGGGTTTGAACCATAATCTTGGTAGGGTCCAATTTAAATCAGTCATCTACTTAAATCCGCGTAATTGATTAAGAATTTATGTTAATAAAAGTCTCACTGTTGGAGCCCTTTTTTCATGGTCACTTTTACTTTTCTTCCTTTTTCTGGCCTTTTCTCTAAGGTTTATTTTTCAGTTGCCCATTCTTATCAATTCAAAGTCCTTCCTGACCCTTTTTTACTTACTCTTCATTTGGGACGGGTAGGGGGGGGGGAGTAAATACCCGTTTTTATTTACCCTACCCAAGCACGTAGCCAGGATTTTGCTAGGGGGGGGGGGGGCAACAGTAGCTACGATTGGGGGATGGGTGGGGGGGGGGGGGTAGTTTCTTCCCCAGCTTTGACATTTAGAACAAATTTTAATTAAAATTTTAAATTAAAAAAATTTAACTATAAATGAAATTGTTTGTTTTCCCTTCAGTGATATAAATACCAATCGTCCACTAATTTTTTTAATTAATACTTTACACAACCACAATACATTTGATATTACTGAAATTAAAGAAAAATAAATTAAAGAAAAATAAAGAAATTTTTATTGCTATTTAAACTATTAAACTTGAAATTATAAAAATTGAAATTATTATTAGTCAATTCATTAAATTACAATACCTTACTTAATATTATATTAGATAAAACAAAAATGTTAAAAATATTGGAAATATTAAAAATAAATTACATTAAAATTTTACAATAATAATCTTCTTTTCCCATTTCTGGCCATTACATTTAAAACATCTTCAGCAGAAAATGGCACTGGGTAATGTATCGCCATAAGTGCGAAACCAGTCAGTCTTTCGTTGTTCATACGATTTCTCAAATAAGTTTTTATCCGTTTGAGACCTGAAAACGATCTTTCAGCTTCACAAGTAGTAGTCAGGGTGCCAAATGCCAAAAAATAGGTCAACCTTGTTTTGGCGTACGGAGAAAATGTTTTCATGGTTTCTGATGTAGTAAATAGCGTAGATTTCAGAATCGATTGATGCCACCCTGTAAATCTTGAGCATTTTGAAAAATCCAAGATGGCGCCTGCCGCGCAACGTTCGCGAACACTTCCAAAGCTTATTTTGGCGTACGGAGAAAATGTTTTCATGGTTTCTGATGTAGTAAAAGGTGTATATTTCAGAACCGATTGATGCCACTCTGCAAAACTTGAGCAATTTGAAAAATCCAAGATGGCGCCTATTGCGCATCCTTCGCGAAGAGTAGAAAACTTTGTTTTGACAGATGGAAATTTTTTTTTCCTAGTTTCTGATGCAGTAAATAGCGTAGATTTTACAACTAATTGATGCCACTCTACAAAATTTGATAAATTTGAAAAATCCAAGATGGCGCCCGCGAGATATTCGTCCTTCATTTGAGTGACACTGTGATCGACGAAATACATCAGTGTTGCCCAAATCGAAAAGCTTGTTTTGGCGTAGGGAAAAAATGTTTTCGCAGTTTCTGATGCAGTAAATAGCATAGATTTCAGAACCGATTGATGCCACTCTGTAAATCTTGAGCAATTTGAAAAATCCAAGATGGCGCCCATGATAGACATTAAAAAGATGTTCACTTTGTAGTGTAGTAATAGTGGCATGTGAGACATCGTTCTTAATATTTTTTGGTCCAGGAATCTGAATACAATGTTATTTTTTACATAAAATAACTGTGGAAACTAATTTGAATGTTATTCCAAGATGGCGCCCAAGAGATGGCCGCTTTAAAAATGTCCACTTTAGAGTGTAGTAATAGTGGCATGTAAGACATCGTTTTAAATATTTTGGGGTCAAGCAATCTGAATGCAATATTATTTTTCACTTAAAATAAGTCTGGAATACATTTCAGGTGGTATTTCAAGATGGCGCCGATGATGGCCGCTTTAAAAACATCCACTTTGGATGTAATAATAGTGGCATGTGAGACATCGTTTTAAATGTTTTTGAATCTAGGAAACTGAATATATCGTTATTTTTCACTTAAAATATTTGTGGGAAATAATTAGTACTGTATTCCAAGAGGGCGCTCATGATGGCGCTTTAAAAATGTTCCCATTGGAGTGTGGTAATAGTAGTTTTTTATGTTCTCAGCAAACGTGCAACTGTAGGAAAAATGAACTCTAAGTAGTTTATTTATAAAATAATTAAGATAATATAAAAAAAAATGTAACAAACTATATAAAATCACATTTGTTTCTCGTTAAGGAAGGAACTAATTGTAAGTTGAGATGACTTTTCACTTTTAAAAAAATCAGGTTTGCGTTGAAGTAGAATAAAGACTTACGCAATCATGAACCAAATAAGAAATATATTGGCCATAATTAAATATAGAATTCATAAACATATTGGCATGAAGAACATTTTCTTCATACTTGTTTCCTTTTATTGCTTCGGAAACTTTGATATGAGGAATTGCAACACTTTCATTTCTTCACTTCCATATGTGTGGTCGCCTGTTGTGCGGAGCATTGTTTTCTTTCATCCATGCTGACAACACCTTTCTGTAAACTGTCATAGAAACCACTTGGAAGGGAGTCTTTAAACTTCAATACACATTTACCACCCAATTCCAAAGCATTGTCAACGTTAATTTTTCTTAATGCAATATTTCCAGTCACAATGTGTACTAAGCCTTTTGTGCTCTGATGGATTTAAAAGCTGCATGCATAATTCCAGCTTTGCCACTTTGCAAAAAGCATTATCTGGCTGATTCCTCACAAGTACACTTGAAGCCCATCTCTTGACTCCAGCACTGTTTAGTGTAAGACCCGTCAAAGAAGATCCTTTTGCAACATGTTTATATCACATAATATTGTTATCTATCATCGTATCGGACCATATCACATTCCAATAACGAGTTATATATCTCATCCCATGTTCTTCTTTCAAAAACCTTTTTAAACATCTTTGTGGCATCTTTTCTATGAACATCACATAAACAGTGGCATACTTTAAATAATTATAATAGACTACATATGCAAAATATGGCCTACTGTCTAAAGATAAGTAACGTATAGTCTAAGAATAAGGCACTAATTAACTTCCGTTTCAGCTCTCACAAAATTCATTATTAGCTGGACAGATTTGATGTAATATTCGGTCCATAACTTAGTTGTGCGGTTTAAAGAGCATTCATCCCCCAGTTTAGCCATCATTTTGGCAATACTAGTTGCACCAATGTAATTTAGAATAGGTCGGAGCATTTCTTTGGGCACTAATCTTAGTGCACGAATGTTTTCAGTAAACTTCTTTCTTGATAACTATTTCAACACACCTGCAAATGCTGATTCTGGTATTTCCACAATTCCATTTCCTGCCATTAGTGAACCTACAGACCCTATGAAGAACATCAGTGTATTCATCCTCCCAAAGGCGAGGAACAAAGTTTGAAAACTGTTTGGGAAACATTCAATATTATATCAACCAGTATTTTGTAAATAACCTGATCTGCTGCATACGACAAATGACTGCTCACAAACTATGGAAAATTTCCTGACTTCAAAGTAAAGGTTAATACTGTATCACAATCTGTTGGAGATAGATCAATTAATGGCAGATACATAATGTGTTAAATTCATCAGTTTACCATCTAAATTAGTTTCTACAGTCATTTTAATTGAAAAATAACAATATATTCAGGTTCCTTAACCTAAAAACGATGTCTTACATGCCACTATTACTACACTCTAAATTGGAAATTTTTATAGTGGTCATCATTGACGCCATCTTGGAATACCATCTGAATTGTATTCCAGATTTATTTTAAGTGAAAAATAACATTGTATTCAGATTCCTTGACCCAAAACCTTTCGAACGATGTCTTACATGCCACTATTACTACAGTTTAAAGTGAACATTTTTAAAGCGGCCATCTCTTGGGCGCCATCTTGGAATAACATTCAAATTAGTTTCCACAGTTATTTTATGTGAAAAATAACATTGTATTCAGATTCCTGGACCAAAAAATAGTAAGAACGATGTCTCACATGCTACTATTACTACACTACAAAGTGAACATCTTTTTAATGTCAATCATGGGCGCCATCTTGGTTTTTTCAAATTGCTCAAGATTTACAGAGTGGCATCAATCGGTTCTGAAATCTATACTATTTACTGCTTCAGAAACTGCGAAAAAAAAATTTCCCCACGCCAAAACAAGCTTATCGGTTTGGGCAACACTGATGTATTTCGTTGATCACAGCGTCACTCAAATGAAGGACGAATATCTCGCGGGCGCCATCTTGGATTTTTCAAATTTATCAAATTTTGCAGAGTGGCATCAATAAGTTGTAAAATTTACGCTATTTACTGCATCAGATACTAGGAAAACATTTTTTCCATCTGTCAAAACAAAGTTTTCCACTCTTCGCGAAGGATGCGCAGTAGGCGCCATCTTGGATTTTTCAAATTGCTCAAGTTTTGCAGAGTGGCATCAATCGGTTCTGAAATATACACCATTTACTACATCAGAAACCATGAAAACATTTTCTCCGTACGCCAATATAAGCTTCTGAAGTGTTCGCGAACGTTGCGCGGCAGGCGCCATCTTGGATTTTTCAAAATGCTCAAGATTTACAGGGTGGCATCAATCGATTCTGAAATCTACACCATTTACTACATCAGAAACCATGAAAACATTTTCTCCGTACGCCAAAACAAGCTTTTCGATTTGGCACCCTGACTATAGATACAGGTAAGCACGCCAGTACACTCAGTAAATGTCTAACGTTTGGATTAAAATCCGTACTGCATTGATCCAAGACAAGCATAATGTTTGAAGGCAAATCTTCTTTCTTCGTTGATTCCCACTTTTTGCACCATAAAAGATACTCTCCTTCAAGTTCTGATTGGGATACTCCGTTTTCATATACAATTTTAATTTTGATAGACTACGAATATGATTAGAATGGCAGTGTTTTGGTAGTAGTATTTCGATTGCAGATAAAAATTCTTTATTGTCACTGAATCTTCTTTCCAGCTGAACTATCAATGATTAGGTTTGAAGATTAGGTTTGAATGTGATCTACGATAATATTCTTCTGCAGAATCATGTGGATAGTTTTGTCGTGTTGTTTGTTTGATGGCTTGCCGTGGTACTTCAATTCCTGTACAAAATATATTAGTTGCTATATTTTTAGCCTTGGAATTTTTTTTTACGAAACTCTGTAATATCATCGTTGCAGTTTCGAATATCTTTTTAATTTTTGTACGATATTTTCGCAGAATTCGACTGCCGATCTTAACTCATGTTGTGGCTTTTGGAGGTATGTTGACAGCGGTAATGTTAGACTAAAAACATATTCACAAACTACCAACGATACAATAAGGCTGCCTTTTTCCATAGCAGCCAAAAGTGTGGAAGCTTTAGCCGAGAAAGATTTGTTCAAATCCGGAAGCTCCCTGAAGAGTTGGTACTATGCCGGAAGAAGTTCAGCGAATACGTTCAATGAGGCTTGGCGTTCAATAAATCTTGTCTCGCACACTCCAAGCAACCTAGATTTTTTTGTTTCGGGTACATACATTTTAATCTTATTTTTTAAAAAGTCATTCGCTTGAGTGTTATGTCGGAAAAACTGTGCTACTTCTTTTACGACACCAAGACTATTGGATAATAGACGTAAGTTAAGAGTTTCTGTAGAAACCAAATTCAATCGATGACTTGAACAATGTACATATATTGCTTTTGGATATAATGCCAGAATTTTAGTCTGAACACCGCTATTACATCCACTCATTGTTGAGGCTCCATCATAACCTTGCCCTACCATTTTTTCTAGATCAATGCCTATGTCATTACAATTTTTTAACAGAACTTCAGATACATTTTTTGCACACAAATCCGTAATTAGAAAAAAAAGCCAAAAAGTCTTCTTTCAAAATAGGGCAATCATCATTAATGAGTATCTTGCACATATCGAAAACTGTTCTTGACCAGATACATCAAGGATTTCATCCCCAATGATAGAGAAGCACTCTGCATTTTAATTTTTTCAACTATTTTTTCCTGAATAAGTTGGCCACATATGTTTATAATTTCATTCTGAATTTCAGCAGACGTATACATTGCATTTTTTGAACCGTGTAGAATGTGCTTTTTTATTTTCTCATCAACATTCGCTCGATAACGCAATAAAGCTCTGAAATTTCCATCTTTTTTTATAGGCTTTTCTAGACTAATTCGACCACTGTCTTCATCTTCTCGTAGCGGAAGCTCATTCTCACCCAGGAATATAATAGTTTCAATGATAGGTAGAATAGCAGACCTATTCTCTTCTCGTTCTCGCCTTCTTGAGTGGTCAATTATCGTTGCAACATCTTCGATTTCACCAGATGAAACTTTAAGATAGTTATCAGCTGAAACTGTGGCTGCACTATGATATTTCCTTTTTGAGTGATCATGAAATTTTTCAATTGCATCTTTCCATTTCTTAAATGGTAGACCTACTAGTGAAACATTACGAATTGATGAGTCGGCTTTCCCAAGGTAATCTGAAGCGAAAAGAACAAAGTATTTACAGTATGCTCCATCATTATGCTTGGAATATGAAAGCCACTTCCACTTAAGAAGCCAACTATGTTGAAATTTTAGGTTTTTCTTGTGGAATGCAGTTACAGGAAACCCGAATGATGCATCAGGCACAAAGAGTTTTGTTAAAACATTGTGCTTAACTTCTTGAGTGGTTCTAGCATGAATGCTTGATTTGAAAATATTTTTAGAGATCACACCAATATCATAAACTTTACTTATGTTTACTTGTAAAGGAACTATTTTGACGTTTTCTTCACTGCTGCTGATTGATGAACTGCGTGAATTAGACTTGCTTGAATTATTTAGTTTGTTCTGATTTTGTTGTAAATCAGATGGTCCTGCCTCAATAGAGGGCATGTAGAGTGGGCAATCAACATCGTTTGAAAGAGCTTGATTCTTCTGTGGTTTCTGAAAAAAATACAAAGCACATAATATATTAAATTATATGTGTAATAAAATTCGGAAGTTTTTTCCTTGATAACCTATCAAGGATTACTTGTTTTGTACTTCGATAATTGACAAAATAACTTAATTGAACTAATATTTCTTATTATAACTTAGTTGAGCCACAATTGAAACAAGTTAGTAGAATATACAAGTAAATACTTAATGTTGTCATGGCAACTGAGCTACTTATACACATGATTGGTCTTATAAAAATATCACACCCCCTGGTGTGTTAATTAAAAATTCTCACACAATGCGAGACAATCACATACAATGATATTGTGCAATAGGGATGCAATGAATAGTACCACACAAAGTGTGGTACTAAAAACAAAGTGTGTTTAATATACTTTTTAAAATTGTTTTTTATTTAAATATATGCCAGTAGTGACATTCGGTTAACATTACACAATAAATTTACTGATATTTTCAGTATACATATAAAGAAGAAAACAAATAAAAGGAGCAAATAACACACCCACATGTATAATTTGTTATTAATACTTTATGAAATATTCATTATAATAGGTATTTAAATAATAATATCTCTCTTATATTAAAGAATCCATGTACATCTTTTTGAATACAAAATGTTTTAAAAAATATTTAAATTTTTAACACAACAGAGGGGTAAAGTTTCCGAAATTATTGCAGAGACAGGGTGCTAATGGCTGTAGCTTTTAATAAACGGTATAAACTTTAGCAAAGTTGAGCCCGTTTCTAAAAATATGTAGAGGCTCAGGACAAGTTTACGCCTATGCAACACACATACAATTGGAATTAAAAATCTAAGAGTAATTTTAATTTTTTTTTTTTAATTTTAAGTGGAAATCTTGCGAGGACAAAGCGATAGCAATAGTAAAACAAAAAGCTACAGTTTAAAAATGTGTATATTTAAGTCCTAAATTACCACAAATGTCAATGTAATCATGTTTCCATACAAGATATCTATTTCCATATGAAACGATATAGTAATCATTATGCATCATCAATACTTTAGTGTTGCATTATCCACATGCACATGATGAAATATCTAAACACTTCAGGAAGTGTAGGTGGCTACAACACTTAAAATTATGAAATAAATTTATAATATCCGAATACTAGACAACATTAAAAATAAGACGTTTTTTAAGTACTTTATAAGAGCCCTTAGATATCAAGAACTTCCAAGAACCATACAAATATTGAAATATTCTTAAAAATCTTATAAAATATAATGTAAGATAACAAAGTAGGGTGTGGGCACGCTGTGACTAAAAAAATAGCTGCATGATAGATTTTCTATTAATTTTCTTATGGCAGAATGCACATTTATGCACTCCAGGTGTGATTTTTATATCCGACAAGCACGGGTCGCACATGAGGTTCCCACACCCTATATAGTGCAAAACATTAAATCGTTTTCTTTCCCTGCAAATCATGCATTGAATTTGTTTGTTCCTTCTCAAACCTGAAAATTAAAATATATTAAATTATATATATGCATTTAATTAGAAATACACTTCATAAGAGAAACTTGGAAAATACCCCCCCCCCCCCATTCCTAATGTACCCTCTACAAGTAAAAGCCCAATCTGCCCCTAAAAGTTAAAGTCCAAAAGTATAAAAAAATGCACACCCCAACCCACTTTAATAAAATAGAACAATGTATCCATATAAAAGCAAAACTAATGTTAATGTGCCCCAATTTCTTTAACTTAAATATATTCCCAAGATCTAAATTCCAATGTATTCTAGAAACTAAATCTAAGTGTACTCCAAAATATATGAGATTTTAACTAAGAAAAAGTACCCTCAAAATTACCCCCCCCCCCCCCTCGCCCTTTTTTAAAACTATGTGAACACTACTAAAATATCAATTTAACATTTAGTAATTTAATTCAAGTATAAATCAAAGACGAACCGCTCGTGGCTAAGGAAGACGTGGCAAAGCAAGACGTGGCTAAGGAAGACGTGGCAGCAATATCCGCTGCTGGCCTCGGGGAAGGACGACTTCTTTTCCTTTTGTCCGAGGCATTGACTTTGGCTGGAGTTATTGTCCCTGGAGAGGAAGAAGATTGGTATCATTAATGCGCATTCTGCAATATATGAACGACCCCTCATATGAGGGGAAAAGAAATTTCAAATTGCTAGCTGCGAATTTTTTCTCCCTTCCTTCATCATTGCAGCTATAAAACAAGTTTTAACCGAAATATAAGACAAAAAAATATTTACGTTTTATTGCATTCTTGCTACAAATCTACAGTTTTCTGCTATAATTTGTCGCGTTTCTGCTCCAAAACTTAAATTTTGCTGCTCCAAAACGCTACAATTTATTGCGTTCCTGCTACAAATCTTTAGTTTTGCTGCTACGATTTGTCATGTTTCTGCTCCAAAACTTAAATTGTGCTGCTCCAAAAATTGCTCCAAACTGGTCTTTAGCACTTCCCATCCCTGTAACTTTTCAAGAAAAAGATCACGATTCACTGCAGTATCCATTCAATATAAATTAGGGTATTGGAAAAAAAATTAAGAAAACGTTGCTCGCACCATCAAACCTTGCATATGACTGACAAAGCTGACTGACTCCCAGCAGAACATAGGATTTGGCGAGAGACAGCCAGTCGCCTCTTTGTCGGCTCCTTTCGACACCTCGGCTCCTCTCTTTTCGACCTTCACCAGCGCATATCTATGATTGTCGACATACACCGGTGAGGGTACGAATGTACAAGAATGTAATGAAATATTCGATTTTTCACCGACGTATTTGGTATATGTCGACATTCACCGGCGAATGTCGACATTCTCCAATTTCGGTCTTTCACGGTAACATATATATATTTAAAACACTAAATGCGAATTTAACAAGGTAACCAATCTTTACCAATCATAGTAAAAAATTTAATCTTCAAGTGGCAGTCGTTATAAGGAAGTAGTTTAATCATATGTAATGACAGTATTCTATAATTCTTGAAATATCGCAAACGATTTTCTTGAAATATTGCAAACGATATTTTTATGAAGTTTAATCTGAAATATTTTCGATTTATTTGCTGAAATAATAAAAAGTATTTACTGAAACCATCATTTCAAACTACACTATTTGAGGGATGATGGGTGTCAAATTGACTGTTGTACTTACTCTACATAAATGTATTTAAAAATACATACATGTATTTGAATCTAAACAATTTACGCAGCAACTGACTTCCTTACAGTAAGTTTTGTCATGGTTGGTGCTGGAACAATTGGTACACGTTTTTGAAGAATTACATTCACTTGCTAAATGACCGAAACGGTTACAGTTGAAGCAGGCAGCGGAGTTTTCTAATAAATTCATTAACTTGGATGACATGCCAATTTAAAAACAGTTTATGTTCTTTCATTATTTGTCTGAATGTTCTTGGTTGAGATTCCAACACCCAATGAGTATGGTCCGCCTTACGTGATTTTATTGGAAACAGCACCTTTAGTTCGTTTTCTCCAATTACTGAGTTTTGAGCAGAGCTCTTCGTGTAAATTTTGATCATCATACGAATTTGGTACGTTGTAAATTATAATTCTAGGGTTTCTCTGTTTGGGAGATACAACATCATATTCCTCAATCATCTTAGAGTTCATTAAGTTTTGTTTAAGAATTTCCACTTCCTTTTTAGAATTACAACAGATCTTTAAACCTCCTTTAGCCATATTTCGAATAGATTTAAGTTGTATGTTCCTCGGACTGACATTTTTGAGAAGTTCGACTTGAATGTTGGCTTCAGGAGGTTCGTTTAACTTAGGATATATTAGCAGAACAGGATCAAGTTTTTTAGTAATTGGAACCGTTTGTTGGTGACCCTAAAGGGGTGGGAATTGTTGTTCGAATTCCGGTGTCTGTTTCACCGCCATTGAGGCATAAGACAACTCGTGATGCGTAGGGACACTTTGATTTGCATTTTTAACTTTTAGAAGTTCAAATTTGAGCCTTTCGTTTCCAGTAGCAAATATGTGTAGTTGCCCCATTAGTGAAGTTAATCCATTCTGAACTATTAAAGTATTTTGTTTACCAAGTTTTTGGGTATTGATCAGATTTGTAATCCTTTGGTAACTGTGCCAAATAGGTTCGTTAATGAGTTTGAAAGTCTCGAACAGTGTGATTGGATTCACATCTAAATTTAAATTAACTTCATTTGTAGGTGAATGTCGTGGAGGAGTATCCTCAATAATCGACAAAAGACTAGATTCCGACAAAGCATGTGACATGTTAGCAGTAATGTAATCCACTATCTGTTTTAACTAATAGAGTCTTTTTAATAATTTGTTAAAGTAAAAATAAAAGTAAATGCAAATGAAACTGTAAATATAAATGTAATGCAGTGTTCTTGTTAAAGTTTCTTGTTTAACAAATGTAATTCACGGGAATTAAAATAAAAAATCAAAAACTACACCATAAATACTATAAAACAATAAAAAGAACAAAAAGGAAATAATCTCGCCAAATTTGGCTATTTGTCGCCAAGATTGGCGGAAGTATTGGGTTCATTTAACTGTTCGCGTAACTGCAATTGGATGTCAATAAACCACCTACAATTAATACTGTAAGGTCTAAGCTGTGGTACCCCCAAAACGAACGTTGGCGATGAAAATTAAATACTTAAAATGAAATCCGCACGTTGAAAGCCGTATAATAGCAAATTTTTAAAAAAGGGAAAAAACGTCGCCAACTTCTTAAGGAATCTTGGCTAAATTTCTTGGCAGAAATTCCTATTACCCTCACATATAGTAACCCCAGCAAATCTGAACCAATACACCACCTACCTTATGTGAAGCAGCAAAGATGGGTTTGGCGCCTCTGAGAAGAAGTTGGCGATATACTGAAATTCAACAAAAACACAAATCTACAATTCAAAATGCGCTTTTATGGCAAATTTCGATTAAAGGAATTTTTTTCGCCAAATTGGCTGCTTTTTCCGATTTGGCGATCTTCTTGGCGAGACCTTTTTGGCTAGACTTTTTATACCACTAACTATATATGCAGGTAAAATAATGAGAAAGACAATAAATAGGAGTTTGGCTGTGTTGGCGACAAAAAGTATTTTCTGCCAAAAATGTATGGTGTAATACAATGTTAGAGAAGTAAATAAGTTTCTGTAAATTGAACTCAAAATGTGACTTGGCAGTGAAATTTGGCTAATTTTTGTCACAAGTGCAACCAAAGCACTGTGTAAGCTACAGGTTGTACTCGCCAATTCCAATATTAAGCACTTTGAAAAACTATGTGTAAGCAAATTAAAATATCCTAACCAAGATATTTACTGAAAGCAATAATATAGAAAAGATATTAAACACTAATTATAATGTTATAAGATTGATGTCACTAAATTTGCCGATCCAGTTGGCGATATAAACATGAAGCATCACAATTGAAATATCAAGAAGTAGTTCAAATATGTTTAAAGGTTTACCAATTTGCCAAGGATATAAAAAGAGATGCTTTAAAAGAGTTTGTAGATGGCAAAGTTCATTTAATGTTCTTTAGACAAAAGTTTGACTTCTTTACCTTGACCGTTGAATCCAGATTTCCCGTTGATCAGTCTGATTTCAGTCTCTGCGAGAATCTGTAGAATTCCACTCGAGAATCAACCTCATCTTCCCGAGTTTTTAACCGATTTTTCCGATGTTTGTATCTTTACATCCAGCGATTTTTTATCTATTAGAAAACATAAAATTGGAACTTTGTTTTCCCGTTTTTGATAGCTCAAAATGACGAAAAATTGCACTTTTGTACAGAGCAAAATAGAAACGCAACATTCAACAAAACAACCGAGCACGTTCCTTTGTTTGTTGTAAAAAGATAATCAACTTCTTGTTCTGCCATTTCGCTAATCCAAAGTGTTCTAGTTCGAATTGCTATTTTCTTTTGTCTTATTTAATTTTTATTGGAACCTGCGCTTTTGTCGTGCGATGTGTCCCCGTACGAGTAAACAATGGGATCCTAGGGTTCCTTAGGCCCATACTTCGCTAATACGAGAGGCTGTGTTTAGCCTGATATGTTAGTTGGGCTGTTTATACCAGAGAGTTGTAATATTAAATAGAGAGCGCCTTCAATACCAGACTCTCATAAGGCCGCGGTGTCAACATTGAAAAGAAAAACTCTTATCACGTGGTTATAGCGCTGCCACATTTGGCGTTTATACATCTGCAGGAGTTTCAAATTTGGCGCACTTTCTTCTATTTTGTTGATAAGGAGTTCTGTGCGTATTCAACTTTTTAATATATATGTGCGTATTTACTTATTTTCAAACAATATGCGCTAAATATTTCCTCTTCATTAACGAAACGAATATATTTTATTTGTGTTCAATACTCGAAGAAGCGAAACTCTTTATATTTCATAGGTTTTATTGTTCATATATTCTTATTGAAGTATACTAAATAACAATTAAAAGAACTTCGCTTATGGTAAATTTTTTACATAAAAACGTAATGCAATTATTTCAAAATTACAAAGTAAGAAAAATCTCCTTAATATATCTGTTAAACTGACTTAAATTGTGCCACTCGTTCAAAAAAAAAAACGATATTTAAATACAAAATTAAACACAAAACCATATTACAATACTTCGATCTCGTTTAGTTCTGAAAGTCGCCAAGGCCTGCCAAGTAAGATTGGCGCATGAGTGAATTGGCATTTCCACTTATCACGTGGTTTCAATGATGGACACACGGAAATCAGCATTTTTATTCCTCTATTTGTATCATTACTCTATGGTTTATACTAGTAGTACTCATCTGCAGGCATGGGATATTTTTGCGAATTTCACTGTAATTAATAACTGTTACCTGCGGTTTCATACACGTTAAAAAATGTTACTCCTAATTTAAAATTTTAAAAAAGTACAATGGCAGATAGTGATAATATGCTGTGGAAGATAGTCTGTAAATACAATCCATAACTGTTATGGTTTTTGTTACTCATATCTGCCTGGAATGTCATGGAACTACACACAATTTTTTGTAATGTCTGAGGGCCATATAAAGTTCATGACCAAAGCAAGTTGGTGCAGTTCCTGTAGACTTATTCTTGCTAGATATCTATCTTATCCAAGAGGGACTGAATAACTTTTTTCCAAGAATGTGATATGCGCTTTAGGCCGCTTTTACATTTAACGACACGACACCGATAAATCGTGAACGATCGCGGAGGGGCGACACAACGTTTTATCGTATCGTCTGATAGTCAGTTTTTCATTGCACCGATATCGTTCGCCGAAAACGACAATTTTTACATTCAGTTCGTGTTCGTCTGTTGCCGAGAGCACATCTATTCTCGATGTGGCGCATCGCAACAAATTACATTATAACAATTGTATTGTAACAATAATTGTATTTGCTGTATTTATCAAAGCAAGACATGTTGAAGGAAATTTTTATGTTTTATTTGAACGTCTACAAAAATCTAGAGCTAGAGCTAACCACTAGAGCTGCACAGTGGGCTATTGGCGACAGTTTGTCTAAATATTGTCTCGCATGCCTTTTCTCGAACAATCTTGTTCTTGTAAAATTCATCTCGTTTATCCCAAATACAGGTCTTTACTTCCACTAATTCACAGAAGTTCACAATATCGAACTTAAAAGCCATATTGATAATATAAATAAAAAAAAACACAGTAGACTATAGCAGACGGCAACAAGTTTTTCCGAACCATACTCAAAATGTCGTCACGATGAAGTAGGGAAGGCGCGTGCCCACGATAAAACGTTCCGATAAATTGTATCGTCTGATCGGCAACATCGTTATCGTATCGGCTAGTGAAAAAGCGCCCGGCTTCGTATGTGTATTTTGCGAACCCCGATATCGTGCCACTGAAATCGTATACGATTTATCGGTGTCGTGTCGTTAAATGTAAAAGCGGCCTTAGTGAGTAAGAGGACGGAGAGAGGAATTTTTGGAAAGTTAAGTAGAAAAGTGAGACATCGTAACTGTTCGAGCTCTGTATAATTGTAGATGCAATGGTTTATTGATCCTTCTTCATCATCATATGTTGGGCAGTCGTGGAAGAGTCTAGCCTGGTGAACAGGGAAAATGCCATCGCTCGTGAAGAACTGATTAAGATAAAAATGTGAAACTGGAAGAGAGAACATGTATGGGGTCAACTCGGGTTACATTTGACACATACGTTGGCTGGTTTCACACTAATTCTACCCAAAATAAAATTTCTACGAGCACTATACATTTTTTTTTAAAACTATCAAATTATTTGAACTTAATTTAGAAATGTCAAAATATATTATAAGTATCGGAATTGTCCGACAATAAATTATTTTCCTCCCGGTAACTCAGGTTACCTAAAACATACATGGAATATACTTGGTACTTTAAAAACTGCCAACTCTGCTCTTATTGAAATTTTAAATTCATAAATTGTATCCTAAATAAATCTATGGATTCTAATCGACATTAAATTTTACATTGGAAGATAAATATCCATATTGGGAATTTTTAATTAATTAATTTCCCGGTAACTCAGGTTACAGAGTTTTGGTAACTCAAGTTACATATCGTTTAACAATGATTTTCTTATAATTATCTCAGTATTTCCTTTGGAATTTTGATTAACTTATCCAACTTTTTCGCATTTTATATGAAGCAGTTAAATTACTGTTATTTTAGTAATAATTTGAAAGTAAAAATGCATATATGTAGAGTGTTCACTCTAGAAATAAAAAGGGGCAGGGTGAAGCTGGCAGAAAAAGGGCACCTCTCGTTTTTGAAAAGGCACTTTTGTTTTTTAAAGGGCACTTTTTGTTTTTTAAAGGGCACTTTAAAAAAAACGCAGTTGGAGTGGGCGTGGTCAGCCGCGGTGGAGAATTGGCTGTCGCTGCCGCCGTTCCAAAAGTAGCGCTCAGTTTGAGCCCATTCTACACTAACAAATAAAACGCGCGTGAGCTTCTCGGTGATTCGAGAATTCATACCACGTAATATGAATTCTCGAATAACCGAGAAGCTCACACGCGTTCGTGTAGGATGGGCCTTAAAGTTGTTTTTCTCAATGTGAGCTCGAAATGAGCGAGCTGAAAAAATAAGGACTGGGATTAAATCACAATCGTGATTTGATCCCCTTTTGGATTTTTCATTAAACCCTGCCTAGGAACAGCATGCATTTGACTAAAGTATAATTGGAAACGATTATCTTAACATATATATTTTCACATTGCACAGCAGAAAACTATTGTTTAATTTTCATAAATCTTTTCACTCAATGTGAAATTTATTTTTCCGAGCGGTACAATAACATTAAAGATAATAAACCAACACTCAATTGTTAAGTTTTGCGAGCCTCTCATTCGTGATAAGTGACGTTCCCTAATAATAAGCGATATAATTCCAGTAAGATTTTTTTTCAATTCGTGCCTCCCATCGATTCACCTTGCATTTGGAGCGTTAAAGTAAATCGATTTGATGGTGAAACTAAACTGCCAACAGTCAGCTGATGACTCGTGTCGTACGACCGCGAAAGTGATTGAAGTGCTCGTCATGAATCTTCCTCACGTCTTCCCTTTGAGATAGATTTGATGTTAATTCAACCAAACAATCTTCGCATAAGATTCCAAAGTTTTACGTTAGTTCAACCGACAGAAAACCCTCAATAATTGATGGACTATTTCTGGTACGACTTTTTTGCACTTTTGTTAGGAAACATGCAGCTAAAAATGGAAATACAGTTTGCCTTGCTTTAATATTCATTATTAGATTCTTGTATTCAGACAAATGTAAGTTTTGACTAAAAATATCTCAATCAAATACTGTCACTTTAGACGTATTGTCTATTGTGCGGCTTAGATACGGAGAATTCATAACACTTTTCAATACTGGTTTTAGAAGCCCATTGAAAAGCACTTCTATAACCAGGTAAGAAAAATAATATAAAACAATTTTTAAATTAGTGCAAGATTTTCAAAACTAAATTAAAAATTATTTTTGTCGCAACCAAATCGGTAAGTAGTCCTAATCAAACACCGTACAAAACAGATGTCTATTTATGAAGATGCTACTTAAAATCCGAAATGTGATGATTAAAAATGATTTTTTTACCAAACCGATACAAAAAAAAAAAAAATTCTACATAAATCCAAATTCCGGTGATAAAATGCCTAATCTAGTAACCACGCTCCAAACCACCTTCTGCCCACTGCTCAGCTCTAGTGCGACGTTAATTAAACAAACCATTTTTATCCTCTACAAAAAAAAAATCTTAGTTTTTTTACATGCGTGCACAACCAACCAATAAAATGTATGGAATTTCCCGCGCTTGAAATTACCGCGAAATCACTGAGATTGCGCAACAAGCGTTATAAAAATAAGTTTTTTTTCTTTTGTCATGTTTCACTTAATTCCGCTTTGCGCTTAAAATTTTGAAATCTTTGCTTTTTTAGTCAGATGGGGCAAGCAAGGACGGTTGTACTTGAATGAAAAGGGCAAAAGGGGGCGGCATTTTTCAAAAAAAGGGCAGGAGGGCGCTATCAAGATTAAAAAAGGGCAGGCAGGGCGGCCCGCCCTTCAAAAAACGCCTAGAATGAACACTGCGTTTTAATATGCAAACAAAAACTTTTTCTGTTCTCCAAAAATACCCAATATTTAATAAAATAACAAATTTCATAACAAAATACAGAAAAGAATTTAAACACTGAAATCTATGCCTTTTCAAACACATCAATTTTAGTGCTGAATTCATATGTGACACGGTTTCCTTTCATAACTAATGATGCAGTCGGTAGAACACGTAACATTTTACTGAACTGTGTATACGAAATATCCGTTTCATCCACTTTCTCCTATTAATTTGAGACACGTGATTTTAACATCCTCGCCATCAACATCACTGAGGCACACTGCCACACAGCGGTATTCTATTTTTCGAGGACTACTTATACAACGGAACATTTGCTTAACCACCAATTTTCTGTTGGTTCTTCGCAGATAATACTAGACTGTATGAAATTATGGTTGTACGAAGGAAATTCTGCTACGAATTTATAAAACAAATTCATATCATTGATATAGTTTTCGTGATATTTACACAGACAAACATTGTGAGGCATTTTGTTGCTCAATATCACAAGATTTGGCCTTAGCTTAGCAAAATTGCTTTTACCTACTATTTCGCCAAATTTAGAACAAAACATGTACAGTAGACGCTCGTTTTTACGAACTCGTAGGGAACAACCAAATTGTTCGTAAAATAGAATATCTTAAGAAATAGGTAAATTTTATGCTTATTTTTATTAACTGTCTTCTCTTTATAAATAAAGCATCATTTAGAGATTATATTAGGAAGTAAAGTTATATATAGTTATTCTATATAAGAAACAATTGTAAAATAAAATAGTTAAATAAAAAATATTAAGTATACCTTTATTTATGAAAAATCAAGCATCTGAATAATCGCTAGTTTTTCTGTTTTAAAACAACATTTTGGAAAATAATACATGTTTTCATTCTATCAATGTTTGATATTTTGCTGCTCTAAAATATTTTCGAAAGGAGCAGTCTTGCTGGTCTTGTTTGCATATCCAACGAGTTTTTCTCTTGCTCTTAAAATTATCTATAGGCTATTCTTTGGAATTCCATATTTCTTAGAGATTTCTGTCTTGCTTAAAAATTTCTCTTCTATTCCTTTTAAAATTTTCTTTTTTTGCCTCAGCAGATAAACGAGTGGAATTCTTCAACTGCGACATGACTAAATTTCCATAACTAAAACTGGCTCAAACTCCCTCTGTACTCACACGAAACTTCAGACATTGAGGGTCTAGATGAAACTAACCAGCTACAAAACATAATCTTATAACAAAGCACCCTTTCCCCGCTCGACATTGACACATGCTTATTGAATGTAAGGGAGGGGTAAAAATTGACGTAAAAGTGCCACTCTCCAATCACATGCCTGCTACCCACCTGCTGTTGGACCCTGTAATTTTTCTCAGAATGGCCTTGAAATGTTTGTATGTGTTGCTTTGTTACTCCCTAAAGATACGACCTTTTAAACTTTGTCTGATGTCAGGTAAACGCTAGCGATGTATGAAAATAAGTTCGTAAATGGGAATTAAAAATAACATTATGCCTATGGGACCACGTTCGGGACCAGGCACTAGTTCGTAAAATCGTGAGTGTTCGTAAATTAGAGGTTCGTAAAAACGAGCGTCTACTGTATTTCATGATGGACAAACTCAAATGTTTATTTGCATTTTAATTTTGGATCCATCTTCTTGTCTTGTCGTTACCACATCCTTTATACCAGGCGCTTGTCGGCTGATGTAATCGCTTTCAGAAAAATGCTCTTACTTTTGAAATTGCATCCAAACTTATGCGGTAGCAATGCATAATTTGATCCTGCTGGGATGGTGTATTAGAATCGCCATATTTCTCACAAAGACTTTTTACAATGAATTTATTTTTCTTGTGGAGTTTGGTAATGCTGAGCAAGCCCGGCGGGCGTGTAGTTCTACCCATTGATGATGCAGTTTTATAGATAGGAATTTGATTGGGAATAACACACTTTTCAATTTTCTATGATTGGAAATGTTTTTTTTTATTTTCTCTTTTTCTTTTCCCTCTTCACTTTATCAGCTGGTGTCAAGGACGTTAGAATATAACTGTAAAATAGAAATAAAAACATTTAAAGTCAACTTTCTCGAAAATTTCTTAAGAGAATGTTTTGAGATTTTATAATTTATCGAAAACCTATTTAATTATTATATCAACAAAACTATTCTTATACATGTCTAATACCAATGTGATTAAAAACACAAAATTCACCTAATGGATGCATTATGAGGGGAAGAAGAGCTATCAGATGTTAAATTTGCATGGTAACTCAGGTTACATAAGGATGTGGTAACTCGGGTTACATAATTTCAATTTTAATTCTAGCAAGTAATACTCGAAATTTAAAAAAATAAAATGTAAGAATGAATTATGTATCCCATTAATAAAGAGAAAACTTATTATGAAGTATTACTTTATATTATTAAGCAAACGGGAAAGAAAATGTCATGTTTTGGTCACTCAGGTTACACGTGGGTTGCCTCTCATCTAAGTCTAAAAAAACTATAATTAAACAACAATAATTTTTCTAATTTTTATCTTTTTAAATACAGAAAACATTAAGGAATAAGATAAGAATTATTTTATTTATTAATATTTTATAAAACAAAGAAAAAACTCACCTGAAATTTCGCTAAACGTTGGATAGTATTCAATTTACAACAAACCAAATGTTCTAATGGCTGCCATTTGCAAGAAAACAAGTTGTTGGAAACAAATCACTTTTGCTAACTAAAATTAGCATATTATCTACAAAATCAAGTACAAATTAACCACGAAATAAAAAATTAAAAAAAAAAATACTTGAATGTCCACTTTTCATGGAATGACCCTATGTTGCCCCTTGTGGGAATTTTACCAATTTCTTTGCCATTCGGATATGCCTACTTTCTTAAGGATATTTGTAATCTGGAGACTTGTAATTTTGACAGGGCAGTGTATGTTAGAGGAGGTTTGTTCATCTTTTGCTAGCGTATCAGCTCCTTCGTTTCCGGGTATGCCCATTTGTGATTTAATCCAGTGCAAATGAAAAGGAACTTCTTTGTGATATAATCTGCTGGCTATTTTCTTAATTTATATTTTCCAATGGTGATTGTCCTCTAGTTTAAATAAGCTTTTAAATGTCGATTGGCAATCTGAATAAATATTGCAGTTGTCTCCAATTTTTAGGTAGGTGGCAAGACGGAAGGCGAAGAGTTCAGCAAGATAGACAGATGATGAGTCAGACAATATGGATGTCCTGAAGTAGACTAGGTTAGCATTAAAGTAAACGACAAAAGCGCAGCCAACCGTATGTTGTTGTCCATTTAATAGCTTTGAACCATCTGTAAAAATCTCGAATCCACAGTTATTTGGAAGATTGTGGTCGTACTTTAATGAGAGCAATGAAAAAGGATTTGGCAAATTTTTAAAGTAGTAAATTTCGCTGTTCGGGATATGAACACAGTGTGAAAGTTGATATAAATTTTATTGGTTTTCGCCTGAAATTTAAGTTTGGTCTTTCTGCTTGAATGTTGATAGGTAGGATGCCAGATAGTATAGTTAAGGCCTCGGTAGAAGTAGCCTTTCAGCATTTGGTTATGGAAAGAAGTAGAGATCTTTGAATTTGAAGAAGTTTATTGTTTTGTGCAATGCTGTCTTTGTACCATACATACATAGGATCATTAGCCCGACTGCTCTGAAGTATAGTTCTTTCATAACATTGCCACTTAGTCCCCAGGTGGGCCTGGCTATCCGGGAAATTTTTTGGATCCAGTTTATTGTTTTGTCACGTAATGAAGGTATGTGGGATGCAAAAGTGAGACCAGAATTTATTATGATCCCCAAGTATTTAATAGTTTTGGTGTTGTTGAAAAAGCTGTTGTTGAGGTTAATTGTTAGGCACCATTTAGGATCTTTGAGTACAGGGACAATCATGAGTTAAATCTTTGATATACTAAGCTGAAGTTTGAAGTTGTTGCACCAGTCGTAAATGAATTGGGTGACATGATTTATTTTGTAGACGATTTCCTTTTTTGATTTTGTGTGGAGTATGAACAAAAGAGTCATCCGCGAAAGCAATGAGTTTACCTTTTAGTCGTTTATCTGTGTTTTTGTATGCTTGTAACAACGTATTTGCTTTACATAGCCAATATATTGGGCCGGAATTTGACCCCTGGGGCACACCACAATTGTAAAATTTTTTGACGCTGGAGAAAGTGGAGACAAAAGTAACAGAACGGTCGGTGAAGTAAAGTTTAATGAGCTGGAGCATTTTAATTTGAGATGTTGAAAGTGGTTAACTTTTGGAGTTCGTCACTGATACGTATGGAATTGAATGCATTTTTTATGTCAAATGATAGTAGTGCTGAATGCTTTTTATTTGTTTGGTTTGTAGAAATGACTTCCGCGAGAGTAGTAAGAGCAGTGAAGACGCCTTTTCCCTTTTGAAAGCCGAACTGATTTTTATTGAAGTGAGGGCTTGTTTCAAGAATGTAAGTTAGTCTATTTGTAATGAGTTTATCTAAAATTTTGCTCCATATTATTTATATATATATATATCATATGAACCGCCACTGCATGAGGATGAAGCATCAACGTCCCTGTGCCAGAGGCGGCTCGTGGTCGAAAATGTTAGTGCAGCCGAAAACATGAGACTCCCCACTTCCCACAACCATACATGAACGGAAATTCTTTAATCTTTATTACTCAAGCTCAAATCAAAGTTTCCTTTAAATTTTTATGAAATGATAACATACGAAAGAAATAGGAATAATTTTTTTTTAAATTAAATCAATTCTTCATTCTTTTAAAATTAAAAAAAATTCATAAAAAAAAAAAAAAAAAACATGCTTAACCTGGCGAGGACAATACAATTAGCTCTTACTGAAACTTACCATTGAGTGTTTTTCTAAAGTTGAGGCGACTTAAACTAATTCCATTTTCTTCGTACAACTTGAATATTTCTACCTAATTCCATATTCTTCTTTCACGACTTCATTGTATCAACAACTGCTCTGAATGGTTTTCGTCATCCTTGGGCATTTGGGTTCACCCATAGATTGTCTGTCTACAGTTACTGTATTATCCGCATGAATTGGTTGCGACAGTCAACATGGTATCTTCCTTAGTTAGCATTTAAGTAACCAACCGCCCCCTCTACTCTTATTCTAACATGTGACAACCCTTCATCGTTTTATTGCGAACATGTATCCAATATTAACTCTTTTATGGATTTTCCTTCATTAACTCGTTTTTACGGATCATATACGCAGGTCTTCACCGCTTTGTATGTTCTTTTTTTAAAAATCTTTTATTACAACCCAGTCGATTCCACAGTAAATACATTGTTGTTAAAAATTAAACGTTGGTAGATTTGATCTTCGAGTCTTCACAGGTTGTTTTTTAGCGTACTTTTCAGCCCCTGACTTTCGTTTTTCACTTTTGATTCTCTTTCTTTTATCAGTGTACATAGAAACCCAAGATTTGTGACAGGTTTAATTTGAAATGTCCTTATTTCCTATCAATTTGTAGTTGTTCGTGTTTTCCATCGTCATATATTTCTCACTACATGAAATAAAAATTAGAATTCTCTGCTCCCCTGCTTTGATAAGTTTTCCAGTTTTTTCACTACAATGATACTTCCATTAAAAAAACCTGATTTCTCCATATTACTTATTTTTTCGAGTTACAGTTCTTCTATATTTAAAAAACCACTACAGACAAAAACAGGAAGTCAGATTGAAAGAAACGGAAAACTCCAGAAAGATTATTTCAATGCGAATTTTTAATAATTATAAACACTCGTAACCATCAAACTAATTAATCATCTCAAACAAACCATCTTGTAGGTCTTTTTAACTAGGGTTGAAGATTTACCAATATTTCAGATGTTAATTAATCATCTCAAACAAACTATCTTGTAGGTCTTTTTAACTAGGGTTGAAGATTTACCAATATTTCAGATGTTTTAGCGGAGCTTGTTGACATTGTGCACGCTTGATAGCGGCCAGACCGGAACGGGTGGGTGGCCCTCACTCACCAATCTCCAACTGTAACTTCTGGATAAGGCAAGGCAGTTTGTTGACTTGAAGCCAATTGGAAGTTTAAAAAAGTGTACCACTCTATCTCTATATTTCGTATATTGTTTATGTTAAAATATGCCAAATTGTCCGAGTTTTGGCAATTTAAAAAAAAAAAATCCATTAAAGCCCATTTTGAAGAATATCTATTCTTTTAAATCCATTTTAACCAATAAAAAGTGAATAATCAGCAAAAATAATAAGTTTTTGGCGATATACAAAGTGATTCTATATGTAGAAAATGAAATATGTAAACATATTTAACATTATTATAACGGTTTCAGAACAAAAACAAACCCAGAAAATCACTTTTAAAAATTCAGTTTCACTATCCTCTCCAAAAAAGTTTCAATTAAAAAATTAATTCTGGCTGATATATAATGAAATATTAAAAGGTTACAAATTCCAATATGGTGGTAGACGCCATCTTAAATAAAGCGAGTTGCATAAAGGTAATACCCAGTATTTCTCGATTTCTTATACCTAGAAATTAGCTGCCTGACTAAATATAGAATGTTAGCTATTTATGAAAAATCTATTTGACGATGCTTTTCTCGATGTTTTATTTTTTAAAAGGGCTAAGTAAAGGTACTTTGT
Source organism: Troglohyphantes excavatus (assembly GCA_963932185.1). Lineage (NCBI taxonomy): Eukaryota > Metazoa > Arthropoda > Arachnida > Araneae > Linyphiidae > Troglohyphantes > Troglohyphantes excavatus. Next base: position 21,317,141 of record OZ010678.1, read on the forward strand.
TAAGGGATTTGTTTGAGGCTTTTCATTTGTGTGTGTTCTTTTTTACTGCTGCAATTTCTTCTAGAAATATTTTGAGGAAGATTGTCGGAGGAAAGGGAAGGTCCGACTCCCGGACATCTGGAGCAGGCTTTAAGAGAACATTGTGTATTTTCATAATATACATGCTGGTCCAGCCATAAAATTCAATCAGCCAACTATGATATAATTTTTTTTTATTTTAAATCTAGTTCAACTGTCTTAAGAAAGTTAATAATAATATTAGAATCCACTAAACATTTTGTCCATGACATTGATTGACATTTTATCATTAATTTTCATTTTTCATTCAAACTCTTTATGTCTTTTAAAAGCATTGTTTCAAAGGATCCATCTTTGGGTTCGTCTTCTTCACCAATAGGATCGAAGCTGAAAAATATTTTTAGATTTGTTATTCGCTACCTTATTTATACAATGGTAGTAAGCCACTGAAAAAAGAAGAAGGTGGAGACGATTTGGCGAGATTCCACAGGAAGTAAGATAGCAACCTCAAAGTAGGTACAAATAAACCCAGCTGGCAGTGCGTTTTCAACGAGGACTGCGTAATTTAACACACGCATTTTAAAGTACAAAAACTCAAAATATAACCGTTTGTGCAATTGTGAGATGTAGTACAAGTTCCAAATCAATAAAGGATGCTATTATTTCCACTTCAGTTCATATGTAAATTAAATTATCGCCGGGTACTGGTAAAAAGTAGAGCTTTGGAATAGCGCCAAATATTTCGTCAGTACCTACTTTTTAGGCGATTGCTTACTTCACATCGCGAACCGGTTTTGGACTTAATCGCACCTCCACCTTCTTCTTTCTTTCGTGTAGTGAGCAATATAATTTGTAAGATAATTTTTAATTTTGAAATATAGAATAATAGTTTTGTTTTCTAAATTTTTTTTTAATCAAGTAATATTTAAGGAAACTAAGAAAAGGAACAGAATTTAAAAGCATGATATTGTTTCAGTATATTTTCTTAAAATGGTCATTAGCTTACCGAGAAAGGTTGAGGTTTTCATAGACTGGCAACTCAGATGCTAGTTTAGTTAGTCCTTTGATGAGCCTCTCCTTTTCACGTGGTGCCGGCACAGGTCGCCTTTGGGAGATCCTCTGAAATCGACTAGACATGGTTCTTTTGCGCAAGGTGCATACCTCCTAACAAGGATAAATTGAAAATATAAATAAATTATGCATTTACATGGAAATAAAATTTGCATTCACATGGGAGTGCAAAAATGTAATAAAATCCTAGTATAGTTTCAGACATTTGAAAGTACGGCAAGTGCAGTTTCTCGGCAAGTGTGGCCACTGCTAATTATTTTTTGAAAACATTGTTATTTCATTACAAAAGCCACTAGGTATACAATATTGGAATTTGCACATTTGTATTTACTTACTATTTTGTGTTATTTGAAGTATACCAACTTTAAAATACACAAAAAAAATGTTTAATAGCAATTTTAAGAAACAATAAGGTTACATATAAAGCTGATTTGAGACAAAGCTACAAGCTTTCTTTTTTCGTTAAAATAGCGATAAATGCCTTGGTTTCCTTCTAGAAAATACTTCCAACACAATCATCTGATACACGTTTCATTTTGGCTTTAAAAGGCAAAACAAAGTACCATAACTTTCAGAAATACCATTCAAAAAGGCCTTAAAAACAAAAGTTCAATTTTTAGGAGTACAAAAAGTAGGAATTGTTCAAAACAGGAATTGACCAGGAATTTTATGTACTAATTGCCTAGAGCCAAAGGCTCTTTACTCTTGCATTAATTATGTTGACGCTCGGTTGTCAAATATCCGCTGTGGGAAAAGTTGATTAAAGAAAAAAAGAATCGCATGAAAATCACCAAGTGTGTTTTATTTTGGACTGACTTCGAACAACTACTTCCAACAACTGACACTCGACTGCAATCGAGTCGGATAAATTAAATAATAGAAATTTACATAAAGCGCCCTCTGGGTCGCAAATAAAAAATAAGTTATGTTCATCCTTAACCAATGAGCGAACAAATTATTTAGCATAAATGATTCATTAGTTAAAATTTACATGAGGCAAAAGAAATACATACGAGACAACACGAACGAAAAAACATATAAAAAGGTCAAAATCCAAAATATATACATCCTCAAATGGGAAAATGTATGGACGTCGTGGGGAGTTCAGTAATGGTCAGGGGTTTGGTGTCGAGGTGACAAGGAGGATGTTTACACATGAAGATGGTTCAAATTACCTAAATCCCAGGAAATACAACTCCCCGAAGAAGTGGAAAATTAAAAATTTTTAATAGTAATTAAAGAAATAGGGATTTATTTAAAGGACAATAAGTTTAAATTCTAAAAATAGAATTTTACATAAAATAAAAGTACTTAAGTTTCTCCATACTAACGGGCTTCCCACGCACCTGGAAAACAGGGAAAACCTGGAATTGTCCGGGAAAATGAAAATGGCCTAAAAAGTCAGAGAATTGTCAGGGAAAATTATAATTTTTTTTAATTTTCTGGAAAACTCGGAAATTTTCTAAAAATGTTATCTATAAGTGCCGGTTATATTCTTTTTTATTGTCATCGATGTAAAATCGTAAAAATAAAATTGCTAAATTTTCGATTTTGTATACTTGCAAGGTTCTTATTTGTAAGAACTTTATTTTCCCCAGCTTCAAGATTAATATGTGAAAAATAATTTAATTTTTGGTCTGGAATTTTTTGAAAATCTTATGGAAAACCTGGAAAAGTCAGGGAATTTTGATCTAAATATCGACTGGGAACCCTGTACTAAGGATGGAAGGACGCCAAAAAGCCTCCATCAACTACCCAGTGAGAGAAAAGGAGAGATAATTGTTAATTATTTCAAGTTACAAATGCTCGAGGTCTTTTCCTGTTGGCCTGAAATTTGCATCGTAATTTGAAATTTCTCTGATCTCCGAATTTTTATGGTCTTCCAAACCGTTCAAAATGTTTTTTAGCAATTTTTTGATTATATTGCTTGAAAGTTGGTATTTTCAGTGATGTCCTTATATTTTCGATGTGAAAAAACCATCTAGCTTTAGCAATGGGTCTTGTAACAGAGTTTTCTCGAGTTTGCAGTTTATCAAAGTGGGTTTTTGCTGCGTACCCCCCACAACCGGCGAAGCATAACTTGTAATGTATCTGAGGTAGTAATGGTAAATGAGGAGTTTATAAGTTCGTGATAATTTACTATTTCTAGCTATAAGTCAGTGGCAGCCCGTGGTCGAAAATATTAGTGCAGCCGAAATCATGTGAAATACGAACCCCCCCCCCCCCCCCCTCTAATTTCCAAAAAACATACATGAACGGAAATTCTTTATTATTCACTACTCAAATCAATGTTTCCTTTAAATTTTTACAAATGATAACATGCGAAAAAAATAGAAAACACTTACTTATTTTTGAAAATTAAAGCAATCCTGCTTTCTTTTAAACATGCGAATCGGTCAATTTTAATATTAATTTCAATAACGAAAGAACAGCAGTACCATTTCCTGAAACAACAGCACACAAACCATTTCCGTTTGGAGATATTCTCGTAAGTTCTCATTTTACCCACGAGTCAATCAGCATATCGAACCTCAAGTGCAGCTAAAACAAGAAAATTCATTTCGGCTGTAGCTTCTCACAAATGCAGTGCATTACCATGGAGGGAATCTCCATACTACGTAGAGGTTGCCACAATGCAGCCGATTTCGAATTTCGCTTTTTGGCTAAAATTTTGATTGTGATTAAAATTATGTAAATTTTGTTTTTTAACTTCTCATTTTTACAGAATATTTTTTATTCGAAATTGAAAACTTGCGTATAAGCAAAGTTGTATTTTCGTACATCGGAAATTCCGATTAAACTCGGCAAATCATCAAATTTAAAACAAACCAAGCGGAATCTTCCCCCAAGTATTTTATATATATATATATATATATATATATATATATAAAAAAAGTATGATTAAATTAAATATTTTTCAAATGAAAGCACTAAATTAAGATATCAAATTGTGAAAAGTATTCTAAAACCACATGCAAACAAAAAAGAACATCACAAGAATAAAAAATTTGCGTCGACTTCAAATTATCAGTTGTTGGAATTAAGCGACATAGCCAAATCCGAACGTCGAAAGAATTTCACCAAATCTGGGAACCTTTCCAACGGCCGTACCGCGCGGTCCAGGAGAAAAAGTAAGGGGCTTGCTCTCTCTATTTTCAATATGACCACCGTACGTGCCAAGTTCAGACATGCGTTGTGTGTAGGTGGATCGATCTTGAGTGATGGGGAGGAATTCCTGGTAGTGATTTAAAGTCGCGTTTAATTTCTTCAACGACATGATTCCTCACATAGGGATGGAGATTTTGGTTTCTGAATAAATAATACGCCATTGTTCGAAAGAGACAATTACCGTCACCTTTCATGTCAAAAATTTTAAATTTCCCGCCTGATAAGTGTTCGAATTTACTCAACTTAATGAGTTTCCCATTTGAGGACGAGTTGTTGGTGGAATGGACAGTTGATGGCGTATAATTGCTGCATTTCCTCTTGCATCTGATTTTTTTTACTATTATATAGCTCTTCAAAATGGAATGTTACATTTACATTTATTCTGAAGCTTTGGCAGAAATAAGTGAATTGAGTAAGTGGACAGTAACTTTGTGCTGTACATTAGTGAAAAATAAGTTTGTGTTTCTAATTGCAACAATGGTTTTTAAATGCTTCTGTTTTTAATTTACAACACAGATGATAATAATAATACAATCATCAATCTAATACTATTAAACGAGCAATGTCACTATATTTGTTCGTTTGTTTGTTCGTTTGTTTGTTTGCACAATCTCCGAATCCGCTCTAACGATTTTCACAAAAATTGATGTATTAGCAATTTTCGGGGTAAAAATTCGATTGGGATAGGTTTCATCTTCGAAAAATTTCATTTAGAGGGTGAAATAAGTAGATTAAAAGTTCCATTTAACTCTTTCCATTGCAAATTATTCATCGCGTATAAGTTAATAGGTTATATAGCAATAACCGCTTAACGTTATTTAATTCGTCATATGTTATTTTAATTTAAAACGTGTAAAATATTTTGATGAGATATTTTTATTTGAGTTTTTATTCTAAAATAATGTTATTTTTTTCTCATAAATAAACGAAGTAAACGTTATTTTATTCGTCATATGTTATTTTAATTTAAAACGTGTAAAATATTTTTATGAAATATTTTCATTTGAGTTTTTATTCTAAAATAATGTTATTTTTTTCTCATAAATAAACGAAGTAAACGTTATTTAATTCGTCATATGTTATTTTAATTTAAAACGTGTAAAATATTTTGATGTGAAATTTTCATTTTACTAATTATTCTAAAATAAAGTATTTTTTTTCTCATAAATAAACAAATGAAACATCAGTAAATTAAAATTAGAATTGGAAAATCGTTTACGTTTTCAAATAAAGAAAAAACATATTCTAATAACGTGACTTTTTCGTCTACTTGACTTTTTCGTCTACTAAATACTATAAGTTTTCTAGTAAAATCGAAGTTTGAACATATTTAATTTAATCCTGTGATTTTTTACTCTGTTTATGCGCGTGACGTCATAAATGGAATACACAAGAGCAAGTTTTTAAAATACCGTATAAGTAAATATCGTTAGGGAAACCATGTAGGTTTTGTTTATATTCCATGTAAAATGGATTATGTATATCCACAAATAGAACATGGAATTTTCAATTTAATAAATGTTTGATTAGATGCAATTTCGTTTGTTTTGCTAAGTATTTATATTTTAATGGAATCAATTGAATTATGTTTTATTAAATTAATGTTATGTGTTATTTATAAAATATATATTTATTACATTTAAAATTAAACTTTGTTCTACGTTGTTATTTGATAAGTTTTATTTAACCAATCATTTATAAATAATTTTTCAGCTTTTATATTCCAATGGAATTAATTTAAAGAAGTTTTATTAAATTAATTTTACGCAATATTTAAAAAGGTAAATTTTTTTTTTTATACATTTAAAAACATTTTTTTTCTATAGATCATAGGTTTTATTTTACCAACTGTTTATATTACTACTATCATAGACTACTATTACTGATAGCATTAAACGAGAAACAGCATTTTTTTGTAAGTTTTCCAGTTTTGAAGATATGTTTTAGAAATTTTGAAAAAATGAAGCGTTCCCAAAAATTCGCATTTGTTTACTATGCACACTTTGCACTGGTTTCTGCTGACATGACGTCTAATTAACATGACGTCTTTAAAGATATAAGAAACTACATGCGCATTTGTTATTGGTTGACGGCGACTACGTGGTTTGTAATTCACCAATCACAGAGGCTAATCGACCATGCATTTTTGTTAATCCGTCAAAATTTTAATATCCAGACCATGTCATGCATAGTGTCTATAAAAATAGTTTGTTATTTATTCCACATTCTAATGAGTAAATAATTACTGAAAAAGTTAAATAGTTTCAAATGCTAATTTTTTTCTGAAAAACTGATACCAATAAATTTGTCACATTCTGAATGTAAAAGCAACGTTCATATTACCTTTTGATGTTGTTCTTTTTATGTAGTATTTATTTTTAAATTTGAAGCAGCAGATAATCGCTCAAAATTTGTTTGTGATGTTTTCATAATGAATGTAACAGCATAGAAAAATTGCGCGAGGTCGATCCTTACCCCTACCTAATTTAATTTGAAATAATTCTCGTTAGTAAATTGTATTAGTTAGTAATAATTTAATAATGAACTGTTTCTTGGATTACGTAAATAAGTTTTGTTTTAAGCCGAGAGGGATTGAAAATGAGTAATGAGGTTTTACAATAGAACAACGGAAAAAGGGTTTAAATTTTTCATTAACCAAATTTAAAATCACTTTTATATGTAAATTTGACATTTACTATATATGTATTTTAAAATTGATTTACTTTGTTATTTCAAATAATTCTTCTTTATTGAAAGATTTGTTCGAAAACACCTGCCTAATTAAATATGAAATTATTTTCGGTATTAAATTGTATTAGATAGTAATACCTGAATACTGAATTGTTATGTTTAGTTTCAAGCAGATATTTAGATGAGTAACGGGACTTTACAATATAACAAAGGAAAAAGAGTTTAAGAGTTTTCAATTGAAACGTACATAGTAATTTAACGCATGAAAGAAAAAGTTTTCACATACACACAGGGAAATAAATTTCACCAAATTAAAAACCCTTTTTAAAAATAAACCGCAAATGTATTATCGTATATGTGTTTTTAATTATGTTTAACATGTTACTTCAAATAAGTATTTAGTTAATAAAAATTTGTTCGAAGTAACTATTTGTTTTCAGGATACATACTATCAGCGACCTACACAAATTTTATATTATGTAACCTTTTCTTCTGTAAAATCTTCAAAATTATGAAATATTCCTAACAACAGCCACAAATGTCAACATGTATCCTTTACAAACATTAGGCTAAATAAAATAATATATGTACATTGAAAAGTCGAAAATTGCAGCTTCATCATTAATTACGTTTAATAAACAAAATTCAAATTAAGATTAATTTAATCGTAACTAGATTATGATATACAATAAAAAAACTATTATATTTAGATTATAAAAAAAGTTTAATTTTAGAAGGTTGATTTTCAAAACCACTATAATTAAAAGTTAATTGGTAAAATTATATTATTTTCACTAAATTAAAGATAAAACTGCTTTCATCACTACGATTAATTTCGAATAACACAAAATTTCTCGAAATATGTAAAAATCTTTATTATTGAATAAACGTTTAATAAGAATATAAAATGCTGTTCGTTCCTTATTATTTGTGTATGCAGGTTGAAGATAAAAAATAGCAGAAATAATTTTGCAGTAGCAAAAAAATAATTTGATATCCATTATCATAATATTCTTAATAACAAAGACTACTTTGTACAGCATTTAAAACTCCATTCAGTTACTCCAGAGTAAAACAGAAGCAAACATCGCTACAAATTGACTTAAAATACTGATCAACAAGAATATTGGCAGGGTTTAGCATGCACACGAAAACGTTGTGCTACAATTGTGCGAATAGTTGTATTAGACGCTCAGGATCATTAAAAATATTAATTTAAATTACTTTTGCAGAATTGATACGGTATCTTTGCAATCTTGACACTTCTAAAAAATCGTATGAGCATTTCAAAGAACTTATCTTATTTCGATAATTAAGACATTATTAGATGATAAAATATATCATGAAACGTCTAACCATTGATATGGTCATTTCAAAACATTTGCATTTGATTCGAGTCATTAGAAATATTACTAAGTAATAAAATATGCAAACGAGCTGGGCTCGGTCACCTGGTACTAATATTATTATGTAGACAAATGTGAATTCAATTCGTTATTGTTGCTGATATATATCTGGAAATATTGATTAACTTGACTTTTTTTATTTCCAGATTTGTTGATTAATAAAAACTAACTAAAATATACTTATAAAACTATAAGGGCACTCGACTATTAATTTTTACTTTTAAGAATTTTAAAATGTTTAGGATGTTAATTACATATGTAGCACTATTTAAATCATAAAAGAATTAACTTAAATTCTACCAATTATTAAATCAAATTCAACCTAAAAATAATAAAACAGTAAAGTGAAGAGTACTTAGCCAAAAGGATGCAGACGAGTCGAGTTCCAGGCAAAAATGATATTTTATTTAATTCTCGAACAGTTCCCATTGCTGGGGGTCGATACTATTGTCTTAAACCTAAATATATTTGTACAAAGGCTAATTTTGACGATAAGGCGAAATATTTAATAATTAACACACACATGTAGTGGCCGAACTTGAGAGAGCACAAACTTGTCGATCAACACAATATGAAAAATTTCCCTGGGAAGAACGATGTCAGAACGAATACAGTGGCCTAATGGATTCACGTTGTGGGGGAAGTTCTGTGGCAAAAGCTTGGGCTATCTGCTTGTACAGCCGCGGAAAAAAAAAACGAACCACCGATGATTATTTCGTTAGTTTTTATAGTAGAGCTAAACTTAATATACCATTTTGTAGGGAATAAAGTCTACTACACATTAATATACAAAAAATTTGCATAGGGGACTATCTTCATACTCGAATCCGCACCAACTTTAAAATTTCCAATAGCAACACCCAATTTTGATTCAATATTTAGAATCTACGACAAAATTTATCGTTGAATATCAATTTGCAAGTCATTTGGTTAAGTAGTTTTTTAATTATGAATATCGAAAGTTTAGAACTCGTAATATTAAATGAATTTCTTAAACTTTTAATCATATCTCTCAAAATAACAATTATAGTAAGCTTATATTTTCATCTGTGTTACTTCTAAACGACCCAAATAAAATACCTAAACTTTCACTACTTATATGTATATATTTTAATTTTATTTAAATTAGGATATTAATATTCATAAACTTTATGAATAGCAACCATGCTATATTTTCATAGTGATGGATTCAGAAAAACGTTTTATATGCATATCTAAAATTTCATGATTTTCCTCTTTGTAGTTTTTTGGCTATATTTAAATGAGCATCAAATGATCATTTAAGGGGTCATACACAAATTTAAAATCTGCAGAACTTAACAGAAATCTACTAATTTTGAGAATTAAAAGCGCTGTGATCGCGTTGGCATAAAATTATAAATTCTTATATAAAGGCGAGGGGTATACGGGAGTGGGGGAATGAATGACCACGAGAAAAGAACAACTACGGCTTACGCCAAAACATTTTCTACCAGCGTACTTCATTTCGAAGTCTCACTAATACTTTGTCCAATGTGGAAGTAGCCCCTCAAATAAGATAGATACATATCGTCTAATATCTCTGCATATAAATGTAGGAAATTAACGAAAATTTATATTTAGATTATTTTGAGGGCGGGGAACATTTCTGCGCTATCAAAAGTAGGTGTTGCTATTGAAAATTTTAAAGTTGGTGCGGATTCGAGTATGAAGATAGTCCCCTATGCAAATTTTTTGTATATCAATGTATAGTAGACTTTATTCCCTACAAAAAGGTATATTAAGTTTAGCTCTACTATAAAAACTAACGAAATAATCTTCGGTGGTTCGTTTTTTTTTTCCGCGGCTGTACGTACGAGCTTCGAAGGGGATGTGTTCTGGAGGTCCGGTGATGCAGCCAAGAGCTGTGGTCTGCATAGGCGTGATAGACTCTCACAACACTGAATGATTTGAAGGGTCGCGTAGTACATTACACAGATGAAGAGGATTTTTGTGAATCCGGAACAGCCCATTGTCGTGACGAGGGAAATCAGGGATCTGGAGGTCATCTCGAGGTACTAACACTTGGGTACGCAAACGCGAAGATTTTCTGAAGAGCTCCAGTAACGGCTGTGAGTTCCAGAATTGAAGAAACAAAATGCTCCGGCAACGGCCGAGCGTAGAAAAACCATGAAGCTGAATAAATGCGACGTAAAACTTGAATAATAAAAAAACACCAGCAACGGCTGCGTGATAATAGCTTCATGACAATTAACTTGTAAATATCCAATAAAAACGCACCCCGAGGTACCCTAGTGATCCGCTCTTATTTCTCTTTCCTCTGCCCTTTCCACTTGCTTTTCGCTTTTTTCTTCCTCCCTCGTTGTGGTAGCCTTTTTTTGGAGGTGAGGGCTCCCCTTGAGAAGTTTTGGCCGCTCTGTTGCTGTGAACTCCTCTTGGGGATTATATCACCCACGTGTTTGCCGTGCGTGGAGACCCGTGTCCTTGGAAATGGGAGTCCTGGTAATTGAGGGACGATACACCGACCCAACACATTGCTTTGGCCTCGGCTTCAGGTAAACGGGAGGTGCGCATTGGTCCCGTGCGCACCAACCGGCTAGTCTTCGTTGGCTTGGGATTAAGTGATCGGTTCGTCTTGAAGAAAACTCGAAGAGGGAGGAAGTTTTCCACCCTTGGTTGAGGCTTTCCAAGGGGCGTTCAGTAGGGTGGAGTGAAAAGGGTGAAAATTTTTTTTCTTCAAATTTTAGTGTTTCCTGACCCAACGAATGGTGCCATTTGGTGAAAAAATCACTGTGAAAAAATTTAAGCGGAATCGTTCATCATCTTCAGGTTCCACATTGAGATATAAAATATAATATTAAAGTCAAACAGTAAAAAAAAAATCATTTTTTTTTTTAATTTAATTTTTACAATATTTTATTTTTAGATTAAAAAACGATTCTAAATATTAAATAATAGACATGAACATATTAACACACATTATTTTCAGATCTCACACGAGGTCCAAAAAAGTTCATCTTGGTGTCAAATTTCGGAAGTTCGTTTCGTAACTTTATTCCGCTGCGAAGTATCCATCCCCGACGGCTTCTACACCACATGTTGCCAATGATGCTTGTGTTTCCAGTTTCACATGCCTCACCAATGCTTGAGAATGGCTTCTCTGTTCAAATTGTGAACCATTTCTGATCAATCTTGTTATGTCTTCATCGCTGAAGTTCGTGGTAACTGGTGGTTCCAAAGGATTGTCATAGTGAATCATCTCGAAATAGTAATTTGCTTTTAAATTCAAATTGGGAAGATTAAATTATCTTATTTTCCCCTTTGAGTCAGTTTTTCTTGATTTCAGTATTCTTCTGAAGCCAAGTTCTCGAATGTGTGCTCGTTCATTTATCATCGCTAACAGAATATTCTCAAAATGAGCAAAATAACAGTGCCTTTGAATAAATTCGTGAACGATTGTCTTAAAGTCTTCTGGAAATAATGAACAATTTTTTTATCATTCCATTAAGGTGACGTGTTCCATGAGTGGCATTCGGGATTTTCTTTATTTCAAACCAGGATGGCACATAAACTTTCATGACATATTATACCATGAGCTTAAAGTCTCATGGAGCATCATTATTGGTTTGGCGGTCGATACGTAAAGGCGAAGAATTTTGTTGGCTGAAGTGAGCCATCTTGAGTGAGACATCTTCCTGGGTCTTCTGTTTGCTTATTCTGGAAGGCATACCCCCAATGATACTGCCTAGAAATGTCGAAGAGGTGTTTTTGGTCTGTACTGAGTTCTTTTTTTGTCAATTTCGGGAAAAGCAACTAGAATAGAGACAAAATTTGCCACGGCAAGAGTTTTGCATGTTTTCATAGATTTGCCTATTGTCGCGGAAAACTCTTGTGGTCCAGGCGTATTTCGGTCCTAAATAAACAGAACCAGGTTCTGACAAGAGCGTAATATGCTCTACTACAGCTGTAGACATGTAGTATAAGAATTCCCTTTCTTCTCATACATAATAGTCTTGTCATTTCTTCCCTCGAAGTAGAGGGAATACAAAAATTGCGGCATTTGTGTAGAATCTAGCTGGGACCGTAACTTTCGACGTTCTGTTCTCAGCTTATTCCTGTCGATAACTTTAGCCGGAATATCTTTAGATACAATCCCTACATCATGAAGCACAGATGACGCAATGGCAGCAGCTGACCTATCTGATATTCCTGTCCTATCACAAGCAACCGCTAAATGCAGCAAGGATATTTTCATCTAACTTGTCTTGGATGTTAAGGGAGTTTTATCATCAGTTGCTTTCAGACGTTTGGCTTCGAGGCTAACGTAATCGTCATCATCTTCAGGGATATCTTCTAATTATAAATCATATCCTAGAATGGCGTTCGCTGCTGAATCTGTAATAGACTTAGAAAAAGCTTTAGTTTAGCATTATCTTGCTTTGGCTTCATGGTTTTGCCTTTCATGTTGTTTTCTTCTTATACACATCAATTTTCGGCTTACAGAAATGTCTATCGACCCTATTGCCATTTTCTTACATGCCGTTGACCTGTTAAAAAATTTCGCTCCATACGAGGAATCTTTAAAGAACACTTGCATTGTTCATAATTCAAACATTTGCATGAAGAAATATCAAACGAAGTACTATTTGTCTGGTCGAAGAAATATTTCCTAATTTTGTTAGCCCCCTTTCGAGATTTTGATATTCTTTTCATATTTTTATACTTTTCATTGTAATTTCTTATAAGTCGAAAAATTTCTTGATGACTTATACCACTGGCAAGGAGGCTTTCTTCCAAATTCTTGAAATATCCCAAGAAACAATTTCGATGATATCTTTGACTGAAGGGTCTTTCTTATTCCCCTTTCACAATAAATAATTTTTGATCCAGAGGAAATGCTTTATTAAATCATCAAACCTTGGGTAAAACTGTCCCAGAAAATGGAATCCACATGACAACTATGTCATGGTAAAAATAGTTATCAGAATCGAACACGTGCTGCCATCTATTAAAATTAAGTAAATTTGCTTTTTATGTAGAGTACGAAAGTAATTTATAGCGCTAACATCTGACAGTAAAGTTTTAATTAAGTAATTTATTGACTAAATCATAATTAATTATCATACAATTAATGTTAAATATCATTTTCATTAACACATTAATTAATTGAAATTATTTATTAAATAAAAGCACATTTTTTTATATAAAAGGCTATATATAAACATTCTTTTGAGATGTGGAACCTCAAGATAGCAATATTTTGGGCTGAAATTTGGTGACAATTTGTTCTAGTGAGTTTGGCACCGTATAACGACTCAGGCAACATGAATTTCAAAAAAAAGTTTTTTCGCTCCACCCTAGCGTTCAGTGAACGTATAGACTCTGTTAACGCTGATGTAGTCACTGTATTCCCTTGTTGGACTCCATGGTGGGTGGTGCTGCAGAGTCCGAATCATCATTCTTTTCATTATGGAAATAAACCCAAACTCTCCCTCACCGAGGGAGCAACAAACTGTACCTATTTAAAAAAATACTCGTTTCTTCATCATAAAACTTGATAATCCTGCAAATTCATTTCAAAACGTCTCACCTTTCCTCATAAATAAAGCAATCCAATCGTTAATAGGTGACATACCAACTATAAAAAAACTTCGTTCTGGAGATCTCTTTATTGAAGTTTCATCATTTAAGCAAGCAGACATTTTATGCAAAACACAGACTCTTGGCCACTTTCCTGTTATTATCACGGCTCATCGATCTCTAAATTCTTCGAAAGGTGTTATCTCGGAAGGAGATTTGTTATACTCTTCCGAAGAAGAAATTCTAGAAAATCTGCGCGACCAGAATGTCATTGGAGTACATCGCATAACTATCCGTCGGGATGGGAATATTCTCCCTACAAAACATCTAGTCCTGACTTTCGATACTCCGACAATACCTTCTAGAATTAAAGCTGCGTACCTAAGTTGTCCTGTACGTGCATATGTGCCAAATCCCCTCAGATGTTTTAATTGCCAAACTTTCGGTCATTCGAAATCAACTTGCCGCGGAAAATCTGAGATCTGTGCCAACTGCTCTGCAGAAGGACACAACAGCGACAACTGTAAATTGCCACCTTCTTGCGTAAATTGTAAAGGAAATCATCCATCGTATTCCAGATCTTGCCCTAAATGGATATTTGAGAAAGAGATTCAGAATGTAAAAGCTTCTCAAAACATGTCGTACAAAGAAGCCCGTCATCTTGTGGAGTCTCGAACTCCTAAAGTGGGTATTTCCTACGCAGAAGCGACAACAGCAAAAAAAACTATGAACAGTATCTCTACCCAAACTGATTCTTCTTTTGGTAGCAACTTTCCGCTGCCTGATTTTACACTCCACAAAAACCCCACAACATCCACTAAAAGACCCGCCACAAAAAATGCAACGGCGTCCACATGCCTTTCTTCCTCTGGTAGTCCTATAGGTCGACCATCTCTAAATGCTAAACGTCGAGACAAAGTGGGAATTCCCACGAAAAGTAGAGACCCTAAAAGGTCCTACCCACCAAAAACTAATCATCCCATCGACGACATTGAAATTGATCTGCATACTTCAGGACTATCCGAAGATGACTTGGATGTTGAAATGAAAGCTACAGATCACGATGTTCGTTCAGGAACCGCAAATTTAAAGTCTGGTAAAACTTAATGGCCCTCTGTTTGCTTTCTTGGAATTGTCAAAGCTACAAACAAAATATCCCGGATGTGAAAGATATTATAGAGGCTCGAAACCCTGCAGTGTTTTGCCTGCAGGAAACTTCACTTAAGCCCACTGATACAGCAAAGTTGAAAGGTTACCACGTAATTCGCAAAGACTATTTGGATGGTGCGCGGAGTTGTGGAGGTGTCGCCATGCTCGTGTCTAATGATATCCATGCTCGTGTCTTTGTATCCAGCGCCCTTCAGCTCAACACGTGTCTTCAAGCAGTCGCTATTCAAATTCAACTAAACGAATGTGTCACCATATGCTGTATATATTTGCCACCCAATCACAACTACAGGAATATTGACTTGCAGCAGTTGATTGATCAGTTGCCGCAACCGTTTTTCATTCTTGGAGATTTCAATGCGCATAATCCAATTTGGGGCAGCCCTGATACTAATTCTAGGGGCGCACGCATTGAAAATATCATCGAAAGTAACAATATATGCGTACTTAACAACGGTTCAAATACATACTTTCATGCTCCTTCTCAAACATTTCATGCCATTGATCTTGCTCTCTGCTCGCCATCTCTTTTACCAACGTGGGAATTCAGGGTTGGAAATGATCTTCATAATAGTGATCATTTCCCCTTCGCAGTTACTCACTGCGGAAATGCTTATGTACCACCTACTCGAATACCCAGATTTAGATTTGATCGGGCCGATTGGCATAGATTTTCAATTGAAGCTGAAATTTCTTTTCCTATGGTAGAAATTGTTGATTTGAATGAAGCGGTGGAAACAGTAACCAAGACAATCATCACGGCTGCAAATAACAGCATTCCAAAAAGTATAGCTAGCAAGGTCAAATTTCCCAAACCTTGGTGGAATTCTGAATGTGCAGAGACTAAGAAACGCCAAAAAAGGCGTGGGGTATCTTTCGGCGTTATCCATGCACACAAAATCTTATCGCTTTTAAACGAGCACGAGCTGAAGCTCGCAAAATTCGCCGTAAGAGCCAAAGAGAGTCGTGGAAATCTTACGTCTCTAGTATAACTAGTTCTACCCCCAGCAAAAAAGTCTGGGAAAAAATAAAAAAAATCTCTGGAAACTACAATTTGTGTTTCACTCCAATGTTAAATTCAAACGGGCAAGTTTTATCTGATTTTAAAGATGTCGCAGACTGCCTTGGCGCAACATTCTCTTCCGTCTCCAAGGCGGACAACTATTCCTCTTCCTTTTTAAAAATCAAAAGTAAAGAGGAAAGAAAAAAATTAAATTTTAATACTAATTTATTGCATGCCTACAACATAGATTTTACATTTCATGAACTTTTAATCGCATTACACCATTCTCATCCTACATCAGCAGGTCCTGATGAGGTTCATCATCATATGCTGGTTCATCTCACCACAACATAGTATTTTACATCTTTTTAACCGTATATGGAAAGAAAACTTCTTTCCAGAGAATTGGAGACAAGCTATTGTTATCCCTATTTTAAAGCCCTGTAAAGATCCTCAGAACGCATCTAGTTACCGTCCCATCGCACTCACTAGTTGTTTCTGTAAATGGATGGAGCGGATGGTTAATGCCCGTCTCCTCTTTTTCCTTGTATCTAATCAGCTGTTGCATCCACTCCAAAGTGGCTTTCGCCGCTCAAGGAGCACTTTAGATAACATCTTGATGCTCGAGACTTCTATTCGTGAAGCATTTGTTCGCGGACATCACCTTGTGAGCATCTTCTTTGATATTGAAAAAGCGTATGACCATACCTGGAAATTCGGCATACTGAAGACTTTACACTCCTTTGGTCTACGAGGGAATCTTCCCTGTTTTATTGCCAACTTCTTAAAAGAACGTTTTTTCCGGGTACGTGTTCGCTCAACTTTCTCCGAAGAGTTTCTCCAAGAGGAAGGGGTACCTCAAGGCAGTGTCTTAAGTGTCTTGCTGTTTATCATTGCCATTGATGGACTCTTACAGCATCTACCTCCTTCTGTACTTGGCAATTTATTCGTGGATGATTTTCAAATCTCTATCTCTTCTTCAAATATGAATTTAATCGAGCGGAAACTCCAGCTGACCATTAATAAGATAACATCCTGGGCAAACGAAAATGGGTTTACATTTTCGCCACAAAAAACAGTTTGTGTCCACTTTTGCCGTAAACGTGGCCTTCATCTAGATCCTGAACTATACCTATACAACAACCCAATCATTGTTTTTCCCGAAGTTAAATTTCTTGGTATTACCTTGGATAAAAAACTTACCTTTTTTTCACACGTTCAGTTATTAAAACAAAAGTGTAAAAAATCCATGAATATCTTAAAAGTTCTTGCAAATACTTCGTGGGGTGCCGAAACAAAATCGATGCTCGGTATCTATAAGGCCCTTATACGCTCAAAACTGGATTACGGTTGAACCATATATGGTTCAGCCAGGAGAAGAGAATCTGCATGAAAAATTACGGCGTTCCGCATTTTTATCAACAATCGTTGAGCTATAAAAATCATGACGAAAAACTGGACACTGGAATAAATTAATAACATTGTGAGCTGACAACTCAGTTATTTGGCACACAGAAAAATCCGAACTGTAGTTAAATGAAAAGGTGAGATCATCACCGAGTGGGCGGAGATTCTGACGTAGGTTAGAAACGGCGCGAAGAAGGTTTGCGGCTGATGCAACAACGATATGGAATTACGAATACAAATAAAAAGAACGATGGCCTCGCGTTTTGGAATATGGAACCGAAAGTTGGGTTCTGTTAAGAACTCGATATGGGAAATGGAATAGAAAAGGGGTTTTAAAACACAGGTGGCGTAATGGTGAGAAAAACCATACGACAGTCCAGTTCCGAGGAATTCACGTTATATTGATCAAGTATAGCTTTTGTGAACATTTGACGAACATTTTGTCTGATCACACCAAGCGACTCAATGTACTCTTTCAGCAAATCTGCAGACTTTGGCAGGAGTATATCCACATGTCTAGGTTCCCCGGCATTTGAAGTGTATAGTATGAAACATCGGGGTGCTTCTTTTCCACACAAAATGGGTTTAAATTCAGTATTGGCCTTCTGGAATAACACAACAGTACAGTTGAATTTCTGACCAAACGCCAATATGATAATTAGTGGTACGCACACAGATTTTACGCTTAGTCTTTGATGAAAAGAAGAAGCATCTTTGTCTTTATAATTCTTGGCGAAATCCTCCCAGTGATCTCTCATGTGTTCTATCAGCATTGTGCGCATTATCGTGTGGCGAGATTGATGTTCCAGAGCGCAAAACAACGAAAGGCACAGTTGCCATCTCCTATGATTGGATACACATCAAATGAACCATAAGTGTCATGGTGATAGCTTTCTTGTGATTTTGCATTAGGCAATACTTGAAAATCAATGGGAGATTATACGAAAACTCTAATTGCAAATTCTTGTATATAAATATCCCCATTGGGTGTGTGCCGAATTTTCTTTCTATATTCCTTATAGTCATAACAGTTAGAGTGTGAAAATGAAAAAAAAAAAAAAAATTAACACGATTGCACTTACCCTACTCCACCCTACCAATAAACTAAAGCTGGCTACAATGATGGGGAAATGGTCCATTTCATTTACCAATTATTTATATAATATACAGGTATTAAAATTTTGTTGCGACATTTTTTTAAAGTAATTTTTATTGGTTGTTTGTTTTTAAATGATGTTTTATACAAAAGATGCCTCTTTCTTTGGGACATACCGAAATTACAAATACAAATACTGATGACCAGCTACAGGCTCTAAGCCCAGAAAGGTTGGTTTTGTTTAAAGCATCCTAACGATCCCCCAATGCCTATCCAATTGCTTTTTAAAACTACCCACTTCATCACTTCTTCAGGCAAGCTATTTATTTCATTTATCTATTGCAAAGTTGATTATCTGAATAAGATCCCTCTAGTCCTTCTCTCATCGAGTGTATACATGTTTAAAGTTCTAATTCTGCCCTCGTAGGCCCATTTCCGACGTACCCTAAAGCAAATCCCATGTTGAACTGGTTCTGACAAATCAATATTATTTTAAGATAAGATGGTCAGTATTGTACTCGACGAGTGTTCTACGCTTACAATGGCAATATTATATGTCCAGCTGTTGACAAATATTGTGTATTCTTGTAACCGTTCTATGTAAAAATACACATATCAAACCGTAGCGAGTAAATTTGAGATGAATCACAAGCGTCTATATTTAAAAAAAAATTTACAAATGTTTTCAGAAAATGTACATGTATGCTGTCAGAATGAAATTTTATCTCTTACTTATGTAGATCTTATGCCAACAATTCCATTTAATGTAAATGTTATTCATATTTGAAGTGCAAAAATAAATGATATGCGCCATTTGTTAAAATTAAAATTTTTTATAAAATGTCTTATCATTAAACCCTAACGCGTATTTTAGACATTTGTTCAGTGTCTTTTTTTTTTTTTTAAAATTAAATATATGCGCGTTGATTTGAACAAAGCGACCTTGATTTCAAGACTAGCTCTTTCATGATCACCAGAGCCATTGAGATTCAACATTGATGGATAATATAGTATGAGGGGTCTCGTAAGTGTTACGGTGAAGGTTAAAGTAGAGAAATTTTTCATCCTTATGATATTCTAACCCGATTTTATGCCATTAACTAAAAAATTATTCTGATTTATTAACCTAAATATAATTTATTTTTTATTGTGCAATCCATAAATACTATGATGGCTGCTAGAAGTTCGCATGGACATTTTTAATTCTGGAAATATCAGGGAAAATTTCACAAAAAATCAGGGAATTTTTAAAATTTTGATCGTTAAAACGGCAATTATCGTGTGTTATGCCCTCCATTCTTGGTAATTTAATTTCCAATATTTTATTTTAGTTCTGAATAAGAATTTATATAAAAAAAGCATGGTTATGCGCATTTTCATATTTTCATTTTTGTTTTTGTAAAAACGTGAACCACACTGCTGGAGGGAGAAGCAAAAGCAAAGTGTGTTGTTCCTTGAATTGTAAGCAACATGTGAGTGGCTAATAAATATGGGATTTATTGAAGATTGGAATAGGAAATATAAAGAATATAAAACATTTAAAATTATCTACAAAAGAAATAATTTGAAAAACTTGCTTTTTTATGCATTTTTTGCTTCTAGAGAACATGTTTAATTACTATAATGCCCGTCGCAATTGCATAATTTGTGTTATATCCATAAATTATTATTTTAACTTCAATAAGTATTGCTTTTAATTTTTTATTTATAATGCAATATATTTATAGATTATTGCAGCGTTGATACTTTGTTTCTAATGCAAAGCATATATTGCAATATTTCTTAATGTAATTGTAAAACCAGGGAAATTTTTGTGACACCATCATGGAAATCAGGGAACTTTTTTTCCAGAATGTTGTTTTATTGCCATCCTGTTGTACTAGTTGCATAACAAATAATTGCATTTTTGTAATTGTATAATAAATAATAATTTATCTTCGGTTCATCTTTCACTTCTTGTCTTCGAATTTTATATCTGAACTCTTATTTTAACCCTTTCAGCAACGTGTATAACGTGTGATAAATAAAAGTTCATTTTTTCGTTCGTTTTTAATTGTGAATAACTATACTAATGAGGTGGAGGTGAAGTTACGCTCTATTCGTCTGTAGTCGTTTCGTTTGTTATTATCCATTATCTTGTATTGGGACATAATGACTATAGTAATTGTTAAATTATTATACAAATATTGACGACCAACAACAGGCTCAAAGCCCAAAAAGGTTGGTTCAGCTAGTAAATCTCCTAACTACCCCCCAATGAATATCTAATTTCTTAAAATCCGTTATTCCTGTACACTTAACAATATTCACTGGCAAGTTGTTCCATTTGTCTATTAACCTATTATAGAATTAGTGTGTTCTCCCTTGCCGATTAAAATGGGATCTCTTTAATTTTAACCCACCTCTCGTTCTGTCACTCATATAAAAATCAAAATCCTCCACATCCCCTTGTTTAATAAATTTGAACAGTTGAATCAAATCTCCCCTAACCCTTCTCTCTTCTAGTTGGTTGGTTGGGTTTTAATGGCGCAAGGGCCAAAAATGGCCAAGCTGCGCCAAACTCTAGATGATTCAAACCAAGATTAAAATTTACACATAAACGAAACTAAATTTCAAATCAAAGGTAAAAATCCTGTGTAGTTTAAAAAGATAAATAGCGACGAATGATGTGGATGATTCAATAAATAAGATAAATGGGGAGATGAAGTATTAAAAAAGCGATTATATACAATTCTAAGACGAGGACAAGAAGTTAAAATATGATGTATGGTAAGAGTTTGTTGGCAGTGGTGATTCTCTCTTCTAGAGTATACATATTCAATTTTCTTAACCTACCTTCATATTCCTACCTGAAAACCCTTGGACCATTTTAGCCGCACTCTGCCGAGTTATCACAGTAGTTATAAAGTAGTTAAGTAGTAATCCGTAGTTAAAAATCAGTTATTTATTATTATTTCGATTCCCTGGTCGGTTTCTTACCTGTGGCACCCTCCGTAAGAATGATCTCTCGTTGTTCTCAGAGGTTCCTGCTACTACTTCGGGTGGAATAAGTCCCAATTCAGTCGGATCTGAAAATAACTTGAAAATGTTTATATTTATGAAACGAGTAAGATTATCAATTTTTTTTTGTAAATATGAATTAGAGCTCAAAAAGGGAAATTCTAAACTGCAATACATAAAGTTTTGTTTAATACAATAAAAAGAAAATAGATTCGAAATAAATTTCCTTGGGGATATCGGCCTCTGTCATAACGACAATAATAATTTATTGTGGGAGTTATAAGGCTCGACATTGCATGTAGTTGTGCCAACCCAATCGCCATTGCTAATCTTAACATGAAACATTAATTAAATTATATTCAAATATAAAAGTACCTAAATATCAATATGACCATATTTATCGGGTAGTAATTAAATACTAAAATTTTAAATTAATATTAATAATTTTAATTCTAAATTAATCAATGCAGGAAAACTGGAATTTGAATTATTATACCATAAAACAATAAAATTAAGGTTATTCATTTCAGCTAAAATTTTAGGATCGTCACTCAATTCCGAGCTGACGTGCCAAATGTATTGAATTCCTACATTTTTAGAGACAAAAGCGAGTGTCGTCCACAGCGTACAAGGAATAGTATCGAAGTCTCAATGTTCTGTCTCAACCGAAGGGGCGATTTAAAAGAATAACCAATTGAAAGTTCTGGAAGTTTTTATTAAGAACCGGTAAAAACTCGGAAAAAACACAAGGAAAACGCACTGCGTTATCATTACATAATATGGGAAGATTCAACCAACCAATTACAAAACGAAGCAAAAAAAAAATAAAAAATCCTAGACATGAAACGATAAATTTAGTATAGGACTGACGCTTTGAATATTAGCTCGAAGAACCTTTAACTGTATCTTTTGGATTGGGCAAGACATTTTGTTGACTTGAAGCCAATTGAAGAGGTAACAACTGTATCCCATTTGTATCGCTACCTTAATATTTCGTATATTACTGGTTGACGCATATTACTAATGCAGTGTTAAAGGCATCCTATGCTTCCATGAGTGTGTTACTATTCCCTGAGTGTTACTAATGCAGTGTTAAAGGCGCTCAATGATTCCCTGAGTGTTACTAATGTAGTGTTAAAGGAGCTCAATGCTTCCCTGAGTGTTACTAATGGAGTGTTAAAGACATCCAATGATTCCCTGAGTATTACTAATGCAGTGTTAAAGGCGCCCAATGATTCCCTGAGTGTTACTAATGTAGTGTTAAAGGAGCTCAATACTTCCCTGAGTGTTACTAATGGAGTGTTAAAGACATCCAATGATTCCCTGAGTATTACTAATGCAGTGTTAAAGGCGCCCAATGCTTTCCTGAGTTACTAATGCAGTGTTAAAGGCGCTCAATGATTCCCTGAGTGTTACTAATGTAGTGTTAAAGGAGCTCAATACTTCCCTGAGTGTTACTAATGGAGTGTTAAAGACATCCAATGATTCCCTGAGTATTACTAATGCAGTGTTAAAGGCGCCCAATGCTTTCCTGAGTTACTAATGCAGTGTTAAAGGCGCTCAATGATTCCCTGAGTGTTACTAATGTAGTGTTAAAGGAGCTCAATACTTCCCTGAGTGTTACTAATGGAGTGTTAAAGACATCCAATGATTCCCTGAGTATTACTAATGCAGTGTTAAAGGCGCCCAATGCTTTCCTGAGTGTTACTAATGCAGTGTTAAAAGACGTTTTCTCACATTGGATTTTATATAAGGTCGCTCTGCCCTCTGCTGCTCCACAAACCCCGCTTCAAGTAAAAATATATTATAGTTTTTCATTATAACCTTTATAAAAAAAACCACAAACTTAAAAGTTTAAATTATAATTTCGAAGATCATTTTAATTCTAAAATCCAACAAAAGACAATAATTAAAAAGACGATTTACCTGCATAGTAGTCTTCGTAATCTTGAAGAATATCGATTCCGAAAAATTCAGAAATTTCATCCGGAAAGCGCAAATCCATAAATATTATGATGGCCGCTAGAAGTTCGCAAAAAAGACCTGCAAAATATGAAGTGTAATATTTCTATCGATTTGTTAATCTATATAGTATACTACATATTGCATAACAAATAATTATATTTTTCTAATTGTATAACAGGGTGGCAACATAACCTGGAAATCAGGGAATTATCATGGAACTTTTTATTCTAGAAATATCAAGGAATTTTTCATAATTTCACAAAAAATTAGGGAAATTTTCAAATTTGGATCATTAAAACGGCAATTATCGTCTATTATGCCCTTTATTCTGGGTAGTTCAGTTGTCAATATGTCCTTTTAGTTCTGAAAAAGAATAAAAAAAAAGCATATGGTTATGCCCATTTTCATAATTCAAGTTTTATTTTTGTACTAATGTGAACCACTCACTGCTGCAAGGGAGAAGCAAAAGCAAAGTGTGTTGAACTTGTGTAGATTGTAAGCAACATGTGAGAGGGGGGTAATAATTATGTGATTTATTGAAGTTTGAAATAGGAATTATGAAGCATATAAAACATTTAAAATTATCTCCAAAAGAAATATTGGAAAAACTTGTTTTCTTTGCATTATGTGTTTCCAGATAATTTGTTTAATTATTATTATGCCTGTCGCAATTGTATAATTTGTGTTGTATCCATAAATTATTTTAACTGACAATAAGTATTGCCATTTATAATGCAATATATTTATTGTATCCATAATTTATAGCAAAGCTGCAAGCATCCGTATTTTTGTAGCGAAGCTGGCAACCCTCTGATCTCAAGAAGACAACTTATTACAGATCGGGATCGTACTAGGAATCCTCTGATTCATAGCTGAGCGTCTTTATCCAATGGATCACGGAGGCCAATGTTCGTCGCTGTCTTTCTTGGTGGTGCTTGTTGATGTAGCGACAGCGAAAATTTCGGTTGCAGTTAAAGTGATTGAACCGATGAAACCTCCGCTCTTTTCCGATAAAGGATTTTTGTTTCAACCTAGATTCCACCATAATATGGTGTAGATCTCTGTTTTGCCCCAAGATATGGCACATCGTTGAACTGAAATTTTTAACAGTGCAGTTCATAATTCGTCACGGCAAGAACAGTGCCATTTCAGCGTTGCTACTAGAATGTGTGCATGAGTTAATCAAGAAGAGGGGAACATTTTGAGTTGTCGACACTTTTCATGTAATAAGGCAAGTTGAACGGAATTTTTAATAGCGTCATAATCCAAAAAGTGACACTCTTTTTAACCAATTATCTCTGAACGTACTTTTTTACTGTATTATTTCTACTTGTGCCAGTTTTACTGACTGTGAGTGTTAGTATTTTGTGTAATGTAACAATTATTCTTGATTTTAGATTTAGAAAAGCAAGAAAAGTGACATAACTTAAAGTCGTCACCTATATTTACCTGATAACACTTCACATTTTACTAGAGCAGAGCGACAGAACCATGTTATTATTCTATAGAATATAATAGAATTTAACGCCATAAATACTTACCAGAAATTTAAAAGTAGCTTATATACTATTGCAATATATGTATTATAGTATTCTTTAAGTTGATTTTTCTCAAATGCTGCATTTTTGAGTTATGGGTGCAATATATCCTATTTCACTATTGTTTGGCACAGCATGTCCCACGTGTTGCCCTTGTTCCAATAACATTGCAGAAATAACATCCATCAAGGTGACGTCTGTATAAGAAACACTATGGTACTAATGTAGTTCTAAGCTTTCTACTTTTCGTACTTACAAAAAAATTTCTTCGGGCAGAATGCCCATGTAATCCAGCTAATCTGAGCACTTGCCGAACAGTTTAAATTGAAATAGAACATGTTTCAGTAAATTCTGTAGATATATTATTCCAGCACTCAAACGTGGATTTTTCACAAATTTTCTAACTATAAATCTCTGGTTTGTTAAGTTGGACGACATTTTCATACCTTGTTTTTGATCCGATTTTCTTCTTTGAAACGCTTTATCACATACTACACGTAGAATGGGATAAATTTGTTTAATTTAGCGATACTCCGAGCTGATTTACCACTATTACGATGAATAATTATCAATATTCGATTGCTATTCTTTGTTTTTTTACGACTACGATCCATTTTTAAATAATAAATAGAATATTAAGAAGTAAGTAAACAAAAATTAAAGCCGTAGGAATATTAAATGTTACCACATTGCAAAAAAAAACACGACTGATGATAATTTTATTTATGAATTTATCCGAAAATGTTTCGGTGTACTTTTGTTGAGTTCTTTTTTTTTCCTTTGCTTCCTTGCATTTTCATTTTTATAAAAAGAAAATAATCCAATATTTAAAATATATATACTAGGTTTTTACATAGAGATTATGTGAAATAATATTGGACTTTATATTCGAAATCAATTCCATACTACAGCGCTTTTTCTACAAATTTTTAAAATGTACGAACTCTTTTGGGAGCTACTGTAAATAAAAAAAGTGTTCTGACCCGTAGCTAAAACCAGCCAAAAGCACCATCCGTAGTGAAGAACCAAAGGTTGCGACTGGAACCGCAGCTCGACTGGCACTGCATTCCTGATGGATACGAACAACAGGTTTGCCAGCAGAAGACATCCTCCTGCTAAGCTTAAGAAGTACGCGCCATAGCGAATCACCATGAAGAACAAGATATTAGAAAGTAACCAGAGAGGAAAGGCCATCCTAGAAAAAAAAAATGATTTTAGTATCCGTTTTCATACAGTACATTTTCATGATCGTTTAAGTTATCTGCTCATCTTGAAATATTGTCCAAAACTACAACATGTTTTCATCGTACTACTTGTCTCTTGACTTCTCCTAAGGCCGCTTTTACATTTAACGACACGACACCGATAAATCGTGAACGATCGCGAAGGGACGGCACAACGTTTTATCGTATCGTCTGATGGTCAGTTTTTCATTGCACCGATATCGTTCGCCAAAAACGACAGTTTTTACATTCAGTACGTGTTCGTCTGTTGCCGAGAGCACGTCTATTCTCGATGTGGCGCATCGCAACAAATTACATTATAACAAACTGCGATTGTTATATTTGCTGTATTTAAGGAGAAAGAAATTATCAATAACAAAACGCTTCTGGGTGCATGATATCATCAAAGCAAGACATGTTGAAGGAGATTTTTATGTTTTATTTGAACGTCTACAAAAAGCTAGAGCTAGAGCTAACCACTAGAGCTGCACAGTGGGCTATTGGCGACTGTTTGACTACATATTGCCTCCAATGCCTTTTCTCGAACAATCTTGTTCTTGTAAAATTCATCTCGCTTATCCGAAATACAGGTCTTTACTTCCACTAATTCACACAAGATCACAATATCGAACTTAAAAGCCATATTGATAATATAAATAAGAAAAAACACAGTAGACTATAGCAGACGGCAACAAGTTTTTCGGAAAGAAACTCAAAATGTCGTCACGTTGAAGTAGGGAAAGCGCGTACCCACGATAAAACGTTCCGATAAATTTTATCGTCTGATCGGCCACGACAATATCGCTATCGTATCGGCTAGTGAAAAAGCGCCCGGCTTCGTATGTGTATTTTGGGTACCGATATCGTGCCGCTGAAATCGTATACGATTTATCGGTGTCGTGTCGTTAAATGTAAAAGCGGCCTTACTCTTGACGGCCAATGCTGAGTGGTACCCAGACACAAGCCAAGAATCAAGCTATTTAGTTGGGCTAAAGAGTCGAGGAGGAGGAAGAGTCGAGAGAAGAGGAGGTCCATTGATTTTTACAAACAACAGACTAGAAACTGTTGTAATATTCAGTGATGATCTCAATGGTGTGATAATGAGGACCACGGAGTACAGAAAAAGGTGGAGGTGCTATGAAGCCCGAAACCGGTTTGCAATGTGAAGTAAGCAATCGCTCAAAAAGTAGGAACGGCATGGTATTTGGCGCTTTTCCAAATCAAAACTTGTCTGCAACTTTCATTGGAATTAGTTCTCGTTTTCTTTCTGTCAGTTAAAAACTGAAATGACAAATACTTTGTTGAAAGTTATTTTTACTTTTAAATATAATAAATCGGGAAAAAATATACTTATTACATCGAAGGC
Source organism: Troglohyphantes excavatus (assembly GCA_963932185.1). NCBI lineage: Eukaryota > Metazoa > Arthropoda > Arachnida > Araneae > Linyphiidae > Troglohyphantes > Troglohyphantes excavatus. Next base: position 21,344,819 of record OZ010678.1, read on the forward strand.
TCTAACATTCGGTTGGAAACCCGATTTCCAACCAAAAACTGTTAAAATTAACGATTGAATTGTGCCCAAAACAGTCCACTCTCCTAAACCCAAGTGGAAACCTACCTTAAAATCAAAAACCCGAATTAATATCCGTAGAGACGCCGAAGACCCACCTAATGTAGATGTGATTGTACAATGTGAAAAAGCTCCAGTAAATTATACAGAAATATTTGAACCCTTGCCAGAAACAAATTCTGCCATGCGCCATCGAAATTTTTGGCAGGACATGGGTGTCGAATTTATTGTGAAAATGAAAAATCAGTGTCAACGAATCGTAACAAGACGATGACGTTTTACTTTACGATACCAACGACTCTTTGGAGATGGATGTTGAGAAACCATCCTCTCCAAATGAAAGTTTCTAATCTTAATAATCTATTTTCACTTAAAAAAAAAACTTTTTAAAATGGTATAATATCGAGTTACCTATTTTAACCACGGAGTATAGAAAAAGAATGCAATACTATTTTTTGGCGATAACTTATATTATAATTTAACTAACTTATGAAGGGAAACATTGGAATCCTTTAAAAATCCGGACCTCGAACTGCATCCCACAACTGCACAAATAGTCATTTTTTAAGTTTTAGAAGTTAAGTTTTCTTAAATTGAAAATAATGCATCTCGTAGAAAATTCACTGCAAACTAGGTTTGTTTGTTCCTAGTTTGGGTTTGCTAGGTTACTTCTCATAAAATCTCGCCAAATCATCTCAACCTTTTTCTTTACTCTGTGATGAGGACCATCTGTGAGAAACCTTGTTCACATTCACTCGACGATATAGCCATCAAATTGAAAGTTATTACTTGAAGTGACCAGGCCCACTCACTAACAACAGAGTAATATATAATTACATAAATATTTTTAACTAGCAATTTTTTTTCCTAAGAGAGGTACAGGAACGCCGTTAAGCGCATTCCGCCTTCTGAATTGGGCAAGACATTTTGTTGACTTGAAGCCAATTGAGGGGGTAACAACTGAACCCCATTTTCATCGCTATCGCTATATTTCGTGTTAAAATTGGTCAACGTGTGTTGCATTTGTCTGAGTTTTTTCTATTTTCTTTTGAAACACATTTTAAATGCAATCTGCTAGAAAGCACGGAGTAAAGAAGAAGGTGGAGGTGCGATCAAATCTAAAACCGGTTTGCAATGCGAAGTAAGCAAAAGTAGGAACTGGCGAAGTATTTGGCGCTATTCCAAAGCACTACTTTGTACCAGTACTTGACGATAATTTTATTTTATAATTTAATTTACTTATGAAGTGGAAATAATAGCATCCTTTATCGATTTGAAACTTGTACTGCATCTCACAACTGCACAAATAGTCATTTTTTAAGTTTTAGCATGCGTTTTCTTAATTTGAAAATAATGCATCCCTCGTAGAAAAATCACTGCAAACTAGGTTTGTTTGTGCCTAGTTTGGGGTTGCTAACTTACGTCTCTTGAAAACTAGCCAAATCATCTCCACCTTTTTCTTTACTCGCTGGCTAGAAAGTCATTTGCAAGTCAAAGTCGAAGTGGTTAAAAAGCAAGAGCAAAAACTATTTGTTTGGTAACATAAAAATTAATTCTATAAGAAGAAAATATAATATTTATATACATTTAATATTTCTACAATGCTATCGCAATGAAAAAACACCACTAAATTACTTTAAACAAACAATTTTGGGTACAGTATGGCTGCTTCCACATTGGCTTCAACGCACCCATAGAGGAAACAAGTTTTGAGCCTTCCAGAGGCTATAGTTAGAGTTCAGTGGCATCGCCTTATCTTGCGCCACAATACGCAACTTCCCAACCAACCGGATTTAGCTGCTCCCACATTTGCATATATAAACGAGAATTAATGTATTAAGTATATGGATGATATGATTATTAATTAAAAAAGATTTATTTGGAAAATAACTTTACATTAAGTTGTACTTTATGTGTTAATGATATTTTGGTAGGTTTAAATATATTTACCACAATGCAATATGGCAGTTCCATCCGGCTAACCTGTAGTAGCGTCCATGGCGGAAATTTCCTTCATCTATGGTGAAGTACTCAACGGTCCACAGAATGGGATATGGCAGACCCTTCCATTGAGCTGCACGATATTCTTTGTTTAATTTTCCAGCTAGAAAATATGAACGTGGATTTTAATATATATATTTTTTAAATCTTGTGTTTGTAATTTATCATTGCCTCATTAAATTAAGCTATTTATGCTAAAAAAATATCTTTATTCCATTGTATAAATGAAATGACTCATTTAATGTTATTGTCTTTAAGTTCATAAGTAGCAGTCCAATACTAACAAAACAAAAGAATGTTCACTAGCCCCGTTTACACGTCCAACAAAACGAACCGGGTATTAGGGGAAAATATTTCACCCGTTTACACAGCACTTGATAATTTATAGGTATTTAGGAAGTGACGTCACTTCTAACGTCATTTCCTAAAGAGCGGCAAACAGATTGTGTCTGTTTGCACCTGCACGACAGTCTTTGAATACCCGTTCAACTATACTTTGCGAATTCTTTATAAATTTATATTTTCTACATCACGGACAGTTTTGTCAAAACAATGAAAACGCTCCATAACAACTGCTAGTAAATTTCTCTTACATCACACCACTTGTTAGTAGCCATTTTAAAATAAGTAAATAACACGCAAAGGATCATGGGAACCAATCGGTTTTTATCCCTGGTCAAGAGCAGGTGCAATGCCGCAGAGCACCGGCATTTTCCCCCAAGGAGGGAAGATTTCGGAAAATTGCCGGGTTTACCCAATACCACCTTAACTGTGACTCAAGGCCTGCGCACGATGCCGATCAGAAAGCTATGAGTCATCATAGAAAGACCCAGCGCCATTCAACGGCTGAATCGTTACAAATATAAACAAGGTTGTTTTCGAAGCGCGAAAAGTTAATTTTATTTATAATGTGTTTAATTATTTTGCAGTTTTAGGAACGTCTGTTACATCTTTAAGATGTCTTGTGGGTGCTGCTTCTCGTAAATTCAAACAGAATTATGATATCGTTCTAGAACGCGTGACTGTTTTTAAATTCCACGAAAATGTCGGGACGTCAAAAAAAATGGATTAAAGCGATAACTAGAAAGGATTTCATACCTTCTAAGTCTTCTAGGGTATGTTGTATTTTTGTAATTACTTATAAATAACAGATAATTAAAAATGGTTCTTGAAATTTAAATCTATTTCATGGATGTTTACTTCAATATAGTGTGAAGAGTTCATCGTTATGTTCATGCATTACTAATACAGGAATCATTCCACATAATTTATCGGAATTATTTATTTTTTGCAGCTATAAGTTTGGGAGATAAGATAATATTTAATAATGATCTTATTGGTACAGAAACATATAATTTATATTTGGTATCTGTATATTCGTGAATAAACATAAGTGAGTTTTAAGCTTTTCAATTAAAGTTTGTATGAACATATTTTTTTCGAATTATCTTTCTTCATGCCTATCAGTTTTAAAGCAAAATTGGTAATTGCTTGTTTAGAATAGGTCCTGGTGACTTCCAAAACAGTCTCCATTGATCTATAGAAAAAATTATTGTACCTCGCCCAATAATATTTTGCACTTCACAAGTTAACGTTGAAATGAGGGAAAGTCTTTTTATGAGTTGAACCAAAATTGCAACAACCTCTCTATCGAAATTTTTTTGGAGTTGCCGCGCCTGTTAAATTTGTTGCCCAGGTTCATTTAAAAAAGGTTTCAAGTTCATTAAACTAAAATATTTTATCCGAAGATGAATATAAACAAGTATGTGATCTGGAAAGTTACCCATTATTATTTTTTTATTTGTTAAAAGTGTACTAAAAGCAGCAAGAAAAAGAATTGAAAAGGGCGTTACAATTTTGAAAACTGCACCATTAAAAAAATTCCTAAATATGTATTTTATTTCAAATATATTTTTCTTATTTGTAACAAGCTTTAATTTATTTTTTAAAAGGTTTGTGAAGTACACTTCAAAGAAGCTGACTTTGGAAAAGAGACCTGGATTTATGACAGCAAGACTGGCGAGAAAATTACTGCATCTCTATGTTATCCTCGTGTGAAGAAGGACGCAGTGCCTTCTTTGTTTCTTGAATGTCCAGTGTATTTGTCAGTAGCAGAACTACACAGAGAATCAATCACCAAATGAAAAGTAAATTCAGATGTAGAAGGAGTAATTGCAGCAAGCAATTAAACTTAGTTAAGAAGCCAAAGAGTCTGACGACCAAATTCTCATCCTATGCTGAGTTTCAAGGCTGCTTGAAAAACTTTCAAGTTCAAATAATAGAACAGCCCACAAAACCATCTTTCCCACCTTCGCAATTGTGATACGCCTGTGATTGCTACCTCGGTTGTTGCTTTCGAAACACTGGAGCTAAAAGTCTTTTTCAAAACTGGACAACAACATCAACTTTCCAAATAGTATTAACTGTTAAAAGAATTGTCTTCGATTTTAGAAAACTTGCAGACAAATACAACGAACCATATCACACAAAACTTACTTCCACTGCTAGACAAAATCCCTGATAGGTTGGATTCATCTTTTACTATAACATTTATCGAGGAGCAAGTGCATTTGCTTCAAAAGAAAATAGCTTAACGCAGATATTCAACTGAGCTGATGATATTTTCAGCGTTGCTTCATTCAATTTCTCCTCATGCGTACAAGTTCTTGATGAATTCTAGAAATATTACTGCTTCCCATCGCACAACTCTGAGGAGAATTTCATGAAATATGCTGAAATCAGCTTGTAAATTTGTTCAGCGGTAGTTTAATGTGATGTGCACCTGCTTACTTCCACGTTGAAGACTTTACCTGTACGTATTATTTACTTGCTGCTCAATGTGTCATCTTATTACATCTTGTAAAGTATTTTTCTTTTATTTTCATTTTTATATGGCTCTCTACACATACAGAAAAAGGCTTGTGCTAGAATTTATTCTGCTCTTGTCTCGGGTTGGCCTGTTGTAGCACTTAACGGCAGGAACCGACCCACCTTATCTAATATGAGAATCACTACAAACACATACCTTTTTTGCCATATTCTTTGTGAATAATTGCATATATTGTCTTTTTTATATTAATTGCATAACTTTTATGTTTTCAGTCTAAATATGGTCATTTTTAAGCAGTCGATTGACTTCACGACAAATAAGTCATTTTGGCTTTAGGGCCAAGCCATAACAATCGATTTTATTGGAGTTGAGGTTTTCGTGACGGGTCCAACTATCACTGCAAACCCCAACGGTGAATAAACTAGCCTTTGGTTTTTAGAACTGTCAACAACGTTTATTTTATCTGGATGACTTTCCTTCCATTTGATGTACTTCCTACATTTTTTCTTCATGTGGCCCACTTTCTTAAAATAGAAACTTTATAGTACTTAATGAGCCTTTCTTGAAGTATTTACTTGAGACGGATTTTAGCATCTTTTCCTGAGAAACAGCAGGAGTTGCAACTGCTTGTCGCTATAGCTTTAAGAAAGAGAATGCGACAGATATAGCTGACATCGTTGCAAACATAAACTTAATTTAATGTATTTTGTTCTCTCGTATGTGGCAACAAGGTTTTTTTTCGTTTACTTTCTTACCTTTTTTTTAAAATTGTTGTCAGCTTGTAAATATGTTCAGGTGTTGTTTAATGTGATGTAATAATACAATTATTTATCCGGATTTACTATTCGTGCATTCTCCTTCACTTTCACAACATTATCACAATACCTATTTTTTACTTTGACATTTTGGTATGAACTGTGAATTGACAAGTTAATGTGGACAATTTAAATGGTTAAGGCTGAACATTTATTATAAAATGGTTAAATATTTTTATTACTGTTTGGTATTAAAATTAAGCTTTATCTGTGTTATTTTGCAAAGTTTTACCTTTTAATGTGTAATTTATGCTAACTATGTAAATTATATGGATTGATAAAAAAATATTTTTATACCTACATCTAGTGTATTTTTTAAAATACAGTTTATTTTGAATGTAAATTTTATTGAAAAACATTCCTTTTGTTTTCTTTAAAAAAGTTTTAAAATTTTACATATTTTTTAAATTACAAGCAAGCAAGTATAAAGTTATCAAAAAAATATTTAAAGATATAAAAATTAAGGCATGAACATCCAGTTCATTCACTTCTCCGAAAAGTGACTTATTTATAATTTAAGTGAACTGCCCATTCAGCCACTTATTTCAGAGAATTTATATTGTACCAAGTACATTTTTATAAAATGTATAAATTCACATGTTTTTTGAAAGCTCACTTTTAACGAAAATCTAGCAAATATAAAGTTCACAATAAAAGTTTTAATTAAGTAATAAAATATAAGTAAAATTATTTAAATAAATAAATAAAATTAATGCAAAAAGATCCAGTTTATTCAATTCTACCAAAAAGTGACTTGTTTATTATAATTTAAGTAAACATCACATTCAGACACTTATTTCAGATTATTTTAATTGATATTGTACCAAGTAAACTTCTATAAAATGTATAAATTTATAAAACAAGTATTCTTTATTTGCACATATTTTTAATTGAAAGTAAGCGAATATAAAGTTCATAATAAAAGTTGGAACTGAGAAATAAAATTGTAGTGTATTATTTACTTAAATTAGTGAACTTGTGTAATAAAAAATATCATGTTTTTTATTTTGACAAAAAAAAAGTATGTTTATGAGCTAAATAAATAGTCCATTCACTCAAGAATTAAATTGATTTGCATTGTTTCTCAGTTCATGAACATTGATAAAACAAATGAAATAAATAATTTTGGTTTATTAAATAGGTATTGAATTCTAAAAATAGACATTGATCTTTCACCGTTATACACTACGCGAAATGTGCAAGAAAGTAAAATATACTCGAAGTTTGAAAAACGTCCGAAATTTTTTTCGCTAAGTGCCATCGCTTCTTCTTCGATACCGGTCTTAGTGTGATGACTCATCGGAAGCGCGCTCAGGCCTTGAGTCAGTTACGGTGGTGTTGGTTTACCCCAGCTTTTTAAAGACGTGTAAACGGGGCTACTGAGTATGTTTGAAGAAATTTGGTGAGAAAAGTTAGTGTCTGAAGCACAGTTAGTGGTGGAACAAATGTTGTGGAAAACAACAGTAGGAGATCTAACAGTTAGTGTTACCATTTAAGTTTTTTTTATCTCCATGATGGCTTGTATTGTAGATCGGAAAAACGTATCGTGTGCTTTGTTAAGTAGCAGTTTCCCTAGTGGTAACGCAGCAAAATTGATGCGAACCTCAGATGTTCAAATTCCCCACATTCATAGACGTAGTGTTGAATCGTTCCCTCTTCGTCATCAAGGGGACAATTCTGGTTCCATTGTGATAAGTTGCATTTGCTCGTCCTGTCCCTCGAGATATTCTGGCGACCGTGAGATCTAGTCGTCACAAGAGCAACCCTTACTCAGATGTTTTTGTGGAACCGTAGGTGCGAAGAGCAGTGCACAGCCCCCACCCACGGGCCACGACTAAACGCCTAATTTATATTCATACAAAAAGGTACAGATACATGCCGTCATTGGGTTACAGTGACATAAGAATTTTTTGGTTCTTTTCTTTTATACGGCCTCGTATGCCAACGAGCGAAAATGCGCCAAAGTTGTTTACCTTTGGGATTACCATACACAAAAGATCGCGTTTCAGTTGATTGTTTGATTGAGTGCACTGAGCTAAATAAAACGGGAGAGTAAACTGAACATGCCTTTTTTAGTGTCTTTGCTCAAAATAGTTAAAACACAGTTTCTTTGGAGTTCATTTTGGTATGGGTAATTAGCGACTAGAGCTACACAGTGGGCTATTGGCCAAGGTTCGGGGCCTATATCGAAGGAAAGACCCGGGAACGATGCCTCGTATTATATATTTACTTTCTTCCTGCGACAAGTTTGTTTGGATTATTCAAATTCCCGCGTTTTTCGGAAGAGCATGATCGAACTCCATAGATTAAAGTTTGAATGGGTTGAAAGTGAATGAGTACCAATAAATTTCGTTGACGGTACATGGACGTCATGGAAGTGTATTGATTGTTTCATTATCTTTGTGTCGAACTTCACCTTCGCTATTTCCGCTTATATTGTGATGGGTAGTAATCCAGCGATCACTGACAAAGCTTCCGTTGAGGTGGTTTTGTATGCTATACTTACGAATATCAATAAATATCTTTGGATTTGCGATAGTTTTATTTTTTGCTTTTGACTCCCGTTGTACCAAATTTCACATGCGTATGTTACCATTTATTGTACTGCCTTGGTATTATTTGACCACTTTACCGTTTAACACCTTATGTGGGTCTGGAAATTCGTGAAACTTTATTTAGCCATTTGAGCAATTTGTATCCGAGAGTAGAGAGGTGAGGGATGAAAGTAAGGCCATTATCCCTAGGTATTTGATGGTTTTTGTGTTTTTAAAAGTGTGATTGTGAAGTTTAATAGTGATACACCACTTTTGATCCTTTTTCACAGGGATTATGAGTAGCTGTGTTTTTTGTACACTTATTTGTAAGCCAGAGCTTGTACACCATTTATATAAATTGTGTGGTGTGATTTATTTTGTTTACTATTTTTGCTTTCGATTTCTCTGCAAGAACGAATAAGAAGTCATCTCGCGAATGCCAGTAGCATTACTTCGAGTCTATTGTCTGAGTTTTTGCATGCATGCCATGAGGAGCGTATTAATTAACCAGTATATTAGCCGAGAGTTTGAGCCCTGAGGGACCCCGCTGTTGTAATCTTGGGAAATGGTAGTAGACACTGAATCGTAAGTTACTGTTCTGTCATGAAAGTAGTTCTGAACTAGACCCATTAATTACTGCGAAGGGTTGTATGTGCTGAAAACCTGAATAATGTAATTCCATCTTATTGTCTTGAAAGCATTCTTAATGTCAAAAGAAAGAAGAGCTGTATGATAGTTTTGTTCTTTATTTGATTGTATTTCCTCTTTGAGTTTGACCATGGCATTTAAAACACTCTTTCCCCTTCTGAAACCGAACTGGTATTCGCTGAAAATTTTACTATAGTATACGAAATGCGGTGAGTTATCATTTTGTCAAGAATTTTACTCCAGATGGATAACAGACAAATCGGCCGATATGCTTCACAAGAGGTAGGATTTTCCCCAGGTTTTTGAATAATTACAACCTTTGCTTCCTTCCAACATTTAGGAAACACGTTTTGATGTAGACATTCATTAAAGATATTTAAGGACCAACTTTTGTGTAATTTATAAATGTCTCTAAATATCTCAATTGGAGAGTCATCCTTACCTCGAGATTTTCCACTTTTTATATGAGAAATTGCCCATTTTAGCTCCTTTTCTGTAAATGGAGTATCTTCTTAGTTTCTAAGTGGTAGATGGTAGAAAGGAGCTGATGCAGTGGACTTAAAGTGGTATAGTAATATACTGTTAATAGTATCTGTAAAGGACGTGGTCGTTGTATTTTGCGTTGGTTGAATCGGCGACAACGTGAGCACATTCGGTGTGCCCAAGATCATAGAATTTGAGTTTTTACTGAAAACATTTTCGGTGATGACGGAGTCTAGGAAAGCGTTGAAAGAAGATTTTTTGGCTAGGTTGAGCATTTTCCTGTATAGAGAGTTTTCTTTTTTGTATGTAATTTGGGACCAAAGTGTATGTAATGTTAGTATTTTTTGTGGATTTTTTGCATGTAACTATAATATCTTTTGTTATAATTTCTACCGTTTTGCTGATGTCTGATTAGGACACTTGGTCGTTGTTGTTTGATGCTACAATTTTCTCTAATAGTGAGTTAAACTTTGTGCGATCAAGGTTTATATATGACTAGCAAAAATATTCTATGTATAAGTTTATTTCTGACAAAGAAAGATTGTGCATCTATGATTTCCCTTAAAATGTTATTTTTTATCTTTTGGAGAAATTTGATTTCATAGTTGGAAGCAGTGGACAAGCTGGGGATGCATATGTAAGAACAGGTCTGATACTAGTACTGGTGTAAATGAGTTTCTTTAGTTTAAGTCCTGGTTTTGAAATTCTGCCTATAAGGGGTCTAAGTTTGTGTGTGGCGATATTGCATTTCTTCTTGATGTGTTGAAAGTGGTCTGTCCAAGTAAGATTTTTGTTGATTAAGACAACGAGGTAATTTGCTTTATTAACAAAAGGGATAGGTACACCAAAGAGTTGAATGTGGAATGTTTCTCTGTTGAATTGTTGATTGGTAATCATTAATATGTTAGATTTATTTTGATTGATTGAAATCTTCCAGCGTGCACACCATTTCTCGATGTCCTCTATTTTTTCATTTAGCTTAATGAGTGCAAAGTTGGGGTTCATTGATGTCGGTGCGATTGCGGTGTCATCCGCGTAAAAAGCTGTTAGGATATTGATTTCTTTTGGGTAAACAGGAAAGTCCGCAGTGAAGATAAGATAAAGGACTGGACTGAGAACTGAACCTTGTGGTACACCTGCTTTTATAGTTTTGATAGTAGAGATGCTTTTTTCATATTTGACTCTGAAGTTTCTATCATTTAGATATGAGATTATTAGATGAATAAGATCTGAGGGGAAGTGTTGCTCAATCAATTTAAAAATAAGACCTTTGTGAAAAACCCTATCGAAAGCCTTTGCAACATCGAGCATAAGTATTGCAGTGGCCTGTTTCTTGTGCTTGGCCTGTCCAACAAACTCCAGGATTCGAACAAGTTGTTTGGTGGTGGACTTGCCGGAGACAAAGCCAAACTGCTCTTTGGGTATATGGATCAGGAATGGTTTCATTCTGGCAAGTATGATTTTTTCGAAGACCTTGCTGAGTGATGACAAGATGCTGATGGGTCTATAAGTTGTGGGGAGTGTGGGGTCTTTACCACACTTGGGGAAAAGTATAACAGTGGCATTTTTCCAATTTGATGGATAATAAGAGAATTTAAAACAGGCATTAAAGATTCCTGCAAGAATGTTGATGTAATTGTTCGGTAGAAGTAAAATCATTTTGTTGTTGATGCCATCTGATCCTGGGGCCTTACCTTTCTTGAGTTTTTTTTTATGTAAAAAGCAATTTCTTCTGAGTTTGTAGTTTCGAATTTCCCCGAGTAATGGTTATTGAGCATCCATTGGTCTATGACGTCGTTGATTTTGATTTCTGATTCCGGATCGCTAGGTTCCTTGTTTAACGAGAATTGATCCTCTAAAGCGTTTGCAAAGGCTTCAGCTTTTTCTGATTCTTTATACACTGGGCCTTGCTTGCCCATGATTGGGTTGTTTACCATTTTTGTTCTTCTGAGGTTTTTAGATAGCCTCCAGATGCTGTTGTCTTCAACACAGAGAGCTTCAATTTTGTTCTCCCACAGTTGCCTTTTATTCTCCTTGCATTTCTGCTTAATGATGGCATTGAGTCTATGAACCTCTGTTTTGAAGTTGTTGTCCAAGGTTTTTTGAAATTGTTTCCTAACCCAGTTCCTGAGGGGGATGACTTTTTTAATATGATCTGGAAGCTTGAGGAAGTTATTCTTAATAAGTACTTGCTTTGTGGTAAGTTTTTTGGCATCTGTGATTTGTTCAGTAAAATTCTTCCGTGTATTCTCCACTTCTGAAACGTTTGTATATTCTTCATGGATGAAATCTGTCGATTAAGGGGACTTGGTACCCCAAAAATTATTTTCTATAATTTGATATAAAATTAAATATTTTTGTGATGACTACATGTAAACTATGCAGGAAAGAAGATTTAGAAGAAAAAAAATTTGAAATTTCTTCAAACTTTTTCAAAAATTACATTTTTGTTAAATTTTTCGAAGATTTAAGGCATTTTTCAAAATGCTTCTTTTCCTTCAGATTTAATTTTTTTGCATCGAATTTTTTTTGTAAGATGTATTGATTCATGCTTAATAACTTTAGGGATCGGATTTTGCATAAGTATTTTAGTTTAGGAGAAAAAAAAATTAGTGAAAAATCGGCCATTTTTGTCCTAAAAACTCTAATTCCTAAACATTTTATTTTTTTAAATAAATTGTTTTTAATATTTTTCTAATTCCATCCCTAATTCTATTCAATATACTCTTGTGTACATGTTAAAAAAAAATTCACGATAATTCATGCATATTTGTTTGAATTTTAGTATTTTAAGTAAGTGTATGTTCACGAAAACAGAAAACTGAGATAAATGCATTTAAAGATTTCAGTATGTAAATTTTTTTATTATAAATGTCCCAATTAACTCAAATATTTTTTCACATAAATAACGAATATATATCCTACAAATTATGTAAAATTAATGACAAATAATAATTATTTTATTTTGCTGCAACCTTAAATAAAAATGTCACTTTCAGTATTCGATGCATGTAAAATTTCGAAAAACACAATAAAATAATTCACTGTCAAGCAAATTTTTATTCTTGTAATACATTTTTAGCAAACCCCTAACTACTGAACATTATGAAACAAAAATTGACTCCAGATATTTATATAATTTGCTTTATTGTTGAGTGTAATGCAGGGAAAACTGAAATTTTTTTAGTGGTTTTATACATGACACTCACTGTAAAATTAAAGCACCCTGCAGCATAAGTAACTCCTTATTTATTCTTAAATTACTTTTTCTCTTTATGCATTGCAATATTTACAAGTTTGAGTGCAAAATCCCTGATAAGGCGGCGTATTGTAAAATAAGAGATTTTGCAGTACACCGCCTTTTCCTCTATTGTCTTTTGGGCAAATCAATTCACACACAGAGTTTCAGTAAATTAATTTCTCGTCTGATTCTAAAGATTTTTAAGACTTTTTCATAGTATGTATAATTTTAAGTTGTATTCACATACAAAATTTGACAAAAAAACACTGACTCCGTTTTCTTTACAAATGTATCTATGGGATACCTGGACTAGATGATGATGTGTACAATTTCGTTGGCATTTTGCGTTTGGCAGGTAACACATCTTTATAACAGTCCTGTAGAAGCAATCCTTTGATACATTGACATTATTATGCTTAGATGTACCCATTTTTACATTCGGTTTATGACTTTCTCTATGTAACACATTGGATAAGCAGTGAAGAAAACGTCCATAATATGATTAATATTTATTCAATCGTTTTGAAACTTTGGGAAAACATGCTAGAAGGTTGAAGCGTTATTTTAAACCAATAAAAAAAATTGACCTTTTCATCGATTTTGGGGTACCGAGTCCTCTTAAAATATCTTGAAAGAGGTCCCAGTCGGTTTTATCGACACATTTGTTATCCTAATTCGTGTTAATGCCGGCTATAGCAATAACTAGCATATGGTCTGAAGACAGCTGGTTGACGATGTCAAGTCCCATGTGGATGCTTGTGTTTGTTAGAAAGACATCAAGTATATCCGGTTTGAAATGATATTAGGTGAGTAGAAGGTGGGTTGATGGGGTGCGATAATTCTAATTTTGTCTTTGCCCAGGTATTTTTTGATGACTTTTCCGTTACTATTAGTTATTCTGCATCCCCATACAGAGTGTTTACTGTTAAGATCTTCACCTAGGATTGTGAGGGTGTTTTTAGGTATTAGTTGTTGTATGTTAGCCAAGCTGATTTTGTATTGTGGGGGTTATACACAGCAGAAAAATTAATAGTTTTGTTGTTGATAAATTCAACGATGATGTTGGTTCCCTCGTGGCCATTATTATTGTCTGTACAAAACAGTCAGGCCTTGAAGGTTCTTTTGATGAATATAGCTGTGCCTCCTCCTTTTCTTCTGAGTCTGTCTGTGCGAAAGGTGTTGTAATTACAGATGTTTAGTTTATTGGCTGGCTTAGCATGTGTCTCTGTAATCAAGCAGATATCTATATTATATTCCGTGAAGAAGTCCTTAAGTTCGTCGATTTTATTTGTGATCCGGTTTGCATTCCAAAGCATAATCTTGATTGGTTTGTAGTCAACATGTTTATCGAATATTAAGCTGTTTTGTTATCTGAGTTGTATTCTGTTTTTGAATAATAGTTCCATTATTTCTCAGTTCTTCAATAAGTTCTCTGAGTTCAGACATAGTATTTCTGATTTCGTATACCATGTCGCGCAATTCCGATGTATAGTCTATTGCGTTCTCTTCAAAGTTGGTTGGATATGTTTCCTTTGGGATGTTGCTAGTAAATGTCCTATTTTCGTAAATACCCTGTGGTGCATTTTGTCTAGTATGGGGTATGGAATTTCTTTAATTGTAATATTTGGGTATTTAGAGCACTTTGTGTAGTTTGCGGTGTGATCCCCAGTGCATTTTACACACTTTGGAGGATGTCTGCAGCTAACGGCCGCATGAAAAAACTGTTGGCAACTATGGCCATTGGGATACTCTATTGTTCCTTCCTTTGTAGGATTCTACGAAGATCTTGAGGTTTAGTAGAATAGTTAAGTTGAAAATGTCCTTATTGTGTTCGTTTTTTGTTAATGTAACAAGGAAAAGAGGAAGTTTATTCACCTCGTTATTTTTGCGATTTGTGAGTTGTGCAATTTTATTGGGATGGAATCCCTCCTCCGCTAGTCCGTTGAAAATTTCTTCTGTTTCCATGTCCCTAGGGATACTTCGAAGGACAACTTTGAATTATTTATCCGAGGGCAGGACAAAAAAGAATTGTAGGATACGTTGAGTTTTTCGAATAATTTAGAGATTTTTCTTTGTACGTTTTCATCGTCCGCTATGACATTTGTTCTCCGTAGTCGGATGTCTAATACCTTCATCACGTATGTAAGTACCTTTTTCTTCAATAAAGATAAAGGCTTGAAAATATAGATATTAATTATATATAAAAAGTCAACAATACATACGTTCATGACTAATAAAAATATGAGAGCAGTAAAAGCTCCTAAAAAAATAATCAATTACATTTTGTAATGAAAGAATAAGCTGCAGCCAACAACGAACTAGAACCGTTAAGTAACGATTGTCAAAACCAATTCCGAAGTACCGGGCTCGTAATTTTGGGAATTTTTAGAAAGATGGTACCTAGGGCCGAAGGCCCTTTAACCCAACTCATTTGTAATTGACATGAATTGATCATAGTTAAAAGTTTCATTGAGTGGACGTCACAAGCACAACACAGACACAAAACACGAAAACGTACGTCAAAATCCACTTCACGATTCCCTTGAACCGTCAGACGAGGGAGGAAGGCTAGGAAAGGTACTAAAGTAAAGTCCTGAAAGCAGGGCACCGAAATGGAGTCGAGAGAGCACATGAGTTCCGAGGAGCATCTTGATTGGGCAGAAATAAGTTTGCTTCATCCTCATTGGAGGGGAGAAAAATTGGCCAAAAATGAAAGGAGTCCGCCATATCGCTCCGCGAGCGGAGTAACATGGCATGAGTACTTGGGTTTAGAGTCACATTTAGATGAGGAGAGTTCCTATTGGCTGAAGATTGAGGCTGCCTCCACCTGATTGTAGGGGAGGGTTAGCATGGAATGCAGACAGACTGGCGCCCTTTCAGTCCTGATGAGGGTGCGACCAGTGCCTGTGCACATTATTTGAAGAGATAGCGTAGTTGGTGGGCGGGGCCCAGTTCACATTGATGAGTGTGCATCGGTGCATCCGCACCGTGCAGTTCTTTGATAGGTGGAAGGAGTTAAGCTTGAGTCGATGATTCTTCGTTGAAGAAGTCATTTAGCACTTTGAGTTTGCCAGCGACGTTGCTTTGCTCTTTGAATGCGTTGGTAAGGAAGGAGATTCCAGCATCGAAACGAAACATATTTTTAAGTTCTTTTAAGAGCTCCAAAAAAGGCACATATTCATTAAGTACTTGATTTTGGGTTTGCTCTTTGGGAACCGAAACAGCTTTGTTTTGAACACAGTTGCAGGGTGAAACTCTATGCTGTACATTTGCATTTTGAGTATTTTTCTGCGCTGGTTTAGGCTTGCTTTGATTGTTTTTAGGCTTATTTTGGTTATCTTTAAGTTTCGGGTACTTTGGGCATTGACGCCAAGACGCCACATGTCCCTCCGTACCACAGTTGATACAGGTTGGGTTGTCCATCCATTTAATAGAGCACTCTCTCGTTTCGTGGTCCTTACCACATTTAAGACAGCGTGCTTGGAAATTACAATGAATAGAGGTGTGCCCGAAATTATTGCATTTATAACATTGGGGCACCGCTCTTTTATTACGGTAATTTTCGCATTTAATAGACATGAAACAAATGCGATCAACATTAAAAAAATTTTCATTTTCAGAATTTTTTGGGAGTTCAACAAGAAAAATTCCGAGGAGTTTTCTTGATGGACGTTTTTTAAATTGAGTAACTTTCAGAATATCAAAATTCATATCAATAAGTTCATTACGGACATCCTCTGGCGAGAAATCCGGAGCAAGTCCCTTATTGATAACTTTTAGTGGCAGTTCAGATTTAGGTGAATAAGTGAAAAATTCACAACTTTTAATTTTAAGGTAATCAGTTAATTTAGTGTACTCACTTGCATTTGGTGCTTGAATTTTGATGAGATCACCCGCATTCTCGCACAACAGTGTGTTATCCAAAAGTTTGTTTACTTCCTTGAGGTGGGACAAAGTGTCTTTATTAGGTTTGATGAGAATGGGTGGAGGTGGGAGAGGTACCTGGCACTCCTCTACTCCAGTGTCCATAAGTGTATCCTGGGTGTTCTGTGAACATATTGATGGTTCCACTGCGGGTTCCAGTTCAATTTCCTTGGGCTTTGCATCCGACTTGTCCTCCACAAGGGGTGGGTTTGTCAGATGCTTGCTTTTATTATCATTATCATACAAATGAGGGTTGTTGATTTTGTCTCTTGCAATAGCTTGTATCTTTGAAGATTTCAGAGACAACTTCATGATGGCTGATGGTGTCCTTCTTTACCTCCACGAAGGGTGGCTCAGTCGGGCACGGCTTATTGCTTGCCTTGGTTTTTGCTTTCGATTTTGAAGACTTGAATTTCTTCTTTTCATGACGAAGAAGCGATGGGTGGCTTTCCTTGAAGGGTGGATCGATGACATCCTTTCCCAACTCTGGCCATTCATCATGTATTTCATTCATTTTTTGAGTAAAAAGAACTAAATAAGCGGAGCAGATCGGCAACCTGGCCGTCGCGGGCTCGCGCTGCAATCGGAATGGGGGGTACCGGGCTCGTGATATGCCCGCTGTTATAAACCGTCAATTGCCTATGACGTAACAAAAGAAATCACTTCACATCTAAGATTGTATGAGATTAGCGGAAATATTTGACATCGCTGAGATCAAGATTGAAAGAGTTTGGTTTGATTGAACTTAGGTTCGAAAGATCCGAAAACGTGATCGATGTCTAACAACATTAAAAAATTATCCCCCTGTATTTTGATTTTATATTTGGAAATACCCTCCTCATTGAGAATTTTGGTAATTCCTCTGTTGGTTGTACTTATTATCCCTAACTATGATGGGTGTCACCTTTTTGTTGGTATGGTAGACACTTTGTGATTGATTGGCAATGTTTTGTTGAGAGTTGTTGACCTGTCTCATTAACTGCACTAGAATATGATTTATAAGTAGGAACAGCCCTGCCAAAAGTGTTGGGTGTTCTAGGGAATGCTGGGGGTTGCTTTGGTTTAACCCCAGTTTTCTTGGCTTGGGTCCGCTCATGTTCCAGTTCGTATTCGGAATCTTCAGAATCTTTTTTGGACACATTAGGGCCGGATTGTACATTTTTGATTGTTATTAATTCCCCATTGACTCCTGTTGGCAGAGCATTTCCAGTTCCAGTCTCCTCCGGTGCAGAGTCTTCTAGTGAGAAGGAATATCCTACGGGTTTATTTATCTGATTGTTGTCAATGGATAACTTTCCTGAAAAAGCTGAAGGTAGTTTTGCATTTTCAGTAACACCCTTGGATGGCCCTACAGCAATGATACATGGATCTCCAAGATTAGCTCTAGTATTTGTAGTCCCTGGTTCTTCATTTGATATGATAATGTCTGTATTGATTTTCGTTTTATCGCTACAGCTTCTTCCTAAGGACCTAACATTACTGTTCTTGAGTGACCCATATTGAGAGGTCTTGATAGTGGATTTTCTGAAGTTGTATGTAAAGTTCCCCGGAGTCTTGTATTCTTCTACTGGATACTAATCGTTGGCATTTTCGTCTTCATAAAGGACTTCAAATCTGTTTTTAACATCAAACGCAAGTAAACTCGTTATGCTTTCATCAGATGATTGATTCTCATCCCCCGTTTGTTCCTTGAGTTTACTGCCATTATCTGAGTTTGATCTTGATCTGCAGCTATTCCTGCGTTTACCTTTGTTTCTCTTCTTTTTGACCACTGAGGCATAACTAGCCAAAACAGAGTCTGATTCCGTGCAATGCGGTTGGTTGTCATTGAGCTCCTGACTGGAGTTGCTAACAACTTTCCCATTTCCTAAAACTTTCTCTAGCTCTGGGTCCCAATTTTGGTTGGGAATCTGAGTATTTGACCCCACCGAGTCTTCTATAACGTTAGCATCTCTACTTCCCGCTATGTCCTTAAGAGTTCTCATAAATTTTCCGCTAACAATGCTAAAGGTCTCTGCATCTATTCTAGAATTCTCGTCTATAATTCTATCAAGAATCCGAGCAATGCAATCAAACGAGGATCTAAGATTCTCCTCCATAATAGTCTTTAGTCAATAGTATCTAGTCAATTTCATATTCCGATTCCTACTCTTAAAGTTAAAATGTCTATCAGTTGATATTTTAATCAACAAAACATTAATTTTAAATTAATTCAGTTCAAGAAAACCTAGTTAAATTTAATACTCAATTCAAGAGAAAATTATTCAGTATTTAAATTAGGCAATTCAAAATTTCAAAACAATTCACTCTCAAAAAAACTGAATTCACTCTAATTTCTCAAAAAAACTCAAAATGCAACAATTTTAAGAAATTGATTTAAATTTAAACACTATGTGAGAGCAATATCAAAATTCAGAAAATCCCTATTGGGCAAAAAATCGCAAAAAAGTTAACTTCCTATTGAAAACATTCACAAAAATCGTAAACATAATAGCCCTATAACAGTTGATAGAAACCGTAATCTTCCCAATGTTAATCCTACCTGACCACGTATAGAAATTGACCCAATGCTCGCACTCGTGGAAAGTCAACAGTCTTGAAATAGGCAAGGTGGGCCCCGAGCATGCGCACTCCAAACCTACACCTACTCGGTTCTAATCCCTGCGCTTCCAAGAAATGAATCTTCTAGTTTCAAAACCAGATAGATCCAAAAAAAATTATTTATATTTTTTACAAGGTCTCAATACCCTACATCATCTTGCAAAGCAGTATTGACCAAAAGTATCTGATTCGCAGCCTAAAGATGCAATCAAAAGTGATGGGTTTGGATCCAAAAGTATGCGCCTTCATTCGTTTTTGGCGTCTCCACTAAAATTTATGAAAGTGAATCTATCTGGTTTCGAAAATAGAGGATTAATTTGTCCGTTCCTATACTAAATTTTATTTTAAAAAAATCTTGCGTTTTGTAACACGCCTTTTTTAATAATCATTTCATATTTAATTATATTTTTTTAATAATTATTTTTATTCGAAACATATAGTATTTGGAAATTTGACTTGATTGCTTTTACCCACAAATTCCAACCTACTATATCTATCTACAAAATATCAATATAATTTTTATGTTATCTAAGAGAAAGCTACAATGTTCAATATTTTTTTTAACCTAATAGGCTTTTCGCATGATTTATCAATCACTCTTAAACTAGTGGTCGTAAACGAGTTTTACTGTAATAATTTTCTGTAAAACAAAAAGATAAAATTCAATCATTAAGTAAAATCTTACCATCCTCTCCAAATCCTGGCTTTCCTTGCTGCCATTGCCATGAAAATCGTTCGTTGAAATTTATTGTCTCGTTTAGTTGTCTTTCCGGTATACCTGTGGAAATTTTTATGTATTAAATATGTATGGATACAGATTTCCCATGACATTTTCGTTCATTTTGAGATATTTGATGAAAATTTAATTCCATTGAAGAAATCCCAAGTCGAATCTGATAGAATGACGTAAAAGCCAGCAGCCATCTTGGTAAGAAAAAAAATATTTGCTCATTATACGTTTTTTCAGCCGCTTCCTAATTACAAATGGTGTTCTTTTATGAGCCAAATTGATTTATATTCTTTAATTTAATTGCAGGGGTCTAATCCGTCATGGCCTTGTGCTTTCTTGGATTTCTGCCAAACAATAGCATTTACATTTATGCCGAGTATTATCATAAGAGGAGAGACAGGAATGCTCACAGTTTCAAACATTTCTTACAACATACAACAAGAAGTTGCATGCAATTTGTCCTTCAATAATTAAACCTGTTTCACCCTTACCGAGCAGGATCAATAACTCCTTACGAGAGTAGACAATGCCTTTTCACTCGTCGTCTGACGTCATCATAAAAAGTGATAGAAACCGGTTTTTGTCTTCTTTCGGCCAATGAACGACGACGACAGAAGAAAAGAACCGGTTTCGATCACTTCTTATGATGACGTTGTACGACGAGTGAAAAGGGTCCATTCTGTTTAGGTGACGTTGGTAGGACTGAGGAGGTCGTGCTGGTTTCGTCTGCTCATTGGTCATAACTATATGAACCCGTGTATTTTCTGCTGGCAGAAGACGGACCCACCTGCGACATGTGCAATTAAGAGTTCGACACATTTTAGTAGACTGCCCAGCCTTTACACTGAGTATACTTTTTAATTTCAACAATTTAAATCCTACTATTCAACACATTTTGTCCTGTCCTATAGCCACCAATTATTTTATTTTTTAAACCTTTAAATTGGTTTTTATTCTCAAACTTAATAATTTTTTTATATAATAATTTTATAACGAAATAATTTTATACTGATTTAACTTGTGCACCGCGGAACCTAGTGTTTGGCGCAGCATAGTTTTATCTGTTCTTGTGCCACTAAACCCAACCAACCACTGTTTCAACTATTGGGAGATTTATCTTTAGAAAAGTGATGTTTAATCCAATTTTTTAGTCTTAAAGTGCCCTACATACACTCCGACGGTCAAGTGGTTGGGTCTGGCGAAACATCCTACTACTAACTTTCTTTCCTTCTATATCATTTAAGCTGATTTCTTTCTTCTGTAATTATCACTGAACATAGAGCTACACCTATTTTCAGGTGTTTATGTATGTAGGATCTCTTATGAAAGCTACTACGTAACACAAGCACTTTCTCTACATTAGTCGGGGGGGGGGGGGGGGGGTCGAGAATCCCAGTTTGGTCGGACATGTGTATGAAAGGGCTTTACAACAACAGTCGTGTTGGTGTGTGTGTGTGTAGTGGCCTTAACGGTAACACCGTGTAGAACTAAATCTCTATTATCTTTTAGAATCATATAGAACTCAAGATTCGTGTGTTTGGTGCAGCATGGCCCATATATATATATATATACCCCCTGTATTCAAATCCCGAGCCCCTTTGTAAAACCCCTCTTAATATTCCGTAACATCTATCCCTTAAAATAACCAAGTACAATTTGCGCCTTTTCCCTCTTGTTCCTAAAACTCTTTTTCCCAAAACAAATCTCTTCGTTCTCATTATTTCTGCTGAATCTGCAAAGCTCTCTACCCACGCGCATATTTTCTCATTCCCCATCTCTCCGGGATTTCTAAGTTCAACTGCACCCTTTTTCCCTAAAGGATTGCCCCACCCGAACAACGACAATATTTCCGACACGATGATAATTCCCTTTTCCCTCTTCACATCAAGTAATCATGCCTATGTGATGTCACTTCGTGTTTTGTGATCGTCTAGTAAAGGTGTGCTGGCTCTGAGCTAACTCGGCCTGAGACCATGAATTAATATATATATATATATATATATATATATATATATATATATATATATATATATATATATATATATATATATATATATATATACATATATACAAACATTTCATGTTAGTAATATAAAGTAAAATGGAAAAACTTATGTTATATTTACCACGCAGAGTAACATTTATTCCACGTAATCCAACTTTTAGTCCGATTTCTGCTTTAACATGTTCCTTGACAAATGACTTGTACTGGGTCACAGCTTCAACAGATCCATATTCCCATCCGTATCCAAAGTTGCACACTGAAATTAAGAAAGCACATTTAACGCTAAGAATCAGAAACGTTTTTGGCATTAACATTCGGTAAAAACCTGCGGTCTGTGGGGCATTAATGCTTTTTATTGTATTAGGCAAAATCATAAAATATGCAAAATAAAAATATATACTTTTTTACAAGAATATTCAGAAGCTAACAGAAATTAATGAATCCTAACGTGGAAAAAAACCCCACCTATTTAGGCATTTGCATATTTTGTGTTTGTAAAAAATATATAAAACTAATTCCTCATAAATGATACACCAATAAATAATCCAACCGTCCAAATATATGTGTATTCTGCAGTCATTGTGAGAATCTTAATGTTATTAATCACTGATCTCTAACTGTAATTTCTGGATTGGGCAATACAGAAGTGAAGAATCTTTTCAATTCGTTTTGCCTTCGATTCGATTCAGTTCTTCGAGCATGGATCCCTCATAGTAGAGCAAACATCGGGATATTATCTCGCTGACATCAAAGTGAGGTCAACATGTATCGCTACAAACACGTGATAATGACGTCATTCCAGTCATAAAATTTCACTGTTACACATTTCCCAAATCAACAGCCAATCGCGAGTACTTTTTAATTCACAATTTTGAAAAGAAGTCACGTGTTTGTAGCGATTTGGCCTGAGATGTTTGCCTCACGATTATGACATCATATTCTCTCTACTTTTGGCCATTCATGCTCGAAGATTCAGCTTTCATTAGGGAGCGCGAGCGCTGCATGATTAACTGTATCTTTAGTTATCATGGATAACATGTTGGTGTTGAATAAACGTTGTACTTGAGCTGCATAAAGCATTATTGGCGACTGTTTGAGGCTCTATCGGAGCTCCAGTTGCTCAGGCGTTCAGCTACTAATCAGCGGATTGGTGGTTCGAACCGTGCAATGGACTTGACATAGAAAAGTAAAAAAGTAGTGATCTTGCGATCGGAGGGTTGTCAGCTTTGCTACAAAAATACTAGAAAGTCGTCCAGAATATCCAACAAATTATACTGGCGTGTATACGGGACTGGTGCACGATAAATCTGATCGGGGTCCACAGTCCCGACGTCTATTGAAGGAGTTGGCTGCCAGCTCAGGTGTAGTCTTCGTCATAAGACAATGGTTCAAAAATACGAGGCATCGTACCCGGGTCTTTCATTCGAGATTAGCCCCGAACCGTCGCCAATAACCCACAGTGCAGCTCTAGTGCGACCTTAATTAATAAAACCATCTATCTCAAAGAAAAGACCAGGCAACACTGATTCGTAATTTTGAACCAACCAACAACCAGATGACGAAAAAGAAGCTAAGCTGGCAACCAACGCTACCTAACTAGGTGTGAGGACTTTGGGCCACAACGTGTCCCAATCCCCTTTACACTATAGGGTTTATTTTTATTGCACTATAGGAAAGAATCTGACAACCCTCCGATTACCAGATGGTTACATACATGCTGCGAAATATAAAAATAGGTTTTTTTTCAACACTGCTTACGAAACATAGCTTTGCCTCCCATGTTAGAGCCCCAGTTGCTCAGTTGGTAAGGCGTTCAGCTACTAATCAGAGGATTGGTGGTTCGAATCCGTGAAATGGACTTGACATAGAAAAGTAAAAAAGTAGTGATCTTGTGAACGTAGGGTTGCCAGTTTCGCTACAAAATACTAGAAAAGTCGTCCAGAACATCCGTAAAAATTAACGGCGTGTATACGGGACTGGTGCACGATAAATCTGATCGGGGTCCAAAGTCCCGACGTCTATTGAAGGCGTTGGGTGCCAGTTCAGGTGTTTCCTCGTCATCTGACCATGGTTCTAAAATAACGAGGTGCAGGTATGAATGAATGTGCGTGTGAATGTGTATGTGTTCCCGGGTCTTTCCTTCGAGATAGACCCCGAACCGTCGCCAATAGCTCACTGTGCAGCTCTAGTGCGACGTTAATTAACCAAACCGAACCGATGTTAATTTAATACACGTACCGATCACTTGTGTTACTATTGTAGAGTTAAGTTAATAAAAGAAAAATGACGTAGGTGGATAAATAAAATACGTTTATTTAAAAATATATATATATAAATTTAAACTTACCTAAGATCACAGCTCCAATAAAAAGACTGATAGTTACTCGCATGAAGACATAACATCTCTGAAACATAAAATATATTTATCAAAAACAACTACAGTAGAACCGCATTATAACGGACTAATAGGAGCTAAAGGTTGTCCGTTTTAATGAAAGTCCGGTTTATAACAAATAATTCTAATATGGGTGTATTACAACAGGGTGTACTCTACCAGCATCCTTCATTTCGTAGTCCGCCTAATACTTTGGGATGTGGATATAGCCCCTCAAATTATACAACAGAGTGTACAGCCGGGGGAAAAAACGAACCATTCCTGGTTTCTCGGTCACTTTAAAAACCATAACATAATTTTATTCGAGGTGCCTGGGCCCGACAAGGGCTATAAATCTCTTCATCTGAGATGAGATCTGAATGTATGAAACTGAAATTAAATCTGAGAATGTTGTAGACACAAACATTCGCTCGACAGCCACCGCTCACCCAAAAAACCAACCAATCATACCAGGACAAGACACAGGAAATGGACAGGACAACAAAAAAAACCATTCAATCCCTTCCCCCCCCCCCCCCCCCCAAAAAAAAAAAGCCCAAGGGACATGAAAGAAAGCCCAAACACGGAACTGATTTAATGCGGATTTAAACCCTCAATAAGTAAAGTCATCATTAAGAGTATGAATATGTTTAAGTATAGCAGAAGTTATAATTCAAAAGACTGAATGATACCCGCTGGTATGCAGTTGAAATCGAAAATAAAAAGAAATAAACATTTAACATTTGGAGCGAGAGCTATCCAAACAAAGCAGAATTTCCAAAACATAGCGAATTTTAAGTTTTAAAAGGTAAAATTTACCAAAATTTAGAAGTCCAACTTCATCATCTAAAACATAAAAAACTTTTGGTCTAAGTTCAGAATTCTCAAACTCCAGAATTAACATGTGTTGTCAGTACAGGGTGAGGTAAAACCTTGCAAGAGCAACTCCTTGAACATGATTGTTTTCGAGAAAATAAGCTTCATCAGTCCAGTGAAAGACAGTGTCCTTTCCTTCTAGAAAAGAATGATCTTCATCTGAATATAAGTGTTCAGTCCATAGGAATGTGAAAAAGAATGCTATGAGAAAAAAAACCATAATTTCGAAAAGGGGGAAGGGGCAGGGCTATCAAACTCCAGTCTAACCTGCTTGGTTGGTTGGTTAGTTAAGTTTTAGTGGCGCAATGGCCAGTTTAAGCCAAACTGCGCCAAACACACGATTATTAGTTCTTGATTGCGGGGTTTCCAAAGTAACAATTTTAAAAAGTAAAAACGTTGTAAAGGATAAAAATATATTTAGATCAATTGTAAAAAATGACAATTTTGGTAAAAGGTTAAAACAGATGTGAACAAAATAAATAACATGTTTTGTAAAAGAAAGAGTGCAAAAAAGAGCAAAACATAACTATATACATTTTTACAAGTGTTGACCTGCAACGTTATATAAGGATGAGAAACAGTTTAAAAGTAATGCACCTAAAATGAGATTTAAAAAGCCAATCTCATTTAAAAAGGAGAACAAATTCAAATGGGGAACTTCTCCAATTAAATCAGTCAAATTTAAGATGGTGCTTTTAAAATATTTCATGCGCTGTTGGTTAAAAAGAGGACAAACAATTAAAATATGATGAACAGTAAAAACAGATGAGCATGATTGACATGACGGAGGAATTTCGTTTAGGAATAAATGGCGATGAGTGAAGCGAGTATGCCCAATACGACTGACCTGCTTGGTTTTCCCCACTTGGTGATGGGGCCCTATAACAGGTTGCTCAGATTGGGGAGTAAGAATAATAGCGGGAATTTTTGAATGGTGGTAGGAGTTTTGAAAAATTAGGGACTTTGAAATGGAGAAGTTAATTTTCTTTATTTCTCCAGGCTAATATAGCTTCAGAGCAGGCCATAGCCGCAAAGGGTCTGATTCTAGCGTCTTTATTCAGAATCTGGTAAGTAAAAATTTCTCTGAGTTTTTCATCTGTGTCTAGCGTTCTACCATAAAAATTCAAATTTGCTTCAATAACATATTGATGTATTGTGGGTATTTTAAGATCACGATGAATAAGTGCATTTCTGACATAATCAGACTGAACATTGACTATCTCCCTAAGAATTTTATTTTGGAGCTTTTGTAAAATATTGATTTTGTTAATGGTGGCTGTTGCCCAGGCAGGTGATGCATAAATCAGAATGGGCCTAAGAGTACTTGTATATATAAATTTTTTAAGATGCAAACCTAGTATAGAAGATTTTCCAATAAGGGGCCTGAACCTCTGTCTAAACATGCTGCATTTGTTTTTCACATGCTTGAAATGATCCTTCCAGGTAAGTTTAGTATTAATGACAATGCCTAGGTATTTAGCTTTTGTGACATATGGGATCTCTTTGTTGAAAAGCTGAATTTTAAAACTGTCTTTGTCGACTAGTTGTTTGCCGATTAGAAGTATGTTGGATTTTTCTTGGTTAATTTTGATTTTCCATTTGGAGCACCAATTCTCAATATCTACAATTTTTTCTTTGAGCCTCATCAGTGCAAATGTTTGGTTAACAGATGAAGAAGCAATGGCCGCATCGTCAGCGTAAAATGCCGTGAGGATATTGCGTTCTTCAGGGAAGGTAGGAAATTCCGCTGTATATAGTATGGGTCCTAAAACTGATCCCTGGGGTACTCCTGCGTTAATATTTTTAATATGCGAGAATTCTTGTCCGACTTTTGCTCGAAATGTACGATTTTTAAGATATGAAATAAGGAGATGGATAAGATCAGCAGGATTTTTTTTTATAATTAATTTATATATGAGTCCTTGGTGGAATACACTGCCGAACGCTTTAGCAACGTCCTACATCAACAATGCAGTGCATTGGCCTTTGTGTTTGGCCTGGCCAAAGAATTCCAGAATCCTAATGAGCTGTTTGACAGTGGATTTTCCTTCAACAAATCCAAACTGTTGTTCAGGAATATGTCCAAGGTAAGGTTGCATCCTAGATTGAATAATTCTCTCAAATATCTTGCCTAGTTCCTTTTAACGTCAATTATTTTCTTTTTAAACCGAAATTAGTTTCTATTCTCTGATTTAGTCATTTTTTTATGTAATCATTTTATGACGAAACGTCGCCAAATCTGAATGCCTTCTCTTTCAATTAATATAGAACTTCGTTTCCGTTTTCGAAATACGAATCCCAAATCCTTAAGCAGTCTTATGATGGCTCGGACACAGACATTGGGCAAGTCATCATCGTCATTCACAACTTTCATGACCTTGACCGCTGTTGGAATTTCATTTTTTTTTGTAGAACATATGCACACTTCCTCTAATACTTGACACGGTGAAATCGTCATATTTTGTTAATCTTGTGGACTTTTGTGCTTTTAAAGGACATTTTTTTCCTGGAGTTGATAATACGTCCTTAACTTTAAATTCATTCTGCGTACACAGGATGCTATTGATTGAAACGCCAGTTAAATTTGATGTCATGTTTAAAAGTTGGAAACAAGATTTCTGAAAATTTTCCTCTTTTAATTTACGATAAACATTCATCACAATAAGTATTGCGCTACCCTTTTTTATGTATATGAAACATATAGTTTCCTGATGCATTAATATTAGACACATCCATTCGATTTAACAAAGTAAAAATATTATTCAGTTCACACCGAATCAGAAATGGATTTAAAAAACGTAAAGCATATAATAAAAAAAAAATTACGATATCCAAAAGAGAAAACATAAGCCCAGAAGAAAAACAAAAAGAACAAATAAATCAAATGCACGTAACTCGCATTTAGCTTGCAAAATTCAAGGGTTACTTAGACTCAGACGATACGGGGCTTTTTATTTGTTGAAGCTGGAATTACGTAGGCTCTTAATTAAATACGAAAGTACATATAAATATGAAACTAAAAACATTTTAATTAGAGAATTATATGAAGAGCTTTCAAATTCCATTGAAAGTTTTGTTCTTTGTACTGTTGTTTGAGCGTAATTACTATATTGTTTTGGTACTATATTTCTCTGCGGAAGGATCAACTCCTACAGCATAAACGTACACGTTCAACTTAGGTTGTCCCCGACTATAGCAGTAGAATTATTTACATTTCTGCCAGTACTACTGAAGGGCTGAGACCAGTGGCGGCCCGTGGTCAAAAATGTTAGTGCAGCCGAAAACATGTAACTCCCTCGCCCCACCCCCCGCGCCTTTTTCACAACCATACACGAACGGACATTCTTTAAAATTTATTACTCATACCAAAGTTTCCTTTCAACTTTTATGAAAGATAACATGTAAAAATAATAAAAAACACTTACTTATTTTTTGAAAATAAAATCAATCCTCCTATTAAACTTGCGAATCGGTCAATTTTAATATTAATTTAAGAAACAACAACACAGCCCAACACTTACAGAAACAACAACACACGTGCAAACTTATCGAAAACGATTTCCGTTTGGAGAGATTCTTCGAAATTATCGTTTTCCTCCACCCCGCCTCGCCGATTCAGCAATGAACCTGAACCAATCCTTTTATTCGAAATCCCTAGTACAGCTAATTTGAAAAAATCTTTTTGCGCTACGTTTGTGTCGTCACATCCTCCATTTTAGCGTGTTGGGGAAATCATACTACGTAAGGTTGCCATGGCAACGATGCAGCCGATTTCGAACTTCGCTTTTTAGCTGCAATTTTGATTGAATGGAGTTTTTGTTTTTTCTTCTCCTGAATTTGTGCATTACGGAAACACGCTTGCTATTTATCTTAGATTTTTTTTACTTAGAGTTGAAATTTAATCTCCATTTCCAATTCTAATCTTCATTTAAAAAAATTAGTAAAATATATAAATTTAGTTTTAAAATATAATAAAATTAGGTGCAGCCCGGCTGTACTTGCTGTAGTGGGCGAGCCGCCACTGGCTGAGACGCATTTGATTTTTCTCTGACATGAGTCATTTCCTGTTCGATTTCGTATTCAGAGCTTTCCGAGTCAAGGTCCCGTCGCCAATAGCCCACTGTGCAGCTCTAGTGCGACGTTAATTAACAAAACCAAACCGAGTCAAGGTCAGACACGTTCGCCCCAATGAGGTCGCTCTGTTTTGGCATGCATTTTTCAATGTTTCCCGCAGGTAGAACATTGCAATCTCTCAGCTCATGAGGAGCGGAGTCATTCATGCAAAATGTGAACCTGGAGGGAGGACTGGCTTGTTTACCATTAGCAGAAAACCCACCTGAAAACGCAGGAGGAAGGTTGGGTTTTTGTATCTGAGAATATTCCTGTTCCCTTATAGAGGTCTCGCAGGCAACATCAAAATAAAGAGGCTTTCCATTTTTTGCCATTGCTCTTGTCTGCCTGATTTCTTCATTATTATTGATATTTTTATCTGATGTGTTCTTAGATGAAGAATAAGATATCTCTCTGGCTGATTTGTCATTAATGTGTATAGATCTTAATCCAGGATTTTCTGAGATTATATGTTGAAGCGATCTCTTGTAAATAAGGGTACTCTCCATTCGCATCTTCGTTATCATACAACACCTCAAATTTGTTTTTGCTCACAAAATTAGGTAGGCTCAGTATACTTTCGCTAGATGAGCTGTAAGCATTGCCTTCTGATTGTCTTTTATGACCATAACTATTATCATCTGCATATATTCTTTGACTTTTCTTTCGTCCAGATCTTTTCCTCTTTCCCTTGCCATTTGAGGCCATTCTATCCAAAGCAGTGTTTAAAACTGTGTTGTGTTGTTCATTACAACTGGTTTCCTGTTTGGAGTTGCTCGCATCCATCTCGCTACCCGATGCTTTTACCAATTGAGTGTCCCAATTTTGACTAGGCATCTGAGTGACTGACCCTATCGAGTCTTCCAAAGCATTTTCATGCATTCACAGCTATGCTCTTAAAGGTTTTCAAGAAGTTTCCACTAACAATACTAAAACTTGCCGCATTGATTCTAGAATTCTCGTCAACTATTCTATCCAGTATACTAGCTATGTTATCGAACGCGGATCTAATATTCTCATCCATGATTATTGTTCTAAGTAAACTGTATTGGTCAAATTCAAAAACGTATCTCCGAACCAAAATTAAGATTGTCTAACAGAATTTAAGCTATTAAATCGAAAAAATTCTTCAGTTAAATAAATCAGTTCTCTAAAAATTTAACTACATTTCTCAAAATTTAAAACTTAAACAGTAATTTTATTCGGAAGTAAAACAGGTAACTCAAAATTTCCTAATCAATTTGCATTCAACAAATAAAATACAATCAGTATTCACAAAATGCAACTATTTTTAAAAATTATATTAAAACACTAATTTAGACAGAAACAAAATTTAGAAAATCCCTAATTGGCAAAAATCGTTAAAAAAGTTAACTCCCAATTGAAAACATTAAAAAAAAAATCACAAAATTCGCCAATACAAAAGCCCAGCAGACATCAGAAACAACACCGAAATTTCCCCAATGTTAATCCTACCAGTTCACTTACGGTAACTGTCCCAATGCTAATCCTTCCGGAAAATTTTAGACCTAAAAAACGTTAAAAGGTGTCTCAATACACTAAAAATCTCTTAAATAATATACATCCAATTAAGTTTAAGTAAAATTAAAATAAAATACACTAAGAAAGTTGTTTACACGAAGTTACGAGAGCTCCGCAAATTGTAAACAAACCCGTATAATAATACAAAACTTCTAAATTAAGGTATAATGGACTAATCAAAAACTGCCAGAAGTTAGAATAATGCTACAAAACACTTATTAGATGGAATAAATCAACTTTAAACCCCCAGAATTAAATTAAATTCGAAAACACAAAACGCAATCTACCCAATGGGTTAAACTTAATACAGTAGACGCTCGTTTTTACGAACTCGTAGGGAACAACCAAATTGTTCGTAAAATCGAAAGTTCGTAAAATAGAATATCATAAGAAGTAGATAAATTTTATGCTTATTTTTATTAAACTGTCTTCTCTTTATAAATAAAGCATTATTTAGAGATTATATTAGGAAGTAAAATTATATATAGTTATTCTATATAAGAAACAATTGCAAAATAAAATAGTTGAATAAAAAAATAAGTATACCTTTATTGATGAAAAATCAAGCATCAGAATAATCGCTAGTTTTTCTGTTTTAAAACATTTTGGAAAATACATGTTTTTATTTTATCGATGTCTGAAAGCATTTCACTATTGTCCTCCTCAAAAGAGGCATAGTCTTGATAACCATTCAGTTTCCTAAAGCTCAAACCGTGTTTGGATTTAAATTTTTGCAGCCAACTGTCCGTCGGAAAGTTCCAATTGCGGCCCATGGCAACCTTTTGTCTGGGCGATAAACAATTGTTTTCTTCTTTGAGAATATGGTAAACCTGGCTACCTTCGGCCGCAATTGGGCTATTGCCCCGTCCGTTGCATTGAAGTCTTTGATGTTGAGCTTTAAAACAAAGCAGTTCAATTGTTCTTTAAGCGTACATTACATTAATCGGAATGTTCGTTCCTATAATTTTCCTCATTCAAGCAAGCAAAGCTTTTTCCTGTTTGGGATATTTTGCTGCTCTAAAATATATTCGAGAGGGGCACTCTTGCTGGTCTTATTTGCATATCCAACGATTTTTTCTCTTGCTCTTAAAATTATCTATAGACTATTCTTTGGAATTCCATATTTCTTAGAGATTTCCGACTTGCTTAAAATTTTCTCTTCTACTTTTTTTAAAATTTTCTTTTTGCCTCAGCAGATAAACGAGTGCGTTTCTTCAACTGCGACATGACTAAATTTCTTCAACTAAAACTGGCCCAAACTCCCTCTGGACTTACACGAAACTTCAGACATTGAGGGTCCAGATGAAACTAACCAGCTACAAAACATAATCTTATAACAAAGCACCCCTTTCCCCGATCGACATTGACACAATAAGGGAGGGGTTAGGATTGACGTCAAAATGCCACTCTCCAATCACATGCCTGCTACCCACCTACTGTAGTTCTCAATGATTCCAACTTAGTCTATTTCAGAACATCCAGGTTGACCGATTCGTCGTCAGTTTATCTTGCTGAACTCTACGCCGTTCGTCTTGCTTTCACATGGATGGAAAACCACTTAAGTAACGGTGAGAGTTGTAATATTTATTCAGACTGCCAATCAGTTCTTAAAAGCTTATACAGACTAGATGACAATCATCATTGGATTATGGAGATCAAGAGAATAGCCAGGCGCCTGCGACAAAAGCAAGTTTCCTTCCACTTACATTGGATTAAATCACATATAGGTACACTCGGTAATGAAGAAGCTGACACTCTGGCAAAAGAAGCTACAACCTCCTCAACTGTCGATTGTCCTGTCAAATTTACAAGCACACAAGTCAAAAATATGCTTAAAAAAGAAAGTATCTCTGTTTGGCAAAGAAGGTGGGAAAATACATACAAGGGGAGACATACATTCTCCATCTTCCCGTCCGTTTCAACCAGCCGATGTGTATCAAATTTCTACCTTAATCAGTTTCTCACGAGCCATGGCGTTTTCCCTGTCCACCAGGCCAGGCTTTTTCAAGGATGTCCAACGTGTCCGTATGATGATGACGAAGGCTCAATAACACACTACATTTACAACTGTGCAGAGTTTGAACACATTAGATTTAACACCTTCCCACTTAACTTTCCAGCAGTCCCGCTTTCTAAACTTTTACTCACAAAAGAACATATAACTTTCCTGCAGCACATCATAACATCTCTCTTAGACAAGATGGGTATCTAAAGTAAACTTAGCTCTAGGAACTTCAACATTTCGTAGAGGTCACGAACTTTTTGATCCTCAGACAATTAACGTTGCGTAGTTCACTGGATCACCCGGCAGTTATTGGTACGCCAAATGCCCATGATGAGATATGAACGCTACAGAAAGCCTACCTCAACGATTGTGTTTCAATTATCTGCCATGGGTTTTTTGCTATTATTTTTTTTAATTTTTATATCTTTCTTTTATTTATTTACTTATTTATTTTTGCTTTTACATCATTTATGAGGGGAATGTTCCCCATATAGAGAAAATACTTGTATATTGTAACATCTAAAAATTTGTCTTAACCTCTGAGTGTGGTGCTCAAAAAATTATTATTCTGTCAGATAATAAGAAGTACAAAATGTATGAAGAAAATTCTACTGTAAACTCACACAAACTGTAAAATTCTGTAAAGCATGCATATTATGGAAAATAATAAAGTTGGCGTTTGGTGGTGGTTCCGTGGGGGGTGGCTTTGCTCTGCTGGCCGAACCTGCGGTTCCACATACCCGTATATCCTTCGGGAGATGTCGGGTACATACGTCTATACATTACCCACCTACTGTTGTTCCCTGTAATTTTTCTCAGAATGGCCTTGAAATGTTTGTATGTGTTGCTTTGTTACTCCCTAGAGCTTTTAAACTATGTCTGATGTTAGGTAAACGATAGCGAAGTATAAAAATGAGTTAGCAAAAAAGAGATTTTTCAAATTTTAGTTCGTAAATGGGAATTAAAAATAACATTATGCCTATGGGACCTTGTTCGGGACCAGACACTAGTTCGTAAAATCGTGAGTGTTCGTAAATTAGAGGTTCGTAAAAACGAGTGTCTACTGTATACCATTTTGTGAGGGATAAAGTCTACTATACATTGATGTACAAAAATTCGCATCGGGGACTATGTTCATACTCGAATCCGCACCAACTTTAAAATTTTCAATTGCAACACCTACTTTTGATAGCGCATAAATGTTCCCTGCCCTCAAAATAATCTAAATATAAATTTTCGTTAATTTCCTGCATTTATTTGCAGATATATTAGACAATATTATCGATCTTATTTGAGGGGATACCTCCACATTGAACAAAGTATGTATTAGTTGGACTACGAAATGAAGGACGCTGGTAGAAAAGGTTTTTAGAATCAAGATTTTTAACAATGTTTACACCACTTCAATGTGCGCCACATTTTTGCACTTTTAAAAAATCAGTTTTTAAATAAAGAGATGAAGAAGTTTTTAAATATGATGTTGTGGTCCAAAAACCTAACAAACCTTATAATAGCCAATATTCAAGTAATAGTAAAGTAAAGCAGTTTAGGGATGATGAGCGGAAGCAAGTGCCACCCTAATTTTTGAAAATTTAAAGCTAGTTCATTGTTTTCTCGGCTGGTTCATTGTTTGGTTGAATTAACGTCGCTCTAGAGCTGCACAGTGGGATACTGACGACGGTTCGGGGTCTATATCGTAAGAAAGACCCGGGAACGATTATTCGTATTTTTAAAACATGGTCAAGTGACGGAGACAACACCTGAGCAGGCACCCGACGCAACCTCAAAAGACATTGGACTTGGATCAGATTTAACCTGCAACACTCCCGTATACCCACTGGTATATAATAATTTAACATTTTATATCAGCGCGATCTCAGCGCTGTTAATTCGCAAAATTGGCTTCTTTTAACTACTGCTGATTTTAAATTTGTGTATGACCCCTGAAATGATCATTTGGTGCACATTTTAAAATAGCAAAAAAACTAAAAAAAGGAAAATCCCGAAATTTTATATATGCCTAAAAAACGTTTTTCTGAATTCATCACTATCAAAATATAGTATGTTTGCTATTCATAATTTTTTTGAATATTAATAAATTAATTTAAATAAAATTAAAATATAAATATGTAAGTAAATATGACAGTTAGTATATTTTATTTGGGTTGTTTAGAAGTAATACAGATAAAAATATCAGCTCAATAAAATTGTTATTTTGGAGATACGATTTAAAGTTTAAAATATTCATTTAACATTACGAGTTCTAAACTATCGATACTCGTAATTAAAAAATTATTTGACCAAATGACTTTCAAATTGATATCCGACGATAAAATTTATTGTAGATTCTAAATATTGTTTCAAAATTAGGTGTCGCTATAGGAAATTTTAAAGTTTGTGCGGATTTTAATATAAAGATATGCAAATTTTTGGTATATCAATGTGTAGTAGACTTTATTCCTTACCAAATGGTATATTAAATTTAACCCTACAATAAATAGTGGCCGAGAAACCAGGGGTGGTTCGTTTTTTCCCCCGGCTGTACATCAATGAAAGTACAGTAGTCAGCTGTAAAAAGTGTTTATTTATATCTAATAAAAAACTGTGGAATTGGTAAATATGTGTACACTGCATTAATTTTTAGAACAGTAAGGCCATGGTTCGTGTTGATCGCTGGTTCGTGTCAACCAAACAAACAATGAACCAGCCGGGAAAACAATGAGCCAGTTTGAAATATTCTAAAAGTAGGATGGCACTTGCTTTCGCAAGTCACCCCTAACCCGCTTTACTTTGCTATTACTTAATTATTGGCTTTTGTAAGGTTATTGGACACAACATCTAAAATTGATTTTTTAAAAGTGCAAAAATGTTGCACACATTAAAGTGGTTTAAACATTGTTAAAAAAACTTGAAAAAACATGTCTGCAACAAAAATTTATTATTTTGTAACTCGTTATGCGATCAGAAACAATATTAGAACCTACATCCCTCCCGATTATGAGCCAAGCCCTTTATCGTTGGCTTGGGTTCTTTCTAAATTACTTCATAACGAAACTTTAGTAATATACAAGGATAGTGAAGAACATATATATATATATATATAAGGTGTGCTCGTACTCGCGCTGCTTGACGGAAGGCAACTATTTGACGTCATAGTGACGCCTACTTTCGCCTACTGTGGGCGTGTCTAATGCTCTCGTTGAACCAATGGTTTGTGAGGTGCTGCCATCTATTCGTTTATTTGTGAACTATTAAAAAGTGATAAGCTAACTTTATTTAGTTATTTTTACTGCATTTTATGAGTTTAAATTATATTTTAAGGATTGCATTTAGTATGGAAAAATTACAAAAGAGTTGCTTAATAAGTTAAGCATAATAAAATAATATTAGCTGCCACGAGAGCATGTCCATGAATTTTGAAAGAGTAAAATGGGGGTCGGAACCATCATGTCAAAGCATTTGTATTGGACATATTAAATGAGTTACAATTTCAATCAAGTAAAATACGGGGACATAACAAAACAAGGACGGATTAGTAGTGAAGTTACCTGAACACAATTATATACAGATATTTACATTATTTTGCTAATTAAAAATTAAATCACCAGTTGTTACCCAACCGGGATCGAACCTTAGTAGCAATGTTTGAAACACACAGCCAATGAGAATGATCAAAAACCGATAGTAAGGCGGAGCTAAAATGATGTCAAAAGTAAGGCGGAGCTAAAATGACGTCAAATAGTTGCCTTTCCTTGGCCCACTTTCAAAAAGCGAAAAACGAGCGCACCTTCTATATATAGTCTTCACTATCCTTGAGTAATATAAACATATTTATAATCCTCACCTCAATTCCTCGTATTCCTATAATGGCGATGTAGAAAGAAAATGCTATTGCCAAGAACGCGTACACTATTCCATAGACCACTTTGTCTGCTGTGACTGGCCACCTGTTCTCTCCGTAGTACGTAGGCTCACCGTGCTCCCGGAAAGCTTGGAAAACGCCACTTCCCATTTTCACTTATTTCTTTTTGTAGATATGGTTTTATATTAATATTCCTGTAATAAACAATTTAGCTTTAAAAAAATAGTGGGTAAAATACGGGGACATAACAAAACAAGGAGAGATGAGTAGTGAAGCTACCTGAACACAACTATTTACAGATATTTACATTATTTTGCTAATTAAAAATTAAATCACCAGTTGTTACCCAACCGAGGATCGAACCTAAGTAGCAATACTTGAAACACACAGCCAATGAGAATGATCAAAAACCCATAGTTAGGCGGAGCAAAAATGACGTCAAATAGTTGCTTTCCTTGCCCACTTTCAAAAAGCGAAAAACGAGCGCACCTTCTATATATAGTCTTCACTATCCTTGGGTTTAGCCAATATTGTCATTTATTGTGAAGATAACATTGTTTCCATGGATACCGGATATAAATTGTCTCTCGAAGAGATGCATGTTGGCGTAATTGGAAATAAACTGGCAGATCAAGCAGCCAAACTTGCCACAGCATGGCAATTTTTAGTTCCAAAAGGGAAATCGTTGTGAAAAACATTACACAAGTAACTGTTAAACTTAGTTCGATTTTCAGAAGTTAGGCCCAACAATAACTTAAAGTCAGAGGTAGAATCAGAAATGACGTGGAGCAAACGAGTAACTTGATGCTAGGTTGTTGTCTTCAGATTTGTATAGCATAAACCGTTCGGCTAGAATCTTAATAAAAGGCTAAATATTACATTAAATGGGACCATTAAAACTGCCACCATCTTGAAACGAAATAAAAAAAAAATCCTTACACTTATGTTGTTTTTAATGACCTCAAGGAACACATTAATGCAAAATTCGAAGATCGAACAATGCTTTTGGTTGTCAGTGCGTAACAAAAATATTGTTGGAAAGGCACGTGGACAAAACTCCCAAGCATGCGACGTCCAATCAGATGGTCGGAGAAAACTACGCAATTAAGTTCTGATGACGCTGGGGCGTAGCCATCTTGTTAGAAAGAGACTAGAACTGTACCATGAGATGAACGAATAGGAAGTGCCAATCGGCGCACTTGCCGGTAATTCTAAATAATATAATATGTAACCTCTTAAAGTTAATTAAACTTAAATTAGATATACCTGAAGAGTTGGTTTCTTTGAGTATGATTGAATTTTGATTAAACGAGCCTTATGAGATTGCCTGTCGGGTAAGGATAGCAGCATCTGCAATAACCGAGAATAATACCTTCTTGGATACCCTTTACAAATTTACAGAGAGACAGACGAAATGAAGAAACCTCGGTCATTACTTCTGAAATAGTAGACCTCACGTCCAAAAAAAAAAAATATATCTCTACGTATGCATCATTTGGAACATTCATGCCAAATTTGAAGAAAATCAAACAACGCGCTTGGTCCGTGACTGGGTAATAAATAAATTTATGGACAAAATACCGAACGGTCGAGTAAAAATAGTTTCTCGCTGACGTTTGGTCAACTTGCATAGATTTAAAAAATGTGGATTCATTCTATTTTAAACGAAACACCCGAGAACACTGCCTTGTATTTTTTACGAACCATAAAGCTTATTTCGAAGCTTTGGTTAATTGAATACAAGGATAGTGAAGACTATATATAGAAGGTGCGCTCGTTTTTCGCTTTTTGAAAGTGGGCAAGGAAAGCACATTTTTGACGTCATTTTTGCTCCGCCTTACTATCGGTTTTTGATCATTCTCATTGGCTGTGTGTTTCAAGCATTGCTACTTAGGTTCGATCCCCGGTTGGGTAACAACTAGAGATTTAATTTTTAATTAGCAAAATAATATAAATAATTGTGTTTAGGTAGCTTCACTACTAATCCCTCCTTGTTTTGTTATGTCCCCGTATTTTACTTGATTGAAATTGTAACTCATTTAATATGTCCAATACAAATGCATTGACCTGATGTTTCCTACCCCCTTTTACTCTTTCAAAATTCATGGACATGCTCTCGTGGCAGCTAATATTATTTTAATGCGCTTAATTTATTAAGCAAATCTTTTGCAATTTTTCCATACTAAATGCAATCCTAAAATATAATTTAAACTCACAAAATGCAGTAAAAGTAACTAAATAAAGTTAGCTTATCACTTTTTAATAGTTCACAACAAAACGAATAGATGGCAGCACCTCACAAACGAGAGCATTAGACACGCCTACAGAAAGCGCGATGCAGGCGTCACTATGACGTCAAAAATGTGCCTTCCCCGCCTACCGTCAGACAGCACACCTTATATATATATATATATATATATATATATATATATATATATATATATATATATATATATATATATATATATATATATATATATATATATATATATATATATATATATATATATATATATATATATATATATATATATATATATATATATATATATATATATATATATATATATCTTCACTATCCTTGGATTGAATATGTGTCAATAAATGGAATATCTTGATCTTGCCACTATGTGAAATTTAATATTAAATTCAAATGTTATTTTAAATTTGCAATTCGATAATAACTTTCATCATTGACGCAAATTTAACTAATGAATCGCCACTGCCTTCCTTCTTTCGTTCTAACTTCAAAGTACAATTCGGGCCTCCAGTTGCCCAGTGGATAAAGGCGATCAGCTGGTAATCAGAGGATTGCTAGTTCGATCCTATGCGACGGACTCGACAAAGAAAAGTAAAAAAGTAGTGACCTTGGAATCGAAGGGTTACCAGCTTCGTTACAAAAATACTAAAAAGTCGTCTAGAACATACAACAAATTATACTGGCGTGTATACGAGACTGGTGCACGATAAATCTGATCGGAGTCCAATGTTCTGACTCCTTTGAGTTGGCGTCGGGCACCACCTCAGGTGTTGTCCTCGTCATCCGATCATGGTTCAAAAATAAGAGGCATCGTTCCCGGATCTTTCGCTCTAGATATGCCCTGCCAATAGCTCAATGTTCAGCTCTAGTGCGATGTTAGTTATAACCAAACCAAAAGTACGCTGTAAAAAAAAGGTACTTAAAAATGAGTAAATGGACGTACTCGTTTTTCTTTGAGTACAATTGTATCGTAAATGAGCGATGACGTAATCAAATTTAAGTAATCGTACTTTCGAAAAAACGAGCAGTATGGTTAATCGGAAAGTTCCAATTGCGGTCCATAGCAACCTTTTGCCTGGGCGATAAACAATTATCTTCTTCTTAGAGAATATGGTAACCCGTAAGGCCGTAATGTCTCCCTTAAGGCCGTAATTGGGCTATTGCCATTGTTTGTCAATTATCTTAATTCCCATCCTGTTTATAACGTCTTTATGTTCTCTCTGGTCACGGCTCTGATAGTACAGCGGATAAGGCCCTAGACTTCGATGCGGACGACATCAAGTAGACGGATTGGGTTCGATTCCCGGTAAGGCCGGGTTGTAATTATTGAAAGTGTTTTATGTAGGCAATCAACTGCTCTTTACTCATGTTTGAGTACATGTCTTTTTCTAAAATGAAACTTATGCATTCGGAGCTATGATAAGAATCGAATGTCATCAAAAATGAGTACAATTTGAGTTATTTATATAACAACAAAAATGTTTGCATTCATAGAGATCCGATTACTTATTGTTTTAGAAATGTACATACATATAATAAACCTTAACCCCAAACAGAATTTTTTCGCAAAAGTTTTGTATATATAGCTCCAAAAATTTTCAATTCATTACCTGAAGAAATATTATCTATAGAAAATAAAAATATATTTAAAAGAGAGATCAAGAAATATATTCTGAATATTGATGAAGAATACCTATTTAAATCTGTAATATAATTGTATATTGTCAAACAACTTTGAAAATTTGATATAATGTATTTGCTGAAATATGAAATGGATGTTCTGTTGGACTTTCTTGTCATCTTGTCTTTGTTTTTATTTTGAGTTTATCTGTACTTATGAAATATATATTTTATTGTGCATGTATTTTTTAAAATGTATATATTTTATTATGCATGTAGTTTTTAAAATGTATATATTTTATTATGCATATAGTTTTTAAAATGTATATATTTTATTATGCATGTAGTTTTTAAAATGTATATATTTTATTATGCATGTAGTTTTTAAAATGTATATATTTTATTGTGCATGTAGTTTTTAAAATGTATATAATTTATTATGCTTGTAGTTTTTAAAATGTATATATTTTATCGTGCATGTAGTTTTTAAAATGTATATATTTTATTGTGCATGTAGTTTTTAAAATGTATATATTTTATCGTGCATGTAGTTTTTAAAATGTATATATTTTATTGTGCATGTAGTTTTTAAAATGTATATATTTTATTGTGTACGTAGTTTTTAAAATGTATATATTTTATTATGCATATAGTTTTTAAAATGTATATATTTTATTGTGCATGTAGTTTTTAAAATGTATATATTTTATTGTGCATGTAGTTTTTAAAATGTATAAATTTTATTGTGCATGTAGTTTTTAAAATGTATATATTTTATTGTGCATGTAGTTTTTAAAATGTATATATTTTATTGTGCACGTAGTTTTTAAAATGTATATATTTTATTATGCATATAGTTTTTAAAATGTATATATTTTATTCTGCATGTAGTTTTTAAAATGTATATATTTTATTGTGCATGTAGTTTTTAAAATGTATATATTTTATTATGCATATAGTTTTTAAAATGTATATATTTTATTGTGCATGTAGTTTTTAAAATGTATATATTTTATTGTGCATGTAGTTTTTAAAATTTATATATTTTATCGCGCATGTAGTTTTTAAAATGTATATATTTTATCGTGCATGTAGTTT
The DNA here is from genome assembly GCA_963932185.1 of Troglohyphantes excavatus. Classification (NCBI taxonomy): domain Eukaryota; kingdom Metazoa; phylum Arthropoda; class Arachnida; order Araneae; family Linyphiidae; genus Troglohyphantes; species Troglohyphantes excavatus. The sequence goes on from OZ010678.1 coordinate 21,386,435, forward strand.
TTAAAATTTATATATTTTATTGTGCATGTAGTTTTTAAAATTTATATATTTTATCGTGCATGTAGTTTTTAAAATGTATATATTTTATTGTGCATGTAGTTTTTAAAATGTATATATTTTATCGTGCATGTAGTTTTTAAATTGTATATATTTTATTGTGCATGTAGTTTTTAAAATGTATATATTTTATTGTGCATGTAGTTTTTAAAATGTATATATTTTATCGTGCATTTAGTTTTTAAAATGTATATATTTTATTGTGCATGTAGTTTTTAAAATGTATATAATTTATTATGCATGTAGTTTTTAAAATGTATATATTTTATTATGCATGTAGTTTTTAAAATGTATATAATTTATTATGCATGTAGTTTTTAAAATGTATATATTTTATCGTGCATGTAGTTTTTTAAATGTATATATTTTATTATGCATGTAGTTTTTAAAATGTATATATTTTATCGTGCATGTAGTTTTTAAAATGTATATATTTTATTGTGCATGTAGTTTTTAAAATGTATATATTTTATCGTGCACGTAGTTTTTAAAATGTATATATTTTATTGTGCATGTAGTTTTTAAAATGTATATATTTTATTGTGCACGTAGTTTTTAAAATGTATATATTTTATTATGCATATAGTTTTTAAACTGTATATATTTTATTGTGCATGTAGTTTTTAAAATGTATATATTTTATTGTGCCTGTAGTTTTTAAAATGTATATATTTTATTGTGCATGTAGTTTTTAAAATGTATATATTTTATTGTGCATGTAGTTTTTAAAATGTATATATTTTATTGTGCATGTAGTTTTTAAAATGTATATATTTTATCGTGCATGTAGTTTTTAAAATGTATATATTTTATTGTGCATGTAGTTTTTAAAATTTATATATTTTATTGTGCATGTAGTTTTTAAAATTTATATATTTTATTGTGCATGTAGTTTTTAAAATGTATATATTTTATTGTGCATGTAGTTTTTAAAATATTGTATTGTATATGTAGTTTTATTGCGTTGTCTCTGGACGGGCCTTGGGGTCCCTTGACAACATTGTGTGTCTAATAAATTATAATAATAATATAATTACTTATTGTTAAGAACCTATTTTTTACAGTGTGCAATTCGATGACGTTTAAGTTTTCTGCTGGGAATGAGGTTGTGTGATTGGTGAATAAAAGTAATTCTATTCATCAACCCCACAAGAAAAAAAACCTCATTTAACCCTATCAATTTAATTTTGACACCAGGTCGTGTATATATTTACTAGATCCCTCTCTCAAAGACTTCCAGTAAGAAATAGTTTTTTGAACTACTGTTTTAGAACATTCTTAGTTATTTTCTTAACCTTTTGCACTCGTAATTATGATTTAGAAAGTTAGCAAATAACTCGGAATTTTTTTTCATGTTCGATCAAGATGAATTTTTTTGATGGAAATGTGTTTCAATTTAACTAGACGGTTTACCATCCTTAAATCAAAAATTTAAAAATATAACCCCTAAATACACCCCTTGACCTAGGATGGAAATGTAGCCACATAATATTTTATTTTTCAACGTGTCAAAATAATTTATTGAAACTACTAAGAATACTTAAGTATATTACACTACACCGCATTAAAAATCTAAGAAATGTAATAATATAAACAAACTATATAAACAATATTTAGGAGCGGAAAGTAACGCCGGCACCTCCACCATAGCAAATCAACTTAGAAATACTTCGAACAGAAATGTTTTGGTTAAGTTATCACAGTTTGCCCAAATAATTTCTGTTTTCTATAACTAGTAAGAAGTAAGTAACTATAACAAAACTAACTAAAAGACAATAAAAACAACAAAGAAACTACAAACAAGAAACTAAATAAAAAGCACAAAATAAAGAAACAATTACATTTTATAATTCTGTGTTTTTCCTATTTCTATGGCGACATACGAACGCAACGGCACAGATGCGATGTCCCCTGACATACGAGCGCGATGGTAAAACGAGTTATGTCCCCCATACGGGGACATACGAGTGCAAAGGGTTAAAATAATAAAATGTTCATAATAAAATTTCAAGAAGAATTAGCTGACTTTCTTAATGTAAAAAACATGTTTAGTATTCTTGCATTATCAAATACCTAGATAAAAGCTACCCGCATTGTTCCCGGGTCTTTCCTTCGAGATAGGCCCCGAACCGTCGTCAAGTAAATTATAAATCATCACTAACATAAAAAATCGCACTTACCATTCAATTTCAAAGTAGAAACTTCATCTAGAAATTGCTGCGGATTGCACGTTACGCTTGACGATACTCGGCTAAAATATTTGCACTGCGAATTTGGTGTTGTTTCTGAAAGGAAACCGAATTCTACCTTCACAGGAAATAGATGAAAACTTTTTGTTATACCGGAACTTCCTGACACATTCTCGGGTTCTCTGAATGCATGCAAGCTGCATCTCGTCCGTTTAGTCAAATCATTTCCATACTTAAATAATATAATTGTTATACCTTATTTGCATCTGTTACATTAAACTTGTTGATTTTTATATAACTACAATGTAAAAAAAGTGCTTAAAAATAAGTACATACACATACTTCTTTGTTTTCAGTACAATTGCATCGTAAATGAGCGATGACTTACTCAAGTTTAAGAAATCGTACTTTCGCAAAAATGAACAGTGTGATTTAATATTGGTAATCTCAGCTTATTGTTGTCATAGTTATGATCAGTTTTAAACATTTATCTTTGCAACTGGTTTAGTTCGGTTTGTTTAATAAACGTCGCACTAGAGCTGCACAGTGCGCTATTGGTGACGGTTCGGGGCCTATCTCAAAGGAAAGACCCGGGAACGATGCCTCGTATTTTTTGAACCATGGTCAGATGACGAGGACAACACCTGAGCTGGCACCCGACGCAACCTCAATAGGCGTCAGGACATTGGACCCCGATCAGATTTATTGTGCACCAGTCCCGTATACACACCAGTATAGTTTGTTGGATGTTCTGAACGACTTTCTAGTATTTTTGTAGCGAAGCTGGCAACCCTCCGATCGCAAGATCACTACTTTTTTACTTTTCCTTGTCAAGTCCATCGCACGGATTCGAACCACCAATCCTCTGATTAGTAGCTGAACGCCTTTATCCACTGAGCAACTGGGGCTCTCTTATAGAATTACTTTTTATATTGCCGAACAAATCGTTTTTGGTCCTTTTTAACCACTTCGACTTTGACTTGCAAATGACTTACTATTTTAATAGCAGATTGCATTTAAAATGGGTTTCAAAAGAACATAATCGCTCAGCCAAAAGCATACATGTCGTCTTATTTTAACATGAAAAATATACAAAATGTTTAGCGAGGAAAGAGGGGTACACTTGTTACTCCTTCAATTGGCTTCAAGTCAACAACATGTCTTGCCCAATCCAGAAGTTTACAGTTAGCGATCAGTTGTCCACGACCATAAAGCGTGGCCGTCTTGCAAACATTCCGAACACATGAATTACAGAGGGATGAAGGAAGGAAGATCAAAATTCAATAATTTGTTTTGTTACCGTGTACAGCCGCGGAAAAAAAAACGAACAACCGATGATTATTTCGTTAGTTTTTATAGTACAACTTAATATACCATTTTGTAGGGAATAAAGTCTACTACACATTAATATACAAAAAATTTGCAAAGGGGACTATCTTCATATTAAAATCCACACCAACTTTAAAATTTCCAATAGCAACACCCAATTTTGATTCAATATTTAGAATCTACGACAAAATTTATCGTTGAATATCAATTTGCAAGTCATTTGGTTAAGTAGTTTTTTAATTATGAATATCGAAAGTTTAGAACTCGTAATGTTAAATGAATTTCTTAAACTTTTAATTATATCTTTCGAAATAATAATTTTAGTAAGCTGATATTTTTATCTATGTTACTTCTAAACAACCCAAATAAAATACACTAACTTTCATTACTTATATGTATATATTTTTAATTTTATTTAAATTAGGATATTAATATTCATAAAATTTATGAATAGCAACCATGCTATATTTTCATAGTGATGGATTCAGAAAAATGTTTTATATGCATATCTAAAATTTCATTATTTTCCTCTTTGTAGTGTTTGGGCTATATTTAAATGTGCATCAAATGATCATTTAAGGGGTCATACACAAATTTAAAATCTGCAGAACTTAAAAGAAATCTACTAATTTTGAGAATTAAAAGCGCTGTGATCGCGTTGGCATAAAATTCTAAATTCTTATATAAAGGCGAGGGGTATACGGGAGTGGGAGAATGAATGACCACGAGAAAAGAACAACCACGGCTAACGCCAAAACATTTTCTACCAGCGTAATTTATTTCGAAGTCGCACTCATACTTTGTTCACTGTGGAAGTAGCCCCTCAAATAAGATCGATACATATTGTCTAATATCTCTGCATATAAATGTAGGACATTAACGAAAATTTATATTTAGATTATTTTGAGGTCGGGGAACATTTCTGCGCTATCAAATGTAGGTGTTGCTATTGAAAACTTTAAAGTTGGTGCGGATTCGAGTATGAAGATAGTCCCCTATGCAAATTGTTTGTATATCAATGTATAATAAACTTTATTTCCTACAAAATGGTATATTAAGTTTAGCTCTATTGTAAAAACTAACGAAAAAATCATCGGTGGTTCGGTTTTTTTTCCGCGGCTGTACGTATCAATTACTTAGGAAAACTTTCATTTAAAAAGCTGTGTAACTCTAGTGCGACGTTAATTAACAAAACCAAAAACAAACCATTTAAAAAGCATACAACTTAAATAGATAATAATAAAAAATGTATGTAAAGTGTTGACTCATGTAATTTATTTCAGTTGAATTATTTAAAAAACAATTCTTATTTAAATTTTTATATTAAGTAAAGAGGCAAAAAAAAAATGAACGTATACGCAAGTAGACCAATATATGTTTATTGTAAAATGCATGCAATTAATATGTTTGATAGTTCGTAAATTACAGTAGTTGATTTTTCAACTCGGGACTTATAACATTAGCACGCTAGTTTTATATTAGTAGGTTTCAGTCCAGATGTCCAATATGTGCCTTTCACCGGTGCCAGTTCAGTTGCTCTTTATTACTTGAGAATTACCAAATATTCTATACTGAAATGAATAAAAAATAATAAGTATATGTTAAAATTGTCTCGGATATAATAAACTTATGAAAGCTCTTGCTTTTATAAGATCTCCAATTTCATAAGATCTTACTTTCATAAGACCTCCAGTCTTATAAGACCTTCAATGCAACTATCACCGAATAAAATCTTAATTAAAAACGTTAAAGTCACGTAAAGTTCTCCCCTCCCCCAAGGGTGCATGACTTAATAAACGCCCCCCTCCAATACTCACCATTTTATAAGTGTTTTGGCTCCGGCAGCGTTCCCACTTTCTCCTTGATCCAGTCTTTGTAGTAAAAGACTTTGCTGAAAGTGCTTCTCTCATTTGGGCTGCAGGCGCCGTCGCCCGATATGGCTGACGTCACACCCAGCACGTAGTACACGGACGCGAACTTCCAGAATACCGGGGATCCCGAATCACCCTTGAAACAAAACACAATGTCTTAGCATAGGAATAAGGATACGAAAAGATTTTAAATTAAGTGAAAACAAGCAAAATTTCGGGAGTTACTTATTTGAGTTATTAGATCGTTAGATGTAAGTCTTGATAGTGAATATAAATATAATCTAAAAATTTATTGTACAGCCGCGGGAAAAAAAAACGAACCACCGATGATTATTTCGTTAGTTTTTATAGTAGAGCTAAACTTAATATACCATTTTGTAGGGAATAAAGTCTACTACACATTTATATACAAAAAATTTGCATAGGGCACTATCTTCATATTAAAATCCGCACCAACTGTAAAATTTCCAAAAGCAACACCCAATTTTGATTCAATATTTAAAATCTACGACAAAATTTATCGTTGAATATCAATTTGCAAGTCATTTGGTTAAGTAGTTTTTTAATTATGAATATCGAAAGTTTAGAACTCGTAATGTTAAATGAATTTCTTAAACTTTTAATCATATCTTTCGAAATAATAATTTTATTAGGCTGATATTTTTATCTGTGTTACTTCTAAACAACCCAAATAAAATACACTAACATTCATTACTTATATGTATATATTTTTAATTTTATTTAAATTAGGATATTAATATTCATAAAATTTATGAATAGCAACCATGCTATATTTTCATAGTGATGGATTCAGAAAAATGTTTTATATGCATATCTAAAATTTCATGATTTTCCTCTTTGTAGTGTTTGGGCTATATTTAAATGTGCATCAAATGATCATTTAAGAGGTCATACACAAATTTAAAATCTGCAGAACTTAACAGAAATCTACAAATTTTGAGAATTAAAAGCGCTGTGATCGCGTTGGCACAAAATTCTAAATTCTTATATAGAGGCGAAGGGTATACGGGAGTGAGGGAATGAATGACCACGGAAAAACTACCACGGAAAAACAACCACGGCTAACGCCAAAACATTTTCTACCAGCGTACTTTATTTCGAAGTCTCACTCATACTTTGTTCACTGTAAAAGTAGCCCCTCAAATAAGATCGATACATATTGTCTAATATCTCTGCATATAAATGTAGGAAATTAACGAAAATTTATATAGAGATTATTTTGAGGGCGGGGAACATTTCTGCGCTATCAAAAGTAGGTGTTGCTATTGAAAATTTTAAAGTTGGTGCGGATTCGAGTATGAAGATAGTCCCCTATGCAAATTTTTTGTATATCAATGTAAAGTATACTTTATTCCCTACAAAATGGTATATTAAGTTTAGCTCTACTATAAAAACTAACGAAATAATCATCGGTGGTTCGTTTTTTTTTTCCGTGGCTGTACATTTAACTTTAATAATGTGTGTCGTATTCTCAAATTCATACATTCAACTTTCATTCTTCCTTTTAAAATATAAAACGTGGGGCTCTCCACTAGTGGTTCGTGAGATGGTCCGTGAAGCTATTAGACCGTTTTTTCATGCACCGGTAATGGTACCTTTTTTCACACGCCAACAAACTGGAGCCGGTTATTGCGCATTTTTTCCCACCGCGACAAAATTGGAAATTATGCCGGGTAGTAGGTTGTAGCTTTTGGCGAAAAAAGATGTGTGCGGTAGTTAACAAATGTTATCTTGTATATTATACCTAAGAAGGAAGTACCGAAGCGAAATATGTACAAAAAAAAAGCAGTACTGGATACATCCTCTGTTAACTGCGAAGTACACCTTGTATCATTTATGAGGAAATTAAGTGTACACGCCAAAATATAAAGTTCTAATCTGTGTATAAATAATATAGAACTCGTGTAAAGCGTCCTAATCAATTTTTTTGTATTTTATAATTAGAGTAACTTGTAAAATTTTCATCGCGCAATTATCGTTGTTAAGAAATTAAAAAATTATAACTATTAGAATAGAGAATATATGAGAGTTTCGCGCCACCTGGAGCTATGGATCCCAAGAGCAAAAGGGTGGATTAAGGGTTGAAGTCGGATTTTTAGAAAATGTGGTTTTAGAGGGAGGTGTAAAGAGGAAATGAAGTGTTCCCACCGGAATTTCGGAAACTTTGTTATCTCTGCGTTAGGAATTGATGTGTTTTCGACTTGTTGGTATGAATGGACTATGAGAGGGTGCAGTATCGTACTGTAATTGGATGTTTAGTGCAGTGGTACTCTACAGCCGTGGTCCGTAAATGGTCAAAAACGGTCCGTGAAGCTATTCGATTCTATCGTTTTATCCCAGGGAACATTGGTACCGTTTACGGAGACGGCTCCATCGGCCGCTGTTCTTCCATGTGATCTACAGGTGTCGGTCATTCTAGGGTTAATTCTTTCATATGTTTGCTTTATTCTTCGAGCATGAATTTCCAGTAGTAGAGAGAATATGACGTCATAACCGTGAGGCAAACATCTCAGACCAAATCGCTACAAACACGTGACTACCTTTCGAAATTTATGAATGAAAAAACGTTCGCGATTGACGTTTGATTTGAAAATTATAGTAAATTTGTTAATTCATGAAGTACAGTATATTTTTCTGAATGAACTAGGAAAAATGTATGAATGGATGACGTCATTAGTCATGTGTTTGTAGCGATACATGTTGACCTCACTTTGATGTCAGCGAGATGATATCCCGATGTTTGCTCTACTATGAGGGATCCATGCTCGAAGGCTTTATTTCAACAATTAACCAGAAAGAGTTGTACAGTAGACGCTCGTTTTTACGAACCTCTAATTTACGAACACTCACGATTTTACGAACTAGTGTCTGGTCCCGAACATGGTCCCATAGGAATAGTGTTATTTTTAATTCCCATTTACGAACTAAAATTTTGAAAAATCTCTTTTTTGCGAACTCATTTTCATACTTCGCTAGCGTTTACCTGACATCAGACAAAGTTTAAAAGCTCATATCTTTAGGGAGTAACAAAGCAACACACACAAACAATTTCGACGCCATTCTGAGAAAAATTACAGGGGCCAACAGCAGGTGGATCGCAGACATGTGATTGGAGAGTGGCACTTAGACGTCAATCTCTACTTCTCCCTTGCATTCAATAAGCATGTGTCAATGTCGATCGGGGAAAGGGGGCTTTGTTATAAGATTATGTTTTGTAGCTGGTTAGTTTCATCTGGACCCTCAATGTCTGAAATTTCGTGTGAGTCCAGAGGGAGTTTGAGCCAGTTTTAGTTGAGGAAATTTAGTTATGTCGCAATTCAAAAAACGCACTCGTTTATTTGCTGAGGCAAAAAAGAAAATTTTAAAAGAAGTAGAAGAGAAAATTTTAAGCAAAACAGAAATCTTTAAGAAATATGGAATTAAAAAGAATAGCCTATAGATAATTTTCAGAGCAAGAGAAAAATCGTTGGATATGTAAACAAGACCAGCAAGAGTGCCCCTCTCGAAAATATTTTAGAGCAGCAAAATATCCCAAACTGGGAAAAACTTTGCTTGCTTGAATGAGGAAAATTATAGGAACGAACATTCCGCTGCAAAAATTTAAATCCAGACACGGTTTGAGCTTCAGGAAACTGAATGGTTATCAAGACTATGCCTTTTTTGAGGAGGACAATAGTGAAATGTTTTCAAACCTCGATAAAATGAAAACATGTATTTTCCAAAATGTTGTTTTAAAATAGAAAAACTAGCGATTATTCTGATTCTTGATTTTTCATAAATAAAGGTATACTTAATATTTTTTATTTAACTATTTTATTTTACGATTGTTTCTTATGTAGAATAACTATATATAACTTTACCTCCTAATATAATCTCTAAATGATGCTTTATTTATAAAAAGAAGACAGTTTAATAAAAATAAGCATAACATTTATTTACTTTTTATGATATTCTATTTTACGAACTTTCGATTTTACGAACAATTTGGTTGTTCCCTACGAGTTCGTAAAAACGAGCGTCTACTGTATATATTTTATGTAAAAAGAGTGTCATTTTTTACTCTATAATCACTGTTTAAAATGTTTTTTCAAATATGACGAAACTTTTGTTTGAATATATTCCGATTACATATTTTCGTCAAAAATGGTAAGTATATTCGTCAAAAATAGCAAAATATTTCATCGTTTCGGAAATACTAACAAAACATTTTGTCATATTTGACGAAATATTTAATCGGAGCAGAATTGACAAAACCAGTTTTAACAGTATTTGTTAGTCTACTGATATATTTTATTGTTATAGTATGTATTTTTTTTCCAAATTAAAAACTATTAGATTGTTTATATTTATAACTTTAAAGAGTGAAGTTACTTTCATTTCTCACCAGGAATTTTTTTTAGACGGATCCTTTGCAGGCCCTCGATTTTTTTAGGGTTTGGGGACTCATGGGAGCTGTCTAGCTGCCGCTAGCCAGCGAAGGACTAGTAACAACAACAACTTTCATTTCTATCAGTCCCATTTACTCCTCAAGGGCTCACATCTTGTATATACCTTTATGGACTTGGTAACAATCAGGTTCCATAGCTGGGGCGTGGTATTATTATTTTTTTTTTGCGTTTTTTGCGATGCCTCTATCATATGCAGTAACGTTTTTTGTTAAATATATCGTTTGATTTTTTTTATATATTTCATTATTAAAAACACTTTTATTTTTTAATTTTTAGTTGCTCTTTTTTTGTTTAAAGAAATATTGGTACTATCCAACCCACATGGTTTCCTGAATCTATACCTAAAGCAGATGGGACTGGATTTGCAATATGAATAACAACACCTGGAGATTGTGTTAACTGCACTGTTAAAAATTTCAGTTCAACGATGTACCATATATTGGTGCAAAAGAGAGGTCTGCAGCAAATGACACCATTTTATGATGGAATCTGGGTTGAACTAAAATCCTTTATCGTAAAAAAGCGGAGGTTTCACCGATAATTGGTTCAACCTTCTTAACTGCAACCGAAATTTTTGCTGTCGCTACATCAACAAGCCGAGGAGTCCCCTCCAAGTAAGACAACGACGAACAAGTGCCTCCATGGCTCAGTGGAGGCGTTCAGCTATGAATTAGAGAATTCCTAGTTCGAGCCCGATGGGTGAAAAAGATCGACCCGACTTGACAAAGAAAAGTAAAAAAAAAGTTGTGATTTTGCGATTGTAGGCTTTCCAGATTCACTACAAAAATACTACTACTAAAATACTAAGAAAACTCGAATTTTTAATTTTATGCAATGTTATGATATGTGGTGCAACGTTTCACCACTAAATGGTATCCGTGTTAGCACCGTAAAATGGTGAAACTAACCATCAAATGTTGAGTTGCAGCTAAATGGATACCAAATTTTGGTGCAAGGTCGTAATAATTTTTAACAGTTAGGTTTAAAGCTATTAGATTTTAAAGGCTTTCGAACAGAATAATATAGTGATTGATTAGAAGCAACAAGATTTTTATTTGCAAGAAAAATTGGCAACAGCTTATTTTTTTATTCAGATGAGGAGATATTTATTTCCAGAGAGATATATGCTTGTAGTAAAAGTAAGGACAGCAATTTTGTTGTTATTTTTTTAACTTGGAAGCATCAGTGGCAAGAATAATACTGTTAATAATATCAATTTGATCTTTGAATTCGAGAAATAATTTTAGAATGAAATGATTGGGCTTTTAAATGAGGTATATCTTTTTAAATGTTGGGTCGTTGAACGAAACATGTGCTACCAGCACTTGAACAGACTAGTAATATTTATAGTGAAAAGATTATAGAAAGAAAACATACATTACCAGATGTTATTTTATAAAAAACAGAACAGACAATTTATTATTTATCATTCCCGAAATCTCCTTTTACACTTTTCCAAACTTAAAAACCCCAAAGAAGTAAAAAAAATCTCTTCTTTTTGTTGCCACTCACAGCTTCCAAAAATACATAAAAAATCACGAGGGCATTGTAGATAACATAGCATAAATTATAATATAAAATTAAAATTATCTTCACAACATTTAACATACTCCCACCTTAAGTTGTCAGACGACAACTTAACTCACAGTTTATATTCACTCTTGTGTCCACCGACGGTGGGTTGTCAGGAATGTCAAGGTACAGCCGGGGAAAAAAACGAACCACCCCTGGTTTTTCGGCCAATATTTATTGTAGGGTTAAACTTAATTTACCATTTGGTAGGGATAAAGTTTACTACACATTATACCAAAAATTTGCAAAGGGGACTATCTTCATATTAAAATCCGCACCAACTTTGAAATTTCCAATAGCAACACCCAAGTTTGACTCAATATTTAGAATCTACGACAAAATTTATCGTTGAATGTCAATTTGTAAGTCATTTGGTCAAGTAGTTTTTTTAATTATGAATTTCGAAAGTTTGGAACTCGTAATGTTAAATGAATTTACTAAACTTTTAATCATATCTCTCGAAACAACAATTTTATCAAGCTTATATTTTTATCTGTGTTACTCCTAAACAACACAAATAAAATACAGTAACTTTCATTACTTATATGTATATTTTAAAATTTTATTTAAATTAGGATATTAATATTCATAAAATTTGTGAATAGCAACCATGCTCTATTTTGATAGTAATGGATTCAGAAAACATTTTATATGCATATCTGAAATTTCGTGATTTTCCTCTTTATAGTTCTTTCGCTATATTAAAATGTGCATCAAATGATCAGTTCATTGGTCGTACATTAATGTAAAATGAACAGTACTTTAAAGAAATCTTCGCCAATTTTGCTTATCCTTATCACTTCCAATCAGCACTATGTCACCTTGTTTTTTTTTTTCTACTAGGCTTCTTATGATTATTCCTTTGAATCAAGAGTCCTAAATACTCAGATCGAAACCTCTTTCTGATATCTGTTATTAGTTTTTGCCGATATATCAACCTTTTGTTTAGATGCTTTTCATCAATCTGATCTAAATCTGGAACACCAGGTTTCCTGAAATCTTGTAAAAAGGAGTTTGGCGACAATGCAATAAGCTCACAGTCACTTTCAGCGACGTTAGGAAGGGGTCTTGAATTAATTACGAATTCGAAATAGCACAAGACTGTAATCATTTCTTCATATGAAAGAAAGGCGTTTCCCAAAACTCTTTTTAAAATTTGTTTCATCACGCCAACCAATCTTTTCCAGATTCCTCCATACCACGCTGCTGTTGGCGGGTTAAACCATGGAGGTAAGAGTACTCTTACCGCCATGGGTTAAACAGCCATTGGATTTTCTTAGTTGTACTGTATTTTGCGATCTCATCCCAAGCGACAAACTTGGTTGAAAGCTCGAACGAAGTTGGTTTCATTGTCACTATAGACAATATAAGGCCGTCCCCTTCTTGTAATGAAACGACGAAAACGATTTTGCAGAAATGCTTCTGTGCTTAGAGATGAAACAAATGCCAAGTGAACTGCTCGGTAAACTGCTCAAGTGTAAATACAAATCCAAAATTTTAGTTCCATCTTTTAAATGTAGTGGTCCAGCCATGTCAAAACCAATTATTTGGAAAATAGCTGCGTCCTTTATTCTGTTTTCTGGAAGAGGAGATCTTGGCGCCGTCAAGTTTTGTTTAGGATGTCTTAAACAAACGATACATTTCGATACTACTGATTTGACGGTTTTTCTTGCATTTAATATCCAGTAATGTTCTCGTAATATATTTGTCAACATCTGTGACTTCGCATGAGAATTCTTTAAGTGCTCAGTCATAATCAGTATTTTAGTAATTTGATGATCAGAAGGCAAAATCATAGGACTACGAAAATCAGCAGCATCTTTCCTATAAGTTAACTTAGTTTTCAGTCTAAGAATTCCATCTTCATTTGTATATGTAGACAGATTCTTAAGTTTGTTCCTATTGTCATCTATAAAATACTCCTCTTGAATAAGCTTAACACTCTGCTTTTCTTCTGCTTCTACTTCTCGATATGATAACTCTTCAGTCAATCGTAAAGTTACCCTTTGTCGACAGTTATATATAAATCTCTGTATCCAAGTTACCATTCGCACAATTTTATCGTAATTCGAAAAATAGTAATACCACTCGGATCCAATGTGTCGACATTCAATAATTTTCTTTGTGTTGGTTGTTGTATCAGTTGATAGATTTAAGGCACAAATAACTGCTTTTGTTTCAAGTCCCATCTCCATTTTCCTTCTCTCTTGTGAGATAGCAACTTCATCAATGACTTGCTCAGTAGCTGGTCAGTTTTCTTCCATTTATTTGAGCCATTGTGGTCCCTCCCACCATTTATTATTTAATAACTAACGTGCAGTGCAGCCTCTCGAAGGTAAATCTGCTGTATACTTCCAGGAATATTCTTCCACGTGACTGGATCGGTTAACTTCTTAATCTGTTGAACACGGTTATTTACGAATACTTTCCAAGAGTCATTTTGCCGTATCCACGTTAGCACTGTAGTTGATTCAGTCCAGAAATGTATCTCAATCTTCTTCCTGGACCTTCTAGCACTGATGTGCATAGCCTAGCTCCCACCATTTCCGCAAGTAACTCCAATCGTGGAATAGAAATGGGTTTAGCAAGTGCCACTCTTGACTTAGCAGCTAACAAATGAACTGTGACCCCTTCCTGGTGTTGAACTCTAACAAGCACAGCCGTTGCATAAGTAAGAATACTGACATCACAAAATGTTTGCACACTAATACCATCAGTACAGTACAGTATCAGGAAACAACTTTTATAGTCACTTGTTGTAAAAAGCGAAGTTCTCTAAACCAATTCAAAAACTCCTTTCTAATATCGGCTTTTACTTCACCGTCCCATGAAATGCCATCTTTCCACATTTTTGGAGCAACAATTTTGGTCTTAAAAACACAGGAGATAAGACGCCAACAGGATCAAAAACTTTATGTGTGATAGAAAGGATAAGTCTCTTGGAAACGTTTTCAACATAGTAATTTTCCAGCCAATCTAGATTTAGACTCAGCATATCTGCTTCACGATTCCATTTCAATCCTAACACTAAAGTAAACTTCTTCGTATCATCATCATCTCCTGAATATTACCATGAACACTGACATCACAAAATGTGCGCACACTAAAATGCCATCTTTCCACATTTTTGGAGCAACAATTTTGGTCTTAAAAACACAGGACATAAGACGCCAACAGGATCAAAAACTTTATGTGTGATAGAAAGGATAAGTGTCTTGGAAACGTTTTCAACATACCGTATATACTCGCGTATAAACCGATCCGCGTATAAGCCGACCCCCTAATTTTAGGCCGATTTTTTGTCCAAAATCGGAAACTCGCGTATAAGCCGAGTTGTATTTTCGTACATGAAAAATTCCGATTAAAATCGGCAAATCCTCGACAAAAGAGTGAAATTTTAATCAGAAAAATAAATATTTAAGCCTAGAAATTAAAAGTTTAAAGGAAGTGGCTGGAGAAACGGCCTTCCTCGAAGTTCGTGACGATTCATCGGGCTTAAAAGTATGTACCACTCGCGATGTTCTGGTGCCTTTCAAACCTCCATCGGACTTCTTAAATTAAATCTCCCTTATTATCAAATAAAATATTTTAAACCACAAACTTAAATACCAAAATGTGCAATTTATAATCCTTAACATCGTTTTGTAAAGATTTAAAAACTTAGAAAACGTCAACTATTTTCTGTCTACATCGTTGACTACTGTCGCTATTAAATACGGTTGAGCATTTTTTTTTATTCATCTCGGAAGGAAATACTACTACTTTATGGATGAATATATACTTCTTATTAAAATATTTAGTTTTTAATTACAAGATAAATGACTTGAAAGTAGAACTTGAATTCGCCGATTAGCAACCCCGATTTTACCGCTTTAAAGCCAATTCCATCCAAAATACTAATGAAACAACTATTAATATCTGTACATAATATTATCAAGGAATAAAATCTGCATTAGGGAAATAAACGCACAATGTCAACTTCTTAGTCTTCCATCCGAAATTCTATTAAAGTAGCGTTTACTAGTTTCATAAATTCTACAAACCAATTAAATATTTATCAAAATATATACTTTTTATTAAGTTAAACTGATTATTTATGTGAGTAGTTAAATTTTGCGTTACGATTACGCCGCGATGATTCCGCAAATTCTCGATCTCGGAAATGTGTCGGCGCGATTTCAGAAGAATCCGTTAATTTCAACTTCTCTCCTTTTCCCATTTTAGGCAAATTATATTAGAAATTTTAATGACCCGCGTATAAGCCGACCCCCCTACTTTTTGATGAAAATTTTGACTTAAATTTCTCGGCTTATACGCGAGTATATACGGTAGTAATTTTCCAGCCAATCTAGATTTAGACTCAGCATATCTGCTTCACGATTCCACTTCAATCCTAACACTAAAGTAAACTTCTTCGTATCATCATCATCTCCTGAATATTACCATCATCTTAAATTGAACTTCCCTTCTGACATAATACGACGAGCTGCTTCAATAAATGGCGCAAGGTTTGGTAAAGCCGTATCTTGAGTATACTGTACAGGTTTGGTCAGCATATCTTAAATAAAAGCATGTAAATAGACATTGATTTGTTAGAGAAAACTCATCACAAGGCTACAAAAATAGTCCAAGGGTTTTCAGGCATAAATTATGAACATATATTAAGAAATTTGAATATGTATACTCTGGAAGAGAAAAGGGTTAAGGGATATTTGATCCAACTGTTAAGAATGTGGAGTGTTTTAAGTTTTAATATGAGTGATAGAACGAGATGTCATGGGTTTAAATTAAACAAATCCCATTTTAATCGTTAAGGGAGAAAACACTATTTCTATAATAGGGTAATAAACAAATGGAACAACTTGCCAGTGAATATTGTTAATTGTATAGGAATAACGGATTTTAATAAGTTAGATATTCATTGGGAGGACAGTTAGGGAGATACTAGCTGGACCAACCTTGTTGGGCCTTGAGCCTGTTGTTGGTCGTCAATATTTATATTTGTAAGTTGTGTTTTGATTGGAAAGGATGGTTTTTTAGATGTATATTGATGTTGTTTTCTATTTTTGGGAATTTAAAAGGGATAATACTACAAAATTTAACTTCGACTGAGTGGTAAATATCCTATAAGTTATTATCCCGTTTTAAGAAATTTCGGATTAAACACGATTTGAATGTTTTTCTCCACGGTTCTCTACCTTGTAGAAGTATGCAGCGATAAGTTTAAAAGTGATTGTTCGATGTAAGCCGGATTCCAAAATTAAAATAATGGTCTGGAAACAGCAAAGTTCGCCAATGACTAAGAAATTCAAGACAGTGCATAGAGCGCCGTTGATACAACCAACTAAGACACTCTTTGGCGCCAGTGGTGTGTTATCACTTTTCATTGCCAGCATGATTTCTTCAAGATGTAATTTTTAATTGTCATTTTTGAAGGTCAAATTAAAGTGAGTAGTTTTCTTTAATGTGAGCTTTTAATTTGCTGAAACATTGAAGAAGTCTTGCATCCATTACAACTCTATACTAAATCAGATGAGCTTAGTGCCACTGAACTCTAACGGTTACTTCTGGAAAGCTTAAATCTGGTTTCCCCTATGATCGCGTTGAAGCCAATGTGGAAGCAGCCATACTGTGTCCCAACATTTTTTAAAATTAATTTAGTGGTGTTTTTTAATATTATAGCATTGTGGAAATATTAAATGTATATAAATATTATATTTTCTTCTGATAGAAATAATTTTTATATCGCCAAACAAATAGTTTTAGCTATTGCTTTTTAACTACTTCGACTTGCAAATTACTTTCTATTTTAATAGCAGATTGCATTTAAAATGGGTTAAAAAAAATGGAAAAAAATTCATTCAGCCAAATGCAATACATGTCGACTTATTTTAACATGAATAATATGCGAAATATTGCGGTAGCGTGAAATTGGGACACAGCATGGCTGCTTCCACATTGGCTTCAAGTCAACAAAATGTCTTGCCCAATCCATAAATTACAGTTAGAGATCAGTGGCTTAGTGCATGTAATGTACCCTGATATTACTAGCAACCTGTGGTTGTTTAAGTAACTCGCATTGTTGTGTGAATAATTTATATATAGAGCGTATAATTTAGGACTTCCCCATGTATAATTACTAAAAAAAATACTCCTTTCAGAGTTCACATCATGCAAAATTTTGGAATAAATCTGAAATATGTTATTTTTAGATGACTTACTTCGCAAGTTATCTGTTTCGTGTCGTCTGAAACCGCGCATAAGATGCTCTCATTCGGTCCGGTGTTGGGCCCGGCCAGTTTGCAGAATCTACTATTCACTTGTATTACGGTACCTTTTCTGAGTTTAATCTGCTTTATCAATTCCATACCTAAAAATTGAAACAGTCGATATGTTACAATGAATAAGTGTATAGGTTTCAAAACTACATCCATACAAACTCATTCAAAATGTGTAATAGTAAACTGGACTTTCCACATTCAATTCAAGAAATGTTGCAAACATGGGGACATCAATGTGGGACAGAATATTCATCTGAGGTGTCGCTTTTTGAGCTGGGCCTGAAGTCGCTACCTCATGATTCACAGCAAGGTGCCCTTGTCCTCTCGGCCAAAATGATCACCGAGAGTGCAAAGTTACTATTTAGGTCGTTGTGTTCACCCCCGCACATATAAACAAATACCGGAACAAATGTACTATGAAGGGATGTGGGATATCAATCCCAGTGGATCAATATCGTAAGCGCCCACTTAAATGTTCCGTTTTAAATATTATCTTAGCTTGAACCTAAAGTTTAAATATATTTCAATAATGTCATGTCTACCCTCGTGTGTTCACTTCTTTGCTAAAACACCTACAAGGGACACCGAATTTTCGAAAAAATTACGTCGCCAATTCTGTGAAAAAAATTACGTCGCGAATCTTTCGATTGCGAAATAATTTTTTATCGTCGCCAGTAAACTTTGATAAAAGTAATAATCTTATTAACATTTGTTTTAAATAGCCCAATGTGCAGTTCTATATCATATTTATTAACTAAACCAAACATTTTGCTTTGAAATGGACGGTTTGTAAATTAGTGATTGCCTTGTTGCTTGCTCTCCCGATTGATTGATTTCTGGAGTGTTACTGTACTAGAGTGTTATTGTAAATCTTGAATTAAGTTGGTTCGGGGTCTATCTTGAAGGTTTGGTTTGGTTTTGTTAATTAACGTCGCACTAGAGCTGCACAGTGGGCTATTGGTGACGGTTCGGGATTAATCTCGAAGGAAAGACCCGGGAACACATTCACACACACATTCATACATGCACCTCGTTATTTTAGAACCATGGTCATATGACGAGGAAACACCTGAACTGGCACCCAACGCCTTCAATAGACGTCGGGACTTTGGACCCCGATCAGATGTATCGTGCATCAGTCCCGTATACACGCCAGTATAATTTGTTGGATATTCTGGACGACTTTCTAGTAATTTTGTAGCGAAGCTGGCAACCCACCGATCGCAAGATCACTACTTTTTTACTTTTCTATGTCATGTCCATTTCACGGATTCGAACCACCGAACCTCTGATTAGTAGCTGAACGCCTTACCAACTGAGCAACTGGGTTGACTAATATTAAAAATAAACAAAGAACTGAGATTAAGTTAAGGTTAAAAAGAGATCGTTGCGATTAGAACTCGCGATCAGTAGATTCGATTTTGGTTAGTCGCTTTAAGCCATATGGTCATCATAGATGTCGCCAACTTTTTACCGGTTCTGCGCAGAAATCTGTATCCCGAAATGCATTGTATTGCTGAGTTTCTTGTGCGCTGCGGCCGGTTTTAAAGTTCTGCACATAACGAAACTGTTAACAGTATCCCAGGATGTATTCCGCTAAGGGCTTCTTTTATGCCCTCGCAGTAAGGCGTATCATTCCCCCTCTATTTTCTTTGGTGTCAAGTCACTTGTTTACTTCCCTGAACTCTAACTGTAACTTCTGGAAGGCTCAAAACTTGTTTCCTCTATGGGCGCGTTGAAGCCAATGCGGAAACAGACATACAGTACCCCAATATTTGTTTAAAGTGATTTAGTGGTGTTTTTAATACCATAGCATTATAGAAACATTAAATGTATTTAAATATTATATTTTCTTCTTATAGAATTAATTTTTATATTGTCAAACATACAGTTTTTGCTCTTGCTTTTTATCTACTTCGAATTTGACTTGCAAAGGATTTTCTATTTTAATAGCAGCCTGCATTTAAAATGGTTTTCAAAGCAAAAAAACTCCCAAAAGCAATGCATGTCTACTTTTTTTTTAACATGAAAAATATACGAAATAGGGGGGAGTTTCACGTCGAGAAGAAGAAGACTGCTGTTCCAAACAAACATGGAGAAAAATCCGCGACGCTGAAGAAGTTACGTAGGATTAGCATGGAACTTTTCAGTTCCTGTACTATAATTTTAAGTTTTCGTCATTAAATAATACAGAAATATTTACTTCATATACTGAGATAGATTGTACTCATCGTTTATGAAGCATTTTTTGTGTTGAAATAAAAGTATTTTTCCGTATTTTGTTGCAATGCAATCTATAAGCAATTATGTACAGATATAATATAAGTATTTCTCTATTTAAATTTATTCACATATAGAATAAAAATATTATCTTTTTGGAAAAAAACAAATATTATAAACAAACTTTCCCATAATTGCAATCGTAACGACTAAACAAACAAAAGCAAAGTTGTCTGCTGTAGGAAAAATTTGGTTTGGTTTGGTTAATTGACGTCGCACTAGAGCTGCACAGTGGGCTATTGGCGACGGTTCGGGGTCAATCTCGAAGGAAAGACCCGGGAACACATACACATTCACACACACATTCATACATGCACCTCGTTATTTTAGAACCATGGCCAGATGACGAGAAAACACCTGAACTGGCACCCAACGCCTTCAATAGACGTCGGGACTTTGGACCCTGATCAGATTTATAGTGCACCAGTCCCGTATACACGCCGTTAATTTTTGCGGATGTTCTGGACGAATTTTCTAGTATTTTGTAGCGAAGCTGGCAACCCTCTGATCACAAGATCACTACTTTTTTACTTTTCTTTGTCAAGTCCATCACCTGGCATGGAACCGGGAACCTTCGTATTCCTAGCTGACGCCCTTAACCGCTCGGCCACGGAGGCCTCTGCTGTAGGAAAGAAATCGGAACTACTACTAAGTTTCCATCATAATACGTCACGTGAAACTACCGCATTGCGGTAGCAAGGAAAGTGTGGCAGATCACACATCAGCTTCAAGTCAACAAAATGTCTTGCCCTATCCAGAAGTTGCAGTTAGAGATCAGTGGTTTACTTACGTTTAGCATTATCGTGATGCCCGAATCCAGATATCTTCAGTCTTCTGCCCATCCTCTTCCTGTCCTTCTCCGGGACGCAAATCGGGTACGAAATCTCCGAGCACTTGTGCTGTTCCGCGAGCTTCAGGAGTCCGATGTCGTGTTCGAATTTCGTGTTGCTTATGTGAAAGTTGTCGTGAATGTGAACCTGGGACACGTTCACCGTCGTGGTGGAGTGCTCGTCGTAATCCAGCTCCACATTCAGATCTTCCGCTTCCAACTTTTGGGTGCCGTCTTCACCTCTGGGAAACAGGTGAGAGATTTAGCAAACAACCATGCAAAATTAAAACTAAAAAAAGAGTTTACGTAAACTTAAGTGTTAACCGTTTGAGTCCCAAGCAGCGCGATCGCGCTGTTGAGATTTTATGTTGAGAACACCCAGTACATTTCGAACATTGTGGACAACTGACGGTGCGTTACCGATTGTTGAAGTCGCGCGAACAGATTTACTGAATGATTACAATGAGAAACACTTACGCAAGAATACGTCCGATCGCTTTGCAAACTGCAATAAATGTGACGGTTTTGGTTTGGTTTGGTTAATTAACGTCGCACTAGAGCTGCACAGTGGGCTATTGGCGACGGTTTGGGGTCAATCTCGACGGAAAGACCCGGGAACACATACACGTTCATACATGCACCTCGTTATTTTAGAATCATGATCAGATGACGAGGAAACACCTGAACTGGCACCCAACGCCTTCAATAGATGTCGGGACTTTGGACCCCGATCAGATAAATGTGACGGAGCATTGAGAAAAAGACGAGAACCGCGTTACATAACAAATACAAGAAGCTCTATTGCTCCGATTGGGTTGGGAGCCTCAGTTGGTAAGGCGTTCAGCTACTAATCAGAGGATTGGTGGTCCGAATCCGTGAAATGGACTTGACAATGAAAAGTAAAAAAGTAGTGATCTTGCGATCGGAGCGTTGCCAGCTTCGCTACAAAAATACTAAAAAGTCGTCCAGAATATCCAACAAAATTATACTGGCGTGTATACGGGACTGATGTACGATAAATCTGATCGGGGTCCAAAGTCCCGACGTCTATTGAAGGCGTTGGGGAACAGTTCAGATGCTTCCCCGTCATCTGACCATGGTTCTAAAATAACGAGGTGCATGTATGAATGTGTATGTGTTTCCGGGTCTTTCCTTCGAGATTGACCCCGAACCGTCGCCAATAGCCCACTGTGCAGCTCTAGTGCGACGTTAATTAACAAAACCAAACTAAACCGATTGGGTTGGTTTGGTTAATCAACGTCGCAGTAGAGCTGCACAGTGGGCTATTGGCTACGGTTCAGGGTCTATCTCGAAGGGAAGACCCAGGAACAATGCCTTGTATTTTTGAATCATGGTCAGATGACGATGCTCCGATTATGATTCATCGATGTAAAATAAACAAAGCGCTATCGCGCTGCTTGGGTCTTTTCGTACTCATTTAGAGAAATGATAGACCCCCTGGGACTCAAACGGTTAATATTTTCTCCAACTTTGACTGATTTTGATCAAAAAATTTTTTGTTAATGGAAAATCTCTCTCTCTTTCTATCTTGTCTATCTATATATCTTGTCTATCTATCTTTTCTATCTATATATCTTATCTATATATCTTGTATATCTTATATTATCCATCAACCTTATCGTTCTATCTATATATCTTGTATATCTTATATTATCCATCAACCTTATCGTTCTATCTATATATCTTATCTATCTATCTACCTTATCTATCTATCTATATTATCTATCTTTTCTATCTATATATCTTATATATCTATTTTATCTTATATATCTATTTTATCTTATCTATCCCCTCAGGGGGCTCGCATCTTGCGAGTACGGGCTTGGCAACACCCGAGGTACCCTAGCTGGGCCTTAGCTTTTTTCGTTCTTTCCTTTTCAGCGAAGGCTCTACCAAGTGCACGATTTTTAGTTGTTATATTTTGTTATAACATTCATTTTTTCCTTTGTTTATGATTGTTCGATTTTCCTTATTTATATTTAAGTATTGTTTCGCGGTTTCAATTATGTTGTTTCACTTATTGTATTGGTTCTGAAATTGCAATTAATTTTTGTCAGATATCTGACCTGCACGTTTGCCGTGTGCGGTAACTCGTATCGTAGGAAAGTGGAGTCCTGGGGATCCTGCGACGTCTCGTTTTAGGACGGGGTTTAGTTTCCTAGAGACGTCGTTGCGTTCCCTTTGGTCCATGCTTCGACGTAAACGAGAGACCAGGAGTGAGCCCGCTTTTGGTCAACCGGCTCGCCTAATATCACTGTGGTTCAGTACGCCAGGTGATTTTCTCCCCTGGCGTGCTGGACACCACTGTTATTTGGCATTTAAGGGCTAGTACTGCAGCTAGGAGTGCCCTTGTGGGTCCACACTTCGAAACTGTAGCACTATACCCTGGTTTTACCCCCGTGGCAGTGTGCCACTGCCTCCCCTTGTAGGGCTCGGTGGTGGGCGGGGCTGAACCGGGATGAACACCTAAACCTCATATGGATCCCAAAACCCATGCCCTGCCGGAGGCTTTGTATCCGGCGACCCCATCAAGTGCAACGAATAACAGAGAATCTACAGACCAATCAATCAATGTATTGTATCCAAAATTTCTTGTCATTACCTCACCTTCTGGACAGTTATCAAAAACATCTCCTTTTATAATACAAAAAGGCCTTCTTGGTATTGGCGGTAACCCAAAATCTGTCAAAAAACTTCGCTCCGGTGACCTGCTAATCGAAACATACACCCCTCTGCAATCTAAATCATTTCTAGCTGGCAAAACAATAAACAACATCCCAATCAATGTCTCACCTCACAATAGCCTTAACTCTTGCCGAGGAGTCATTTCCGAAATTGATCTAGTTAATATCTCAGAAACGGAAATCCTCGAAGAACTAAAATCTCAAAATGTTACCCAGGTACCAAGAATTACAATAAAAAGAGGAGAAGATATCATGAATACAGAACACCTAATCCTTACCTTTAATAGCCCTAAATTACCCACTCATATTATTGCAGGTTACTTAAATTGTCCCATCCGACCTTATATCCCGAATCCTCTGCGGTGTTTCAACTGCCAGAAGTTCGGGCATTCTACTACAACTTGCCGCTCATCTGAAGCCTGTTCGAGATGTTCCGCGATAGGCCACTCTTTTTCCTCTTGCGAACTTCCATTTAAATGCATCAATTGCAATGGCGACCACTCTGCCAACTTTAGAGGTTGTCCAAAATGGAAAGAGGAAAAAGAGATTCAGACTATCCGAGCCACCCAACAACTATCGTACGCGGAAGCTCGAAAACTCGTCTCGAACAGACAACCAACACCCAACCTGTCATATGCATCGGCAGCAAAAAAAAAAACCGCATCTATCGCTATTCAATGCGATATTTCAATAGACCTGCCCTCAACAAGCAATAGTAACCAAACTAATACCACCAATATCAATAAGAAATCCACTCCACTCTTTTCAAAAGGAACAGTAACTGCAAATTTAAAAAAAGGAAATGAAGTTATATCTCCTCTTACTGCCCTAAACAAATCTTTAAAAACAAAAAAAGAACAATCTGAAAATGCCAATAATAAAAAACTTAAAAATCCCAGAACCCCAATATCTCACAATATCCCATCTAACTCGTCTGACGATGCTGACATGGATATTGAACCTGGCATGGAGACGCCAGGAAACCTCCAACCCAAAATAAAACCTACGAAACAGCTCTCCACACCAATAACCTTCCCATAATGGCCTGTGTCTCTTCGTGGAATTGCCGCGGTTTTCACCACAACTCGGTAGACATAAAACATCATGTCGATAAACACCAACCAATCTGCTTTTGTTTACAAGAGACTCTGCTCAAACCAACCCAGAGCTCTCTTGTTAAAGGTTACAGTCCCCTTAGAAAGGATTACATTAGCGGAGATAGAGCCAGTGGTGGAGTTGCTATATTTATATCTAATAGCGCTCCCTTCACCCCACTGAGTCTCACAACAAATCTGCAAGCTGTCGCAGTTAGAGTCACTGTAAAATCTCTCATTACAGTGTGCTCTATTTATCTACCGCCTAATGAAATTATCCATTAAGCAGATCTAGACAGGTTATGCGATCAGCTTCCGGCACCTTATATCCTATGTGGCGATTTTAATGGGCACAATCCTCTTTGGGAAAGCCCTGACACAAATCGTCGTGGAAGCCAAATTGAAAAGTTGATTAATGACAACAATCTTTGTATTGTTAATAATGGGCAATCAACTTACTTCCACGCCCCATCGAGGACTTTCCATTCCATTGATCTTGTCCTGTGTTCACCATCTCTGTTTTCTTCCCTGACATTTCATGTGGGAAATGATCCGTTTCACAGCGATCATTTCCCCTTGTTTATTACATTTCCAGGGAATGCTACAACCCATGTGTCTCGCCTGCCTCGATTTAAATTTGAGGTGGCGAATTGGGATTTGTTTGCATCCATTGCTGTTTTGTCAGACGAGATGGTGAATCAAGATGACATTGATCAATGTGTAGAATCTGTCACTCGTGTTATAATGGATGCTGCTCGCATATCTATTCCTGTCTCATCAAAATTACCAAAGTTACCGAAACCGTGGTGGAATCAAGCCTGCAAGATTGCCCACAAGAAGAGAAAAAAGGCCTGGGATACTTTTCGTAGGTATCCAACTTCCGAAAATTTGACCAAGTTCAAATTTGCTAAAGCCAATGCGCGACGAATACGTTGTCAAAGCCAAAGAGAATCCTGGGAAAAGTACGTTTCTGGTATTACATCTGCCATTTCCTCAAAGCAATTATGGAACAAAGTTCGAAAAGCCATGGGATTATACTCCACACATTCCATCTCGCTCGTGGAAGAAAATGGCCAGTTGATTTCTGACACGGTAGAGATCGCAAATTCTATTGCGAGAGCATTTTCTGCCGTGTCCAGTTCTACCACATATCCTGGCAATTTTCAGCGTATAAAACAACGCGCAGAATCCCATTCTATTAATTTTTCTCCTGATAGAGATACCGAACTTGCCTATAATTGCCATTTTACTGAGAGGGAGTTGACACGATGCCTTCAGAAGACCAGGATGACAGCACCGGGACCTGATGGCATCACGTATATTATGTTAAAACATCTTTCCAGTCACTCTCTGAGGAATTTATTGCGCCTTTATAACCGCATATGGGAAGAACATGCTTTTCCTTTGGCTTGGCGTCGTGCCATAGTTATTCCTTTTCCTAAACCCGGAAAAGATCCTAAAGATCCGAATAACTATCGGCCAATTGCACTTTCCAGCTGCATGTGCAAGCTTTTAGAAAAGATGGTGAATTCTTGCCTTGTTCACATGTTAGAGACGACCAACGCTCTGACACCCTTCCAAAGCGGTTTTAGGGTCGGTCGCTCTACGGTAGACAATATCCTGTACCTCGAAACCCAAATACGCTATGCCTTTCTGCACCGAAACCATCTCGTATCGATATTCTTCGATATGGAGAAGGCGTACGATCGGACATGGCGATATGGTATACTTAAAGATCTGTACTCTTTGGGATTTCGAGGACATCTACCGATGTTTACAAAGAACTTTTTGACATTGCGAGAATTCAACGTTCGCATTGGCTCTGCATTTTCGGATACTTTTATACAAGAAGAGGGTGTTCCTCAGGGTAGCGTACTCAGCGTGACTCTTTTCGCTGTTAAGATCAATGGTATCCTGAACCAGCTACCTCCTTCTGTCCAGGGCAATTTATATGTGGATGACTTGAGCATTTTCAGCCCGTCCATCTGTGCTGCGTAAGCTCGATACGATTCACCATTCGGCACTAAGAATCTGCTCGGGAGCTTTTCGCACATCACCCGTCGAAAGCCTTTATGTCGTGTGCAATGAATTGCCATTGACCTCCACTCGCAGTTTGTTGTCTTTGCGACTTTATTTTCGCATTTTGTCGCATCCAGACCATCCATTGCAAAATTCCCTTTTGGACAGATCTATGGATGTCATGTTCAGGAATCGCCCATCTTGTATACCATCTTTTGGGCTTCGTATGATAAACACCCTGAGTGGCACTCCTCTTCATTCAATTGAAGTTGCTGAGCGCCCGCTATTTAATAACATACCCTGGCAGACTTCCAATATCTCAATTTTACAATTATTCGCTGGGCTTGAAAAACCTAACACTTGTTCAATTGTATATAATCAAATTTTTAATCATCATCGTCATTATTTTAATTCTTATACACCTGTTTATACTGACGGATCAAAATCCCTTAACCACGTTGGTTGCGCATTTGTATGCGGATCCGAGATTTTTAGTTATTCATTACCACATCTCATTTTCGTTTTTACCTCTGAATTTTTAGCCCTGTATAAAGCCCTGAAATTTATTTCTCATCAACCTGTTGGCAATTTTATAGTTTATACTGATTCTGCAAGCATTTTAAAGGCTTTATCATCAGATACTTTTAATCAGCCACTAGCTACTGATGTCTTAAAAGTATATAACAAACTTATCCGACGGGGCTATGTCGTCATACTGTGCTGGATTCCTGGGCATGTTGGCATAACTGGCAATGAGTTGGCAGATCATGCTGCCAAAAATGCCACATCCCAGCTTAATATCCGAATCCCGTATGAACCTGCGTAATGTTTTGCGGGAACTTGTGCGGGACGAGTGGAGTGATGACTGGAAATTACAAGCTAATAACAAATTAGCCTCTGTATTTCCTAACGTCACACTCTTACCGTCTTTGTCATCCAGACGGCTTGATGTTTTACTAACTCGTCTCCGCATTGGGCATTCACGAGCTACCCACAGACATTTATTACTAAATGAAACCGCCCCGCCGTGTCATCATTGCCAACAACCTCTCACTATTCATCATATTTTAACTTCTTGTCCTCGTCTTAGAATTTTATACAATCGCTTTTTTAATACATCATCTCCCACATTACCCTATTTATTGAATCATCCACATCATCCATCAATATTTATCTTTTTAAATTACACAGGATTTTTACCTCTTCTTTGAAATTTAATTTTGTTTATGTGTATTTTAGAATTTTAATGTTGGTTTGAAATACCTTGTGTTTGGCGCAGCTTGGCCATAATTGGCCCTTGTGCCATAAAACCCCACACAACCAACTAACCATTATCTTATCTATCAACCTTATCTTTCTATCTATATATCTTGCATATCTTATCTTATCCATCAACCTTATCTTTCTATCGATATATCTTGTATATCTTATCTTATCCATCAACCTTATCTTTCTATCTATATATCTTGTATATCTTATCTTATCCATCAACCTTATCTTTCTATCTATATATCTTTTATATCTACCTATCTTATATATCTATATTATCTTTCTATATTATCTATCTTTTCCCTCTATATATCTTATATATCTATCTTATATATATATCTTGTATATCTTATCTTATCCATCAACCTTATCTTTTTATCTATATATCTTATCTATCTACCTTATCTATCTATATTATCTTTCTATATTATCTATCTATATTATCTATCTATATTATCTATCTATATTATCTATCTCTATTATCTATCTATATTATCTATCTATCAAAAATATGCGTATGTTACCGTGAAATAGCGAAAGCCGTGCATCTGCAGATTCTTTGGTTTGTTCAGTGAAAGTGCGGAATCATCTATACAATAAGAGTTTTCCGCAAGTTCATGCATTCCGAATCGTTAAAGTGATAAAATTCGTTAGATATCTGATATTAAACAAATTACATTAAATTTCAACAATTTTTAGAATCTCAGTCGTTTTTACCATTTTGCATCATAACTATTCGAAAACAGCTGGTACCTCCTTAGAGCAGTCGTTTGAAGTTTCTCATACATATCTTTTAAGTCGTCGGATTTGGCATCTGACCAAGCGTATTGCTTTACGCCGAAATCAATCGTTCAATCAAAACAAAATTCGCGAATTATCGTATAATCGAGAATGCAACAGTTCCTTTAAAATTAGATTGAAATCATTAATGGAGGCTAGCTACTTATCTTGTAGGTAGAAGCTTTTGATTAGATTTAGGTAGCAACTGCAGTGATTCGGATTGTCCGATTGAAGGGGTGGGCGGAAAAACCATACAGTAATTATACAAATAGAGGAATAAAAATACTGATTTCCGTGTGTGCATCATTGAAACCACGTGATTTGTGGAAATCCCAATTCACTCATGCGCCAATATTACTTGGCAGGCATTGGCGACTTTCAGAACTAAGCGAGATCGAAGTGTTGTTATATGGTTTTGTGTTTAATTTTGTATTTAAATATCGTTTTTTTTTTTGAACGAGTGTCACAATTTAAAGGAGTTTAACAGATATATTAAAGATATTTTTCTTACTTTGTACTTTTGAAATAATTGCGTTACGTTTTTATGTAAAAAATTTACCATAAGTGAAGTTCTTTCAATTGTTATTTTGTATAGTTCAATAAGAAAATATGAACACTAAAACCGGAGAAATATAAAGAGTTTCGTTTTTCGAGTATGGAATACAAAGAAAATTATATTTTCGTTTCGTTAATGAAGAGGAAATATTTAGCGCATATTGTTTGAAATTAAGTAAATACCTACATATATGTTAAGAAGTTCAATACGGACAGAACACCTTATCACCAAAAAGATGAAAGTGCGCCAAATTTGGAACTCCTGCAGATGTCTGAATGCCAAATGTGGCAGCCCTAAAACCACGATGTTTTTTTTTTTTTTTTGTTTTTTCAATGTTGACACCGCGGCCTTACGAGAGTCTGGCATTGAAGGCGCTCTCTATTTAATATAACAACTCTCTGGGAAAAACCAGGCAGCTCCATTTTTTAAAATTGTTCAGATAATACAAATAACACTTCAAAAATACTTTAAAAAAAATTCCTCTATCATAGACCTGTTTTATTTTTTCAACTTTTTGCCTATTTTTTAATTGAAAAAAAATGGATTTGTCTTGTTTTTTAACTTTAACAAACATATTTAACCAAAAGGACTTACTTGTTAAGGCAGTGACCTGCAGTGAGAATGTATCTGTTTGTTATCAAAGCACCGGTGCACAAGAATTTTCCTTTCCTATATATAGAAACCTAAAAAATATACTACTAGCTTTTATGCATGTTTTCAACAAGATAGATAAATTATTATTTACTTTCCAGTCTTTTACTCGCCTCCCTTAATGTGAATTATTGACTTACATACTTTCTTTTCATTCCTAGATTAAAAAATAGCTAAAAGTTTTACATCTACATCAAAATCTGATACCTTAAAATGGAAATAAAAATAATTCTGACACATTTAACGATTTAAAAGCTGATGAAATATCGGAAATAAATCTACCCAGCAAAAAAAGTCAGCATAAAACCTTCATCAAAATTTTGAAATTGAAAGTTTTATGCAGGAAAACTGCAGTTTTTTTTTTGAAGATCTATAAAATTAAAGGTTTTTGTTTCAATGTCCTTCATAAAAAACCTTCATAAAAACCTGCAAAAAAGCTTCAATTTTTGATCATGAAGGAAAAATGCAGATATTTTAAAGGTTTTATGCAGGAAAATTAAAAACTTCAAAAAACTGCAGTTTTTTTGTTTCAATATCCTTTATAAAACCTTCAAAAAACCTTAAATTTTAACAATTTTGATGAAGGTTTCATGCTGACTTTTTTTGCTGGGTAAGCACATATCTCATCCAGGCAAGAAGAGTGACACAAGTAAAAAAATGGTAATTTTGAGGTGATGTCATTGAAAAATATGTATGAGGTGCTCCAGCTTGCACGAATAGCGTCACATCTCTATCTCGTGATTTATCTACCTGAGAGCAGTTTTGACAGTTTTATTTTAGACGAGTTCGTGATTCGTCACGGCTAGAACAGTGTCATTTCACCGGCACATTTTGAGTTGCGTCACTTTTTGTGCAATAAGGCAAGTTGAATGTAATTTTTAATAGATTCATAATCCAGAAAGTGATACTTTTCTTGAACCAATTATCTCTGTACGTATTTTTTTTACTGTGTTTATTTCAAATTGTGCCAATTTTCCTGACTGATAGTGTCAGTATTTTGTGTGGTGCAACAGTAATTCTGCATTTTAGTTTTAGAAAAACAAGAAAAGTGACACAAGTCCTCACCGATATTCACCTGATAACACCTCACATTCGACGAAAGCAGATCTACTATTCTATAGAATATAATCGAATTTACCGCTATAAATACTTACCTGAAATTTAAAAGAAGCTTATACTATTTCAATATAAGTTTAAACTTTGCTTGAATGCTTGCCTTTGCTTTGCTTTAAATAATAACTTGCTTTAATTTAATTTTTCTGAAATGCAGCATTTTTGAGTTATGTGACTTTTCTTGGGATATGCATTTGTGATGGTGGTAACTAATACTAAGACTTTTAAGATAAAAACTCGTCTTATAGAACATTGCATTAAGAATATTAAAATACAAATACAACGTTAAAATACGCAATAAAAGTCCATCAAATCTGGTCATGTTTCGGGAGATACATCTCCCTTCATCAGCAGAGAATGAAAAGTATGTGTGTAATAAAATATAAATAAACCCAGAATTGAAAGTGTTGCCAAAGAACAGAAAACTATTTAATCGGTTGGAGTTAACTATTGTGCCAACAGGCAGGGAATACTGGGACCGCAAATGTTTCATTGACAGTCGAATCAATATTGCTAAAAATACGAAACTCCTCCAAGAAGTCAAGTTCAAATGGAGATTTGGGTTTGCAAATTAAATGTGGGTTAGAAAAATCAAATATATGACCATGTTCCGAAGAGTGCTTGGCAATGGAGGACTTCTTTATTTCTTGTTTAACAGTATGTGCTTGGTGCTCTTTAATACGAAATCTTAATGCTCTCTTTGTTTGACAGATATATGACATACCACATTGACATGAAATACTATATATGCTCCAGTTATTAAGGTCGTCAATAGGGTCTTTAAGTTGTGTGAAGGTGATCTTATTGATAGGAGAAAAAATGGAACGTATGTCGAACCTAGAATTTTAAAATTTCTCCCCTAAGGGCAGTCCTGATCCCATATACACTCAAATCTGTTTTTGTGCGGTGGATAGGGACCGCATAAAAAAAGTAGTCATAGAAAATAACTCAAAACCTTACGAAATAACTAGGAATTGCTTTTTTAAACGAAATCAAGACACGAGGCTTGACAGCTACTTGGAATCTAGCCAAACCTTTTGGAATCTGATTTAGAAAAATATACATGCGAACATTTTTAAATATTTTATTTACATATGTACTTATTTTACAGATACAAAACTTCTCAAAACGTATAACCATTTTCCTTCGTAGTCTGACAATACGGAACTTGGTCCAAAATCGCTTTCGTCACTGGAAGATACTACCTCACACTCATTTAGAGTTGACTCTTTTTTCAGTTACCATGTAGTCAGTGATCAGTTTTTGCGACGACTGTTGTTTCACTAGACGCTTGTATATGTCTCGGTAACCAGATTATCAATTAGGTTCCAATTTGATTGAAATTTTCATATACCGCACCAAAAAAGACCGCACGAAAACAAGTTTGAGTGTATTTTCACTATTTTTGATATTTTTTCATTGCATTTCTCTTAACCTTTGCATTTCCGAAAGAGCTTTTCCATTATGTGGGTTGTTCGGCTGTAGGTCACATACAGGCAATCCTTCTAAACTCTTTACCCGACTAAGAGCGACGTACACTTGACCTTTAGCGAAGTTTTTTTTTGCCAAGATCAATAACTGCTTTATTTAACGTAGTACCTTGTAATTTATGTACTGTGACAGTCCAACTTAAAATTATCGGCACCATTCTACGCTCAACATCTCCGTAACCTTTTGTAGCTTGAAAAGTAGAAGTAACTGGAGCTATTTCGACACAACCATTTGAGTCTTTGATTTTCTTTCCAATCCCATCATCGTCAAATTTGACGCAAACTGCATATGGCATGTCTCCTTCTTCCAGTTGATCTCTACGAAGTGTAGGCCATTTCAATTTATGTACGATGCCCATAACACCATTCACCAATCCGCCAGTAATGGAAATGTTTCTCCTTAACATAACTCGAGACCCTTTAGTGATTTTGATTGAATGTAGAAGGCCGCCACAATTATTTATATCCACATGCACCACATTACTAGGAGGTATTTTACCATACGTAGCTGCTTCGCGAGATTCGTCTACAGATTTTATAATATAAATGCGACGTGACTGACATAATATCTGTCATTTTCGCATGGTAGTCATCTACTAATTTTATAGTAGGAAATATTCTGACAGCGACTCCGTCCTCGAAATCCCCTGTTAAAGGTATCCTCTTTCTTTCACATAGCAATTCCAATTGGGATGTTGTCATTTCTCCGAAACTTAATTTATTTAATAGATCAATAAATTCTGCGTCATTATTTTGTCTCATGTTTATCGCAAACAGAAAACTGTTGCCATAGATTTATTTGCGCTGCACACCACGCCGGTTTAATGAAGCATCAGTGACATTTAACGAGCGGAAATTGCAAAATATCGCCAAACAATAATATATTTATACCACCAAACAACTTATTGTTCTTGCAATCTAAGGTGAATTATCCTCAATTTTTCATATGATACCATACACACTTCATCTATTATGAGCCAATTTATATGCCGCCATTTTCGCCTCACGACCTCCAATCTTTGACCAGACATACATCTATATATCATTGCGCTTTCTTTCTCTACAGGTAAAGAGAATACCGAATGCAAAGTTTTACCAAATATTTGTCCCCCTCAGGGGGTTTACTTTCTTTAAGTAAACACGGGCTTCACAACCCCGAGGTACCCTAGTGATCTATCCTACTTTCTGTTTCTTCTCCTCTTTCTCGTGCTTTTCCCTTTTTTTTCTTCCTCCCTCGTTGTGACTACCTCTCGTAGGTGAGGGCTCCCCATCAGTAGCTGTTGCCAACCTGTTGCTTATAGCTTCTGTTGGTGATTAAGTCGCCCACGTGTTTGCCGTGCGTGGATACCCGTAATCTTGGAAATGAGGAGCCTGGTGATTGAGAGGATGACTTCTTGGGTTAAATATAAGACGTTTTGCCTCAACACATTACTTCGGCCTTTGCTTCAGGCAAACGGGAGGTACATTGTGGTTCCCGGTGTATCAATCGGCTCCTGGTTAGGGTCAGTAGACCTGGCTGGGTGGAATCAAGCAAACGTTATGTCTTCTGGGACCCTCCCCCTGGATGACTGAACATTCAGGACCGGAGGCGTCTTCAGGCACATAGTGCGCGCGTATAGATCCTAGTAAACCTGGTAGTGCATTGCCGAGCGCACCTCTGTTTTTGTTTCTTTATTCATTATGCTTATTTTGGTTGCTTGCCGGCGTGTTCTATCCCTTAACTTATAAGGACTCCATGGTGGGTGGGACTCTAGGTTCCGAACTTTCATCTTCCTTTTATGGAAACCAAAAGCAATTCTCCTTCAGTGGAGCAACCATCGTTACATATTTCTACAAAGACTGCACGATTTTTTGTCATGAAAAGAAATGAAGGATCTTTCCATTCTGTATCTCCTTTTCTCATTGAGAAAGGCATTTCTGGCTGTATAGGCGAAGCTAAATCAATTAGCAAAATGCGTTCAGGTGACCTTTTAATTGAAGTATCTACTGAGAAACAAGCTGCCTCTATCGTTAAACTGACTTCTCTTGCTCACTTAGCAGTATCCGTATCACCTCATGCTGCATTGAATACCTCCCGGGGTGTTATCTCTGCAGCGGATTTATTAAACGTTCCAGATGAGGAAATTCTTGACAACCTAAAACATCAAAATGTTTGTCAAGTTAAAAGAATAACCATGAAACGAAACGGAGAGATACTGGCTACCAAACACATTATTTTGACCTTTGAAACACCTAATCTTCCGCAATATGTCAAAGCCGCTTATCTGCGATGTCCGGTTCGACCATACATACCCAATCCCTTGCGATGTTTCTCCTGCCAACAATATGGGCATTCTAAGGCAACATGCCGAGGAACACAAACATGTGCTCGCTGTGCTCAACCGGGGCACGAAAGCGAAAACTGCAGGGAACAGGAAAAATGTGTCAACTGCCAGGGTGACCACCCTTCATATTATCGAACCTGTCCGACATTTGCGTTAGAAAAGGAGATAACAACCGTCAAATTCAAAGAAAATATTTCATATCCAGAGGCCAGACGCAAAGTAACATCTCGCACACCTGTAGCAGGAAAGAGTTATGCTTCTGCTACACAAAAGGTTATGAAAAGCAGCAGTACACAAACAGACACAACTACCATACCTTTGACAAGATCACCTTCAACACCTTTCGCCAGATCTTCAACAACTTCAGCTAAATCATCTTCAACAAGTACCATTAAGCAAATAGAGCCTAAACCTTCCACCTCTAAAACAAAAATAACAGCAAAATCTAAAGCTCTGCAAGCTATCAAGCTTAAAAATGCGAGAGAAAATTCCTCTCGTCAAAAATCAATATCGTCTTTCAGGTTTCCTCATTTAGAAAAAGAAGAAGATGTGGTGCTTCTGCACCCATCTGACGACGAGGAAACCATAATGAACGAGGGTGATGTAGATGGCCATTTGAACGCACCCTCTCTAACGTAAAATTTTTTATCTCTTGGAATTGCCGTGGTCTTCGACCCAAAATTGATGACTTAAAAACTCTCATTTCCACCTACAGTCCAGCATGTATTGCACTTCAAGAAACTTTCCTGCGGTCTACTCAATCTGCTAAGATTCGTGGATTTAATTGTACTCGTAAAGACTTTGATTCTGGTGCTACAGTGTCTGGAGGAGTTTGCATTTTCACTTCTCTTAATTATCCCAGCACTGTAATCCCACTAAATACCGCTTTACAGGCTGTTGCAGTTAAACTGCATGTTCAATCTCTACTAACAGTCTGCTGTCTTTACCTACCACCCAATTGTAACATCTCTCAGCAGCATTTGAACGACCTTGTAGATCAGCTACCAGCGCCCTTTTTAATACTCGGTGACTTTAATGGCCACAGCACTTTGTGGGGAAGTGACAATACAAATCGTAGAGGGCAACAGATTGAGCAATTGATAGCCGATTATTCTCTTTGCTTGCTCAACAACAACGAGAAAACTTATTTTCACGAACCCACAAGGACGTTCCACTCTCTCGATTTAGCCATTTGTTCTCCAACACTCTTGCCTTTTTTGAATTTTGCAGTAGCCAGTGATCTTTATAACAGCGATCATTTTCCCATCTTTGTCTCGCAAAATAGTCGTAGCAGAGGAGTTATTCGACCACCTGCTTACAGATATCACCGAGCTGATTGGGCTGCCTTTTCTCAATTGGCACTAATTACCGAGACAATGGTTACAGGCGATGATATTAATATTTCCGTGGAAAACGTCACCGAGGTCATTATTAAGGCTGCTGATGCAACGATTCCTAAAAGTTCGATGCAGCAGCGCAAATTTTGCAAGCCGTGGTGGAACCCTGATTGTCAGTCGGCATACAAGAGACAAAAGAAATTGTGGAACGTTTTTCGGAGATACCCAACTACAGTAAACCTCGTCGCTTTTAAACAGGCCAAAGCGTTCGCTCGAAAGGTAAGACGGCAGAGCCAAAGGGAATCTTGGATGAGTTACGTCTCTTCAATCACTTCATCAACAACGAGCAAGCAATTATGGAGAAAGGTTAAGGCAGCTAATGGCCTCTACCAGGACTATTCGATTTCGATTTTAGAAACAGGAACTGCTGTGCACTCTTCGCCAGACGATATTGCCAATGCAATAGGTGAAGCTTTTTCGAATGTGTCCAGCTCGAATTCGTATAGCCCTGCATTCTTAACAACCAAGAGACAGGCCGAAAAAACATATCTTAATTTTAAAACTAAAACCAATCTCGATTATAATTGCAGTCTCACGATGATGGAGCTGAAAAAGGCGCTTTCTAACTCCAATAACACTAGTCCTGGACCTGATGGAATAACTTATCACATGCTACGCCATCTTACTACAGATTCACTTACGAATATTCTTCTTTTGTTTAATAGAATCTGGGAGGAACAAAAGTTTCCGTCTCTTTGGCAAACAAGCATCGTGATTCCAATTCTAAAGCCCGGGAAAGATTCCAAAGATCCTTTGAGTTATCGACCAATCGCCTTAACCAGCTGCCTGTGTAAAACCCTAGAGCGAATGATCAATGGACGCCTTACCTATGTGCTTGAAAAGAACAAATGCATTCCTTCTTGCCAAAGTGGCTTCCGTACAGGAAGATCCACATGTGATAACATCGTGCAACTGGAAACTCAAATTCGTAACGCATTTGTTCGGCGGAATCATCTGGTCTCAATATTTTTTGATGTAGAAAAAGCGTACGATCGTACGTGGCGCTATGGTATTCTCCGAACTTTGTTCGATTTTGGTTTTAAAGGAAATTTACCCCTTTTTATACAAAACTTTTTATCTTTTCGTTCGTTTCAAGTTCGTTTAGGTGACATTTTGTCACAATCTTTTATTCAAGCTGAGGGAGTTCCTCAGGGTAGCGTTTTAAGTGTCGCCCTTTTTACCATTCATTTTAGTAATATAATTCACTCGCTACAACCATACATTCATTCTTCATTATATGTTGATGATTTGCAGATCTCATTCCAGGGATCTGATATGCGATTCATTGAAAGGCAGCTTCAATCTGCGGTCAATAACTTGATTAAATGGTGTGACGAGAATGGTCACACATTATCACAGACCAAGACTTGTTGTGTTCATTTTTGCAAAAAGCGAAACCCACATCTAGACCCTGAAATTTACATCCGTGGTTCACAAATCCCTGTTGTAAGCGAAATGAAATTCCTTGGAGTCTTTTTTGATAACAAGCTCTCCTTTCGTCCTCATGTACAGCACATAAGGAAAAAATGCGAAAAATCGTTGAATATCCTAAAAGTGCTGTCTAATACAGTATGGGGATCCGACCGGACCTCGTTACTTCGGGTTTATCATTCCATTATTCTGTCGCGAATTGATTACGGATGTGTG
Organism: Troglohyphantes excavatus; assembly: GCA_963932185.1. Classification (NCBI taxonomy): domain Eukaryota; kingdom Metazoa; phylum Arthropoda; class Arachnida; order Araneae; family Linyphiidae; genus Troglohyphantes; species Troglohyphantes excavatus. Next base: position 21,424,357 of record OZ010678.1, read on the forward strand.
GCTTATGCATCAGCTATTGACTCAGTGTTACGCAGATTAGACACTGTCCATCACTCTGCCTTAAGAATCTGCACAGGTGCATTTCGGACATCACCTGTTAACAGCCTCTATGTGATTAGTAACAAACTTCCACTTGATTTTAGAAGAAGAATGCTGTCTGTATATTTTTATTTCAAAATTTTATCAATACCATCTCATCCTTTAAAAAACATGACTATTTCTCCAGGTTTAAATAGGCTTTACAACGCACGTCCATCTCACATTCGTCCCTTCTGTGAACGGACGAAAGTTCTCCTAAATGACTTGGGCCTTGATGATATCCAGATCCAGCAGAGCGAGATATTGCAGTTTCCGCCTTGGGATATACCATCTTACAAGCATATAAACCCCTTCAAAGATTACGCTAAACCAGACACTGCAGCAGTTGTTTACCAACAATTATTTGAGCTCCACCGTTCTCAGTTCGAAACATTCTTGCCAATTTTTACGGATGGATCCAAAGGTGCAGGATATGTTGGTTCCGGAGTGGTTATACAAAACGCAACATACAGTTACAACCTTCACTCCTCCTGCTCTGTATACACTGCTGAAGCAACGGCAATCTCTTCTGCTCTTCAAACGATAGCGTGTAGTACTCGACGTAAATTCTGTATTTATACCGACAGTATGAGTGTTCTAAAACAGCTAGAGAACTTTTATCCCAACTGCCATCCGACTGTGTCGGATATTTGTAATACTTTAAAAATGTTAACAAATACAGGATTTGAGATCTTGTTCTGCTGGATCCCGAGTCATGTGGGTATTCAAGGCAACGAACTTGCCGATATTGCTGCGAAAACCGCATCCGTCCCCCTGCAGCAAGCAGTCCCTTTTACAGACATTAAAAAATTCGCTAAAGATTCTTTTAATTCCTTGTTTCAAGAATTTTGGGATCTGCAAACCTCCAATAAGTTGCATTGCGTAAAGCCCCTAACTAGAGAATGGCCTACGGCTACAGTCCGAGGGACCGATGTCAAGTTGACGCGGCTCCGTATTGGACACACTCGTTTTACTCACCGCCATTTATTCCTTAATGAAATTCCTCCGTCATGTCAATCGTGTTCATCTGTTTTTACTGTTTATCATATTTTAATTGTCTGTCCTGTTTTTAACCAACAACGCATGAAATATTTTAATAGTACCATTTTAAACTTGAATGATTTAATTGGGGAAGTTCCCCATTTAAATCTGTTCTCCTTTCTAAATGAGATTGGCTTTATCAATCACATTTAAATTTTTTCTTTTAAACTTTGTCTGTTTTTTAAGTGTTTATACAATGTTGCAGGTCAACAATTGTAAAAATGTAAATATTGTATATAGTGTTCGACAAAACCTATTATTTGTATATATCTAAATTTTTTTTTAATCTTTTACCAAAATTGTCAACTTTTACAGTTGATCTAAATATATTTTTATCCTTTACAACGTTTTTAATTTTCAAAACTGATACTTTAGAGGCCTCACAATAAATAACTATATTGTCGTGTGTTTGGCGCAGCATGGCCAAAACTGGCCCTTGCGCCACTAAAACCTAATAAACAAACCAACCAACCAAATATTTGTCGTGCAGCAACACCAGTTAAAGCAGCCACTTCTATGAAATTAGGTCTCATTAAAATACCAACAGTGGGACTATAACATCGTTTAATATGTTCAACTATTAATTTTAAAATAAAAGATTTTCCATTTCCGTCACCTCCAGTAACAAAAAGTAGTGATTTGGTTGTCATCTTTAATACTCATGTCGTTTTCAATAGATTTTGAAATCTTTTGGAAAAGATCTATTTGTTGAATATTTAGACTACGTACACAAGATGACAGCTTCATCTTGCACTTCGTTTTCATCAAACTGATCACTAACAATATTCTCGTCAGCTTGAACTGCCTGCGGATTTTTATTTATACCTATATCGATTTCTCTACCAACATTCAATGCTACAGCTTGTACAAGCGCTTGATTGGATGACTTGTTCTGCATGGGTAAACTGTTCTGTTGTCACACCTTTGAGTAACGGTCGCAATTCATGTTGTCGTCTCAAAAAGCAAAGTTCTGAAGTGTCATTCACTAACAAAAGCTCGTTTTCATTTCAAAATGGAATATGACACACGATCAAGTTGTAATAATAGCCTTCTTTATCGCTGTTCAAAGTATAGTAACGAGTACAAAGTACGGCTGGGTTTTTTTAATTCTCATTCGCGAATTATCCCACAATCTTATATATTTGCGACTTTAATTTATGAATACCTTCTGCCAACTCATTGTCACAGTCTTCTTCTGTCCATGCTACATCCGAAACTGTTTCAAACCTCACAGCAAATTCGGCTAGACTATCATCTTTAAGACGCCAATAGCCCACTGTGCAGCTCTAGTGCGACGTTAATTAACCAAACCAACCAACCTCATCTTCAAGATCGTCTGGTCTTAAAACGTATCTATCAAAGATGTTATTGTAAACAGACGCTTCGTCGGCCATAAGACGCAAAATTCTAAACCTCTGTTCAGGTTTACAACTGTTTACAAATACGGCTTTCGTAGAACTCATTTTCTAAGGTAAATGACATAACCTATAGGAACATTCCGGGGCGCTAACCAATCGTTGTGACAAGTATACCATTGATACAGAAAACAATTGTCTCCACACTGATCCGCCCCGTCTTTTGGCTTTAGTAACTGCTTCCTTGATTACGTCTCCGATTTCATGGAGCTCGCATTTGCTGGCATATTTCGCAACCTAGTAAGCCACAGCTGTGACACTTCCGCAAGGCTGAATATCCATATTACCATTCAATAAACTCAATAGAGTTGAGTTGTAATTGTTAACCATGTATTCACTTGATGTTCTTTTCAACACAGGGCTTCATCTGGACCTAAACAAACCGTTTTTTCACTAAACGGTCTGGGAAAGCCAATTCGACACTTGCTATTCTTGCGATCTTTGTAACACGTGATAGTGTGTTTGTGAAATTGGACATTTTGAACTATTTCTTGTAAATGAAAATTTTCTGGGTTTAAAGAACAAAATGTAACTTTTTCCCAGACTTCCATTCCTTCTTGCTGAATTCGGGAACATTTTCACACCATATCAACATATGTAGATGAGGACTTCCTCTGTTTTGAAATTCAATTCTATACCAGAAATCTTCAATTGGTCCCCCCCCCCACAAACATTCAGGATTGTTTTTTAAGAACCTAATCAATGAATTAACTCGTAGCAGGAATTGTTTTTGGACTACAACGGAATATTTTTGAACTAGATGTAACCTTTCAGAAAATTTTAAAGTGTCAGCTTTGTCTCTACTGCGACCATCTGCGATGAGGAACGCTTTTTGCATATCAATCCAATTCAAATCATTGCAAGAAAACGTTACAAACCAAGTAGGAGGTCCCAAACTTCTGACCATGGCAATCAATTCGGAACAGCAGCGCTTCCAGTATGATGCTGACCCTCTGATATTCCTCATAGTGAGATGCATGTTATCTACAAGGTTTTGAGGTGTTTGTTCCCTTTTCCGCATTCGGCAAGAAACAGAAACGCTTGATTTGGCCCGATAGTACTTTACAACAGACAGAGCAAAGAATATGTAATCTGCACGTTGAAATCTTTTATCTCTGCTCATAATGCGTGCTTGAAAATAGTCGAGGGGTGATATGGAAACTTCTCTTTTATCACCAAAACCGTTTTTGTCGTCTGGAAATAAAAAAGAACCACCCTAATTCTTCTATTCTTCATTCCCTCTCTAAACTTAATGGTGGCAGTGTTTTCCGTTGTAGGTCCACCAACCTCGCCTGATAATTTTCTGAATTTTTGTTTTTCACGGAAACGACGCTTTAAAAATCTGAAACTCCTTCGTCAATAGAATGAAGCATGCTCGTACTATATATTATTTTAATTTCCGTATTTACTTCATTGCCGCTGATAGAATAGGTTATCTGGTTTTGAAAAATCGATACCAATCCCCCGATGTTCAACTTGTGAAAGCTTTTTTGATGATTGTAATGTTGGTGTACGCTGATCTTTCTGCAACTGTAAAACTCAAGCTATTTTTGCTACAGCTGTGCTCTTATTACTAAGTGTTTGAAATCTATCCAAATCTTGATGGAACGATCCACGAAAAATTTTAATATTTTTTGTCGCATTCACATATTTATTTGGTAGAGGGTCAATGGTAATCGGTTTATTTTTTTCTGGTTCATTTTTTACAGAAATATCATCTGAAATCTGTGTTATTTCTGAAAGATTTAAAATATTAGAAAAAGAGGGTCGGACAACTTTGTAGAGCGAATTATGGATTAGCAGCCACTGAAGTGCTCTTTGCAGTTTATTAACGTCATAATATAAATTTTTCTTTTTATGATAATTTTTTTTATTAAAGTGAACCAAATAAATGTTTTATTAAACTACCAAACAATGAAATGTAAAAAAAAAAAATTAAAAATTCGATATACCATATAGTTTCATATATTGTTTTATCAGTGCTGCTCTTAAAAGCCTATATGGCGAAGCCTGTGCTTGTGTATTTAATTTTGGGAGAGAAAGCATGCAACGTAGTTTGCATGCTTTCTCTCCCAAAATTTCAAAAGCATGCAACCGAAGCTTTATTAAACATAAAACAACACATAACCTACTTTAAACTGAAAATAGATTAGGACATATTCATTAATAAAGAATGAAAAAATATCGGAATTATGGAAACATATTAGATTACATTTCAATACAAATTATTTTATTTTACAATAATTAAATTAAATTTTTCTTTCTAGAAATGTAGAATAATGTAATATTTCTTGATTTACTATCATTATCTATTTCATCGACGGTATTGCTTCGGTATTACGTCAACTTTGGCCTCGGAAGTTCTTACACATAACAGTGCCATGATGGTTAACTTTCACATACTTGCATTTCTTTCCACAACTTTTATTACATGCACAAGTAATTAGACACACTATTTTAGCTGGAGCTGGTGCTTTAGTAGTTGATATGGATGTTAACAATTTGTTCACTAACTTCCAATGAGTTCAAACAATCTCCCTGCCATGTTTGCATTTAGTGAAATGTGCTACGGGAGTGTTGATGTGCAACTTCTCTGTTCCCTCTCCTTTCGTGATTTTGTCTCAGTGGGATCAGTAATACTAAGGACATGAAAGCTAAATAAATCCGATATCTTCGCCTCCTTTACAAACATCGAAATAACTGCCATCGCAGTATCATCTTTTTCAGCAGGCAATGCTGTTTTTCCCATTAGCGTCCATCCTAAATATGTTTCAGTAGCAGCCATGCCTTCACTTAAAACTTTCCTGTTTCCCGTAAAAAGTCTACCTGAAACATCGGCGCCAATCAAAATATCAATGGGGCTAATCTTTTTTGCACAATTATTGAGGAAAATATTCATAGTTTTTAATTTGTTTGTCCAAAGACCCTTTGTCACTGACGGCACATCATCACAGATATTTTCTTGATCTAAGATGTCAAAATTGCAAAGAAACTAACCGTCCAAAGATCCCAGTTGAATTTTATAAATATTGTGCACTTTGTCGCCAAGTTTCGTTCCCCCGAAAACTGAATGTGAAACTCTTTGTTGTAGTACAGGTAAAATTCCTTTTTTACGTATGACTTTTGGGATCCTGAATTAAACAATAACATACATAGAAGAGGTTTTCCAATTATCTTGACTTTCAAAGTTTGTAACAAAACTTTTGGGTTTTCACTGAAACTCGCCAAATTGATCGAATTCTGATCTCCGTTATCCTTCTTTTCGGCGGTAATTGGAGCAGCTCTGTCCACAGTTCTTTTTTCCCTTGCTTTATTTTGAGCTATTTCGGACACATTATTACGCTATAAGCTTTGGAACAAACGGGACATTTTACAAAACATTTGCATTTATCAGCTCGGTGATTTGCTTAAAAGCATTTGAAGCAACGGCCCTTCTCTTTCAATATGTTTCGCTTATCAGAAATTGACATTTTTTGTGCCTTGAATCAACTGATTATCATGATTTTTGTTGTTGCAAAAAATGCATAATTTTTCTTCTGACCTACTTGTACTCACTAAGCTATCCGCAGACGATGGTCTCTATTGACCATTAGTTGGCTTTCTTTTCTTTGAGAAAGCGTCCTCTCTTAATCCAAACCCTGTCATCGTCAAAACGATCCTTTCTTCAGACACAACTTCGTTTTTTAGGAATTTCAATAAACTCTCGGTAAAGACTTACAATCGTAAGCGGATTTGGCTGTGTTTTCAAGTAGACGCCAAACGACCCGATACGGAGCGCACACCTCTTTCTTTTCTGATCTTAAGGATTACTTCCAGTTTAATGCACAATTACAGTTAACAAACCAAGTGTTGCGTCTTATTTTCGAACCACAGTCGGATGATTGATTGATCGGATGACTTATACAGCGTAATGGGCTATCGGTGACGGTTCAAAATTCATTTCGAAGCACAATTGAATAAAATATCGTCGCACTTTAGCTCCACAGTGGGCTAATGGCGACGGTTTAGAATGATTTCGAAGCTTTGCTTTGGTTAATTCACATCGCACTACAGCTTTATATTGGGCTGTTGGTGGCAGTTCGGTGCCTATCCCGAAGGTAACAATGTCCCTCCGGGCTGTCGATCATGGTGCTTACAGTCAATCCTTTGGGCAGTCGTTTGGGGCATTTCGACACCACTCTTAAGCGCACACGCGTACCGCGCGCTAAAGTCAGACTCCTGACGTCGATTTTGTGTCCTTCGGCCTCCGACTACTCAGGATCGCATCCATAACACCCTCCGGGCAGCCGATCATAGTGCATACAGGCAATTATTCGGGCAGTCGTTTTGAGCAACCAAAAAATATTTAGAAACAACTACAGCAGGGGCATACAATTTAAAATATTGAAGAAAAAGCACTCGCCAGACAATGATCCATCGCGTGTTTGTGGAGGATAGACGGATTTAATGGCATCAAGGAATGTAATAAATCTTCTTTGTACCTCGATATTGTTCCGCTTGTTCCACATATACTCCGCCAAGTATCTATCAAATTGGTCTTGGATATGGCATGTTCCTTTTATGCCCGGAAGTCACGTGACCTTCCGAACAAATCTCGCAAATTCTTATCCTTCCATATTTGTAAACAATTATCCCATTCTCAGATTGAGACGTGAATCACCCGAAAAAGTCGCCAAAAACTACCCGTTTACGATTGGAAATCCCAACGTAGGATTCTTTTCTCCCTTTCGGAAATGACATTTTCAAGAACAACCTTAATAAATTAGGGATCTTTATTATATTCTTCACTCTTTAGAATGATATCTTTTAAATCAGTTACCTTGGCATCAGTTGTCAAATTCTCTCCAATTTCTTCCGAAAAACACTTTGTCTTCCTTCTTAAAACCTTTTACTTCTTTAAACATCTTTGTAATCTGGAGTCTTATTATCAACGAATCTTCACTACTATTCTTAACCCTAATAATATCTGTCCCGCCGGGGATATCATAAAAATGTTGGGTCGTGGAACGAAAATGTGCCACCAGCACTGAAACAGACTAGTAATGCTTATAGTGAAAGGATTATCGAAAAAAAAAACAGACCAGATGTATTTATAAAAGACAGAAAAGACAATTTTATTTTTTCTTATTTCTCAGAATCTCCTCTTACACTTTTTCAAACTTAATTCCCCAATTCTTTTTTATCCACCGTTGCCACTCACTCCTTCCAAAAAAAACGCAAAGAATCACGAGGGCATTGTAGATAAGATAGTATAAATTATAATATAAAATTAAAAATATCTTCAACACTTAACAGTAAGTGTGTTCTTAACAAAAGACGAACGCGAAATGAATGTAAAAATTTCGTTTACGGCGAATGATATCGGTGCAATGAAAAACCTTTGAGCATGAATGGTCTGTAGTAAAGAGAATATGAAGTCATAATCGTGAAGCCTACATCTCAGAGCGAAAGGCCAATATCACGTGCCATCTCTTCAAAATCATGAATTAAAAAATACTCGCGATTGGCTGATGAAATGGGAAATGTGTAACATTTAAAATTTATGAATGGAATAACGTAATTAACCATGTGTCTCAGGCCATACATGTTGGCTTCACTTCGATGTTAGCCAGAGTGACCTCTTGACTCCTCTACTACAAAGGATACATGCTCGAAGGGAAAAACTGACCAGCAGACGATACAATAGAACGTTGTGTGCGATCTTTTACGATTTCTAGGTGTCGTGTAGTTAAATGTAAAAGTGGACTTACGATGAATGGATATTTATTTCCCGGGGTCTTGACAACTGTTCCGTTGATCACCATTCCAGTCTCCACCATGCCGTCGGACTGTGCCTGAGGACTCCATTTCTTCATGCCGCACACTGAAAACACACACAAATGCACATTGTGGATAACTGAGAAGCAAACATTCCAATCGTGTTTGTATTTCTTGCAAAATTTCGAAAAAAAAATTATTATGACATCCTTGGTTTGGTTTGGTTAATTAACGTCGCACTAGAGCTGCGCAGTGGGCTATTGGCGACGGTTCGGGGTCAATCTCGAAGGAAAGACCCGGGAACACATTCACACACACATTCATATATGCACCTCGTTATTTTAGAACCATGGTCAGATGACGAGGAAACACTTGAACTGGCACCCAACGCCTTCAATAGACGTCGGGACTTTGGACCCCGATCAGATGTATCGTGCACCAGTCCCGTATACACGCCAGTATAATTTGTTGGATATTCTGGACGACTTTCTGGTATTTTTGTAGCGAAGCTGGCAACCCTCCGATCGCAAGATCACTACTTTTTTACTTTTCAATTTAAATCCATTTCACGGATTCGAACCACCAATCCTCTGATTAGTAGCTGAACGCCTTACGAACTGAGCAACTGGGGCTCTATGACATCCTTGGATTCATCTTCGAATTTGCTGCACGTTTCGTCCCCACTGATCTCTTAACTGTTACTTCTGGATTGGGCAAGGCATTTTGTTGACTTGAAGCCGATGTAGAAGCAGCCATGGTGCTGTACCCCACTTTCACCGCTAAAGCAATATTTCGTATATTTTTCATGTTAAAATAAACCGACAATGTATTGCTTTTGTCTTAGTTTTTTTTCTATTTTCTTTTGAAACCCATTTAAATTTAATCTGCTATTAAAATAGTTATTTGCAAGTCAAAGTGGTTAAAAAGCAAGAGCAAACACTATTTGTTTGGCAACATAAAAAATAATTCTATAAGAAGAAAATATAATATTTATATACATTTAATATTTCTACAATGCTATGATATTAATAACCATCACTAAATCACTTTAAAAAAACTTTGGGGCATAGTATGGCTACTTCCACATTGGCTTCAACTGGCGCATAATGGAAACAAATTTTGAACATTCCAGAAGTTAGAGTTCAGTGTTCGTCCCATTGAAATTAACTTGCAAAAACTTGAATACATAGGCGAGTCAATGCTTTTAAGAAAAGTTATTCGCGTTTTTCCACGAATGTGTCAATCACTTCTGTGCGTCAAAAAAAGTTTGACTCTCATAAATTATATGATTATATGGGGGGGGGGGGGGTCTATAAATTGATATAAAAATCGTAAGAATTTTTCCATCATCTTCAAGTCCTATCGCCACTATATCTTTACGCGCAAAGATTTCCGATAATTTAAATTTTTATTTGAAATAATAATGGCCCCTCTTGCATCAACTCCATGATGGACCACAGTGTAGTCATTTTCAATTCCTGCAATTTTGCCTGTATATAGGTGTTGTTCATCATTAGGTCGAGTTCTTCGTTTCTTAGATTCTAATGCCAGCATTAGATTAGCCTTAGCTGCGTGATTCAGATTTATCACAACACATTTCATTGTAATTTTTTCGATAGTTTTTAGTTTTGCTTTTTATAAATTGCAGTTATCTTGCACAATATTTGGATAAGTTGGTAATTGAAAACAAACAAACCCACCCGAAGGTATACGGCAGTCGTCGCGGAGCAATCCGCATCTGTCGCTCGGGAGTACTTCACAGGCCTGGCATCCAATGATACAGCACTGGACACCGCAGTCGCACCGGGACCCCGAACGATCGCTATTGCCAAAACTCCTACTGTCCCAGACGCCAATCCAGGCATCACTGCATTAGAACAGACGCCCTCTGTTTAAACTTAGCCACATCCCCCGGCTTTCCAACCTGCTGGCCACACCAACGCCACTTTATTTTTTCATTTCATGACCTCAATCTTGTCTTTAATCAAATATATACATATTTACAAATTCAAACAAAATTTGTTTGGAATATAGACAAATATAATAATATAAACAAAATATACAAGTTGCTTTTGGAAAGATTACATCACTGCTTTTCATTCAATTATTTACAAACTCTTCTTTACTTTCTATCTTCTCAACCTTCTTTCACTTCTTCTTAACTCTGAACCTAGAAATATATCCATACATACAAAGGCAATTAGTTTTACAGTTATATTTCCTCTATATACAATAATAAATTGTTGTTGAAAAGTGTTCTAATGATTGTTCGACACTTCTTATCCTTCAAAAGTTTCACAACGTCTTTATCACTTTTATTAAAGAAATCCGTCCTGATGTCACTTCCTTTTTCACACTCAAATATAATGTGATTCACTGTTGCGTTTTATTTGTCACAATAACACCTCATATTTTTACCAAAGAATCTTACTTGGTGTGGTCCTATTGCACCGTGTTTCTGTCATTACTTAATTTAGGTAAAAGTCACTCTCGATCCTTTTTGTTGACACTTTTGGAGCGAGTCTTGCGGTTAGTGCTTTATCCAATATTTTTCCCCAGATCGAGAGCAAACATATAGGGCGGAAAGCCGAAGGATGTTGAGGGTCTTTTCCCTCTTTTGGGATTAGTACTAGTCGGGCTGTTTTCCACGGTGTTGGAAAGACCCCTGTTACCAGACATTTGTTAAGTATCCCCATAAACCAAATTTTATGATGATGTAAAAGTTCTTTAACTATGCCCGTTGTTATCTCGTCTGGTCCTGCGGCCTTTCCTTCAGGCATTTCTCTAATTATAAATTCAATTTCCGCTTCAGTGAATTTATCACAGTGTATCACGCTTTGTTTAGTCAGTACTTTGTTCTGACCTTTCGGGAAGTGAAAATCAACTATCTCCCTTAATGTTTCAGTTGTTGTGTTTGTTTTCGAACCGTCTTCTTTAGTAATTTGTTGCATGATTTTAGGTCTTGTTTTCTTATCCCTGATCACCTTATACTGAATACCGAATGTATCTTGTTTTAAAATGCAGTCAATATACTGTTTGAAGTGTTATCGTTTAGTTATAATAATATTTTTCTTATATTTCGAGTCATTCATTTTATATTATTTTCTATAAATGATCTTCAGTGTCGATCTTTTTCTTTTTGAAATCTTCTTGTGTTTTACTTCTCTGTATTTTGAGACTCACGTTCCACCAGTTAGCATTAATCTTATTATTTTTGTTTGTGGTGTTTCTATTACCCCAAGCTGCATCGTATATTCTCTCCGAGATACTCTCAATATATTCATCTAAGTTGTCGTCGTTTTTATGTTCTTTAATTATTCTATCCACTTTTCGATGGAATCTAAACCAATTGATTTTATTGTCTCCGACTCTAATTTTCCCTCTTTCTATTATGTCTCGATCCGTGGTTATCTTTATTTCTAATATGTTATGGTTACTTGCCATAATCCGATCTTTAATTGTACAGTTTGTGGTCCATTGGGCGGTCCCTTTTCCTAACGCTACGTCGATCCAGCTTTTTTCCTTTTGTCGATTGATAAGTTGGGTAGGAGTGTGGGTCATTGAAAATTTCCATCTGCTGTCTATTTATGAGATCCATTAGTTCTGTTCCCCTTTCATCCTGTCTACTTTTTCCCCTCAGGGGGTTTACTTTCTTTAAGTAAACACGGGCTTCACAACCCCGAGGTACCCTAGTGATCTATCCTACTTTCTGTTTCTTCTCCTCTTTCTCGTGCTTTTTCCTTTTTTCTTCCTCCCTCATTGTGACTGCCTCTCGTAGGTGAGGGCTCCCCATCAGAAGCTGTTGCCAACCTGTTGCTTATAGCTTCTGTTGGCGATTAAGTCACCCACGTGTTTGCCGTACGTGGATACTCGTAACCTTGGAAATGAGGAGCCTGGTAATTGAGAGGATAGCGTCTTGGGTGAAATTTTGTACGTTTTACCTCAACACATTACTTCGGCCTTTGCTTCAGGCAAACGGGAGGTACATTGTGGTTCCCAGTGTATCAATCGGCTCCTGGTTAGGGTCAGTAGACCTGGCTGGGTGGAATCAAGCAAACGTTATGTCTTCTGGGATCCTCCCCCTGGATGGCTGAACATTCAGGATCGGAGGCGTCTTCAGGCACATAGTGCGCGCGTATAGATCCTAGTAAACCTGGTAGTGCATTGCCGAGCGCACCTTTGTTTTTCTTTCTTTATTCATTAATTTTGTTTTGGTTGCATGCCGGCGTGTACTATCCCTTGATTTATAAGGACTCCATGGTGGGTGGGACTCTAGGGTCTGAATCTCCCTTTCCTTTCATATGGAAAACAAACACCCCTCTCCTTCAGTGGAGCAAACACAGTTAAATATTTGTTCAACTACTGCTAGATTTTTTGTTATGAAACGAAACGAAGGATCTTTTCAGACCGTCTCTCCTTTTCTCATTGAGAAAGGCATTTCCGGTTATGTTGGAGAAGCTAAATCTATTAGCAAAATGCGTTCTGGTGATCTCCTAATTGAAGTATCCAATGATAAACAAGCTGCTTTACTATCCAAGTTAACAACCCTTGCACATCTAAAGGTATCCGTGTCGCCTCATATTTCTTTAAATACTTCCCGAGGTGTTATCTCTGCCCCTGACTTATTGCATGTTCCCGAAGAGGAAATCCTAGAAAATCTTAAGGATCAAAACGTCTGCGCCGTTAAGAGAATATCTATCAAGCGAAACGGTGAAACTTTGGAAACCAAACACATAATCTTGACGTTTCAGTTACCATCACTTCCGCAATATGTCAAAGCTGCTTATTTGCGATGTCCAGTTCGACCATATATACCTAATCCCTTGCGATGTTTCTCTTGTCAACAATATGGCCATTCTAAGGCAACATGCCGAGGAACACCAACTTGTGCTCGCTGTGCACAGCCTGGGCACGAAAGCGAAAACTGCAGGGAAAAAGAAAAATGCGTCAACTGCCAGGGTGACCACCCTTCTTATTTCCGAACCTGCCCGCAATGGGCTGTTGAAAAAGAGATAACAACTGTAAAATTTAAAGAAAACATATCTTATCCAGAGGCTAGACGCAAAGTTACATCTCGCACACCTGTAGCAGGAAAGAGTTACGCTTCCGCTACTCAAAAGGTCATGAAAAGTAGCAGCACCCAAACAGACACCACTACCATACCTTTAACAAGATCACCTTCAACTTCTGTAGCAAGATCATCAACACCATTAGTCAAATCATCTTCAACTAGTATATTCAAGCAAACAGATCCTAAACCTTCTACTTCTAGAACAAAAACAACTGCGAAATCTAAAGCTTTTCAAGCTTTAAAATTAAAAAGTGCGAGAGAAAGTTTTTCTCGCCAAAAATCGGTAACATCTTTCAGGTTTCCTCATTTGGAAAAAGAAGCAGATGTGGTGCTCCTGCACCCATCTGACGATGAGGAAACGTTAATGAACGAGGGTGATTCAGATGGTCATTTGAACGCACCCCCCATAATTTAAAATTTTTTATCTCTTGGAATTGCCGTGGTCTTCGACCCAAAACTGACGATTTAAAATCTCTTATTTCCACCTACAGTCCAGTATGTATTGCACTTCAAGAAACCTTCCTCAGATCTATTCAATCTGCTAAGATTCGTGGGTTTAGTTGTACTCGTAAGGACCTTGATTCTGGTACTACAGTGTCTGGAGGAGTTTGCATTTTTACTTCTCATAATTATCCCAGCACTGTAATTCAACTAAATACCACTTTACAGGCTGTTGCAGTTAAACTGCATTTTCAATCTCTTCTTACAGTCTGTTGTCTTTACCTACCACCCAATTGTAACATCTCTCAGCAGCAATTAAACGACCTTGTAGATCAGCTCCCAGCCCCCTTTTTAATACTCGGTGACTTTAATGGCCACAGCACACTGTGGGGAAGTGATAGTACAAATCGAAGAGGGCAACAGGTCGAACAGCTGATTGCCGATTACTCTCTTTGTTTACTCAACAACAACGAGAAAACTTACTTCCACGAACCCACAAGAACGTTCCACTCTCTCGATTTAGCTATTTGTTCTCCAATACTTTTGCCATTTTTGAATTTTGCAGTTGCCAATGATCTTTATAACAGCGATCATTTCCCCATCTTTGTCTCGCAGAATAGTCGTAGCAGAGGGATTATCCGACCACCTGCCTACGTGTATCCCCGAGCTGATTGGGCTGCTTTTTCTCAATTGGCATTAATTTCTGAGACAATGGTTAACAACGATGATATTAATATAGCGGTGGAAAACGTCACCGAGGCAATTATTAAGGCTGCTGATGCAACAATTCCTAAAACTTCGATGCGGCTGCGCAAAATCTGCAAGCCGTGGTGGAACACTGAATGTCAGTCGGCATACAAGAGTCAAAAGAGGTTATGGAACATATTTCGGAGATACCCAACTACAATAAACCTTGTCGCTTTTAAAAAGGCCAAAGCGTTCGCTCGAAGGGTTAGGCGCCAGAGCCAAAGAGAATCATGGATCAATTACGTATCTTCAATCACTTCGTCAACAACGAGCAAGCAATTATGGAGAAAGGTAAAGGCAGCTAATGGCCTCTACCAGGACTACACGATTTCGATATTAGAAACAACAACTGCTGTACACTCTTCTCCAGAAGATATTGCTCATGCAATAGGAAAAGCTTTTTCGAATGTGTCCAGCTCGAATTCGTATAGCCCTGCTTTCTTAACAACCAAGAGACAAGCTGAAAAAGTGTATATTAATTTCAAAACCAAAACCAATCTCGCTTATAATTGCAGTCTCTCAATGATGGAGCTGAAAAAGGCACTTTCTAACTCCAATAACACTAGTCCTGGACCTGATGGACTAACGTATCATATGCTACGCCATCTTACTACAGATTCACTTACGAATATTCTTCTTTTGTTTAATAGAATCTGGGAAGAACAAAAGTTTCCGTCTCTATGGCAAACAAGCATCGTGATTCCAATTCTAAAGGCCGGGAAAGATCCTAAAGATCCTTTGAGTTATCGACCAATCGCTTTAACTAGTTGCCTATGTAAAACCCTAGAGCGAATGATCAATGCACGCCTTACCTATGTGCTTGAAAAGAACAAATGCATTCCTTCTTGCCAAAGTGGATTCCGTAAAGGAAGGTCCACATTTGATAACATCGTGCAACTGGAAACTCAAATTCGTAATGCATTTGTAAGGCGGAATCATCTGGTCTCCATATTTTTTGATATTGAAAAAGCGTACGATCGCACGTGGCGCTATGGTATTCTCCGAACTTTGTTCGATTTTGGTTTTAAAGGAAATTTACCTTTTTTTATACAAAACTTTTTATCTTTTCGTTCGTTTCAAGTTCGTGTAGGTGACATTTTGTCACAATCTTTTATTCAAGCTGAGGGAGTTCCTCAGGGTAGCGTATTAAGTGTCGCTCTTTTTACCATTCATTTTAGTAATATCATTCACTCACTACAACCATACATTCATTCTTCATTGTATGTTGACGACTTGCAGATCTCATTCCAGGGATCCGATATGCGATTTATAGAAAGGCAGCTTCAGTCTGCAGTCAATAACTTAATCAAATGGTGCGACGAGAACGGTCACACATTATCACCGACCAAAACTTGTTGCATTCATTTTTGTAAAAAGCGAAACCCACATCCAGAACCCGAAATTTCCATCCGTGGTTCGCAAATTCCCGTTGTAAACGAGATGAAATTCCTAGGAGTCATCTTTGACAACAAGCTCTCCTTCCGCTCCCATGTACTGCACCTGAGAAAAAAATGTGAAAAATCTTTGAACATCCTGAAAGTGCTATCCAATACTGCGTGGGGATCGGATCGAACCTCTTTACTTCGGGTTTATCAATCTATTATTTTATCACGAATTGATTATGGATGTGTCGCTTATGGATCAGCTATTGACTCGGTCTTACGCAGATTAGACACAGTCCATCACTCTGCCTTAAGAATTTGCACAGGTGCATTCAGGACATCGCCTGTTAACAGTCTGTATGTAGTTAGTAACCAACTCTCACTTGATTTTAGAAGAAAAATGTTGTCCGTCTATTTTTATCTTAAAATTTTATCAATTTCATCCCATCCTTTGAAAAATATGATTATTTCACCCTGTCTAAATCGGCTTTACAACGCACGTCTATCTCACGTTCGTCCCTTCTGTGAACGGACGAAAGTTCTACTAAATGATTTGAACCTTGGTGATTCCGAGATCCAGCAGAAGGAAATATTGCGCTTTCCACCATGGGATATACCATCTTACACGCATATGAATCCCTTCGATGGTTACGCTAAACCAGACACTCCAGCAGTTGTTTACCAACAATTATTTGAGCTCCACCGTTCTCAGTTCGAAACATTCCTGCCAATTTTTACGGACGGATCTAAAGGTGCAGGTTATGTTGGTTCTGGAGTGATTATACAAAACGTAACATATAGTTACAGCCTTCACTCCTCTTGTTCTGTATACACTGCTGAAGCGATGGCAATTTATTCTGCTCTTCAAACGATAGCGTGTAGTTCTCGACGTAAGTTTTGTATTTATACTGACAGTATGAGTGTTTTAAAACAGCTAGAGCATTTTGATCCTAACTGCCATCCCACTGTGTCGGATATTTGTAATACTCTAAAAATTTTAACAAATACAGGATTTGAGATCTTGTTCTGCTGGATCCCGAGTCATGTGGGCATTCAAGGAAATGAACTTGCCGATATTGCTGCGAAAACTGCATCCGTTCCCTTGCAGCAAGCAGTTCCTTTCACAGACATAAAAAAATTCGTTAAAAATATAGTTAATTGTCTGTTTCAAGAGTTTTGGGATTTACAAACTTCCAATAAGTTGTATTCCGTTAAGCCCATAATCCGTGAATGGCCTATTGCTCCACTACGCAAGACCGATGTCAAGTTGACTCGCCTTCGTATTGGGCACACTCGCTTCACTCATCGCCATTTATTCCTTAACGAAATCCCTCCTTCATGTCAATCATGCTCATGTGTTTTTACTGTTCATCATATCTTAATTGTCTGTCCTGTTTTTAACCAACAACGCATGAAATATTTTAATAGTACCATTTTAAACTTGAATGATTTAATTGGGGAAGTTCCCCACTTGAATCTGTTCTCCTTTCTAAATGAGATTGGCTTTATCAATCACATTTAAATTTTTTCTTTTTAACTTTGTCTGTTTTTTTAAGTGTTTATAAAATGTTGCAGGTCAACAATTGTAAAAATGTAAATATTGTATATAGTGTTCGACATAACAATTTATTTGTATATATCCAATTATCTTTTAACCTTTTACCAAAATTGTCAATTTTTTACAATTGATCTAAATATATTTTTATCTTTTACAACGTTTTTACTTTTTAAAACTGATACTTTAGAGGCCTCACAATAAAGAACTATATTGTCGTGTGTTTGGCGCAGTATGGCCAAAACTGGCCCTTGCGCCACTAAAATCCAACCAACCAACCAACCAACCTGTCTACTTTTTCCTCAATTCTTAGATTTTGCGTTGAAATCTGCTGTAATAATCCATGTTTGTCCACTGTATTTAGTCATCAGTCCGTCGATAGTTTGTAAGTGCCCGGATATCCCCTCTGATGGTGGGCAGTATGCAGAGCAAATGTATATCGGTTGGTTATCCCATGTTACTTGTATCAGGACTATCTTATCGGTGATGAAGAGAGCCAGTGGAGAGAGCTTTTTATTATTTAGTATGATAATCCCAGCTTTTGCATCTTTAACATCTGCGATAATCATATGATTTATTGGAATATATTCCACTGTATTTTTAAATAAGTAGGGTTCGTTGATGGAGATAATGTCGTAGGCTTCTGTTACTATGTCTGCCCCTAATTGTATGTTTGCAGCTCTAGTATTGGCTAGGTTAATGTGTGCTATTTTGAGAAAGTTTGTTTTTGTATCAGTCATAGTTTATTTTCCTTCTTGTTTTATTAATTTCTGTAAGGTACATAGGGCAGTTTTTGTCGAAACAGGAGTGATTGATTTTGTGTTTTGTTTTATAGTAGTAATTACTGAGATAGCAGGTATTACAATAGGGGTCTCTATTGCAAGATTCTCCTCTGTTTGTGTTGGTATGAATCTGATCTGCGCAAACTCCACATCTCCCCTCGCTTCTACACCACCTCGCGATATGCCCGAACTTACCACAGTTGAAACATATTATCGGTTTAATATATTCTTTTAGTTGATAACTACCCCAGTCGAACTTTATCCTTCCCCTTGCCGTGATATCTCTGAATCCTTTGGGTTTGATTTCCAGTATCCAATTAACAGTTTTGTCTGATCTACCTTTCATTTTACTCCTCACTATTAGGTCACCCTCGGTCAATTCGTCATTTTGATTGATCAATTTTTCCACTATCTCTTCTCTCTTTATGTCTTCTACGCCGTATATTATTATTGTCGGATTCCATTTTTCTATCTTTTTAATGACGAAGTTAGAGTTTAGGTCTTCGTTTTCTTGAATTTCTTTAATTAGTTTTTGTCTATCTTCTATTGAGTCTGTTTCAATCGTTATTCCACCGTTTTTAGCATGTTTGACTTGTTTTACTTTAATTTGTGCTTTATTTAAATCTATAGAATTTTGAATTTTTGTTTGCCTTGAGTCACTATTGTCGTTTGGTGTAATGCCTTGAGTCACTATTGTCGTTTGGTGTAATTGTCACGACGCTAGGCTGTGTTATTTCGGTACCCCTTGGTTTTGCTTGTTGTTGCTTATTTCCGTTTTGTAGTACCTGTGCGTAGCTAGGTTGTGTTTGGATTTCTTGCTGGGACAATCTCCCCCTATAGTAAGCTATTGTGTTTTGTTGGTCTGATAATTTTGAGAAAAGTGGCTATACCTATCCTTATTTCGCTGTTATTAGAGGTATTAGGCATATATTCGATAAGTTTAGAGGTAATAACTGTTTGTAACTCTATTGCTGTGGAAATAAAGTCATTTGTCTCTTCCGTCATTGTGACGTTTGAGTCTATTATAGGATAATGATAATCTGGATCTATTACTATATTGTTATTTAATTAAGTCGATTTGGTAACATTTTGGCCAGTGTCCTCAACGTTAATAAAGGAGATGGGTGTGGAGACAGGCACTTGCACATTGGTTTTAATCGGTGATTCCTCTATTTCTATTAATTCGGTATTTACCTTTTCCACAATAGTGTCCCTAGAGGTGCCTGGTGTACTCGTGGTATTTTCTTGCTGTTGGTTTTGTACTACCTCATTGTCAACCGTATTATTGTCCCCGCACCGCGCATCCCATTGTAATGGACTTGATACTGCCAGTATTGTCTCTTGCGATTTGTCCTGCTTTTTGTTTCTTTTCTTTATTGTTGCTATTGCGTTCTTGTCTATCGCATCCTTTCTGTAATGCTCTGTTTTATCTTTCTTTCTCGTTCCCACTCTCGGCCTCGGCGGGTTCGTTTCCTCTCCCAACCTCGCCGTTAAGCAGGTCGAAATATCAACTTCGTACTCGTTACCATCGTCTGAGTCCATCTTGCCAAAGACCTATTAGTTTTACCCCGAAAATATACCTCCACTTCCGATTTTTGCCGACAGTAAAGTCGTTTCCGACCGGACCACGAGGAGGTAATCGGGTGGGCTTGTGGAGGTATGGGAGCCTCTCAAATTTAGCAACTCCACTCAGGCGGGATATACACTGGGCAATTTTCCCGCCTAAGCCCGAAAAGGAGAACCTTAAAAGGAGATTATGGACAAAGTCCACGAGGAAAATATCGACAGTCCAAAAAGGAGAACCTTAAAAGGAGAATTTTTGATAAAAAGAAAAATCCCAAAGAGCAAAGCAACTCAACGGGATTTGGCAAGCACAAAATTTTTTAAAACAGCCAGTCCAGAAATATATTACTATTATCAACTTAGATTCGGCCCTGAGCCATAAGTCGGTAATGAAGTTTGAGACTGTCCCGCCCTGAGGCATACAGTGATGAGTTTGGGCCGGGAATCCTGTCGTCACGACGGCAATCACTGCCCAGCACGTGAGAATTCAAACTATTTTATTCAATTGTCTAATTTACTTTTATTTAATCTCTGACTGGAAGATATTTATCCCTATTTTAACTTTATTAAAATATACAAAATACATTATCATAAGTACAGTAGGTACATATGTTTTACTTTTACAATAGTTTAATGCAATCATTATTATTATTTAAAGTAGCACTGTATTTATTATTAACATACGAATGCCTTTTGTTAGGCAGCAACACTAGAACAGAACAATGAAACTCATTTTGAACATATTTACATTACCGCTTGCCCTTGCGGTAAAAATAATAATGTAGCGGCGACTGGACTGGGACCGCCAGCCTGCTGTAAAATTTAGAAATGAACAAACGATGAAGAACCCAGCTTCATACGGGTCGGGGGTATATCAATCTCTCGAGCTGCTGGGTTAGGATCTGTTTGGCTCCCTGGAGCCCCCCAGCGTCCTTGAGAATGGTAAGAATATTACTTGTATTTTTGAAATACTTATTTCTTATACTATTGTAATCTGCACATTTAAACATAATGTGATTTCTTGTTCCTTTCCTACCACAAGCGCACATATCAGTCTTACCGAAGAATCTGTTTTGATACGATGGGAACGCACCATGGCCAGTTAAGAACTGGACCGCGTAGAAGTCGGATTGACATGGATGAACTTTTAGGTCAACTTTCGGTATATTTCTGTATAGGGGTCTACCCTTGTCCGTATTATCCCATCTCTCTTGCCATTTGTTAACTTGTTCTTTTTTGGCTATGGATTTTATTTGTTCGATGCTCCAAGTTATTTTTATGTCTATTTTATTCCTCTCAGTTGCATTCTTAGCGTGCATGTCGGCTGATTCGTTTCCCCATTCACCGATATGGGCTTTGGTCCAATATAATTTTAGGTTTTGTTTATTTATTTCTATTATTTCGAAGATATCTTTTCTAATATCATTAACTATTATTTCGTCGGTATGAAAGCTGCATATTTTCTGTACCGCTGATTTGAGTCGGTGATAATGTTGATGTTATTTTCTTCTTTGTAACTAATTTTAATTGTATTAAGAGCCACTTTTATTGCCACTAATTCGGCAATATAGACGCTAAGTCGGTAAGTGAAATTTGTACTCCCGACCCGCCCTTAGGCATACCGACCGAGGGCACCTTCAGCCGTCACGACAGCAACCCTGCCCAGCAGTCGAGTACTAACTTATTGTCTTATACGAATACCGTTCATTCTACTATTATTACTCAGGACTCTGACTGAAAGTTGTTCGCCCCCTCAACGTTTACTTTATCTTTCTCTTTATTTTATTTTATTTTATTAATCTGTTATTTATATCATTTACAACATTGTACTTTGGTATTCACATTATCATTTATTCCTCTTTTATTGATACATTTATTATTATTTAATTAAAATATACCAAGTACGAAATCTAAGTCGAATCTAAACATGTTCGACATAATACAACTCAATAACAACACAATATAATACATTTAACATATATACATTTCATTAACTCATGAAATAAATAATAATGACAACGATCAAACTGGGACTGTTGACCAGTTGTCTAATGTTGAAACTATAATAAGGTGAATAACCCAGCTTCACTCTGGCCGGGGTTCCAGCATCCCCTCGAGCTGCCGGCTCATTATTACACACACTCCCTGGAGTGGGCCGGCTTCCTTGAGGATGGTTTTCATTGATTGTTTGCCATTAAAATATTTTTCTCTTACTTTTTTATATTTATTGCATTCAAATAATATATGTTGTTTAGTTCCTAGTTCACCACAGCTACACTTCTCTTCCTTCCCGAAAAATCTATTTTGATGTTCCGGGAATGCACCATGTCCCGTTAATGCTTGTGTTAGGTAGAAATTAAACTGATACAGATATGTATTTGTGTTTACTTTAGATATTGTTTCAAATACAGGTCTACCCTTATCAGCCTCGTTCCATCTTTTCTGCCAGATGGTGATCATTTCTTTCTTAGTTATGTTTCTAATTTGTTCTTTGCTCCATTTAATATGTATGTCTATTTCTTTTCTTTCGGTTGATTGTTTGGCGTGATAGTCCGCTTTTTCATTCCCCCATTCTCCCACATGGGCTCTTGTCCAGAATAATCTTATTTGCTTTCCGCTTTTATTTCGTTCAAGTATTTGGTTTCTGATTTTTTTTATTATTGTTTAGCCAACTTGCAACTTTAAAGTGTCCAGCTCGGACTGCTCGGAAACAGCACTGGTTTGGAATAAGCTACTCTCACGTGAAACAGGGCCCGAAACCACAGGGCAAATATCGCAGATTCTGTATGCCAGCTTAGCAAACTTCTCTAAATTGTCAGAACTGCCACTTAAAATATCCTGAACGTTAATGGGTAGACGACGTAACCAGAGGTCCTTCAGGAAAGTATCATCCATTTGTTTATTACTTAGTTCACGCATCTCTCGTAAAAGCCCCGATGGCCTCCTATCGTCGAGCTCGAGGTCATCCAACAACGTTTTTATCCTACGTGATTGAGAAAGCTCAAATTCCTGCTCCAACCTATCCCGTAAACCGCCATATGGATTAACTTTAGGGGGATTGAAAACCAAATCTGAACAATGTCTCGCGATCTAGGACAGAAACAAGAGCTGACTTGTAATGCCAGACAAGATAAAGTTAGATTTTAATTGAACAAATTAAAGCTTTGTATTTGATCCCCATAACGATAATTCCATAACGTGTGACCTTTGAGGCACTTCTGAGGGGAAATGAAGGATTTCGCCCACACTATTTTTAACTTCCATGCTGAATTCCTTAGATTCAACCATGGGCATGTTTCGAATCTTCATGACTGGTGTTCCAGCCAGCAATCCCTTTAAGTAGTGGAAGTTTTTTAATTTTGGTTAAGCTACTGTTATCGTGAATCACAGCGTAAACTAAGTCTTTAAAGGAAGGCCATTCTAAAAATTCGTCTGTGAATATTGGAATGTTCAATCACGGCATTTTGACTTCCCTGTATGCCCGTTGGCTGATATTAAGCATTTGAGCTTCCATTTGGCTTTGGAGCAAGGACATATCCTTGTTGGTCAACTTGATTCGTTCTTTGAAAATTCTCTTTTCAAGTCACAGTTGCGAAGTAGAATTTTTGCTGATGTGCACTGTGTGCTGTATATATATATTTGTTTGATCTTTAAACTTCTCATTTTCTGTTAGCAGAGTAGCGAAACGGTACATGAGAACTATATGCCTTTTAAGTTATTTATATGTATAATAAAATTATACTTCGGACACAACGCTCAAGCCTACTTATTTAGGGTTAGCAAAGATTCACGGATACGACTCCCCGAATATCATATCCGCTACACTGTCCGAGCTTTTTATGAGCTTACATAAAGCTACGTTAACTTCAATAAACTTAGTTTCGAATTCTGCCAAATCAGATGATTCTTCTGTAAGTGCAGAATTGTGAATGTTAGAGTTTGTCCAAATATCAATTAACCTTTCTAGGACATTTAACTCTTCTAATTTAACTTGATCAACTCACCGCCAAAGGTTTCAATGAAGTTTGAAATCTTGGTAAGTGATGCTTTTTTAACGACCGTGAATTTTAATTGCTTCACTATTTTCAGCTATAGTGAAATAACAACTAATTTAAAATTAAAAGAGCGGTAGGCTTATCCGTGTACGCATTTCCTTCAGATCTCGTCGCGTTTCCTCTAAACTTATATTTGGTGTGGTGGTGATTAGAAAGAAATGAACTCGATGCGGTGACTTCGTTTTCTTGGAAAATAACGGGAGCATATCACATTGTCAGAAAATAACAACACTGGACTGAGCTAGACCACGGAAATAATACAAGAGTAAGCACCCTCTCTTGGAGACGTTTGAAAGCATCTCATTAAGAAATTTGCATAAGTCTGCTTTTGAACGACAACCATAATGAAGCTGCTGACTCGACTGTGTTTTACAAGGACGTAGGTTAGTCTAGTTAAAATTCTTGAACGGCTTGGAGAATGGACCAATGATGTATCCTTGACTTATTAGGTTCTTGTGGAAATGTCATGACCTGGCATCGTTTACAGCTTTGCATCGTGGCATGCTGTATATTCGACAAATTAAATTTCTCCACTATTGAAGAAATACAGTCTCCCATTCTCTGATAAACCAGATTTATATAGATTACTGAATTTTTTCTCGATACTCGTAGATATTTAGCAAGATATTGAAGAGTCCAGTAACAACATGAAATTCTGATATTTACCTTCGACAGTGATCTTCCTGGTTCGCGATACAGTGATATTACATCAATGCACCTCTGATTATGTGTCTGAGAACGTCGGTGTTAGATCATCTAATGAAGGCTTCACCATCCTCAATGACATTACGCACATAGGCAACAATGTTTCTGTCGGCTTGTTTAGTCTCTTCGTATAGGCGTGAAGGAACTTAAGTTGACTACTATGAAACGGTAATAATTGTGAAAAATTCAAATTCACAGCTTTTTTTATTTCTTACGAACGAAATGATTTAATTGCCGCTCTAAGTAATTGTCCGATCGCAAAATCTTGAACTTTTAGTGTAGTAAATTACCTCTGGAATTCACCTTAATCACCAATCAGTAGAACGATTTAATAAATTCAACTCATTCACAAATAAAATAAAACGGACGCCATTGAAGTTTACGAAGAAATACGAAGCTTAAACTTTATTCAAAACCAACCGACTTTTCCAAATCTCAACGAATTCTAAGAAATTCAAAAATCCGAGATTCCAATCTATACAATGTTGCTACTTAGCAAAATTAACAAAACAATAATTCAAGTGGCAGTGTCGTTAACACACTTAATATATATAAGTTCAATTGTGATTTAACATCAATTAACTTGATAATGGACGGGTCACTCTATGAAGTTAGTATTCTTCAGTTCTTTTGCAATATCTGCTGGCCTTACCGGTCAGGGCCAGTGCTGCTGTGAGTAGCAACTAGCAATGCGTTTAAAGGACCAATGTTTGTCCAAATGAACTAATATACATGGTTACCTTTGGAGTAAAATTATGAAAATGGCGTCGGTTGGTTGAAAACGTGTGTTTTGGAGCAGCTTGTAGAAGAAATCGAAAAAATTTTAAACTACAGCACGACATTTAAAAATTGCATATTATTTAATAGTTTTAAATTTCGTAATATTTTATTTGATATTGTTAATTTTTAAAAACTATTGTTTTTGATTTCACTTTCACTGGTATTTACATCTTATTGGACATCCTACAAATATAGTGTCCGGGTTGATTAATTTCTTTCATATCTGACAACATTAGCTTATCAGGCGTCAGCCACTTTTCAAAAATAAAAATTTCGCCGGGACAATTGACTGTTTTAGAAAGAAGAGTACTTTGAAAGGGTTTAAAAATAATTAAGTTGTGTGTTAAGTATTTCGTGTGTTATGTTACATTAAATATATGACTCGGGTTTTCATTTAATCATTTATTTTCTAGGTCTCGGCAATATACTCCACTTTGTGGAAACTACAATTACTTTAATACAGTATAAAATATGATTAATACTTTAAAAATCCACAGTGTAACAATGTGGAACAATAGTAAGCCAAACAAATTTCAATTCATATGCGGCGGATAGACTCCTTGGCAGCGCAGGGATTAGAACCAAGGTGGTATTGGTTTGGAATGCGCCTGCGCATGGCCTACCTTGCCTATTTTAAACTGTTGATTTTCCACACTTGCGGGGCAGTTGGTTGTGATAGTCTTCCTAGGTGTGTGTGTGTGTCATTAAGACGAAATCATCGGTGATTGTATAATTTATTAAGCTGGTTGTAAGATTCAACTGTTATAATTTTAGTTTGTGATTAAATAAATGTTCGAGTAAATACGATTAGTTCTGCTACCGTTATTTGCAACGCCTCAAATACAACACTATTACATCTATTTTAATAATCCCGCAACTTGTCCAACTCAAACTAAATCCAATAGTTTGCCCTTAGTCACCACTGGCAACATAACTCAACACTGGCAACTGTAATGGTTGGTTGGATGTTGTTTAATGGCACGAGTCAAACTGTCTAAGCTGCGCCAAACGTTTACATTGTTACGAATCTTCTAAATGTCAAATACAATTTAACAAACCAGTGTCGAACCAAGCAAGTTGGGATGCGTGTCATCATTTAATACATCTTTCAAAATGGTATTTGCAGTGCAAAAGTACTTGATTCTCGCATTCCTAAAGTTCGGACAAATACTCAAAAAATGTTTAACTGACAAAATACAGTTACACCGGAGACATGTCGATGTCGGACGCAAATGCAATGAACCAAAGCCTAGCCCAGCACAATGGGCAACCCCAACAGCCCACACCCTAATACAATCGCATCCAGGAACACAACACGTGACACTTACAGTGGAAATGTAGAGTAATAGTCAAATTACTTACAGTAATAATCAAATTACTTACAGTAATAGTCAAATTAAAAGTGTGTTCGAATAAACAAAAATTTTGCTTACGTTGACAATCTTCATTTTCTTTCCATACTGCAGCTTCTGCCTGAAATACACATACATTTTGAGAAACAGAAAATGTGTTCGAAATTTAAGAACTCCAGTGCCATATGAATTACTTTTGAACTTGTATGAGTTTAACTTGTATAGAGCAATAATTTGTAACACATAATATTTATTATCGCCATCCATGTTTGTTCAACATTGCCTGAGGTACTTAAAAACTCCATTAGTAACACCCATCACGTTGCGGGTACTTCCATTTGTATAACATTTGTTGTAGAACAATGTAAGTAACTATATTACCTTGTTTAATACAACCCCTGGTAAAAAGTACCCGATTGATGTATCTAACTCACACAGTAAATTCAAAATATGTTTATATTTCACAATACGTTTGTTTTGAACAAATCAAACGATAATAAGCCTAAAATATGATAAAGTAAGAAATGAAATCAATGGTTAGAGCACAGTTTGTAATTAGTTTTAATTATAATAAAGGCAGATGAATTACGTCCACAAAAGAAAAATATCCGATTAGCAAAAGTCTAGAAAAAAAATTATCCGATCAACACTATTAATTTTTGATGACACCTTCTTTTGCCCGGATTACAGATTTAAACACACCGTGGCATGGTATATAAGCTTATGGCATACACCTGGAGAAAATTCAAGCCAGCTTTCCTTGATAGCTTGACGCAATTTCATAACGTGTTGGACTTTTGTTGTTCCCCTTTTGTTTCAAAATATTCTAAATGTTTTCAATGGGATATAGGTATGAGCTATTTGCAGGCCACTTTAATGTCTTGATTTGAGAGTTGTCATTGTATTTTAGAAAATTCTTGCTACGGTGACAAGAGGCATTGTCATGTTGGAAAATGAAATCACGTGAATCTCCGAACTATTCGTCGAGGCTAGGGAACAGAAAGTTTTCTAAAATTTCCCGATATACTTTAGAATGAACAGTTCGCAATACTATAGACAACTTCTTGGAAAATCATGCAGCTCCAAGTGAAAATATAGCGTTTAAACTTAGTTTTGGTATTGATGCAATCTTCATTGAACTTTTTATCCACTCTTCTCCACACAAAGATTCCACTATCATCGCCAGTTCCAAGGCAAATACGGGATTCATCACTAAAGACAATTTTTTTCCAGTCCTCGATTCACTAATTTCTATGATTTTTGCACCACTGCAGACGAGCTTTTTTAATGTTTTCTTCTGAGAAAAGATTTCGTTTTGGCTTCGCAATATTTAAAACCGTTCTCATTTAGATGATTTCGCACTATTCGCTTACAGACTTCCACTTGTTATTTTGACCACTCCGAATTAAGCTGCTTTGATGTCAATCGTCGTATAGATTTTGCCAATCCTACAAGTTTTCTATCGAGTGTCTTCGTATTAGTGCGTGGGCGTCCACTTCGACGAAGGTTTTCTATGCTATTTGTACGCATGAATTTCTTTCCAATGTCGTTCAAATGACGCGCCCTATTGGCGAAGCGTCAGCGGAGCCCCCTAGTTTTTTAAAATAAAATAAACTGAGGATTCTACATTCTGTTAAAGGAGACCGAGCCTAAAAAATTTCCGATTTTTTTTAATGGAACGTTGCTATACGTATTTAAGAAGATGTGTACAAAACATCCAAGCAGTAGAAGAAAGAAAACATGTTTGTGTACCATTTATCACCTGCCTGTCTACTTTTTGTCTGAAACATTCGTCATTTAACCGAAATAAAATTTCGACATTTTCGTTTGGTTTGAAATACTATGGATTTTTAAAAAATGTACCTAAAATTAAACTGTTAATAGTTTTTAAGCCTTAATATGTGTTTTATAAATGTAAAAAGAGCTTTTTTTTTTAATTACGTAAGAATAGCTTTTACAGATTTTTAATCTGAGTTGGACATGTCTTGATATTAAAAAAATATGAATTTTTTTTTTTTTTTTTACGTAGTGAACATAAAAATTTGAATATTTTTTTATGATATCAACATAAAACATGTTTTTGAAAACAACTAAAACAAAAATTCGCATAAATCTCTTCCTAGGTATGCAGTATATACATACAGCATTATTTAACCAATATTTTTTTTTAAATATTAAAAATTGAAAGTGGAGCAGTGCTTTAAAAAAATTCATATATCGGCTTAACCCTTTCCACTCGAAGAACACTTCGACATTTGCGTTCTTTCTAAAGAACAGTTATTCCTTTTTCTGTTTTTCCCCAGAATTTTTTATGCTCATAGAGGAGAAAAAAATCATAATCTGTTTTGGGTCTGCAAGAGAACAATTTGAAAAAAAAAAGATCGTGTTTTACATACAAGACACTTTTCGAGTTTATTTTAAAGAACAGTGAACCAAAAGAACAAGTCGTTATGTTGTCGCCTGAGCGGCGCCAACGGAGTGCAAAGGGTTACTAAATGCACACAAAAAACTAATTATTTTATCATTGATTATTGTTTAAAAAGAGATGTTCTAATAGTTAAAAAAAAATGGTATTTATGAACTCGTTTATAAAAATATTAGGATTAAAGGCTTGGGTATCCCTTAAATATCAGTTTTGAAATTGTCAGGTTGTTGCATAGCATTAAAGAGTCTTTTGAAACTACTGAGATAATCTTTCAGTTTTGATATTTTCCTAACGTAAAGTTTTATCTCGAAAAACGCGAGACAGCATAATTCAATTAGCTTAATCTTCCACTTCTCGAGATAGGATACTTCTTGCCGACACTGGAAGTTTTACTCTTGCATAGAATAAAATCATTGTAATTTTTTCTGATGACTGTGGCATGACTAGGGTGCTTCACAAGAATACTGACCATCGTTTCGTTAACTCGAAAAATCAAGTCATTGAAATTGTTCTAACGCAACGAGTGTGCTAGTTCTTTTCTAAAAAGTATCCAAATAGGATAAAATGACTGATCGGATTAACGAATAATTTCTATTGAGATATTTTTAAAAAATCTATTTTACTATTTTAAGGTACTTCCTCTGACATGTATTCCTCAAAGATTCTTTTTGAAGTATGTATATTTTTAAGTGTTTTCTATTTATTCCCTTTAAAAAAAAAATATTTACTACATTTTATAATGTATCTAAACTACATACTTTTGTTTGGTATATTCTTTGGTTTGGTTAAATAACGTCGCACTAGAGCTGCACAGTGAGCTATTGGGGACGGTTCGGGGCCTATCTCGAAGGAAAGACCCGGGAACGATGCCTCGTACTTTTGAACCATGGTCAGATGGCGAGGACAACACCTGAGCTGGCACCCGACACAACCTCAATAGGCGTCGGGACTTTGGACCCCGATAAGATGTATCGTGCACCAGTCCCGTATACACGCCGTTAATTTTTTGTGAATGTTCTGGACGACATTCTAGTATTTTTGGCAGCGAAGTTGGCAACCCTCCGATCGCAATATCACTACTTTTTTACTATTCTTAGTCTAGTTCGTCGTACAGGTTCAAACCGGGAACCCTCGGATTCCAAGCTGACGCCTTAATCCACTGGGCCACTTAGGCCTCTGGTATATTCTTTAGAACGTACGTTTAGATGATTTTCTATGTAAAAATTATCTGTAGTATTTTTCTGAATTTATATTTTACTAGCAAAAGTGCCCGTTCTTCGCACGGGGGCACAAATAAGAATAAATAGGGCGCGTCAAACAGGTTGGCCATTTATCCTTTCCGCTGCATTTTGTACAGAGGGAGCCCAAACATATTCAGGAATAAAACCTCGCCTATAACTATTCGATTTTTTAAACACATATGTCGCAATTTAATCGGGATATGACTATAATTATATTTCAGTTTTCAATGTTTACTTCAATTGATGACATTTTAATTACTGTTGTCATCATTATTGAATGACAATGTATATTATCATAATAGGTTTTTTTATAGTGTCAAATATTTACGTAGAGCTATGATTTTATATATAACGAAGAAATAATAATTAAATTAAATACTAAACCAAGCGCTGTATCTTAAGTTTTCTATTACTTAAAAAAATTAGCATCAAGAAGCGTTTCCTTAAATTGCAGTTTTAGAACATTAACTTCAAGTGTGATTTTAATGGAACTTCCGAATCAATCTCGGTATTAAAATGTTCTTAAGCCGTGTGGATTGAGAGAAAACGCAATCTATTTAAAGAAAACGCAGCAAAAACAGAAAGCAGAAGTTTATAAAGATGGCCAAATTAAGATATTTGATCGTGAACTTTAATGATTTAACTTTCAAAACAATCCGAATTTCTCAATTCCCCAGTATAGTAATTTTGATTTGACTATTTACAAATGCCTTTTGCAATGTTAAATTTTGGCTACATCTTTTCAATCTCATCGACCAGTAACTTGTGTACCTTATTAGTAGTTTGTATTTTTGGCTATTGAATGTATACAGAACAATAACATGTAAATTTGCGGCAAAATTAAATCTAAAGTTTTTTTTTGTTGCAAATAAACTGTCTTAAATTTTTTAATAAAAGTGAGAATAAAATTAAAAATCTACCATAAATACTCAACCGAAAATAACCTGTTTTAAAACACCGCACAACTTTCTTTTACTACGTCCAGATGCATATTTGTTAAAGAATTACTTATTCAACTATTATTACAGAACAATAATCACCTATTTTAATTTTGAATACCTCTTATTTTTATATCGGAATCATTATATTAAAAACTCGGTATTTAATCTTTTTATTAAACCTTTTTTACTAAATTTTGCCATACTTCTACATTTAATTGGTTATTCTTGCGACTCATTTTAAAATGGTATTTCGGATAGATTGTTTTCACACCCTACATTTTAATTTAACCCTTTGCACTCCGTTGACGCCTCTCAGGCGACAACATAACGATTCGTTCTTTTGGTTCCCTGTTTTTTTAAAATAAACGAGAACAGCATGATCTTGTGTTTAAAAAACATCGATATTTTTTTCAACTCGTTCTTTTGCAGATCCAAAATAAGATTGTTTCTTTTTTCTATAAGCATAAAAAATTCTAGGGTAAAGAACATAAAGATGAATAACTGTTCCGTAGAAAGAACGGAAAACGTAAAGAGTTCTTGGAGTGCAAAGAGTTAAACCGCATATCTACAGTTGGTGCCGTGACCAGGATTAAGGAAGCCATGAATATAAGTGGGATAAATTTCAGGATCATCTTTTTCATTAGGATCCATGGATAATAGATTGATGTAAGGCACATTCTAGTGACTCTTTCTCCTCCACAAGATCACTGATCGAGCATAAAAGCCATCCATTGTAAGTGAACCCCAAAATTTAGCCACAATCTGTTTGGCCTTACTAGCAGAGTAGCAATGACTTTCCTATATTGTTCTTGTAAGATCCGCCTAGGAGCTGTATTTATTGATTGCGCATTTGAATCAATGGCGAAATAATAGCCACAGTACGCTTTAGTGTATCTTTCCAATATTCAAGATTTCGTGCCATGTCATTCTTAATAACCATTTTTCTTCTTATGGTACATAACATGGTTATACTTGTATGTTTATGCGATGTCAAAAACTTATCACCATCATTTTGGTGATATTCCGCCCCACAATGTACAAACAAAGGCATTCTTGTGAACAGTCCAGCATCAAAAGACTATCAAAGAACACGTAACAACGTATTTAACAGTGGCGGTTGATAAAATGGTCTAGTTGTAAAAATTTTTTTTTAAAAACCTTGTATATCGATACATTGCCCAAGTTTTATTAAGCATGTCAATTATTTTAAATAAAACAAATTGTAATCGGTAAAAAATATATAAGAAATTTCTGTACAGAAAATTATTGGTATGATAACAATCCTAATCAGAAAATAATTTCTGCATTAAAGCTTTTATGTTCTTAAATAACAACATGTCTCCTTTTTACTGTGGCGTAGTTAAATTAATGCATACCTTGATCTCAATTTCATTACCCCCCCCCCCCCCCCTTTGTATACTAGCTAATATCCTAACATTTTGCTTTTGATTGTCACAATTATATTTAGCTCCTTTTTCTCAGCTCCTCTTCCATTAAAAACTTTTTTTAGTTTAATAAGAATACCAATAATTCTTCTTGGATCAGTTACATAGCAGAAAATTTACATCAAAATGCAAATCAACCTAAATGTGCACTTTTTCAACAAATACAATTAATAATTTTACACTGCAATTTTCCTTAATGATGTAATTTTTTTCTTCAGGATATTGGGATGCATACAGAAAAAGAAAGAAAATGAAGTACTAAAACAAGAATGTATACCAAATCCTCAGATTTAAATCGAATATTTTAGAAATGCAGTTTGAATCGGAAACGAAAATTCTACTGGCCAGTTTTAGCTTGATAGGAATACCATTCTATGGCAGACGAAGCTCCATATCATGCTACATCAAACTCGGTTTTAAAGCTTTTGGCGAGCTTCTCTTCACCCTGTTTGGCCTGTACAACATACTAAGCACAAACTTCTACTTCCGAAGCATAAATCCACTTTTCATACTCGCCAGGTCTATGATGAGCGTCTCGATTCTACTTCTCAGACTCACCATCATCTACAAGCGAACGCAGATTCTCGAACTGATAGTCCACATTCAGATGTTCCTCCAGGCCTACCAGAAGAAACCTTACCTCAGCAAAAGGAAACTGATCACCTGCACATGTTTCTTCAATGTGTGCGCTCCTCTTGTGGTCATCACCCTCTTCACCATCTTCTTCCTCAAAGACTACGAGGACGTCGAGGAAGACATGAAGCCTGATCTGCTTCGACACTGCTCGAGGCGCCTAAACTGCGAACGACTTCTGGTGTTCGTCATGAATATCGTACTTTCCCTTCACTGCTACGTCACCCCTTCGATGTGCATGGCCCTGTTTATCTACCTGTACGACACATACCAGGACGCCCTGGAGCAAATGCTGGCCGAAGCCTCACAGTCGTTGATATCCAGCATCTCTTCCAAAAAAATGGCCAGAACCATCGACCTCATAACCAAAGCAACCGAAGTACACAAGAGCATCGAAAAAGTCCTGTCCCTGAGCATATTCGTGACCTACATCCTGGTGTTCGTGAACTTCCTGAACGTGATTCTGATCAGCGTGAGCCACTCCGACCACCCGAAATCGCTGTTCAGGGTGGTCGGCTATTGTATCATCTTCACGTGGACCTTGTGCTGCTTCTTCAAGCTGACCCTGACGGGGTCCAGACTGGTGGAGATATGCGACAAGTGGAGGCTGCAGCAGCAGGACATAGTCCTCAACTGCGCGGTGCAAAGGTCCACCCGGGATCCAAACCAGCTGGCGCACCTCCTTGTGTTCCTGGATGTCTCGAGGTTGGACCTTGCCTTCACGGGATGGGGGATATTTCGACTGGACAGGAGTCTCATTCTCACCATGACGGAAGTCATTGTGTCCTACAGTGTGTTGATTGTCACTCTGTGAAGATCGTAGTGCACTAAACTTTGGTATGCCAGAAAGTGATTACTGTATTGAGAAATTCATTCGAAGAAACACGCCAAACATTTACTGCCTTGCAAGAAAAGATTCAGGATTTAAAATGTACTAATACTTACTAATTGTTTTACAATATACTTGAATACTACTTGAATTTCATAGTGAATAATAATAGAGGGCGAAGCCCCCTGCTAAATTAAAAACTAAAAAGGGAAAAATAAAATAATCTTTCTTAAAAAAAGGGAAAACCGACTTGAAGAAAATGCGCTACAAAGTAAAAAATAATTTTTAATTTTACGCATTGAAAATATGGAATTATTTAATGTCAATTTTATACTTATTACAACTTTTTGAAGTTGGTGGCAATTTACAAAAATCATACCTAAATTTTGGCGCCGATTTCAAAAAGTTGTAGTAAGTATAAAATTGACATTCAATAATTCCATATTTTCAATGCGTTCGTAAAATTAAAAATTATTTTTTACTTTTTAGCGCATTTTTCTTCAAGTCGGTTTTTCTTTTTTTAAGAAAGATTATTTTATCAAGAAATATTTTTATGTGTACATTTTATGGAAAAACTAAAAAAGAAATATCATAAAAACTAAAAAAAAAAATTGCTTAAACTGAATTGTCTTTAAAGTTGGAATTAATTTAAAAAAACTTTTAGTCAAATAATTTACTGCTTAGATTTACATTACCTTTTCATCTTGAGGAGGAGAGCTGTTCTGCGCTACCCCAGGAAATTCTGAAAAATAAATCAGAATTTGAGTTAGAATACATTCTAAATGCTTTGAATTTATTTTTGAATACGTATGCACATAACTCCCAAAACATGTTTGAATTTATAAAAGTTTTTAATAAATTAACATTTATTTTCTGTAAGACCATTTATTTCAAGTAGGCTAATGACTACATATAGTTAATTTTATCTTTACACTGTTAAAAAAGAAGGTACTGAAAAATGAGCACCTGAACCTACTCGTTTTTCTTTGAGTACAATTGCATCGTAAATGAGCGCTGACGTACTCAAATTTAAGTATTCGTACTTTCTCAAAAATGAACAGTGTGATTTAATATTGCTCATCTCAGCTTCTGTTCAACCCATCTTAACAAAGCAACCTGAAAATAGTTGTTCAGAAGATGGTTTTCCACTTTATTTGATGACGATTGCTTAAATGGGAACTGAGTTATTCCAACTTAATTATCTTACTTCCCATTCTTTTGGCACACCTTTTTAACACTTCTTCTGTTTAAAACTTCTTCACATCGCCTTGGTAGTACAACGGATTAAGTAATTTACTGCGGTGCTTCAGGGTCTGGGTTCGATTCCCTGTAAGTTTTGGTTGTAATTGTCAATATATATTGAAAGTTATTTATGAAAACACCCTACGTAGGCAAGCAACTGCTCTTTTTATTCCATTTTACTCATTTTTGAGTACATGTTTTTTATTCAAAATGAAACTGATAGAAACCGAATGTACTCACAAATGAGTACCTGTTACTTAATTTTGAGAACCTATTTTTAACATTGTAAATATGTTTACAAATTATTTAGCAATGCTCTTCTATTTATAAAATAAATTAATTAAGCTTCTGTATATAGTTAAAAACACCTACCTTCTATATTTTCATCCGCATTCGAAATAATAAAAATAGACGGCAACAAACTAAACAGGGAGAATAATATGGTCAGATGCATCCTGATTTTTGTAAACGAATACTCAAAGTTTTTAAATTAGACTAAATTCCCATTTCTTCCACTGTAAACTCCGACATATGTTTTATTGTCATTTGAAATGAAAAACAAAATAGTCAAATTACTCGGCCTTTTAGTTAAAGTAATTACATTTTGAGCAATAAATGGCAGAAAAGAATTTCTTTATTAGAAAATCTTCTATACAGAACATGCAAAAAGCACATGTTTGATGTACGTGTAAAAAGGTATTTCAAAATATCGTCAAACAAATCGGAGAACTGTGTTTAACTTGATTAGTGTGTTTGATTTATTGTTATAAATTATAAGTGAAATCTCAAGGTGAAATTCTATTTTTTTATTATTATTTACTTTTGATCGTTCGTTTGAAAACAATTAATTATTTGCCAACCAAAACTCTAAAATAAAACAGCCAGAAACTTTAAATTAAAACCGCCAACGTGCGCCAAGTCGAGAGGTTATCAACTCGACCGTTATGTATTTTTTAATTTTAGCAAACGTCCTTGAACTCTTATCATATACAGATTTTTAAAGTATTTTATTTCAAGAATAAATGTTCTATTTAATCATAAATAGTTAGTGAAAATTATCGCGCGTTATGCCTTTTTAAAGGAGCACTTGAAATGCTGGATTCTGAATTTTATTATAGTTTAACACCTAGGCTGGGCACGCAATGGCAACTATCAGATATGAAACTAAACTATTTAGCTACATGTAACTCAAAAACTAAAATTGTATCCGATCACTCAACAACTATAGGACATGCAACTATCGTACAAAATATCCTTTCGCTAGTTAAAGAGTTAACAGATTTGGCGAATGATCGCTGAATTTGTATGTACTGTGGAATAAATGTAATTGATTTTCGGGAATAGAATAATATTTTTAGAATTTTGATTAAATGCTAATATATTTTGAATTTGAATGAAATCATTATTGTGTAAAAGGTAAAACAAGAACATAAATAATAGTTTTATGCTGAATCTGTGTTTTGTTTAAAGAATATAAATACAGAATATTGTGTTTAGAGGCAGAAAATATTCTAATAAATATTAAAATTCTTTTTTTTATGTTTTATTGAAATTTACTCAATTAAAATTTGAAAAATAAATTATTATATTAAGAAACAATTTCAATGTATTTGTATACATAATCTAATATAACAATCAGGGTCTGAATGAATCTTTAAAGAACATAAACAATAGTTTTGTGCTGATTTTTTGTTTAAAGAACATAAATAAGGAATCTTGTGTTTAGGGCAGACAATATTCTAATAAATATTAAAATTCGTATATTTTATTGAAATTTACTTAATTAAAATTTGAAAAATATTATATTAAGAAACGATTTTAATATAATTGATAATACGCTTAATTGTCTTTTTATTGTTGTAGTATGAAGACTAACTTAAATACGGGTCACAATTTGAAAATATACACCATTAACATGTATTAATCCGCAATAAATTTTTTTTATACTTTTGGACTTGATCCACTTTAGCTCAGAGCGCTTCATATCATCACCTTAGAAGTAAAGCCACGTATATTTAAACCAAAGATGTACTATCCGTAGTTAGCTTGACAAAATCCAATTTCCATCTTGTCATCTCCATAGTGCAGCACAAAGGTCATTCACATTTCGAAGTTCATCAATTTATTTCGTCCCCCAAACTACGGCTGGTTAATCCTTGTTTTACATATACGCAGGGACTGATTTACGGGAGGGCATTCGGTACACTTGCCCAGGGCCTCGAATGCCCGAATTAATGTGAAATTTTGGTGTAATATATGTGAAAAAGTTAAAAATAAATTTACTAACGAATTCAAAAAAAAAAAAAAAAATTTCATCAAAATGTTAATTTTTTTTTTTTAAATCAATTGTTAATTGTTTTGCAAAACTTATATTATTTTACCCAATTAAATCAATTTCACTTTTCAGCACGTTCATGATGTATGTCACCTTTTGCATCGCGTTTTTCAAAGATATGCGCTTTGGATCACTAGTAAAATTAAATTAATGACCAAGGTTCAAGACCATAAACAAGCTGTGTTTACTAATCGCACGTAGATTTGTCGTTTACGGATACATTTTTCCTATACCAAATTTCCTAATATTGTAATCATTAGGGATTTGCTAGCTATAAAATGGGTAGAACATACAAATCTGGCTCAACTAAAAAAAACTAAAAAGGAAGAAAGAACAGACTAGAAACGTATGAAAAAAACTCTGTTGCAGTATTGATCATTAACGTTAATTCAAATTCTCAAAAGAAGAAAATTAGTAGTTTAAAAAAAAAATATTTATATTTGCATTAAAGCTGACTGATTACGTCATTTTGTATTGTGTGTTTATGCATAACTTTAGCAGTTTTATTTTGAATTACGTCGAGGGGCCCCCTAATGTTCTTTTGCCCTGGGCCCCTAAGCTTGTAAGTCGGTCCCAGAATATACGTGGTCTTACTTCCAAGCAGACGATATATAAATATGTATTATAGGACATGTTTCGTGTATTTTATTATATGAGTTTATTTAAAGTTACCCAAAGTTGTTGAGACAGGTCTTGGGGCACCTTGACAATCAATGTGTCTTATTCAATAAATGTCCATTTATTAAGTTTGCGAACAATATCCATCATCCCAATCAGTGCCCTCGGCCCCCCCCACCTGATCCGCACACCCTCTCGTCTGGAAAAAGGGGGGTGGGGCATAAAACTATCCCACGTATGCCACTGCCAAACGATTCGGAGCGTGAAACAAGGTGAAAGGGGGAGAGAACTAAACCATCTCTTTGAACCTGGAAGTGAAGTGGATGAGTAGGGGCTTCTCAAAATAACACCGTGGACTCCTTCCAGACACACTCGATGACGTGTTCGGCCTACGCGGGTCCTCCCTCCCTCCCCTTGTTTCTATTTACGTCCTCCCCCCGTCCTCCCTTGCCGAGGAGCCGGAATGAGAGCTGCTCCGTTCTTGTTCTTCCAAAAACTGGACAGATGTCCGTGTGGTCTCTGTGCGTGTGCTTGTGGGCCGGATGGGTGCTCGGTGGGGGTTCCTGCGCTGCGGCCGGGGTCGGAGGTGAGTTTCACACGGGCGACTGGGTGAGGTGTGAATGCGATCGTGTGTGAAGGTGCCCTTGGATGGGAGTGAAATGCAATCTGGTGGTTTTTGATGGCTTGGAAAAGCATCTCTTTTATTGAAAATATTTTAATGGGTGTTGTGGATTGTATATTGATCCATATAAAATGTGTTTTTTTTTTAAATATTGTAAATGATGTGTGTATATTAATATTTATTTAAATCTGATATCGTAAGACATTATATTATATATTATAAGGTAAAAAAAAAGTGATTAAAAATGAGTACATATGTCTTAAGTATACGAGGTTTTATTTCTTAGCCGAAGATATATAAATATGTGTTTTAGTTTTATTGCGTTGTCTGGATTTGTCTTGGGGTCCCCTTTATAATTAATGTATCCTATTCAATAAATGTTCACACTGTAAAAAAAAAAGTACTTAAAAATGAGCACCTGAACCTACTCGTTTTTTTAGTAAAATTGCATCGTCAATGAGCGAGGACGTACTGAAATTTAAGTCATCGTACTTTCTCAAAAATGAGCCGTGTGATTTAATATTGCTGATCTCATCTTCTGCTCAAGCCATCTTAACAAAGCGACTTGACAAACTTAAAATACTTGTTCAGAAGACGGTTTTCCACATTATTTGATGTCGATTGCTTAAATGGAAACTAAATTATTACAATTTAATTATCTTACTTCCCATTCGTTTGGAACACCTTTTTAATTTTACTTCTGTTTATAACTTCTTCTCGTCGCCCTGGTAGCTTAACGGATAAGACTCTGGACAGCGGTGCCTGCAGATCCGAGTTCGATTCCCGGTAAGCCTGGGTTGTAATTGTCGATATTTATCGAAAGTGATTTATGAATTCAGTCTATGTATGCAAGCATCTGCTCTTTTTATTCATTTTTACCCATTTTTAAGTACGTCTTTTTCAAAATTGAAACTTATGTATTCGGAGACATGCTAAGCATCGAATGTACTCAAAAATGAGTACCTTTTACTTTTTTTTGAATATCTATTTTTAACAGTATATATTTAGTGAGAAATGAATAATTAATATAAATATTATAGAATAAATTTTTATTCCCAAAATTGTATACAAAGTATGTTAGATATTCAAATTTATTTAAATCCGAAACCATAATACAATACAAAAATATTTTTTATCAGAATATTTATATTACCTAAAATAGTTATTTAAATCAAGTATAAAATATATATGAGAATCTAAATATGAGTATATATGATCTATATATGAATAATATTAACAATAATTAAATATACTCATTTAAATTTATTTGAATTATTATGCGTAGCAATTTATTTCGATTATAGTTTTATATTACTTTGAATAAAATTCGATAATTTCTAAGATTGGCGCTTTTCCTAATCTAACATTTCATTCAATATGTAATTAATTATAAGAGTTATTATATATGTTTATTTTAAAATGTTTATATTAACTGTTTGGCCTCGCGTTGTTGGAGAACACCCGTTAAGCCATGACGCATTAAAAAGAAGTTCCTTCGACGGGACTCGAACCCGCGACCTACTGTTCCGAAGTACCGCTTTTATCGACTAAGCTCCAAAGGAACGTCCTAGATCTTAAAAATATGCTTTTAAAGATGTTTCTTTACACAATATTTCTAAAATAAGATAAAACTCGTCTTGTAGAACATTGCGTTAAGAATATTAAAATACAAATACAACGCTAAAATATGTAATGGATTTTTATTGCGTATTTTAACGTTGTATTTGTATTTTAATAATATAAAATAGTTAAAATAATTTTAAAAAAGCTAACACCGCCACTACAGAAGCACCGAATTTGTAAATGGAAACGACTTTATAGGCGACGTTCGAGTACAAAGGGTTAAAAAAAAAATATTACGATATCCGTGATGTCATACTATTTAAATGGAGTTAGATAAATAACAATCGAACAAAAGAAAAGCGTACTTTATGTTTAGGAACGACGTAGTTCTCATTCAATTTGAAAAACAAGGAATAAAATAACATGTTATTTTGTTTACTGAGTGTCGCCATTCCCGTCACACCGGGGGGGGGGGGGGGGGGGAGGCTTCTAACCCCCGGTTTATTCCTTGTATGCCCCCCCCCCCCCAAACAATCCGAAAACCCTAAAAGTTGGGAATTTCAAGTTTTAAAAACTGCCGAGTTGGGAAAATTTATGCCTGAAGAAAATTAATAGTATTATCAAGGGAAGATTAGAAATTGTCCAACTTGTAAGATTGCATTTAAAATAGACCTCAGAACGAACACTGCATGGAAACAGACGTGCAACAAATCAATGCTTGTGAGAGAACTGTTTTAATGTTACCTAATATAGATATAAAAAAAACGAAAAATGTGGATAAGCTGGAACTGGGAATTTTCAGCACTGTTGAGTCGGAAATTCGGAATCGTTAAGTTGGGAAATTTCTTGTCTCAACACCCTCAAAATAAATTTTGTGACGTCACTAAGTGTCGGTAATCAAGACCATAGGGGGGGAGGGGTAAATATATGTTATTACCCCTTCTTTTCAGAATCGGATGTAGAGTTAGTGGGCCCCTAGGTGCTCTACCCCTTTCCCCCCAACTACAGGGAAATATCCCCTGTATTGGGGGGTGGGGGTGGCGCATACAAGGAATATACCCAGTTAGACAAGAGGGGGGTCGAAATATTTTTAAAAATATATTCCAAAACTTCAAATTGTATTATTTTTAAGTGTACAAATGCAATTGGGATGCACTGTTTTTTGTAAATTTCCAATACCATGTTTGACATCTGAAGCTGCAATGGCATTCTGGAATCTATGAAAATGATAATAAAAATACTTGTCTTTGTATTTCCCTGAAATGGCTCTAGACAAAATAAAAATGTGATAAAAATAACTGATTTCCAAAAAAAAGTTAAACGATGTCATTGTAATTATTACAAATTAATTTTTTTAAAACGTAAACATAAAAGTATTAGGGTATAAAATGTAATTGTACAATTCTATAAAGAAATATAAAAAAAAAGTAATCCATCATAAAAATATTGTAGTATACTAAGATTTTCATTAAGATTTGGATTATTTCATTATTAAAAATAATTTTTTTCGCAATTTGCATTTTTTTTTTTGGTTTGTGGCGCCGGCCCTTACATTGTTAAAAATAGGTGCTTAAAAAAATGTATTCATTTTTGAGTACATTCGATGTTTATCATGACTCCGCATACATAAGTTTCATTTATGAAAAAGTCACGTACTCAAAAATGAGTAAAAATGAATAAAAGGAGTAGTTGTTTGCCTACATAGGCTGATTTCATAAATTACTTTCAATAAATATCAACAACTACAATCAAGACTTACTGGGAATCGAATTCAGATCCTAAGGCACGCTTCCAGTGACTTATTCGTTGTACTACCAGGGCGAGGTGAAGAAGTTATAACCAGAAGAAATGTTAAAAAGATGTATCAAAAGAATGGAAAGTATGATAATTGAGTTGTACTAACTCAGTTTCCGTTTAAGCAATCGACATCAAATAATGTGAAAAACCATCTTCTGAACAAATATTTTATGTTTGTCATGTCGCTTTGTTAAAATGGCTTGAACAGAAACTGACATTAGCAATATTAAATAACACTGCTCATTTTTGAGAAAATACGATAACTTAAATTTGAGTACGTCCTCGCTCATTGACGATGCAACTGTACTCAAAGAAAAACGAGTATGTTCTGGTTTTCATTTTTAA
Organism: Troglohyphantes excavatus; assembly: GCA_963932185.1. Taxonomy (NCBI): domain Eukaryota; kingdom Metazoa; phylum Arthropoda; class Arachnida; order Araneae; family Linyphiidae; genus Troglohyphantes; species Troglohyphantes excavatus. The sequence continues at coordinate 21,467,117 of OZ010678.1, forward strand.
GCATTTTTTACAGTGTATTTTGTAGCCTATGTCTAAATAAGGCCTTTTTTCTTTAAATATAATCATAATAAAAGAGGTACTCTGGTAAAAATTATTCTACCTAGCGGCCTTATCTTCAATTAGCAAAGAAACTACACTCTTTGACTTTTTTTTCATTAATTACGTTTCTTGTTGTGTTGCTCATCTCATCACTTCTGGTCTTAATAGATGACTAAAAGATATAATTACATCTGTAAGACACTGAGAGAAGAAAAATACACACAATGAAGCCCTTAGATAATCATCAGCTGCTACAAATGGTTACAAGTGCTGGTAAATAAATGTATTGAAATGTAACAATTGAAATAAGTTCCCTTTCACTTGGCACTCTGAAAACTCACTGAACTCTAACTGCAACTGCTGGAAGGCTCAAACCTTGTTTCCTCTATGGGCGCGTTGAAGCCAATTGAAAGCAGCCATGCTGTGCCCCAATATTTTTTTAAAAAGTGATTTAGTGGTGTTTTTTATTACCATAGCATTGTAGAAGTATTATATGTATATAAATATTATATTTTCTTATAGAATTAATTTTTATATTGCCAAACAAATAGTTTTTGCTCTTGTTTTTTATCAACTTTGACTTGCAAATGACTTTCTATTTTAATAGCAGATTACATTTAAAATGGGTTTAAAAAAAGAAAATAGAAAAAAACTCGGCCACGTCGGCTTATTTTAACATGAAAAATATACGAAATATTGCGATAGCAAAGAATGCGGGGCACATCATGGCTGCCTCCACATCGGCTTCAAGTCAACAAAATGTCTTGCCCTATCCAGAAGTTACAGTTAGAGATCAGTGTGAAAACTCCAAAGTTTACGAGGAGGCAGGAAAGAAAGCCCAAAAAGGTTTTATTCCGAAAAAGAAAGTAGTCGAATAATTAATTATACTAACTACACATCAAACTATACAATAAAAAAATATATTTTAAAGATAAAAAAAAATGCGCTAAATATTATACAATAATTTTTAATTTTACGAATAAGTTGAAAAAATTTAATTATTTTATATAAATTTTATATTATTAAAACTTTTTGAAATCTGCGCCAAAATTTAGGTATGATTTTTGTAAATTGGCACCAACCTGAAAAAGTAGCAATAAGTATAAAATTGATATTAAATAATTCAATTTTTTCAACTCGTTCATAAAAGTGGATTGTTCTTTGTCCAACAGAAAAAGAATTTTCGAAATCGGACAATATTTTTTGTTTCAAACGGTCCGGTTAATTGAGAATTCCATATAGTTAAATGCCGGCTGACCGGATATTTTTTTCAAAAGGTGCCTAAGTGAAACATCCCCTATCCAACAAAAAATAATTGTGCAAATATCTAAATTAAAACCGAAATCTTGGCCGAACATACATAAAAAAAATACAAACCAGTCAAATTGATAACTTATCTCCTTGGCGCGCGATTTGGCGGTTTTAATTTAAGTTTCTGATGGTTTTATTTTAAAGATTAGCTTGGCGCGCTCTGCAGTCGATTAAAAAATCAGTATAAAACGAGTTTAACATTCACAGCTTACAAAAATGAAGGAAGTTTGTAACATTAAAAAAAAATTAGTTATTGTCATGGACGAAGAAGGTACATGTTGGCCTTCACTATTAAAAATAGGCACTTAAAAATAAGTCAAATGTACTCATTTTTGAGTACATTCGATGCTTACCATTGCCCCGAATACATAAGTGTCATATATGAAAAAGACATGTACTCAAACATGAGTACAACGAGTAAAAATAAATAAAAAGAGCAGTTGTTTGCCTACGTAGGCTGCCTTCACAAATCACTTTCCATAAATATGAACAACTACAATCAAGACTTACTGGGAATCGAAACCATATCCTAAGGCAACACAGTCCAGTGCATTATCCGTTGTACTACCAGGGCGACGTGAATAAGTTATAAACTGAAGAAACGTTAAAAAGTTGTGTCAAAAGAATGGGAAATAAGATAATTGAGTTGTAATAACTCAGTTTCCATTTATGCAATCGACATAAAATAATGCGGAAAACCATCTTCTGAACAACAATAGGGCAGAAAGTAGGGTTACTTAAATTTGAGTTCGTCGCTCATTTGCGATGCAATTGTACTCAAAGAAAAACGCGAAGGTTCATATACTCATATTTAAGTATATATTTCTTTTATAGTGTTTGTTTGATATATTGAGAGTATTATTCTGTTTCACGCATACCTTTTTTCTGTCTATCCTAAACTTAAAAAGAAGCCACTAAAGAATACATCTTTAAATAGAATAGGAATGGGATGTAACCATTATCTAAATAGCTATTAAACTTGTTCATCGATTGCAAAAGGTAAAACAACTTTCATTTTTCCGAAAACTAATACTATTCATACATTCTCCAATGCTATTTAGCATTGTATCCCAGCAAAAAAAAATCAGCATAAAACCTTAAAAAAATTGTCAAAATGATGGTTTTAAAAAGGATATTAAAATAAAAAAAATGCATTTTTTTTTAGTTTTTTATGTTCTTGCATGAAACCTTTCCAATTTTCCCTTCAAGATTAAGAAATAAATTTTTTTGTTGAATAAATTAACTTATTTAATATCAATATTATACTTATTACAACTTTTTGAAGTGGGTGTCAATTTACAAAAATCATACATAAATTTTGGCGTCGATTTCAAAAAGTTTTAATAAGTATAATATTGATATTAAATAATTAATTTTTTTCAACTTTAAAAAAAAAAAACTTTAAATAAACTTTTTCAACTTTAAATTAAAAACAACAACTTTTTAGCGTATATTTCTTAAGTTGTTTTTATTTAATATATATATATATATATATATATATATATATATATATATATATATATATATATATATATATATATATATATATATATATATTAATGTTCTTTGTCAATAAGTATACCGCACGGGCTCGAACTAGCAATCACTAGCTGAACACCTTTATCCACCAGGCAACTGGAGACCCAGAGATTTACGGACTATTATTCTGAGGAAGAATTCTAAGATGGAGATACTGTCTATTGATGACACAAAAAACAGTTTTGCATCGGGTAAATTAAGAGTCCTGCCACTTGTCTAGACAAGTTGCCTTGGCAGCGACATTCGCCGTCTCGTTACCGCCAATGCCAAACGACCTGGCACCTAGCAGACATTTATTTTAAAACCATTGTCTTTTAATCGATACAAAAGGACTTAATCTGTATACAGATTAAGTCATTATTAATGACCCTAATCATGCTTAACCTTCTAGTGCCTAATTTTTTTTTCTTTTTTAATGAAATATTTTTTTTTTTTTTTTTTTTTTTGCCTCTAGACAGCTGAAAAAATATACAAAAAAAAATCCCAAGTGCCTATTTAATTAAATAATTGATTAAAACCGTTGTGTAGCGTATATGTATCATCATGTGTAATTACTAAAATAATTTTTCAAAAAGTATGAAAATATAGTTAAATACAATCTACATACCTCTGGTATTAGATAGGATTTTTTGAAGAGTCAGATTATACTTATAAGTAAAAAAGAAAAAATTTAAGAAAACTTCACCTTCTCGAGACAGTTTTAGAACAACATACCTCGAAGCAACTGATTGCCTTTATCACAATCATTTTTATAAAGATAAGGGACCTAGCGGCGGTTATAAGAACTAGACAAATGGTACCCTTCGTGGCATAGAAGAAATAGTTAACATGAAACTCAATAGATGCAACTAGCGGTCATTTTAAAGTTGTGTAGCATATATGCACTAGCTAGAGGGTTAAGTGTACAGTGGGCTATCAAAAAGTAATCTATACGTTTTGAAGTAATTCTTTTGAAATTTTTGCAAAATAACAATTTATTTTTATTATGAAGGTGAGCAAAATATGGAAACTAAAAGTATTTTTTTTTTTTAACTTTTCGAATAATCAAAAAGTATACGAATTTGAAAATGCACCTGGTGTTTAAATATTTTTTAACAAACATCTGGTATTTTTAGAGACATCCCAAATATTATATCAAAATCTTAGGAAAAGAAATAAAGGTAGCGGAACCTTACGTTGGGTGTGGGAGAACAATGCATCAGCCATCAAACCCAAGTCGTCTGAAATCGTATTTTTTTCCCTATGGCTCAAATCGAGCCCTATATAAAATCATTTGAAAGTATAGTTAACAATGAAACTTTACAAAGAGAGGAAATTACATTATTAGAAACATATATAAAAACACTTATATAAATGAAGTTATTCATGAATTACAGGCCTCGCAACAGGTCCCTTTTTTCTATAAAAGTCCTTTTTGATACTTGAAGTACTTAAAAGTCCTTTTTTTTCAGAATTTGGTCCCTTTTTCCCCTATTTTAGCAGAAATATTTTTTCCCTTTATGCCTATGATAACACATTTCTTGCCCCTTTTTCCTCCCCTATTTAACCAAAGGTTATTTTTTTTCCATTTTGTAATGACTATTACAAAAATCACCATTCTTGTTTGTATTTATGCTGAGTCTGCTAATATAATAATAAGGTGTTGCAACTCTCTTGAAATATCATTAAACTGTGAGCAGGCTTGCTGTTTTTGTCTTTACAAATGTAATTAACCACATTGGTGTACAATGTAGGCCTATGTGTAAACAATTTCTGTCCTTCCAGGACCACCAGATCTCGTTTATGCATTGTATAAAAAAACAAAATGTATATGAAGACCTTGTACAGGGGAAGAATGATAAATAGCAGGTGCGAGTGCTAATTGTAGTTATATATATTTCCAGTATCTCATATTATAATGAGAAAAATACTGTTCGATTTACATTGTATTTGTAAAGTTTTCTGAAATAAGTGGCATCCCTGCTAAATTTCAATTAGGACCCTAATTTAAAAAGTTACAAAAAATATGAGATTTAACAAATATTAAAGTATTTTTGCGAATTTACTAACTTTTTTTTTTATTAATGCTCCGTCTAAGACACCTGTATATCCTTCGGGAGTGGACTGGTTACTTAATAAATTATTAACGCTCCGATTTTCTTCAAAAATTTGGTTGGAATAATGTTTGAAATAGTAAAATGCTGTAGTTCAAAAGAAACTCAATTTTTTCCCCCTCAAATTATTTACTACGGGTACTGGAAAAACGAGTGAAAAGATGTCGAAACGATTCAGTGTGTGTTAATAAATATAGTTTTATTGCTGCAACAAAACGCATGTGTTTACCGTTACATGTTCATTGACTGTCACTGGAGGGAAAAGCAAAGTGCGTTGGACCTTGAATTGTAATGTAAGGGGCTAATGAATATGGGATTTATTGAAGATTGGAATAGGAAATATAAAGCATATGAAACATTTAAAATTATCTACAAAAGAAATAATTTGTATTTTTTTACATTCTCTGCTTCCAGAGAACATGTTTAATCACTATCATGCCTGTCGCAATTGCATATTTTGTGTTGTATCCATATATAATTATTTTAACTGTCAATAAGTATTGCTTATAATTTTTCATTTATAATGCAATATATTTATAGTATTATTGTAGCGTGGATACTTTGTTTCTATACAAAGCTTGTATTGCAACATTTCTTAATGTGATTGTAAAATCAGGGAAATGTTTGTGACACCATCATGGAAATATCAGGGAACTTTTTTTCCAGAATGTTGTTGCCAAACTGAAAAATATTGCCACAAAATTAAAATTCAATTCATTAAATTATTTTATATGTATACATTTTGAATTATATATATTTTATGTTATAAATTTCTATAAATTTTCCTTTTTTATATTTAGTAAACTCTGAGGTATCCATCGACGATACAAAAACTGTCAAAGAATGCCGGGTCCATATCGAAAAAGCACTAGAAGAATACTGGGATAAAGCTGAACCAAGCACAGACGCCGCAAGATCCAATATTCAATTAGATTCAAATCCGGTCCAAGAAGTAAACTACGACAGCAAAGAAGAAACACCCTGCGTTGGTGAAAATAACTGTGATAGAAACGACATTTCGGAATCAAACCCCGGGAAAGATACTGTAGTAAACCAATTAGACGATGATGAAGATGACGACGACGATGATGAAGATGACGATGACGACGACACAGAATCCACTGGAGATGATAACAGCCAAGAAGGGACAGATCCACAAAAAAGCGATTCAAATTCTTCGGCCGATGAATCTGAAGACGACCAGAACGTAGAAACTCAGTCCCCGATATCAGAAGAGAGCAATAAGTTGACCAGTGGCGACACCAAGGCGTCCAGCAGTGGCGAGGCATCTCAAGAAGCGAGGCGCGTGTATGTTGTGAAGAATTTGAACAAAGAACCGATCGAATTCGACGATTTGAACTCCGACAAGGCTGATGAGGACAAGAAGAAAGACATCGAGGTCGCTAAAGTAACCGAAGACGACGATGATGATGATGACGACGAGGAGGATGATGATGATGACGAAACAGATGACAGCCAAGAGGTAGAAGATCAAGATACTGATGATACTGAGAGTAAGGTGGTTAATGAGATCGAAGAAAACAAGACGGTGAGTGAGGAACAGAAAGAGGAAGTGAAAAAGGAAGAGGCAAGTCAAAAGGCAACGGCTGAGGAAGTGAAGATACCGGAAGCGACTAAAGAAAGCGAATCATTGGGAAGCAATATTGCTTCTGATCAAAATAAACTTCAAATTAATAGTACTAAGGTAATAATTATTTTATACTTTATTTTTGATTGTAAGTTTTTATTATAAGCCCCATTCTACACGGACGATTAGACCGCGCATTGCATTTTGCAGAAACCTTTAGCCGGCCACCGTGGCCGAATGGATTAAGGCGTCAGCTGGGAATCCGAGGGTTCCCGGTTCGAATCTGTGCGACAGACTAGACTAAGAAGAGTAAAAAAGTAGTAATATTGCGATCGGAAGGTTGCCAACTTCGCTACCAAAATACTAGGAATGTCGTTCAGAGCATCCACAAAAATGATCGGCGTGTATACGTGACTGGTGCACGATACATCTGAGCAGGATCCAAATTCCCGATGTCTATTGAAGGCGTCGGATGCCAGTTCAGGTGTTTCCCCGTCACCTGACCATGGTTCAAAAATACAAGGCATCGTTCCCGGGTCATTCATTTGAAATACGACCCGAACCGTCGCCAATGGCCCACTGTGCAGCTCTAGTGCGACCTTTGAGCATGGATCCCTCATAGTAGAGAAATCATAAGTTTATAATCTCGCTAACATCAAAGTGAGGCCAACATGTATGGCCTCAGACACGTGGTTTACTACGTCATCCATTCATAAATTTCTTCTAGTTCATTCATAAAAATATCCTGTACTTCATGAAGTAACACACTTGCGATTATTTCCAAATCACAAATCAATCGCGAACGTTTTTTCATCCATAAATTTTGAAAGGAAGTCACGTGTCTGGGGCATCAGGTCTGATATGTTTGCATCACGATGAAGACGTCCTATTCGCTCTTCTACAGTCCATTCATGATCAAAGAGTGCGACGTTAATTAAGGGGGTCCGATACCCAAAATTCGCAAAAAAAGTCATTTTTTTTTTATATTTAAAAAATAATATTCAAACTTATTTTAATAACTGACAAAAAACTGCTTCAAAAAATTCTTATTACTTTTTTAGTTATGAATGTTTTAATGATGTGTTCCTATAACATAGTTGTATCATATGTAAACTTTAAAAGCAAATATCTCTGTTCGTGGTTTTGAAATTTAATGAACACTAAAAATGCTAAGGCTTTTTTACTATTATACTTAAAATCATAATTTTTGTGTGTATAGCAAGATAAATATATTTTAAATAGATGTATGCATTCATATTTCCTATTTTTACCATAATTTGTTTTTTAAAACCACTTAAAATGGAATTTTATTTTTTTTCGTCAATTTTTTTTCCAAAATTTCTAATATATTTTATTTTTTTAAAGTGATGCATCGGAATCAAAATTTGAATGCATACATCTATTTACATATTATTCAAGATCTTAAATAAAAAAAATTGTTTCAAAATATTGAAAAACAAAAAAGGAGTAGGAATTTTAAAATTGTTAAAAAATTTACTAAAATTTTAATTTAAAAATAAATGTGCTATTTAAAAAAAAAATTGAGCGTCTTAAAATGTTTTTTTATGCATATTTAGAAAGAGAAAAAAAATTGGATTGTTCAAGTATAAAAATAAAAAAAAAAATGTCGAAGGTATCGGACCCCCTTAACAAAACAAAACTAATCAATCATGTTACGGATACGCACGCTTGACGAAATGTTAATATATTTTTTTTTCTCTGAAGGTGTTAGAAGAAAAGACGTCTCCTGCATCTGAAATCCAGCCTTCTGTTGTCGTACAATCCGTAGTGGAACCTTCACAATTGGTGACAGAAACTCCCGAAGTTCCCAAGAAAGCTCAGTTGGAAACGCCAAAAGTTATAACTAAAAAAGAAACAGGTGATTGTCATTTTAAAAAAAAAACTAATAAGGAAACTCAGGAAAAGAATTCAAGAATATGGCCATGTAATTTTATACATATCAGCACCTCAGAGCTAGATGATCCTAAGTCACATTTGGGCAACTTTAAATAGAGAGGGGAAAAACTGAATCCTATACTGTTAAAAATAGGTATTCAAAAATAAGTGAAATGTACTCATTTCTGATTACATTCGATGCTTATCATAGCTCCGAATACATAAGTTTCATTTTTAAAAAGTATTCTCAAAAATAAATAACAAGAGCAGTAGCTTGCCTACATAGGCTGGCTTCATAAATAACTTAAATAAATATCGACAATTACAACTAATACTTACAGGTAATCGAACCCAGGTCTACAGCAACGCTGTCCACTCCAATTTTGAAGAAGTTATAAAAGAAGAAATATTAAAATGGTGTACCAAAAAAAATTGGAAGTAAAATAATGTAATTGTAATACAGTTTCCATTTAAGCAATCGACATCAAATAACGTGGAAAACCATCTTCTGAACAACTATTTTAAGTGTGTCAGGTCTCTTTGTTGAGATGGCTTCAACAGAAGCTGAGATTAGCAATATTAAATCACACTACTCATTTTTGAGAAAGTACGCTTATTTAAATATTTAAATTTGAGTACGTCATCGCTCATTTATTCGATTATCCGGATGGGATCTATCGCCAATTGTACTCAAAGAAAAAAAAGTAGGTACAGGTACACATTTGTAAGTACCTTTTTTTACAGTGTACATTTGAAAAGTTTCTTAAAGGTGAATCATATTGTTTTTAATAATCATTAACAATTACATTACATACTACAGCAAAATTATATTTTTTATTGAGAAATAACCTTTTTTTCGTGAATAATCTAATTTTCTGGATATTCAGTTATCCGTTCTGCTGTACTTAAAATGCAATTACCTGGATATTCGATTATCCGTTCTATTGTACTTAAAATTCATTTATAACAACTCTTCGTTTGTATTGAAGGTCCTGAATTGTCATTGAAAGAAGAGCTCATCGAGAATATATACGAAGACGAAGATGACGACGACGACGATGACGACGGTCTGACGTATCGCAACCGGAATCACATCGACGCCATCTTGGGACTGGACGAAGTGGGGACCGAAGTCGAGAAGGAGGAAGAGAAGCTGGCCCAGTCCATATACAAGGACATCAAGAAGATCGAACTCACTCATATAAAGCCCATGGAACTGCTGTACAAGTTTGCTGACAGCACCACGAGGTCTCTAGGAGGTCAGATTTTGTTTCCTAAAAAACTCTTAGGCCGCTTTTTCATACACCTGGAAAACCGTCGACAATGTTATTCAATTAGAACTTTGTCAATATAGTCCGATCTACCCTTCGAGCATGGATCCTTCATAGTAGAGAAAACATAATGTTATAATCTCGCTAACATGAAAGTGAAGCCAACATGTATTGCCTCAGACACTTGGTTAATTACGTCAGTCCATTCATAAATGTTCACGGTTACACACCTCCCAATTTATCAGCCAATCGCGAGTATTTTTTAATTCATAATTTTGAAAAGAAGTCACGTGTCTGAGGCCATTCGGTTTCACGATTATGACGTCATATTCGCTCTACTACAGTCCATTCATGCTCGAAGGAATAAATAGAAAACACTCAAAAATATACATACTTCAAAAAAAATCATTGCGGAATACCTGTCCTAGGAAGCACTTTAAAATAATAAAATAGATTTTAAAAATATAAATTATTCGTTAATCCGATCAGTTAATCCGAGACATTGCATACCGTAACATTGTATTCCATGCCGACACCGGTTTTCCCAGTGTGTGAAAAAAGCGGCTTTAGAGCCCTGGCATACAGACTATTTTTTCCCTTTATTTTATAGCAGTAGGGCCTGTAACAATAACTTCTGCTAATTACCTACAATAAACGTGCTGAAAAAAGCTTTATTTGTACAAAATAGAGAATTAAAGAATTTAGTAGTACACTCAAACCTGTTTTTGTGCGGGGGATAGCGACAGCATAAAAAAGTCGCACGTAGAAAATGACTGAAAACCTTACGAAATAACTATAGGAATAGTTTTTTTAAACGAAATCAAGACACGAGGCTTGGCAGCTACTTGGAATCTCGCCAAACCTTTTGGAATCTGATTTAGAAAATACACATGCGAACATTTTTAAATATTTTATTTACATATGTACTTATTTTACACATACAAAACTTTTCAATATCCTTCGTAGTCTGACAATACGCGAACTTACTTGTGGTAAACTGGTTCAAAATCGCTTTCGTCACTTGAGAAGATACTACTTCGCACTCGTTTAGAGTCGACTTTTTTTCAGTTACCATGTAGTCGGTGATAATTTTTTGCGTAATCAGTTATGTTCCAATTTGATTAAAATTTTCATATACCGCACAAAAAAAATCGCACAAAAAAAGACCGCACAAAAACAGGTTTGAGTGTACTGTGCAATGGGAAAAAAAACGTCATTAACCTGGTTGAGTTGGAAATTTCGAATCGTTAAGTCGCGAAATTTCTTGTTTCAACTCCCCAAAAAAACTTTTTGTATGACGGCACTGGTTACAAATAGGCAGCCGGGTTTAACCTACCAACATAGGTATTCCATAAATATTTTCTTTTCAATTACTACGATTAAAAATGCTCGAACAGCAAAAAAAAATTTAACAAAATGTAGAACAAAAAAAAGGCTATGTAATGTTCTTAATGTCGGTTTTGAAACACACAGGCACAAAATATTTTGTAATCAAATGCATTATCTCTTACATTAGATATCTTTTTACAGTTATGTCTGGACACTTCAGCCAAGACAACGGTTTTAAATGTGGTTCAAACTTCTTTAAAGGAGACTCGGCTAATGGAATGTTAAACACATATTAATAAAACATAATTATTAATAAAAAATATTTTGCTTATTAAATGTAACTGTAACTTAAACTCGAGGGTGTCGTGGAAAAAAATATTCCGATTCTTTATAAAACATAAGACATTACTCTGTAAAAAAAGGACTTAAAAATGAGTACCTGAACCTACTCGTTTTTCTTTGTGTACAATTGCGTCGTAAATGAGCGACGTCGTACTCAAATTTAAGCAACCGTACTTTCTAAAAATTAAGCAGTGTGATTAAATATTGCTGATTTCAGCTCTGTTCAAGCCATCTTAACAAACCGACAGAATTCTTAAAAAAGTTGTTCAGAAGATAGTTTTCCACATTTTTTTTTATGTCGATTGCTTAAATGGAAAGTGATTTATTACACCAAATATCCTACAATTATCTTACTCCCCATTCTTTGGCACACCTTCATAACATTTTTGTTTATAACATCTTTATGTCTCTCTGGTAGCCCAACGGATAAGATACTGAACTGCGGTGCCTGAGGATATGGGTTCGATTCCCGGTCAGTCTTGGTGGTAACTGTCGATATTTATTGAAAGAGATTTATGAAGGCAGTCAATGTAGGCAAGCTATTGCTCTTTTTATTAATTCTTACTCATTTTTAAGTACATGTCAATTTTCAAAAAATAAACTTGTATATTCGGAGCTATGATAAGTATCCAATGTAATAAAAAATAAGTATATTTTAATTATTTTTTAATATCTATTTTTAAAAGTGTACAAAGCGAAAATGATACACACATATTCCTTTAGTAAATTACTTAAATTGCATGCCAAATGCTTAAGATTGGGTTGTATTAGGAAGATCAATATTCTGCAACAAAAAAACACAACATAAAATTCAAATTGGAAAGTTCCTCTTTGGCGCGTTCGGCGGAATTGTTTGGCGCGGTTAAAATGAAGTATCCTCGAAAATTATAATTATATAGAAGTAGAACGGCATACTTCCTTTTAAAAAAAGTCGTCTTAGTATTTAAATTTTTGGAGCTGCATTCTCTCTTTTTAAGAAAATTGAACGTTCGTTTAAAATGCGTAATTATTTTGATTTTCAGATGCTGAGATATTCAACAGGCCAATAATACTCTTTCTCGGTCCCTGGAATTCGGGGAAAACTTCCATCATCAATTACATACTAGGCACAGAAAGAACGCCCTCAGCCCTAGAGACAGGTAAGTTATACGCTGAAGTAGTATATTTTTAAATGACAATTGCAACAATGAAGTTACTAATGGTTTGGTTTGGTTTTGTTAATTAACGTCGCACTAGAGCTGCACAGGAAGTTACTAATGCAATGTTAATGTCGGAGATAATTATAATAAATTTTATTAAACCAAAATAAATCTGTTCGTAATTTCCGCGTCCCACTCTGTCTGAAAAAGTGCTTAAGGCCACCGTGGCCGAGCGGTTAAAGGCGTCAGCTGGGAATCCGAAGATTCCTGGTTCGACCTAGGCGATGGACTTGACAAAGAAAAAGTAGTGATCTTGTGATCGGAGGATTGCCAGCTTCGCTTCAAAATACTAAAAAAGTCGTCCAGAACATCCGAAAAAATTAACGGCTTGTATACGGGACTGGTGCACGATCAATCTGACCGGGGTCCAAAGTCCCGACGTCTATTGAAGGTGTTGGGTGCCAGTTCAGGTGTTTCCTCGTCATCTGACCATGGTTCTAAAATAACGAGGTGCACGTATGAATGTGTTTCCCGGTCTTCCCTTAGAGGTAGACCCCGAACCGTCGCCAACAGCCCACTGTGCAGCTCTAGTGCGACGTTAATTAACAAAACCAAATCTTAAAAAGTGGTTGAATTTAATTCGCCTTTGCGTCTGGAAGGAACACTGATCTGTAACTTCTGGATTGCACAAGGTAGTTTATTGACTTGAAGCCCATTGAAGGTTAAAAAAGTGTACCCATTTCGATTTCTACCTCTATATCTCGTATATTATTCTTATTAAATTACGCCAAATTGTAATGCTTTTGGCTATTTTTTTAAAATTTTCCATTAAAACCTATTTTAAATGTTTATTTTTTAAAATCTATTTTACCCATCCAGTGGCCCAGTGGATAAATGCGTTCAACTAGTAATCAGAGGAATGCTAGCTCGAAACCGTGCGATGGACTTGACAAAGAAAAGTAAAAAAGTACTAATCTTGCGATCGGAGGATTGCCAGCTTCGCTACAAAAATATCAGAAAGTCGTCCTGACTATCCAATACATTTTATTGGCGTGTATACGGGACTCGTGCACGGTAAATCTGATAGAGGGCCAATGTCCTGACACCTATTGAGGTTGCGTCAGGTGCTGACCATGGTTCAAAAATACGAAGCATCGTTCCTGGGTCTTTCATTCGAGATAGGCATCGAACAGTCGTCAATAGCCAACTGTGCAGCTCTAGTGCGACGTTTTTTAATCAAACCATTTTACCTAATAATAAAGTAGATAAGTAGCAAAAAGAAAAAAAAATTGCGATTTATAAATTGGTTCTATATGTAGAAAATAAAATATCTAAATATATTTAACATTTCTATAACGGTTTGAGAAAAAAAACCATAAAATCACTTTTAAAAATTAGTTTGGGTAGAGTATGGCAGCTTACCGTAAGGCTTCAACCGATCCCATAGAAGGAACCGGTTATGAGCATTCCAGAAGTTACAGTTAGAAGTCAGTGGGAAGAAAGAATAGGGAAATGCGCTCCTGAATTTGTAAGCAGTCTTGGCAGCGACGTCTACCCTCTCGTTGTCACGAATGCCAACATGACCCGGAACCCAACAAAAAGATATTTTAAAACTATTGTCTTCTAATTGATAGCCAGCAGAGGAGAATTTGAATGTAATGTGTCTGAAGTGCATATATTGTTCGAAAATAACTCTCCCTTTGTAAACACATTCGAGCTTGAACCACTATTGGTGTATCAAATAGTTTAAATCCTTTTACACGTGTTTGAGTGTGAAAGACTCTACAATACATCTTACACAAATAAACACAGACTACATATTCTTTGTTTTCATGTGTCCTATGTTAACAGAATTGCTATTAGAGCAACGAATCGTTGATGATATTTAAAGATTTTTTTTTATTTCGGAACATTAATTCCTTTCCTAAATGTCGGCTGTGAATCAAAGGATTCACGGTTCGAATCTGTGCGAGGACTAGACTAAAGAATAGTAAAAAAGTAGGTATATTGCGATCGGAGGGTTGCCAACTTCGCTACCAAAATACTAGAATGTCGTCCAGAACATCCACACAAATTATCGGCGTGTATGCGGGACTGGCGCACGATATATCTGATCGGGGTCCAAAGTCCCGACGTCTATTGAAGGCGTTGAGTGCCAGCTCAGGTGTTGTCCTCGTCATCTGACCATGGTTCAAAAATACGAGGGTCTTTCCTTCGAGATAGGCCATGAACCGTCGCCAATAGCCCACTGTGCAGCTCTAGTGCGACGTTATTTAACCAACCAAACTTTCCTATATTCAGATTTCTTTAGGATATGGGATCTTTGTCTGTAAAAGAAAGAGAACATAGATTTTTTTTTTAGATGTTTATATGCCATTTATCTTTTTTCTACATACTTTTCGTCTGCAACATTCGTCAATTAATCAAAATATTTTTTTTAAATTATGGTCACGTTTAAAATGCTAAGGCTTAGTAAAAAATCACCTTACAACGAAACTGTTAAGGGTTTTTGGAGCTTTAATATTTATTTTATAAACGCATGGATAGCTTTTTTAATTATATTATAAATTATATGTTTACGAATTATTAAACATATAAATTTGACTTTTTTTCTTCGAGCATGGATACTTCATAGTAGAGAAAACATAATGTTATAATCTCCCTAACATCAAAGTGAGGCCAACATAAATGGCCTCAGACACGTGGTAAATTACGTTATTCCATTCATAAATGTTCACTGTTACACATTTCCCAATTCATCAGCCAATCGCGAGTATTTTTTAATTCATAATTTTGAAAATAAGTCACGTGTCTGAGGCCATTCGGTCTGAGATGTTGGTTTCACGATTATGACGTCATATTCGCTCTACTACAGTCCATTCATGCTCGAAGAATTTTTTAGGTTGTGAACTTAAAATAAGTTTTTGCAAACAATTAAAACCCAAATCTGCAAAAGTTTATTTATACGTCTGTAGTATGTATTTTGAAATTATATAATCAATTCATTCTTTTTAAAACATTAAAAATTGAAGAAGGAGTTGTGTTTAAAAAAAAAACTATTTAAAATAAAAAAAATGCAAAAATAAAAGAAGTTTTTTTTAATAGTACTTTAGTTTTTGATTATTGTTTAGAAAAAAAATTTCTATAATGAAAAAAAAAATGGTATTTCTGAATTTTTTAATAAATAAAATAATCTTTCTAAAAAAAAGGGAAACCGACTTTAAGAAAAATGCGCTAAAAAGTAAAAAATAATTTTTAATCTTACGAATGAGTTGACAAAATTGAATTATTGAATATCAATTTTATACTTAGTACAACTTTTTGAAATCGGCGCCAAAATTTAGGTATGATTTTTGTAAATTGGCTCCAACTTCCAAAAGTTGTACTACGTATAAAATTGATATTCAATAATTCAATTTTGTCAACTCATTCGTAAGATTAAAAATTATTTTTTACTTTTTAGCGCATTTTTCTTAAAGTCGGTTTCCCTTTTTTTTAGAAAGATTATTTTATTTTTCCCTTTTTAGTTTTTAATTTAGCAGGGGGCTTCGCCCCCTATTCACCAAGAAATTCTAGTAGCAACTTGTGCTCAACAATGTAAATTTTAATCAATCCCTAACAAAGACAATAAATGCATGTTAAACGAAATGTCATTGTTGTACAACTTCCGTTAAACAATGAAAATATTTTGAAATCGGATAAATTGTTTTAAAAAACTCCGGTTAATCGGCATTTCCGGATATATAACAGCCGGATAATCGATTATTTTTTTGCAGATTTTGCCTAAGTGGATTTTTCTCTATCCAACAAAAAAAGAATTTTCGAAATCGGACGACATTTTTTTTAAAACGGTCCGGTGAATTAAGAAATCCGGATAGTTAAATCCCGGATAACCGGATATTTTTTTCAAATTGCTCCCCTTTGAAACATCCCCTATCCAACAAAAAAAAATTGTCCAAATATCTGAAGTAGAATCGAAATCCCGCGCGCACATACATAAAAAAAAAAAAAAAATACATACAGGTCGAATCTATAACTTCTCGACTTGGCGCGCGTTGGCGGTTTTAATTTAAATTTTCTAGCGGTTATATATTGAAGTTTTTTTTTGGAGTTTTGGTGAGCGCGCTGAGCAGTCGGTTAAAAATAGGATTTAGGGATCGGGTCACCCTTAAACAGTGTGTCACCAAGGCCTGATTACCGAATAGGCCCGTGAAGCCCAGGCTTACACTTTAAATATTTGGGGACCCCAAATCACACATTTTATATAAATATTGAACTCCCCTAACATAGTTTGCTTTTAAATTTACGTTAAAAAAATGCATTACAATCTTTAGTAAAAAAAAATTGCCACTTGTTAAATTTGTTCGAATATTGGGAAAAATATCAAAACATGCAAAATATCAGGAATATTCATTACTTTTTTAAAATACAAATACAACTTTAAAATACGCAATAAAAATCCATCAAAATCTGGACATGTTACGGGAGATACGTTTCCCTTCATCAGCAGAGAGAGGGAGATGCGTCTCCCTTCTCTGCAGATGAATGGAGACGTATCTCCCGAAACATGTCCAGATTTTGATGGATTTTTATTGCGTATTTTAAAGTTGTATTTGTATTTTAAAATTCTATAACGCAATGTTTCTTAAAGACGAGTTTTTAACTTATTCATTACTTATTAATATATTTTGTTATTATACTCATCATGCGTTTCATTTTAATACAATTTAGGGTGTTTTTTAGTGCACGTAAAAGTTCAATTTGATGTTCTCCGAGGTCTATTTGAGAGCAATAGGGGGTGGGGGCCCATTTAAAGGGAGCTTCCCTTGCTTCAATCGGGCCCTGTGTGTCACAGTTCCTCGTACTTTATTCAATGATCCATATCTCTGTTTACAGGAACTGGCATAACCGACGTTGACTTCACGGTGATCACTCATGGTGCTCAGCGGCGAGTCATCAGCGGCACGGAACTGGTGACCGATTGGCGATACAGCGGCGTCCAGAAGTTCGGACAAGGGTTTCTGGATCACTTAAGAAGTATTCACATTCCACATGCTCTGCTGCAGAAGGTAAATACATGGTCAATACACTCAAACCTGTTTTTGTGCGGTCTTTTTTTGTGTGATTTTTTTTTTGGTGCGGTATATGAAAATTTCAATCAAATTGGAACATAATTGATTATTTGGCTACCGAGACATATACAAGCGTCTAGTGAAACAACAGTCGTCGCAAAAACTGATCACTGACTATATGGCAACTGAAAAAAGTCAACTCTAAACGAGTGCGTGGTAGTATCTTCAAGTGACGAAAGCGATTTCGAACCAAGTTCGCGTATTGTTAGACTACGAAGGATAATGGTTGTACGTTTTGAAAAGTTTTGTATGGGTAAAATAAGTACATATGTAAATAAAATATTCAAAAATGTTCGCATGTATATTTTCTAAATCAGATTCCAAAAGGTTTGGCGAGATTACAAGTAGCTGTCAAGCCTCGTGTCTTGATTTCGTTTAAAAAGGAAATTTCTAGTTATTTCGTTAGGTTGACTTATTTTCTATGTGAGACTTTTTTTATGCGGTCCCTATTCACCGCGCAAAAACATGTTTGAGTGTACTGTATACCGAAAAAAAAAATTATATGCCTAGAGAACACTTACTTTTTTTTCACCAACGACATAAAAAGTCGTACCATTTGCATAAAGTTATAAAACACATTATACTTGAGTGGTTATACAAGAAGTCGCTTGTCTGTCTACCGGGCTTATCGAACAGGTATTAAATTTATTTAAAAGTTCAAAAATAAAGTGTCAAGTCCAGTCATTTGCACAATGTTGGCACTTCGTATCTTAGTAGGTAACAGTCGTCTAATAACTATACAAACACAGTTGAAAAAAAACACAGCCCTAATGCCCAAGTTTATGCTCCCCCCTCAACGGATATGTCAGTTGCTGAACGGGCCTGCTTTCCACGAGACATCGCAAAATTCAATCTGAAATGATAAGCATCAGCTAATAGTCATGCAGCCTTGAGCAACAGTAATGGCCTATTAATTGCCATACAGGAGACGAAGGCCACTTCGTGGCCATGACCTTCGAAAATCTTCAGACTCTAGATGTAATTTGTTCATTGAAAAAATTTTAATGGTCTAATTTTAATAGTCCTTTAGAATAGAGTCTTAATTAAAGTCTCATTAGAGCTACACAATGGGCTATCTAGAACTATACCGAAGGAAATAACCTGGCTAATGGTCTCGGTTATTTCGAACTGTGATCAGATGACAATACCCGAGTGGTCAACTTACTCTCCAAAATTCCACATCACGATCAACGGCGATTCGTAAACCGGCACTCCATTACACGGCGAGTGTTTGGCGGACGATGAGAATAAACGTTCAATCTTTCGAATACGATATCGCTCTTCGAACATGGATCCTTCATAGTAGAAAAAACATAAGTGAGGCCAACATATATGGCCTCAGACACGTGGTTAATTACGTCATTCCATTCATACATTTTTACTGTTACACATTCCCCAATTCATCAGCCAATCGCGAGTATTTTTTAATTCACAATTTTGAAAATAAGTCACGTGTTTGAGGCCAATCGTTCCGAGATGTTAGTTTCACGATTATGACGTCATATTCGCTCTACTACTGTCCATTCATGCTCGAAGATATCGCTGCTCTTCACATGAGGGTTTACAATAATGCTAAATAATTAATAGCTGTAAATAGCAGTGGGTGCCGGTTTATATCATAGCTCCTTTCATGTTTAAATGTTTTTTGAATTGGAGGTGGAACGAAATTGAAAAAAATAAGGACTGGGATAGTATTTTCTTGTTAGGGGGTCGTCACTTATTATGCTTTAGGGAGAGAGGGTAGTCTGGGATATATTGAGCTCTTGCAAATACAGGTCAGGGACCTCCATCTTGATTAAAACGTGCAAACAAAATCCCTGTTTTCTGTACATTCCAGGTGACCATCATCGACACCCCTGGAATCCTCGAAAACAAGAAGACAGCCGAACGCGGATACTCCCTGAACGACGCCTTCCAGTGGTTCATCGACCGCGCCGACGCCATCTACGTCGTCCTCGACCCCAACAAGGTGGACATCGGCGGCGAGCTCTCCGCAGTCATCGACCAACTCAAGGGGCGGGAGGTGCGCTTCGTCCTCAACAAGGCCGACTCCATCCGCCGCAGCGACCTCATGCGGGTGGTGGGGCAGCTCTTCTGGAACCTGTCGCCCCTCATGAGCAGCAGCGAGGCCCCTGTCATCTACGCCGTCTCCCTCACCACCCACCCCTACCACCCGTCGGCTCCGACCAGGTTCCTGGACGACCAGGAGAAGAATCTCCTGTACGACATGAGGGGCACCCTCGACAAGCGGGTCGAGAACAGGATCCTGTACGCTAGGTGGGTTGATTGCTTGGGTGTTTTACAAAGGTAATGCGCAAGGATAGGGAAGACTATATATATATATATATATATATATATATATATATATATATATATATATAAGGTGTGCTCGTTCTCGCGCTATCTGACGGAAGGCGGGGAAAGCAACTATTTGACGTCATAGTGACGCCTACCTTCGCCTTCTGTGGGCGTGTCTAATGATCTCGTTTGTGAGGTGCTGCCATTTATTATTTTTTTTGTGTGTGAACTATTAAAAAGTGATAAGCTAACTTTATTTAGTTACTTTTACTGCATTTTATGAGTTTAAATTATATTTTAAGGATTGCATTTAGTATGGAAAAATTGCAAAAGAGTTGCTTAAAAAATTAAGCGTATTAAAATAATATTAGCTGCCACGAGTGCATGTCCATGAATTTTGAAAGAGTAAAATGAGGGTAGGAAACATCAGGTTAATGTATTTGTATTGGACATATTAAATGAGTTACAATTTCAATCAAGTAAAATACGGGGACATAACAAAACAAGGACGGATTAGTAGTGAAGCTACCTGAACACAATTATTTACAGATATTTACATTATTTTGCTAATTAAAAATTAAATCACCAGTTGTTACACAACCGGGGATCGAACTTAAGTAGCAATGCTTGAAACACACAGCCAATGAGAATGATCAAAAACCGATTGTAAGGCGGATAAAAAATGAAGTCAAATAGTTGCTTTCCTTGCCCACTTTCAAAAAGCGAAAAACGAGCACACCTTCTATATATAGTCTTCACTATCCTTGGGTAATGCGCACAAAAGAAGCCCTCAGCGCAATGCATCTTGGGATACAGTCAACAGTTTCGTTATGCGCAGAAGTTGAAAAACGGTCGGAGCGCACAAAAAAACACATTGGTTCAATGTATCTCGGGATACAGATTGCTGCGTAGAACCGATCGGGAATACTTCATATTCTGACACATAAGCCCTGTTTACACTTCCTCAAAAAGCCGGGGTAAACCCAGAGGGGAAGGAGAAGCCTTCCACTCAGTCGGAATATGAAGTACTGCCGACCTGTTTTCAAAGTTCTGCGCATACCAAAGTGCTAGGCATTGTGGGACGTAGATAACACCACAGAGAACGATATCCAATGAGAGTGAGCCGTCTGAACGCGCAAACTAGTTGGGTTTGCAGACAACTTTTCGCCCCCTTCTCTCTCTTCTATCTGCAAACCTGTTATCTCTGAAAACGAAACTTTTATCTGTATCCCAAAATGCATTGCGCCGAATACCTCTTTCGTGCGCTACTGCGCATATACATTGCCTTATCTTTACACCTTCATTATCTTATGGTAAAAACGGCAATTTCCGAAAACTTCCATCTTTTGGGAAGCCGATTGGTTCCCGTGATCCTTTGCGTTTTACTTACTTACTTACTTTAAAATGGCTACTAAAAAGTGGTGTGATGAGGTAGTAAGAAATTTACTAGCAATTTTTATGGAGTATTTTCGTCGTTTTGACGGTACGGTCCGTGATGCGGACATTTATAAAGAAATCGCAAAGCAGTTAAACGCTCATTCAAAGACTTTCGTGAAGGTGCAAACAAACGCAGCTGTTTGACGTTCGTTAGGAAGTGACGTTAGGAGTGAGGTCACTTCATAAATACCTGCAAGTTATCAAGTGCAGAGTAAGGCGAATAAGTGTTCTCCTAATACCCGGTTCGTTTTGTTGGATGGTGCACGATAAATCTGATCGGGGTCCAAAGTCCCGACGTCTATTGAAGGCGTTGGGTGCCAGTTCAGGTGTTTCCTCGTCATGTAACCATGGTTCTAAAATAACGAGGTGCATGTATGAATGTGTATGTGTTCCCGGGTCTTTCCTTCGAGATTGACCCCAACCGTCGCCAATAGCCCACTGTGCAGCTCTAGTGCGACGTTAATTAACAAAACCAAACGTTTTGTTGGATGTGTAAACGGGGCTTTATAATACTTCTCCTTTAGCCTCTCTAGTGTTTTATGACATAAATGAAAATGAAGTCTGTGAACGCGACGCCATTAGAGCAATAAACAAAAGCACTTGTTTAGAATTCCGCATCGTGTATTGTATTAAAATAATAATGTTTCCCATGCGCTTGTTTTTAAACAATACAAAATTGATTATTTCTGTACCTTGGAGCAAGAATGGTGAATGTCCATAGGAAGATTAAATTATTATATTATAATTTCCTAGTTGTAGTAATCACCCGTAGATATATCGTGGGGCGAGTTCTTCAACTAGGAATTTATTACGCCATAATCTGCCTGTGACACATATCTCTTCTTGCTTTCCGAGGACATACATCTATATTTTGATCTGGATTCGTCTGGGTTGTAATTGTCTATATTTATTGAAAGGGAACGAAAATTGCGAATATAATCAGATTTGCATTTACATTCTCATCAATATGGAGACATACCATTGCGTATCTTCATCAAAGCATTGAGCTTTGATGAGATGCATGGTGATATATACTTTGTTTTGTTTTGTTTTTGCTGACATTGTGGAGGATTTAGATGTAAATGTCTCTCCTCAAGATGCAGAAATCTTGACATATAGTGCAGATTATTGTGTATATTTATTAAAGAAATATTTATGAAGGCAGTTTATGTAGGCTAGCATCTGTTCATTGTACTAATTTTTTTTTACAAAATTTAAACTTATGTATTCGGAGTCATGATAATCATCGAATGTACTTAAATATGAGTACATTTTACTTATTTTTGAGTACCTGTTTTTAAGTGTGTCTATGTGAAAACATTTTAATTTTCATTCCCTTTCAACAGGAAGCACGCCGTGAAGGTGCGAAACCACGCCAAGATGGTGGACTGCTACCTCGCCACCTTCTACCGCCACAAGTACATCTTCAGTAACAAGAGGAACGTCGCCAAGCAGATCGTAGAGAACCCTGGCGAGTACAGCATCTACGACGGAATCAGCAGCATGACCAACATGAGCCGGTACGACCTGCCCAGCCCGGCAATCTACAAGGACTTCTTCAGGACCCACGCGCTGTACGACTTCAAGCCGCTGGCCTCCACCTGCAGCTACTTCAGGGGGTGCCCCATGGACAAGCTGGACGAGGCCATCGCCAAGGATATTCCCGAGCTAATGGCGAGATACAAGAAGGCCAAGATCGCCGTGCAGGAAGTCACAACTGAGGGAAAGCGATAATTGAGATTCCGTCTAGAAACGAATTCGAGACTACACGCGGGTTACCGGAATAAAGACGTCTGAAAGTAGCTAGGGGGATAAACACTGAACTCTAACTGTAACGTCTGGAACGCTCATAACCCATTCTTTTTATGGACGCGTTGAAGCCAATGGGGAAGCAGCCGTACTGGACCCCCAAATTTAAGTGATTTAGTGGCGTTTCTTAATACCATAGTATTTGTAGAAATATTAAATTTATATAAATATTATATATTCTTCTTATAAAACTAATTTTTGTATTGCCAAACAAATAGTTTTCGCTCTTGCTTTTTAACTACTTCGACTTGCAAATGACTTTTTATTTAAATAGCAGATTGCATTTAAAATGAGTTCAAAAGAAAAAAACTCAGCCAAAAGCAATACATGACGGCTTATTTTTACATGAAAAATATACGATATATTGCATTAGCGATGAAAGTGGAGTATAGCATGACTGCTTCCACATGTCAACAAAATGTCTAATCCAGAAGTTATAAATCAGTGGGAACTGAACTCTAATTATAACTTCTGGAACGTACATAACCCTTCTATGGATGCGGTTGAAGTCTTACTGTAATCAGACATACTCTACCCTAACTAATTTTAAAAAGTTATTTTGTGAGGCTTTTTCCTCTCAAACAGTTATAGAAATGTTAAATATGTTTAGATATTTTATTTTTTCTACATATAGAATCCATTTGCATATCTACAAACATATAGTTTTTCTTATTGCTGCTTATCCAGTTATTATTGGTTAAAATAGATTTTAAAGAATAGGCATTCAAAATGGGATTTAATGAACTAGAATTCGGCATATTTTAGCATGAACAATACACGAAATATAGAGGTAGAAATAAAAGTGGGGTAAAATTTTTTAACCTTCAACTCGCTTCAAATCAACAAAGTGCCTTGCCCAATCCAGAAGTTACAGTTAGAGATCAGTGGGGGAAAATGATATTCCGATCGTTGGAAAAACGTAGTGAAAGTGCCTAACGATTATTATTAAAGCTACGACCACAACAAAGCCCATCGAATAGTAAAAATGGCTATTCCATTTGGGTGATTTTCTAATTAGATTAATCGGAAATACGATAATATGTGATGCATTTTTAATTTATATTAAAAAAAATACTATAATTTATTTTAGCAGAGCACTTCAAGCTCGATGTATTCAAAATGCGAGGTTGGTATTGGCAAAGTTCCAACTGACTGTATTAAATGTGTGATAACTTTTAGTGTAACGTTAGTGATCGTCCTCAACCATTCAATTTCATTCATGAATGTAATAACATGAAGTGTAATCCTTTTTGTGAAAAGGTGCACGTTGTCCAGTCCATCAACTTTGATCCTGTTTAGCGCAATAAACATGTAATTAAAGAAACTCTTGCGGTTAATAAATTTATTTTTTTCTGTACAACATCTCGTGTTAATTTCATCTTTACTCTGTCACACCTTCGAGCATGGATTCCTCATGGTAGAGAAATCATAAGGTTATAATCTCGCTAACATGTATGGCCTCGACTCGTGGTTTATTACGTCATCCATTCATAATTTTTTTCTAGTCCATTCATAAAAATATCCTGTACTTCATGAAGTAACACATTTACTATTATTTCCAAATCACAAGTCAATCGCGAACGTTTTTTCATTCATACATTTTGAAAGGGAGTCACGTGTCTGGTGCCATCAGGTCTGAGATGTTTGCATCACGATGATGACGACATATTCGCTCTACTACAGTCCATTCATGCTCGAAGGTTACAACAAAAACAAATTTATTTATAACTTTTGTTATAAAATAAAGTCGCCAATAAATGGGGCATTCAAAGCTAAACTGGATCAAGTCCATAGGTTATTGTTTTGAGATATTCAAGTTAAAGTTTATTAACACTAGTTGAAACCTAAAGTGATTTAGAGGATAATAATGCCATCTGTTAGAAAATAGCAATAGCAGGGACTTGGTTCACTATGGCTCTGAACAGTGGCGGCGATTGGGCGGTAAAAGTGGGGGGGCAAGATCAAGGTGAAACAAGTGTGTGTGGAGCGCGGGGGGAGGGGGGTGTAATAAAAATATTGACCACCAAAACAATGAATATTGCATATTTATATTTACTATTTGTTTTGAGTTATTTAAAGAAAGGATGCTATCTTAAAATAGGTACGAGACGCCCAGGTCGATTATTCACCCATTTCCGATATTCCCCCCCCCCCCCCCCATTTTTTTTATGGAAGGATATGGACTGTTGCAAAGAATCTAATTAATATACTTGTTGACCGACCTCCAAAGGGATAGGTATCCTTTCCATTTGTGTTAGTTTTGAAAAAGAAATGAGAAAATTTTTATCTTCTCACCCTTCCAATTCCCTGAAAATTTCTTGCAGTATTTGCAATTCTGCATTTGTGGTGCGACTTTTGGAACCCTGAGAAAAATACTTACAGTTTCAGACTGTAAAATAGTGCAGGCACGTAGGTATATATTTTATAGGGGTTCAGTGGAATCCTTAACCCCACAAAATCTTAACCCCCACCAAATCTATAAAAAAAAAAAAATCTCAAAAAAATTGTTAATTTTTATTAGTAAAAAGAAATACGTTGGCATTTGAATGTCGAGGAAGCAACAGTTGTCACTGTCATTAAGTACTTTTAATAGTTGTCAATAACTATGTATTCTTAAAATTATTAAATCACCCCTAATTCTGAAATAAATTTAGAGAACAAATTTAAAGTTTGAGAATCCTTATAATATATGTGTGGGAACGATTAGTTTGATAATTTATAGTTATGGTAATTTAAAGATGCAATAAGCGTTTTAGTTAACCAAAAATGTAAAGAATAATATAAAGGCTACATGAGCTAAAGAAATGTGGGAGTCGAAAGACTCGACATTGCATGGTATTCTGCAACACAATCGACATTGCTGATTTTAAATTAAACATTAAATATACATAATTTAATTCAAAAGAAATTATTTACTTATTACCAATAAATATTAACTTCCATTAATTAACTTTAAATTATAAAGGTAATTTTAATTCAAAGATCTAAAAGAAACAAGAAATTTACCAACTTAACGGCGCCAGGTGTTGTCCTCGTTATCTGACCATGGTTCAAATATATGAGGCATTGTTCACGGGTCTTTCCTTCAAGATGGGCCCCGAACCGTCGCCAATAGTCCAATATGCTGTAGTGCGGCGACGTCCAATGAGAGGTCCGTTCAGAGGTCTATTTTAAGTGTAAGGCAAGTTGGGCGATTTAACCTTCCCTCGCTTTCTTTTGCTATTTCTTTGCGCTTATATTTTCATAAATCAGGGATTTTTAAATGACGGATGACGAAATTCCCAACTTTTAAGGATTCCAGATAGGGAGGGGGGGGGGAGAGGAAGTCGATCGAAACGAAGCCGCAAATCACATGCACAAACAGTAATAACACAAGATATATTACCCTTATAACGTCAAATGCTCAGACGTTCGGCGCCTATAGATTGCGCAATACTACATTTTAATGTAAGAAGTTTCATACAGTCGCTTGATAAAAAAAAGGGTGTCTGATATTGAACTATATTTAGAACTAAATAAAAAAAAAAAGGCGATATTAGCCGACTGGTCTGGGTTGATTCTATGGTCCTGGATTTTAGTCAAAGAGGACATTACAAAAATTAAAATAAAAAAAATTACTAAGTTAGATAATAATCAAAGAGCAGGTGCTGGGTGTTTTCGCGGGCAAATAAATTTAAAACTATTATAGAAAACATGGGAGATGGTTTTGCTTTAGAATAAACTAGCAACTTATACTTAGTTACACAGAGGGAGTATCAAGACAAAATACCCCCCCCCCCCCCAAAAAAAAAAATCTATATTTTTATGATTTTCACAGAAATTCGGTTTTTAATTTTTTTTTTTACTTACAATGGGAGGAGTTTGCCCCCCCCCCCCCTCCCTTACTTACATGAATGTGGTAGTAGGAGGAAGTTGCGGTTCAAAATGTTTCCTTTTTTCGGAAATGCAGTAAAACAATTGACTTGTAACTTAGTTTTAAAAGGTGCAACATTAAAAAAGTGCGGGGGCAACATCCAAAAAAAGTGCGGGGGCAACCGCCCCCCCTTGCCCCCCCGAATCGCCGCCACTGGCTCTGAAAATATACACCATTAACAAGTATTATTCCACAACATTTTTTTTTTATACTTTGGACTTGATTCATTGTAGCTCTGAACGCTTCAAATATAGGCCTACTGTGAATTTATAGAAAGTGACAAATAAAATGTGACATATGTGTTTCGTTTAATATACCTTTATTAATTTGAGCTAAACATATTTTTATAGTAAATAGCAGTATAGTGGTTATTTTAAAGCTATTCCGTTAACTAAAAATGAAACAAATTTAAATGTAACATTTATTGTTTAAATTATCACATAAAACGTAATAATTTTTTTAAATTAAAATCCGCAAATGTTGGGGCTTATTGTAATGTTTAGGTCACTACTATGGCAATTTTATAGTTAATCTAGAACACTCATGTGCTCGAATAATTTTTAAAATAAGAAGATAACCATCATTAAATTGTATATGGGCGCTGTAATATTTCGTAACCTTTAATTTTGAATTTTTTTTTGTTATATTAAATTATCTTTTCAAATACCAGCTGTTCAACTAAAAAAGTTGAATTTCACTCGATGATGTTCCAACGTGATTTATGAAACAAAACAAAGTTTTGATTTATTTTAAACATCAATTACAAGTTTTGGCATACAAATACATGTTATATATTTATAATAATAAAATAAATGAACTGTCGTGCATATTTCTAAAAGAAAATTATAGGAAGATTATTTTGCTTATGCTTTAAAATAAAAATTTCATGCTTAGACATTGGTGGATCTACGCAAATTTTTTTTAAAGATTATTTTATTTTTTTAATTTAACTCCCCATTCTATTAACTACCTTTTTGCTGGAGACAGAGAAACACTCCGTATAGAAAAATTTCAACAAAATATATAAAAATATAGAAATTAGCATTTTGAGCAGAATTTCAGAACCGATTTGGTGATATAAGACGTTATCAATCCATACGTTATTTTTATGTATATGCCCCGTACTATACCTAGTTCGAATTCTGGGATCTTTAAACTTATATTTTTTTTTAGCAGCAAGTGCCCAAACTAACAATTATTCGGAAAGTTTATTTTTTTGTTGAATTTGAAATGTCACGACCTTAGTGTTGATCTATAATAAAAGAGTCAGGTTAACCAGAAATATTTTGTAATCGGATAAATTGTTCAAAAAAAAACTCAGGTTAATCGACATTTCCGAACATACAACAGCCGGCTAACCGATTACTTTTTTAGAAGTTTTTGCCTAAATAGATTTTTCTCTATCCAACAAAAAAAAGAATTTTCGAAATCGGACAATATTTTTTTTTGAAAAGGTGAGAATTTCGGATATTTAAATGCCGGATAACAGGATATTTTTTTCAAATGGCTCCCAATTGAAATATTCCCTATCTAACAAAAAAAATTGTCCAAATATATGAATAAAAACCTATATATTGCGCGAACATACATAAAAAAAATACATAACAGTCGAATTGATAACCTCTCTCCTTTGGCGGTTTTAATTTAAAGATTTTCGTGGTTTTATTTTGGAGTTTTGGTTTGCGCGTTGTTCAGTCGGTTAAAAAGACATACTTGCGGTAATTTTCTCATACTCTTGAAGATTGCATAGAACATTTAGTCTTGAAATAAAATACTTTGAATATCTGTACATGATAAAAGTTCAGGGAAATGTGCTCAAATTAAAAAAAAAATAATAATAAATAGTTTTCGAACAAACGATAAAAAGTTATTAATAAAAAAAAATAGAATTTGACCTTGAGATTTCGTTTAGAATTTATAACAATAAATCAAACAACACAATAACTAAATTAAACACACTTTTCTGATTTTTTTTTTTGACGACATTTTGAAATACCTTTTCGCACGTACATCGAACATGTGCTTTTTGCATGTTCTGTATAGAAGATTTTTTTAATAAGGAAATTCTGCTCTGCCTTTTATTGCTCAAAATGTAATTACTGAACCTGAAAAGCCGAGTAATTTGACTATTTTGTTTTTCATTTCAAATGACAATAAAACATATGCTGGAGTTAATAGTGACAGAAATGTGAATTTAGTCTAATTTAAAAACTTTATTTGAGTTTTCGTTTACAAAAATCAGGATGCATTTGATCACATTCTTCTCTCTGTTTATTTTGTTGTCGGCCATTTTTATTTTTTCGCAAGCTGATGAAAATACAGAAGGTAGGTGTTTTTGACTATATACAGAAGCTTAATTAATTTATTCTATAAATAAAATAATTGAGGCGCTGACATGGGGAGTCACAAAAAGTAAATTTTACAGGGGAGGCATTTGTTCTCCAGGCAAAGTATCGTGGACTACATGCAAGTGCCATCTTCCGTCGCTCGTAGAAACTAAACCATCTTGCCGATTGACTTACTGTTTATTCCATGCCATTTGGCTTGAGCTTTTACTGTTTTTTCCCGTGAAAAAAAAAAGAAAAACTCGAAATTTGTGACTTACTGTCTTCCCCATGTCAGCCCCTCAATTAGTAAATATGATATTTACACTGTTAAAAACAGATACTCAAAATTAAGTAACATGTACTCATTTTTGAGTGCATTCTATGCTTATCATAGCTCCGAATACATAAGTTTCAGTTTTGAAAAAGACATGTACTCATAAATGACCAAAAAGAGCAGTTACTTGCCTACGTAGGCTATCTTCATAAATCACTTAATATATATCAACAATTACAACCAAGACTTATCATCGGGAATCGAACCCAGACCCTCAGGCACCGCAGTCCATTACTTTATTCGTTGTACAAAGAAGTTTTAAACTGAAGAAATGTTAAAAAGGTATGCCGAAAGAATGGGAAGTAAGATAATTCAATTGTAATAACTCAGTTCCCATTTAAGCAATCGATATTAAATAACGTGAAAAACATTCTTCTGAACAACTATTTTAAGTTTGACAGGTCGCTTTGTTAACATAGTTAGAAAAGAAGCTGAGATTAGCACTATTAAATCCCACTGCTCATTTTTGAGAAAGTACGATTACTTATGTTTGAGTACGGCATCGCTCATTTATACGATGCAATTGTACTTAAAAACGAGTATGTTCAGATACTCATTTTTATGTACCTATTTCATAGAGTGTAAAGATAAGCTAAACTATATGTAGTTATTAGCCTATTTGAAATAAATGGTCTTCCAAAAACAAATGTAAAATTTATTAAAAACTTTCAAATTCAAACATGTTTTGGGAGTCATATTATATTCAAAAATAAATTTAAAGAATTTAAAATTTATTCTAGCTCAAATTCTGATTTCCAAAATTTAGATATTTATCGCTATATTTATATAGAATAGTTAGGATTATGTCAAGAAATTGGTAGATAATGTGTTTAAATTTTCAAAAATGTCAAAGTAACAAAAAAAAAATATTTTCCAGAAGATACTGGGACAACGCACAGCAGCTCTTCTGATTATAAAAAGGTAACGCAATTGAAAATCTAAGCAGTAAATGGTTGTAATGTGAGTTTTCAAATTAAGTTATAACTTTAAAAACCATTCAGCTATAGGAAAAATTTTTTTAGATTTTATTATATATATATTTTTTTTTAGTTTCTTCTATAATAAGTAGTCCTAAAAATATTTCTTGAAGAGGAATTTTTCTTCCATTTGTCATCCTTTTACTTTTTCTTAAATAATTGTATTTCAGAGTTCTTATAATATTTGATTATTCATTTTTTAAACAACAATTTAAATATATGTGGATATGACAACAAAATATAAACAAAACATATATTGCAAACTAACTTTATGTATGATGTAAATATATATTTGTCTCTCTATTGTTTTCAAAATTATCCAATAGTTACTTTTTGAGACACGACTCAAAATATGGAAGAGATAAAAAGGGTTACTAATTGGCAGCAGTGCAGGCCTGTAGCTAGGTGGGGGCCAGGGGGGGCAATGCCCGGCCTACAACTTTATTTGCCCCCCCCCCCCCCCCCAGAACAATTGAAGAATTCAAATTTCTAGAAATTCACACGAAAAACCCTAACTAATAATTTTTTACACTCCTTCGTAAGGTGGCAAATGGAGACACTTTTCCTTCCTCCCCCCCCCCCCCCCCCCCCATCACTCATTCTACTCTCCCAGCATCAAGCAGTGCATCAAGACCAAGCACTTCCAAGACATCATGCTTGGAGGCGTTTCGTCGCGTCCCATCGGCGTCTGGTCGTTTCAACTTCACCGTCAAGATTTCTCTCCTTCTTTCCCCGGCACAACAGACAACTGACCACCCACTGGGGGTGAAACTAGGGGGTGTTAACTGCGCGGACTGGTTTTCATGACAGTGTGGTAGCATATTGACTAGCGGACTTCTTGTCGTTTCTTGGACAAATGCTTAACATGAAAAAAACCTGTAAAAAAGTTTAGTGTGTTCTAGGATTATTTGCTTTCCCCGGTGAAAATAATCTTAACTTTTTAAATGACACGTTTTTGCAAGAAATGTATTGTCTTGCTAGGTAATTCGACATTATTTAAAGAGAAATGAGTAAGTTACATACTTTTATTAGTATTATTTTTTAGGTCTCTCTTCATTACGTTTAAATACAGTGGCGTCTAATTTAATTCTATTAATCATTTTACATTTTATACGCTGATTAAATAACAATCAAGTTCCAGTTTGTTTTAATAGCGTAAAAGTTACAAATGGACAAAGAAAAACACGACATAAATTAATTTAATTTTATTTATCTTTTTTAAATTACATGGCCTAATATAATATTTAAAAATATACTATTTGAGTTTTATTCATTTGTCAATTAATCTGGCAAATGACAAAGGTTAACAGTAAAAATAGAATTTCAAATAATACACAATTTATTATAATAGTGTTTTTTTTTTTAATATCTATGGAACGTATAATAAATTTGGAACATATATAATTAATTGAGGTGTATCGAGGACTTAGAGGGAGAATGCGCTTCTGCACCGTAACCCCACGAGACGTCATTCTTTGAGTATTAATAACTTACAATCCTGTAGAGGAATGTGAGCCACGTCAACCAGTTTGATCATTTATCCCCTCTCCTTTTCCTTTGTATTCGAAAAAAGATTCATCCGAAAACAGTGCGGGGGCAACCGCTCCCCTTTCCCCTCCGAATCGCCGCCACTAGTAGTAGGCCAGACCCACCCACTAACAACAGAGTAATTTGTTATTAATTAAATATTTTTTATTACCAAAATTTTGTTTCCTGAACAGAGGTACGGAAAAGCCGTTCCGGCGTGTTCCGCCTCAAGTCGAGTCCTGCTTATATATTAAGATTACTTTAACTCTTTAAAAAAAATTATTTACATCAATTTCTTAAAATTTCGTCCTCCTGTTGTGTTTGTGTTTATTTCAATACACAATAATACTTTTTACGTACAATGAAAAAACAAAGAAATATAAAAAAACATGTACTATTACTATAAAGCAAATACATTTAAATTTGGGATGGGGTGTTCACTGGCTCCCCTCCAAATATATCGGGCAGAAATTGCTGAAAGATAATGAGCTAATCTGACCATCTCATTTCCTGTCCGTCTGGTTTCCATTACTAGCGTCGTATTTTCCCCGTTCATCTTTATCTCTTCGACGGGTTGTTTTGAGTTCAGTTTACAAGCAGGTTGTAAAACAATCTTAATAAGGTTTGTCCCCTTAGGTCAGTTGGTAGCTGTCCTTCCCTACCCTCAAGAAAAAGACCTCCCATATAACTTCTGCGAAATAATCTCGAGCGCTGGTGACTGACGAAAACGCCGTGGGTAAATAGGGACGTAGTCAAGGGGGATGGGGTCCAACCCCTCCTGCAAAAAAGCCTCTTTTCAAGCTGTGAGCATTTAAACAGGAAGCTGTCAATTAAGCATTGCAAGGTCACATGTACGAGTACAAACAAATATCGGCTCTTCTCATTGTGTACTAGTGTACGTCCATCTTCGTTTGCATAGTTTAGGAAATCTTGTTAAAAGGAAGACATATCTGAAAACGAACTAGTCAGTTGAATGTCTAAATTGAAGATTTATTGGGTACTATTATATATCTATTGTATATGTATTGGAACAGAAAACAGGTATGAATTATTTTACGTCGAACAGATGATATAAATAATTGTTTCTTTCCATGCTCATATTAAATATATGTTATGGTGACAATTAGAAAATAATTTTAATTGAATGAAATTTTCCACTTTTTATTTTTAACTTTTCCATCCACTTCAATATATTATCCTGTAAAGAAATATGAGATATAGAACATGTATAATAGGTATGTGCCTTGGAACAAGAAAGAGTAATGTTTCACTGACTTAACTTAGGACATAGGTCCTTCGACTTCTAAACCACATATATATATTCTTGTTGTAGTTGAATTTTAGAAGCTTAATTTTTCAACAGCTGACATCTGTTTGTAAACAGCAATAATCAGACTAATACTGGAATTTTTTATTATAAAATTCAATATCTATTTCCTGTCGCTATTATAATTAATATTAAAACGTGTTACAAAATAGTTTTTTTTATGACTCGTATTATGATTTTATTTGGTGCATGTAAAAACATTTAATGTAATAAATAAAAAATAGCTGTTTGAACCCACGAACCAGCGGGGAAACCAGTTGAGTAGTCCCCGTCAAGAATCGAACCCCGACCTATTGTTCCAAAGTCAAGCACGCTAATTACCAAGCTACAAAAGCATTGTCTTGCTTGATATTAGAAATATTTTTAAAGACGTTTCTTTATGCAAATTTTTTTTAAAACGCATTTTTAAACAAACCGTTGATGTTTGTGAAATGAACGTTCGATTGGTTTTTCATTTTGCTACAATTTAAAATTGCTTTCAGAAATTTATGTTTAGCAGCGAAGATCTAATTTAGTTGGTCAATTATTCAAGATGCCGGAATATTATTTATTGAATATTTTTTGCTTGTAAACAATTTCTTCCTACCGCATTGCTTGTTGCACCCCCCTTCATTTTTAGACAAAACCAAAACCTACAATGCGAGACTGAAACGAAATATTTCAATAAATTTAAGATGTAAAAACTGGGTTTCAATGTATACGCATTTCCCCCCTCTAAACATTTTCCGGGCCTGATATCTTGCATTGCATCAATCTGCAGCTTTTGTTATCAACAAATGTTTCAATAAAATGTGATTTTATAATAGAACTAACTATTCATACACATTCAACTCTCTCTTATAATTTTATAAGTTAATCGTAAAAAATGTCTAGAATACATACGTGGTACTGAAAAAACCCTAATACTTGGCAGATATATGTGTGTATAATACAAGATGGAAATGTTTTGCCCCCCCCCCCCCCTTTTTGCCTTGCCCTACCTGGAGTTGTGTCTGCCCCCCCTGGATATATTGTCTGGCTACGGGCCTGCAGCAGTGGTTATCTTTAATATCATATTAGGATAACCACTGCTGACAATTGGTAACTTATTCCCCAAACATTCCTAAACTAACTTTGTAAATTTCAAAATTATCCGATAGTTACTTTTTGAGACACGACTCAAAATATGGAAGAGATAAGAGGGTTACTAATTGGCAGCAGTGGTTATCTTTAAATATCATATTAAGATAACCACTGCTGACAATTGGTAACTTATTCCCCATACATTCCTAAACTAACTTTGTAAATTTCAAGATTATCTATAGTTATTTTTTGAGACACGACTCAAAATATGGAAGAGATAAGAGGGTTACTAATTGGCAGCAGTGGTTATCTTTAAATATCATTAAGATAACCACTGCTGACAATTGGTAACTTATTCCCCATACATTCCTAAACTAACTTTGTAAATTTCAAAATTAAGATGGAGGTATTTTTGTTGCAATTGAACACTTATGTTAGAAGTTATGTTTTGTTAAAATTGAAAAATGAAAGAATTTCCGTTGTGCTCAGCAAAACGTATAGAAAAAATGCATTCCATAATTTTTATTTTTTTGTAGAATAGTATATTTAGTTGTAATTCTATTTATAAGCAACTTATAATTATATTCTACTTAAAGTTGCTTATAAAGAATTACAACGAAATAAGGAAAAATACTCTTATATCAACACAAAAAATGCTTCATAAACGATGAGTACAATCTATCTCAGTGTATGAGGTAAATATTTCTATTTTTGAGGTATTATGTAATGACAAAAGCTTAAAATTATATTACAGGAACTGAAGTTCCATGCTAATTCTATGGAAATTCTTCGGCGTCGCGGATTTTCTCCATGTTCCGTTGGAACAGCGGTCTTCTTCTCCATTATATATATATTTTTAATAGTAGCCATATATCGGATCGAATTCATGGCTTCTAAATATATTTATTAGTTTTCAAGTTATTTTTAAAAAAAACAGTAACTGCCGCTGTTGGCGAACGGTAACACTATTTCTTTCATATTTTGATCGGCAAATAAAAAGTAACGATCAAATATGAAATTTACCGTGTTTGTTTAAAAATGTTTAGGAAATACAACAATGGTATTTTCATTATAATGGAATACTTACATTAGATGTTATTTTATGTTAAATACGAGTTAAAGTTGAAAAATGCAAGAATTTAAATTTGTGTCAAGCAAAACGTACAAGCAAACATTCCATAATTAAAAACATTTTGTACTAACGTTGATGTATGCTGGTCTTTTCACTTCGATTTGTCTAACATGGTCTCTTTACTTCGATTTGTCTAACATGGTCTTTTCACTTAGATTTGTTTAACATAGTCTTTTCACTTCGATTTGTCTAACATGGTCTTTTTATTTAGATTTTTGTCTAACATGGTCTTTTTATTTAGATTTTTGTCTAACATCGTCTTTTCACTTATATTTGTTTAACATAGTCTTTTCACCTCGATTTGTCTAACATGGTCTTTTCACTTCGATTTGTCTAACATCGTCTTTTCATTTAGATTTTTGTCTAACATCGTCTTTTCACTTAAATTTCTTTAACATAGTCTTTTCACCTCGATTTGTCTAACATGGTCTTTTTACTTAGATTTGTTTAACATAGTCTTTTCACTTCGATTTGTCTAACATGGTCTTTTCATTTAGATTTTTGTCTAACATGGTCTTTTCATTTAGATTTGTCTACCATGGTCTTTTCACTTTGATTTGTCTACCATGGTCTTTTCACTTTGATTTGTCTAACATGGTCTTTTCTCTTTGATTGGTCTAACACGGTCTTTTC
The DNA here is from genome assembly GCA_963932185.1 of Troglohyphantes excavatus. Lineage (NCBI taxonomy): Eukaryota > Metazoa > Arthropoda > Arachnida > Araneae > Linyphiidae > Troglohyphantes > Troglohyphantes excavatus. The sequence goes on from OZ010678.1 coordinate 21,503,572, forward strand.
ACTTCGATTTGTCTAACATGGTCTTTTCACTTAGATTTTTGTCTAACATCGTCTTTTCACTTCGATTTGTTTAACACAGTCTTTTCATGTCGATTTGTCTAACATGGACTTTTCACTTCGATTTGTCTAACATGGTCTTTTCATTTAGATTTGTTTAACATAGTCTTTTCACTTCGATTTGTCTAACATGGTCTTTTCATTTAGATTTTTGTCTAACATCGTATTTTCACTTAGATTTGTTTAACAGTCTTTTCACCTCGATTTGTCTAACATGGTCTTTTCACTTCGATTTGTCTAACATAGTCTTTTCACTTCGTTTGTCTAACATCGTCTTTTCATTTAGATTTGCTTAACATTGTCGTTTCTCTTCGATTTGTCTAACACGGTCTTTTCACTTCGATTAGTCTAACATGGTCTTTTCACTTAGATTTTTGTCTAACATCATCTTTTCACTTAGATTTATTTAACACAGTCTTTTCATGTCGATTTGTCTAACATGGACTTTTCACTTCGATTTGTTTAACATGGTCTTTTCATTTAGATTTTTGTCTAACATGGTGTTTTCACTTAGATTTGTCAAACATGGTCTTTTCTCTTCGATTAGTCTAACATGGTCTTTTCACTTAGTTTTTGTCTAACATCGTCTTTTCACTTAGATTTGTTTAACACAGTCTTTTCATGTCAATTTGTCTAACACGGTCTTTTCACTTAGATTTGTCTAACATGGTCTTTTCACTTAGAATTGTTTAAAATGATATTATTCTACATTATAGTCCTCTAAATTTGCCTACCTTTGTATTCCACTATATATATACCACGTTATTCTTTTTGACTTGTATGGTAATTCTCCCGTATATACCGGAGTTTAGTGTAGCAATCATTAGTACATTTAAAATACTGAATCTTTTCTTGGAAGGAAGTAAACGTTTCGCTTGTTTCTTCAAATGAATGTCTCAATACAGTAGACACTTTCTGGCATACAAAAGTTTAGTTGCACTACAATCTTCACAGAGTGACAATCAGCACACTGTAGGACACAATGACTTCCGTCATGGTGAGAATGAGACTCCTGTCCAGTCGAAAAATCCCCCACCCCGTGAAGGCAAGGTCCAACCTCGAGACATCCAGGAACACCAGCAGATGCGACAGCTGGTGCGGATTCCGGGTCGACCTCTGCACCGCGCAGTTGAGGACTATGTCCTGCTGCTGCAGCCTCCACTTGTCGCATATCTCTACCAGCCTGGACCCCGTCAGGGTCAGTTTGAAGAAGGAGGACAGGGTCCACGTGAAGATGACGCAGTAGCCGATCACCCTGAACAGCGACTTCGGGTGGTCGGAGTGGCTCACGCTGATCAGAATCACGTTCAGGAAGTTCACGAACACCAGGATGTAGGTCGCGAATATGCTCAGGGACAGGACTTTCTCGATGCTCTTGTGGACTTCGGTTGCTTTGGTTATGATGTCGATGGTTCTGGCCATGTTTTTGGAAGAGATGCTGGATATCAACGACTGTGAGGCTTCGGCCAGCATTTGCTCCAGGGCGTCCTGGTACGTGTCGTATAGGAAGATGAACAAGGCCATGCACATTGAAGGGGTGACGTAGCAGTGGAGGGAATGTATGATGTTGATGAGGAACACAACGAATCGTTCGCAGTTTAGGCGCCTCGAGCAGTGTCGAAGCAGATCAGGCTTCATGTCCTCTTCGGTGTCCTCGTAGTCTTTGAGGAAGAAGATGGTGAAGAGGGTGATGACCACAAGCGGAGCGCACACGTTGAAGAAGCAAACACAGATGATCAATTTTCTTTTGCTGAGGTAAGGTTTCTTCTGGTAGGTCTGGAGGAACCTCTGAATGTGGACTATGAGTTCGAGAATCTGCGTTCGCTTGTAGATGATGGTGAGTCTGAGAAGCAGAATCGAGACGCTCATCATAGACCTGGCGAGTATGAAAAGTGGATTTGTGCTTCGGAAGTAAAAGTTTGTGCTTAATATGTTGTACAGGCCAAACAGGGTGAAGAGAAGCTCGCCAAAAGATTTCAAACCGAGTTTGATGTAGCATGATATGGAGCTTCGTCTGCCATAGAACGGTATTCCTATCAAGCTAAAACTGGTTAGTAGAATTTTCGTTTCAGATTCAAACTCCATTTCTAAAATATTCGATTTAAATGGGAGGATTTGATACACATTGTTGTTTTAGTACTTCATTTTCTTTCTTTTTATGTATGCATCCCAATATTCTAAAAAAAAATCATATTATTAAAGAAAATCTCAGTACAAAATTATTCATTGTGTTTGTAGAAAAAGTGCGTATTTTGGTAGATTTGAATTTTACTGTGAATTTTCTGCAATGAAGTAAAACTTTATAAACCGAGAACAGGGTGACAACAACATTCAGGAAAAAAACTTCCCTGATTTCCATGATGGTGTCACAAAAATTTCCCTGATATTACAATTACATTAAGAAATGTTGCAATACATTCTTTGTATAGAAACAAAGTATCCACGCTACAATACTACTCTAAATATTAATTATAATGAAATGAATTAATTATAATGACGCATTACAAATGAAAAATTATAAACAATACTTATTGATATAATTAAACATGTTCTCTGGAAGCAGATAATACAAAAAGATCAAGTTTTTTTTCAAATTATTTCTTTTGTAGTTAATTTTAAATGTTTTATATGCTTCCTATTTCCTATTCCAATCTTCAATAAATCACTTATTCATCAGCCCCTCACATGTTGCTTACAATTCAAGGTCCGACGACTTTTCTTTTGCTTCTCATGTCAGCAGTGGTTCACGTTTTTATAAAAATAAAAATGCGCATAACCAATTTCTTTTAAAAGATCCTTTTTCAGAACTAAAAAGAAATATTATATATATATATATATATATATATATATATATATAATGATTATTATTTAGATTTGCAGTCGTTAGTTATTAGAGGATAAGTTCCATGATGCAGGGACAAAACTGAGGGCCGATGATCAATTCAAACATTTATTTCTCCGGACTTCACAGCCCGACTTGCTAGCTCGAGGTTACATCGTGAATCTGTGTATCAAGATGGGAGATTATGAGAAGGAGACTGGACCGTGGACGCCTCTGATTGGTTCATCTCGGTTTTGGTTCGCATTTTTAGGTTTGAGTTCAGGATTTTAAAGTGGCGTGGGTGGGAAAACAGTCACATGAGAGATGCTTTTGTACTGCGAAAAGGGGGCTATATCCATAGTTAAAGAAAGTTAATTAAAGTACATTTTAAAGGGGGAAAGAGTTATAAAATATATTACATATCCTCCCACGCAAGAGTGTTACCGACCCGCAGTAGTATACTCATGCGCGAGAACAATATGATAAAATATTGAGGTGAAACAAATGGTGGCCATCCACTGGATCACATTAGGTTTAGAAATTGTTTTGACTACAAAGAAAAGTAAAATTTTAAATTATTAGGTGTCCAAAGTCCATTCTCCACAACAAATTTGATGTAACATTTAACTCTTAATATGTAAATATTCTTGAAATATCAACAGATATCAAATAACATATTAAATTACAAAAAGGATGTGCGTGCAATATATAAAAACATTTTGTTGAACTATAAACGAAACAATTTGTTTAAACATGTAAAAATAAAAATATTAAACTAAGTTTAGATATACTGTGTGAGACTTCACCAAGTATTTTTTCACCATATGTGGCAAAAAGTATTTGTTACACATAATAAAAGTAAAATATATGTTACATATAATGAAAATAAAGTATCTGTATATCTCTCTATTTTAAAAAAAAGTAAGCCCTAGGGGGAAAAAGTAAGTACTAGGGGGAATTTTCAGTTCTTTCAATGTTATTCAGATCGTATCTCAAAATGTAAAAGTCCTAAAATTACGAAATTAAGTGAATTTGTTAAGAAATGTTTGATAAATAAGAAGAATATATTTTTGTTTCAATACTGTTATTAGTTTATAAGTTATTTAATATTAAAGTCGTCGTTGATAAAATTTCGCTTACAACTAATTTTGTCCGTCGAGTTTCTGAAACACTATTAAGAGGAGAGATCCAATTTTTTTAGGGAGTGTAGAAATAGGTTTGAACTGGAAATCCAAGTAAGCATTTTTTTAAATTCGAATTAGTTTTGGATTTATAAATTTTTGAAACATTTAAACACGCTCCACTTTTTGAAGTTTTTTCACCCTCATTTTTGAAACGTGATTTCTAAATTGCTATAAGTCATTTAAAATTACATATTCTCTTATTCAAAAAAATATATTAATATTCGTTAAAACTTCTTCTTTCTGATGTTATAAAGATTATATTTCTATCTTTACAATTAAATTAGATATGGTCAATTAAGATAGGTATAAAAAATAGCGAAGAAGGATAAAAATGTCGGATATTTCGAGAAAATTTTAATTTGCGACTTTTTGTCTCATTGTTCCGCTTGCATCTCAAAAAGTAAATGTCCTAAAATTATGAAATTATGCCAGTTTATTAAGAAATGTTTGGGTAATAAGATGAATATTTTCTTTTTTCAATACGATCAGTATATTAGACGTTATTTTATGTTAAAGTCATGATATTAGAAAATTTTGAAAACAATTCATACATTTTTGTATACTTGTCTTCCAATTTTCAACAAAAAAATAAATAAATAATTAGGGGTATAGATTAAACTATTGGCTACAAATGATCCAGAGCGTTTGTGAAATTTCGATTTAGTTTTGTAGTTATAAATTTTTAAATAATTGACGAAATGTCTGAAATAATCGTCAATTATACGGGTAAAATTTTAAGTGATAAATTAAAACTGCTCTAAATAGTTCAAAAGTATACTTTTTTCCCGTTAAAAAAATATAGTTATGTTCGTAAAATCTTTCTTTCTTGAATGGTATCAATACTGAAATTCTATCTTAAAAAATAAATTAGATGTAACTATTTATGTGAAGTACTATAAATATTATTAAAAGATACTCCGGAAGGAAATGCCAACATTGGCAAAATGCCAACGTGTATTTGGCTGCCAACGGCGAATTATTATTAGCGCCAATTCTCAATTATCTTACTTAATATAAATATAAGTTGGCGATTAAGCCTATTTATTCTTGGCGCGTTTATGCTGTTGTTTGTTTACACATGTTTCGCTTTTCAATGAGCACAATTACGTTGAAGCAGTTCTACAGTTGAGTTTTTCCAGTTATGGGGCGGGGGGGGGGGGGGGATTGGGGGGAAGCATGCCCCCCCCCCCCTCTGTAAACTTGAAACCTTAAAAGTTGGGAATTTTGAGTTTTAAAAATCTCTGAGTTGGGAAAATTTATGCCTCAGGCAAATTAATATTATTAGCAAAGGAAAGCGACGGACTACTAGAAATTGCCCAACTTTTATTAAGATGAAACTTAAATTAGACCTCAAAACGGACCACTGCATTGGAACATGCGTGCGACAAATCAATACTTTCGAAAGAACTGTTTAATATTACCTATAAAAAAGCTGAAAATATCTTATAAGTTGGAACTGGAAATTTTTTTAGCACTGTTGTGTTGTGCAATTTCGAATAGGTAGGTGTGGTCTGGTTAAATAACGTCACACTAGAGCTGCACATTGAAATACTAGCGTTGGTTCGAGCAAAGCGCCCTTGCTTTGTTATTGGTACGTATTTACTTACTACATCAAGGACGCTTTGGTTCGAGGCCTTTCTCAAAGAAAGACCCGGGAACGATGCCTCATATTGTTAACAGTGGTCAGATAACGAGGACAACACTTCAGCTGGTACCCGATGTCCTTAGGTTAGCAATTTTGAATCGTTCAAGTTAGGAATTTCGGATCGTTAAGTTGGGAAATTTCTTGACTCAACATACTAAAAATAAATTTGTGTGACGGCACTGCCAGTAATAATTTATATAACTAAAAAAAGTATTGTTGTTAGGACACATTGTCATTGCCTACAGTGTATGAAGCCGGTATTGGTTTGCGAAGCAAACTACAGAGGATTGCGTAGCAATCCTCCGGGGGTTGGTGGAGCGTTAGCGGAGCAGGGGGCGGAGCCCCCTAGTAATGAAAAATAAACTATCTGTTACCTATAATGAAAAATAAACACTGTTACAAATAATTAAAAATTAACTAGGGAACATTGTTGATGCTGGATTTCTTTTTCTAAATTCGTTTTATTATACCATTCTTTGTTTTTATCTCCATTAGAGATGTTTAAAACATAATATAACTCTTTGTTTTTATCTCCTTTAGAGATGTTTAAAACATTATTTAGTTTTTTGTTTTTATCTCCCTTGGAGATGTTTAAAACATTTTATAGTTCCACTAGAAAATTAAAACACGCAAATATTTCAAATGATATCTATCAATTATTCCTCCCAAATGAACCCCAAATTTCAATATTTACATGAAGTGTGGACATAGAACGTTAAAAAACTAATATCAAACACTCATTTAACTAAAAACTGAAGTAACTCAAAGTTAGAGTAACAAGTGATAGATTCCCTAAAATTTTGCTATGTTTGTTCGGGCCAATCACATCACTTTGTCATTTGGCGCTGTGGCGAAATAGCCATCTTTGGGATACGGCGCCAAATGACGTGATTTTTCCGGCAACCCGCCAAGCGGTTGTTTTGTTGTTTAAAGATTCCCTTCAAGCAGGCGAGCCATAAGCTCGTTAATATTCACGCTCACAAAGCTGAGCATTTTAAGCTGTTAAAACCTGTAAATATAGTGTTCTAGTAAATATCTTTAACTTATAACCTAATCAACTGAGTTGTCTCTTTAAGAAAAACCAACACCTACACATAATTATAAGCCGCCGCTACATGCTGGTCCGTCCGAGTCGCAGCACAGGTCAGTTGATTTTAGAACATTCGTTGAATATTTACTTGATTCCAAGTATCTTAAGATATGGCAAATATGGAATCTATGATAAATCTTCAAAGTGATATTCATGAAAGCATGATTAAGTTAGTAAGAAACTATAAGAAAGATTCCAAAGAACTCAAAACTTTGAATTATTTTCGAATTCGTTTAAATAACTTTCAGAATTTCTATGAAGAATTTCGAAGTAATCACAAACAGATTTTAACAAACGGAATATCGAAAGACAATTCTTATTTAAAAGAAGATTTCAGTGACCAGGTAGAAGAATTCTTCACGAATAACTATTCGGAAATCGAAAGTGAAATGGAACAAAGTTTCCCGCCAATCAATCCGAACACTGATGTTAGTAAACAAACCGCTGTTCTTCCAAAGGATTATTCTAATGAATTAAGGTTACCGCCGGTACAAATTCCAATATTTAATGGATTATATGAAGATTGGTCGTCATTTCGCGATTTATTTATTGCCATGGTCCATGATAATAAATCGCTTTCAGAAGTGCAAAAGCTATTCTATTTAAAGTCACAAGTATCAGGAGAGGCTGAAAAGCTGATCAAGCATTTTGCAGTTACTTCTTCGAATTATGAGAGCGCTTGGGAAATATTAAATGATCGTTATGAAAACAAAAGAATGTTAATTAATGTTACTTTAAAAAGATTTCTTTTTCAACAGAAAACTAATGATAATTCTCAATCGGTGAAGTCGTTATTAGATACAACTCAAGAATGTTTGGCTGCTATTAGAAATTTAGGTATCAACATAAATTCATGGGATCCAATATTAGTGTTTATAATAGCTCAAAAATTATCAGCAGATACGCTACAGTTGTGGGAACAAGGTCTTCCTTCCAAAACAGACATTCCCACACTTCAAGATTTACTATCATTCTTAGAAGGTAGATTTCGAACATTGGAAGCTTTAAGTGAGAATACACGAGTTACTGGCAAACCAGGGATTGCATCAAAGTCGACATACGTTAAGTCAAGCTGTCACGTTTCGAAAACTGCTTGCAGTCTCTGTAATGGTGATCACTGTCTTTCCAGGTGCCAGGTGTTTCTCAGCAAGACAGATGCTGAACGCCTGCAAGTAGTTAAAAGTAAAAGCCTTTGCTTTAACTGTATGTCAGCTTCACATCCAGTAAGACAATGTTCGAGCAAAAATTCTTGTCGTATCTGTAAAAGAAGACATCATTCCTTGCTGCACGAAGCAATAGCTAAAAGTTCTAATTCTACTGAATCTTCCCCTGAAAGCAATTCTTCTAACGTTCCTCAAGAAAGTGTTGAATTAGCTTCACATGTTGCTCAAAGCAAGCAACCCATAGTCAACACAGTTCTGTTAAGTACAGCAATCGTTAAGATATCAGACACATTTGGAAATGAAATAGTAGCGAGAGCACTCTTGGATCAAGGATCGCAAATAACATTTATTTCCGAGTTCTTGGCTCAAAGTTTAAGATTAAAGAAACAACCTATACATACTCAGATAGTAGGAATAGGAGATCAAAACGTAAAACCATGCTACAAAGCCACTAGCATTACCCTTAAAAATATTCACTCAGAAATCGTTGCTAATGAAGTGTCCGCATTAGTGATGAAGAATCTCACCAGATATGCTCCAAAGCTTACCATCCAGAAACCAAATTGGGAGCACATAAGAGGTTTAACATTAGCTGATCCAAACTATTCTGGGAATAAGAAAATTGATCTTATTCTTGGTGCAGACCTATATCCTTCAATTTTGTTAGATGGATGTTTAAGAGGTACGAAGAACTGTCCAATGGCCCAGAACACTAGGTTTGGCTGGATTCTATCCGGACCTGTGGGATGCGAGGCTCATGAAGCATCTACATCATTACAGGCTACGAATTTAGTTTGTCTGCATAGTTTGACAGATCTGCACAGTGATATGCAAAAATTTTGGGAACTCGAAGAAGTTCAATCAACCAAAGCGTACACATCTGATGATGAGATGTGTGAAGAGATATTTCGTAACAATTGTAAGAAGGAAAACGGACGTTACAAAGTTAAGTTGCCGTTCAAGGACAATTCTCTAAAGTTGGGCGAATCAAAGAAAACTGCGATATCTCAGTTCCTTCGTTTGGAAAGAAAGCTTGAAAGAGATACTGCTCTTCATTCTCAATATTCAAGATGCATTAAGGAATATTTGGAACTAAACCATATGTCCCGAGTGGATCCGAGTGATGATGTCAAGGTTGAAGACCAAGACTACATTGGATATTATCTTCCACATCACGCTGTGATAAAAGATGACAGCACCACTACGAGGCTTCGAGTGGTATTTAATGCAAGTCAGAAGACCACTTACGGTACCTCACTAAATGATAAGTTACTAAAGGGACCAAATATTCAGGAGAATCTTTCTGCTTTATTACATCGCTGGCGTCTACTAAAAATCGCTTATTCCGCCGACATCGAGAAAATGTACAGACAAGTACTCATAGATGAGGAACAAACATATTATCAAAGAATAATTTGGAGGAGTTCTAAGTTCGATCCTATCGAAGACTACAAGCTACTCACAGTGACATTCGGAATGGAATCATCTGCCTTTCTTGCAATACGTACATTAAAGCAACTTGCCGAAGATGGACGATCTACCTATCCCTTAGGAGCTGAAATGTTATCTAATCAATTCTATGTGGATAATCTTCTCTCAGGAGGTAAAGACATCACGGAGGCAATTCAGAAGCAAGATCAAATTGTAAAGCTGCTATCAGAAGGTGGATTTTCTCTTCGAAAATGGGTGAGCAATAGTACAGATGCGTTAGAAAATATTCCTCAAGAATTCAAAGAAATTCAAGATGTTCGAAATATAGACTTAGATCCGATGGTAAAGGCTTTAGGTCTATTTTGGCATCCTCAAAGTGACTCGTTTAGTTATCAAGTTAAGTTCGATCCAGTAACTGATTGTCCTACGAAACGATCCATTTTATCAGATGTCAGCAAGGTGTACGATCCTCTAGGATGGATTTCCCCACTAATCATTACTGGAAAGATAATGATTCAAGAACTATGGTTAGCAAGTGTGGATTGGGATGACGAAATTCCTGAAAGCATTTGCACGCGTTGGACAAATTTTGCAAAATACCTTCCAGAAATAGAGAAGATAAGAATTCCTCGATGGATATGTTACGATCCCGACCAAGATCCTAAAGTAGAGCTACATGTCTTCAGCGACGCATCTACCAAAGCTTATGCGGCTGCTGCATATGTTAGAATAGAAACCAATGAAGGTTGTTTCACCCAGCTGCTTTCATCTAAGACTCGTGTTGCACCACTCAAGCTTGTGTCACTACCACGTTTAGAACTGTGCGGAGCTTCACTTGCAGCAAAACTAATATCTTCTATTCTTTCTGACATCAAGATCAAGCCTACAAACATCTATGCCTGGACAGATTCATCTATCGTCTTAGCCTGGCTGAGAGGACAGCCAAGCCGATGGAAGACGTTCGTAGCCAACAGAGTTGGAGATATCCACGAGAAGGCACCAAATGCTCAGTGGAGGTATGTACCATCTTCTTCTAATCCCGCAGACATACCAAGCCGAGGATTACTAAAACCTCAAGATCTACTGCACAATGAATTCTGGTTTAAGGGTCCTGATTGGTTATCGCTGCAACCTGAAATTTGGCCACAAACCCTTAAAGTGGACAATTCTGAACTCGAGACAAAGTCAACTCATTTGGTCCAAGTCATACCAAAATGGGAATTGATTGAAAAATTTTCCTCTTTAACTAAGTTAACCAGAGTGACAGGCCTCTGCCTTAGATTTATTGAAAATTGCTAATGTTTGATTAATGAAAGAAAAACCGGTCATTTGACGTCGACTGAAATGAACAAAGCTTTAGTTTCCCTCGTCAAACTTGATCAAAGCTACGAATTTCCTAAAGAAATTATTGCACTGCAGAACAAAACACCATTACCTTCTAAAAGTAAGCTGTTAACCTTAGCCCCATTCTTAGACAAAGAAGGCATTCTACGACTTGGTGGGCGGTTACAGAACTCAAACTTACCATTTCAAGAGAAGCATCCTATCATCTTACCTTCATCTAGTTCACTAAGCAAGCTCATAATAAGAAAAGCTCACGCAGATACATTGCATGGAGGTACGCAGTTAGTGATGAATATCATTAGAAGAAAGTATTGGATTTTAAGCTGCAGAAATAATGTAAGAAAAATCATTCACGATTGCATCAAATGTTGGAGACACAAAGCCACAGCCTCCGAAAACCAAATGGGTATTCTTCCCCATCCTCGTGTAAACACTTCGCGACCATTCACCCACACTGGTGTGGACTATTTCGGCCCAATCAAGCTAAAGAGTACCCGATTCGTCTTCAAACTAGACTAAAGTGGATGTCTCAACAACCCAACGTTGAACCAGGAGAGCTGGTGCTTCTAAAGGACTTTACTCTTCCACCAACCAAGTGGTCTTTAGGACGCATAGTTGAGACTCATAAAGGCAAAGATGGACTTGTTCGAGTAGTTACCCTGCGAACCAAAGATAACCAGTTTGTCCGTCCTATCACCAAGATTTGTAAACTGCCCTTTTCATGTACTAGTGTTTAATTTCAATATGTATAAGATTTATAAGTGTACTGCTTGCCTTTGCTAAAACCCCTTAAGGGTTTTATGGCCGGGAGTATGTTCGGGCCAATCACATCACTTTGTCATTTGGCGCTGTGGCGAAATAGCCATCTTTGGGATACGGCGCCAAATGACGTGATTTTTCCGGCAACCCGCCAAGCGGTTGTTTTGTTGTTTAAAGATTCCCTTCAAGCAGGCGAGCCATAAGCTCGTTAATATTCACGCTCACAAAGCTGAGCATTTTAAGCTGTTAAAACCTGTAAATATAGTGTTCTAGTAAATATCTTTAACTTATAACCTAATCAACTGAGTTGTCTCTTTAAGAAAAACCAACACCTACACATAATTATAAGCCGCCGCTACAATGTTTGTTAAGATAGGACTTTGTAAACAAATTAATATTAAAAGTTCAAGGTACTAATAAACAATACTAATAACTATGTAAAAATAATGTGACTTTGAATCCAAATATAAACCTAAATATAATATTAAACTTATTCATTTCTATTGACATTAACACGTTATGGTTATTAAACTACTACTAAACAATAGCAAATTAAAATATTTTTCCTTCGAAAAAAATACACTCAAATATTTCTTCTACAAACAGACTCACTCATACACGACATTTTGCAGGGTTATTTGCCTAACAAAAGCTATGAGGGGATTAGAGACCTATTCGTTTTGGCTATAAAGAATGACTTCATTCAATGGATGATTTAATTAGCTAGCATCTTCAGTTGGTTGGGTCAATCGACCAAAATATTAAAACCATGTTAAATTACGGTTGCAAAAATAAAGAAATTTTTAATATGAAAAATATAAGCACTATGTAACATAACCAAAACAAATGGGTGATTCCTGACCATTTTTTGACAATCTGAGAATATTTTTAAACTCAAGAGGCCTATGACACGAGGTAGCCTAAACGCTTTAATTATATACAATGACTGTTAAAGTATTGTTTACCCAAAATTCTTACTATATAAATGTTATGAATGCAGAATATGAATATAGTTAAACAATTTGTATCTGTTCAAAATAAAAATAAGTTTCTTAAATGTAATTATGGTATAATAATAGAAATTGTGATTATCACATAATAATAGAAATTGTGATTATCATATAATAATAGAAAATGTGAATATCATATAATATAAAAAGGAACATATACAAGTGAAAATAGGTTTACTAAATTAATCATTTTAAAATAAATCAGTTAGGTAATAACTTTAAAAATATTAATATTATGTTAATAATATTGCAAAAATTTGCAGGATTTCATTAATAAACACTTAAAATAAAAACAAGTTTAAAATTTATGAAAATCCTTAAACAATATTTTGCAAAATTTAAAATAATTTTCATTCATTTTATAATTTAAAAAGACTTAGGAATACAAAAATAAAATTTAAGTGATAGAAAATTTCTTCAAACAAATATCTTAGAACAATAAAAACTCTCAGATAAATCTTAATTCACCACACTCTTCCAAACAAACCTTTTTTTCACTGTTAATTATTTATCAGTTTTCCGTTGCACACATTTTTTTTTCTTTTTGGAACACTGCTGGTTCCTCGCTGTGATATAATATTGGTTGCTCATGACTATTTTGACATTAATCGAGAAGAGTAACATATTTTTCACACATCGTAATAATATAAACACGCGGAACACTCGAAGATCACTTTCTTTGAACACTTCATTTCTCCCTGTACTAAGATTGTTGGAGAACTGACTCTCCTCTTTTTATTTTTTTTCCTTCCGAGGGGTGGGTGAGTGGGGGACCGTCTCAATAGTTTTGGGTGTATTTTCAGGTCATTACAAGTTCACAGAGGGTTGTTGGCCGGAAAAGGGATGTCTCTACTTTTATGGAAATGCGTCTGGCTGGCGGAGATTTTGAAGATCATGGTTGATGTTGATTTTGGCCTGGCTGAGTTAGCGGCACGGATTGACGTTGTCTCGGGGCTACTCCACGTTGTTGATCATTTTTCGGACTGTCGATGAAGGGGTCTCTTCAGACATTCTCCCCCGCCGTGCATCGTCATCCGATGTTTCCGCTTCCATCTCGGCATTTAAGTTGGTTTGTGGTTAGTCCTCGCTGTGGTAGTCTGCATGATCGGGATTCTCGGCGGCTGTTGTTTTCATTTCTGGCTTTGTTTATAACTTCTCGTCTGCTCTGGATTACGTTGTTTAAAATATTATGCGGTTTCCTCGTACAAGAAATCTTTTCGGCTTCTGTAATGATTATTATTTAGATTTGCAGTCGTTAGTTATTAGATGATAAGTTCCATGATGCAGGGATAAAACTGAGGGCCGATGATCAATTCAAACATTTATTTCTCCGGACTTCACAGCCCGACTTGCTAGCTCGAGGTTACATCGTGAATCTGTGTATCAAGATGGGTTGGTTGGTTGGTTGTTTGGGTTTTAATGGCGCAAGGGCCAAAGATGGCCAAGCCGCGCCAAACTCTAGATGATCCAAACCAACATTAAAATTTACACATAAACGAAACTAAAATTCAAATCAAAGGCAAAAATCCTACGTAGTTTAAAAAGATAAAGAGCGACGAATGATGTGGGTGATTCAATAAATAAGATAAATGGGGAGATGAAGTATTAAAAATGCGATTATATACAATTCTAAGACTAGGACAAGAAGTTAAAATATGATGTATGGTAAGAGTTTGTTGGCAATGGTGACAAAGCGGGGCGGTTTCATTTAATAATAAATGCCTGTGGGTAGCTCGTGTATCAAGATGGGAGATTATGAGAAGGAGACTGGACCGTGGACGCCTCTGATTGGTTCATCTCGGTTTTGGTTCGCATTTTTAGGTTTGAGTTCAGGATTTTGAAGTGGCGTGGGTGGGAAAGCAGTCACATGAGAGATGCTTTTGTACTGCGAAAAGAGGGCGATATCCATAGTTAAAGAAAGTTAATTAAAGTACATTTTAAAGGGGGAAAGAGTTATAAAATATATTACATATATATATATATATATATATATATATATATATATATATATATATATATATATATATATATATATATATATATATATATATATATATATATATATATATATATATATATATATATATATATATATATATATATATATATATATATATATATATATATATATATATAAGCCGAGAAATTTAAGTCAAAATTTTCATCAAAAAGTAGGGGGGTCGGCTTATACGCGGGTCATTAAAATTTCTAATATCATTTGCCTAAAATGGGAAAAGGAGATAAGCTGAAATTAGCGGATTCTTCTGAAACGCGCCGACACATTTCCGAGATCGAGAATGTGCGTCACGTGCTGACTGAAGACCGTTCTGCGCATCGCGGCGTAATCGTAACGCAAAATTTAACTACTCACATAAATAACCAGTTTAACTTAATAAAAAGTATATATTTTGATAAATATTTAATTGGTTTGTAGAATATGAAGCTAGTAAACGCTACTTTAATAGAATTTCGGATGGCGAATGACACCACTTTAAAGTCAATGTCTTTCTTGCTCGATTGCAATAATTAAACAAAAATTATTTTCCCAATGCAGTTTTTATTCCTTGATAATATTATGCACAGATATTAATAATTGTTTCATTAGTATTTTGGATGAAATTGGCTTTAAAGCGGTAAAATCGGGGTTGCTAACTGGGCGAATTCAAGTTCTACTTTCAATTCATTTATCTCGTAATTATAAACTAAATATTTTTCATCCATAAAGTAGTAGTATTTCCTTACGAGATGAATAAAAAAAATTTTCATCCGTTTTTAATAGCGACAGTAATCAACGATGTAGACAGAAAATAGTTGACGTTTTCTAAATTTTTTAAATCTTTACAAAACGATGTTAAGGATTATAAATTGCACATTTTGGTATTTAAGTTTGTGGTTTAAAATATTTTATTTGATAATTAGGGAGATTTAATTTAAGAAGTCCGATGGAGGTTTGAAAGGCACCAGAACATCGCGAGTGGTACATACTTTTAAGCCCGATGAATCGTCACGAACTTCAAGGAAGGCCACTTTCTTTAAACTTTTAATTTCTAGGCTTAAATATTTATTTTTCTAATTAAAATTTCACTCTTTTGTCGAGGATTTGCCTATTTTAATCAGAATTTTCCATGTACGAAAATACAATTCGGCTTATACGCGAGTTTCCGATTTTGGACAAAAAATCGGCCTAAAATTAGGGGGTCGGCTTATACGCGAGTATATACGGTACTCAATAATATTATATATATTATTAAGTATATATAACCCGTGTGAAGAACGGGTATTTTTGCTAGTGGAATATAAATTCATAAAAATACTATAGATAATTTTCCCATGGAAAATAATCAACACATACGTTCTAAAGAATATATCAAACAAAATTATGTATTTCAGATAAATCGTAAAATATAGTAAAGATCTTTTTTAAACAGAATAATTAGAAAACACTCAAAAATACACATACTTCAAAAATAATCATTGCAGAATACATGCCGAGAAAGTACTTTCAAATAGTAAAATAGATAAAAAAAAAACTATAAGAAATTAGTCGTTAATTCGAACAGTTACTTTATCCTATTTCAATACCTTTTAGAAAAGAACTGGCACTTGCTCCATTAGAACAATTTCAATTACTTGTTTTTTCAAATTAGCGAAACGATGCTCAGTGTTCGTATGAAATAACCTAGTCACACCAGAAAAACTATAACGATCTTATTCCATCCAAGAGTAAATCTTCCATTGTTGACATGAGGAATACTATCTCGAGAAGCGGAAGATTAAACTAATTGAATTGTGCTGTCTGATATTTTTCGAGATAAAACTTTACATAAGAAAAATGAAAGAAGTAAAAGATTATATCAGTAGTTTCAAAAGACTCTTAATGCAATGAAATAACCTGATAATTGCAAAACAGATATTTAAGGGAGCCTCGAATTCTTAAATTTTTATTAACGAGTTTAGTATATATATATATATATATATATTTAAACTTAAATATGCTTTTTTTAAAAACACTAGTCCTTTTTCAATTTTTAATATTTAAAAAATATTTTAATTGGTTAACTAACGTCTAAGTATGTACTACATACCTAGCAAGAGATTTATGCAAATTTTTGTGTTACTTGTATTTAAAAACATATTTTATGTTTATAATATAAATTCAAATTTTTATGTTCATTTCGTAAAAAAATAATTTATAAAGTAATTTAAAAAACCTATCCTTTTATTTATAAAACTATTAACAGTTTACTATTAAGTACATGTTTTACAACGAATTAGCATTTCAACCATAACGAAAATATCAAAATTTTATGCTGTGTAAATGACGAATGTTGCAGACAAAAAGTAGATAGGAAGTTAATAAATGGTACACAAACATGTAAAAATAGATATTTTCTTTCTTCTAACTGCTTTGAAATTTTGTACACACACTGCTAAAAACTTCGAGCATGAATGGACTGTAGTAGAGCGAATATGACGTCATCATCGTGATGTAAACGTCTCACACCTGATGACACGAGACATATGATTTCCTTTAAAAATTTATGAATGAAAAAACGTTCGCGATTGACTTGTGATTTGGAAATAATAGCAAATGTGTTACTTCATGAAGTACAGGATATTTTTATGAATGAACTAAAAGAAATTTATGAAGGGATGACGTAGTAAATCACGTGTTGAGGCTATACATATTGGATAAGATAAAAACTCGTCTTATAGAACATTGCGTTAAGAATATTAAAATACAAATGCAACGTTAAAATACGCAATAAAAGTCCGTAATAATCCGGACATGTTTCGGGAGATACATCACCCTTCATCAGCGGAAAATGATGAAGGGTGAAAATCATTGATGATGAAAACAGGTGATGAAAATCATTTTCCGCTGATGAAGGGTGATGTATCTCCCGAAACATGTCCGGATTATTACGGACTTTTATTGCGTATTTTAACGTTGCATTTGTATTTTAATATACATATTGGCCTCACTTTGATGTAATCAAAATTATAACCTTACGATTTCTCTACTATGAGAGATCCATGCTCGAAGGTTAAAAATAGGTACTGAAAATAAGTAAAATGTACTGATTTTTGAGCACATTCGATGCTTATTATGGCTCTAAATACATAAGTTTAAATTTTGAAACAGACAAGTACTCAAAAATGAGTACAATGCGTAGAAATGAATAAAAAGAGCAGGTGCTAGCATACCTAGTCTGCCTTCATAAATACCTTTCAATAAACATAGACAATTGCAATTAAGACTGGGATGATGATAATAAATCACAGGGATAATGATAATAAATAGTTTAGACAATATTACAAATACTATTAACACGATAATATACTTTAAATAAAAATTTGTTTAAAAATTAGAACATGGACGTACTCGTTTTGCTTTGAGTATAATTGCATCGTATATGAGCGATGACGTACTCAAATTGAAGTAATCGTATTGTCGTAAAAAATGAGCAGTTTGATTTAATATTGCTAATATCAGCTTCTGTTCAAACCATCTTAACAACGCGATCTCGCAAACTTAAAAAATTTGTTCAAAAAATGGTTTTTCACATTATTTGATGTCGATTGCTTAAATGGAAACTGAGTTATTACGACTCAATTACAGTACTTCCCATTCTTTTGCCACTTACTTCTGTTTATAACTTCTTCACGCGTTCTGGTAGTACAACGGATGTAGCATGGACTTCGATGCGGAAGACATAAGGTAGACGGATTGGGTTCGATTCCCAGCAAGTCCTGGTTGTAATTGTGGAAATTTATTTAAAGGAATTTATGAAGGCAGCCTATGTAGGCAAGCAATTGCTCTTTTTATTCATTTTTGAGTACATGTCTTTTTCTAAAATGAAACTTATGTATTCAGAGCTATGATAAGAATCGAATGTAATCAAAAATGAATACATTTAACTTATTTTTAAGAACCTATTTTTTGCAGTGTATAGTTACATTGTTCTGCCGCAAATGTTATACAAATGCAAGTACTAGCAAAGTGATAAGTGTTACTAATGAAGTTGTTAAGTACCTCAGGCAATGTTGAACAAACATGGATGGCGATAATAAATATTATGGAAAATGTTACAAATTATTGCTATACAAGTTAAACTCATACAAGTTGAAAAGTAATTCATATGACATTGAAGTTCTTAAATTTCGAACACATTTTCTGTAGCTCAAAATGTATGTCTATTTCAGGCAGCAGCTAAAGTATGGAAAGAAAATGAAGATTGTCACCGTAAGCAAAATTTTTATTTATTCGAACACGCTTTCAATTTGCTTGTTCCGTTTCCACTTTGAATTACGATTCCACAAATGTAAAGTATTTACGATGTTTTTATGTTAAGTACGAGTCATATCCAGTTTTTATCCTTTTGTAGATGTATAAAGCTATATATTTTTAAGATTTGTTCGAAAAAGTTCGTGTTTTTTAAGTTTCATATGGTGTGTTCCAGGATGTGATTGTATTATGATATTGGACTGTTGAGGATGCTAGGCGACGCGTTGGTCCATTTTTCTTGCCCAGTCATATTGAGTTATTGTTGACTAGAGGCAATCCACTGAAATTTGGTTTGGTAAGAGTTGGAGAGTTTACGAGATTATGCAAATAAATGTAGTAGGACCTGGGACCACTGAAGTTGGTTGGATGTTGTTTAATGGCACTAGAGCCAAATTGGCTAAGCTGCGCCAAACATTTACATATTTACAAATCTTCAGAATTTTAAATACAGTTTATTAAACCAGTGTCGTAGAGAAACTCGAACAAGGGACCACGGAGGACAGCAGGTGATTTGGCGAGATTTCACGGGAAGTAAGATAGCAACCTTAAAGTAGGTACAAACAAACCCAACTGGCAGTTCGTATGCAACGAGGACTACGGCATTTAACACACGAACTTTAGAGAATAAAATAAAAAATATTACCGTTTGTACAGTTATATGATCGTTTGTGAGATGCAGTGCGCGTTCCAAATCAATAAAGGATACTATTATTTCCACTTTAAAGGTTAATTAAATTTTAAAATACTAGGGGGCTCCGCCCACTGCTCCGCTACCGCTTCCACAACCCCCGGAGGATTGCTACGCAATCCTCTTTAGTTTGCTTCGCAAACAATACCGGTTTCATACACTGTAGACAATGACAATGTGTCCTAACAATAATACTTTTTTTAGTTATATAAATTATTACTGGCAGTGCCGCCACACAAATTTAATTTTGGGATGTTGAGACAAGAAATTTCCCAACTTAACGATCCGAAATTCCGAACTTGAACGATTCAAAATTCCCAACTTAAGGACGTCGGGTACCAGCTCAAGTGAAGCTCGAAATATCCGACATTTTTATCCTTCTTCGCTGTTTTTTATACCTATCTTAATTGACCATATCTAATTTAATTGTAAAGATAGAAATATAATCTTTATAACATCAGAAAGAGAAAGTTTTAGCGTACATTAATATATATTTTTGAATAAGAGAATATGAAATTTTAAATGACTTATAGCAATTTAGAAATCACGTTTCAAAAATAAGGGTGAAAAAACTTCAAAAAGTGGAGTGTGTTTAAATGTTTAAAAAATTTATAAATCCAAAACTAATTCGAATTAAAAAAATCAAGGCCTACTTGGATTTCGAGTTCAAACCTATTTGTACACTCCCTAAAAAAATTGGATCTTTCCTCTTAATAGTGTTTCAGAAACTCGACGGACAAAATTACTTGTAAGCAAAATTTTATCAACGACGACTTTAATATTAAATAACTTATAAACTAATAACAGTATTGAAACAAAAATATATTCTTTTTATTTATCAAACATTTCTTAACAAATTCACTTAATTTCGTAATTTTAGGAGTTTTACATTTTGAGATACGATCTGAATAACATTGAAAGAACTGAAAATTCCCCCTAGGGCTTACTTTTTTTTTAAATAGAGAGAAATCATCGCCAAATACTGGTACAAAGTAGTGCTTCGGAATAGCGCCAAATCCTTCACCAGTAACTTCTTTTTAAGCGATTGCTTACTTCACATTGCAAATAAGTTTAGGTCTTGATAACACCTTCACCTTCTTCTTTCCTCCGTGCCTGGATCCTGCTACATCTATTATCGGTAGATTGCTGAAAGATAAGAAATGGTTCTTGGCATTATTTGCTCGAGTTGGTTCACAGTTGGGGAATTGAGATATAGTTTCCGAGAAATAAGTTGTTAAACAGAGGTCTTATGTTAGAGATAACAGTTAGTTACCTTAACGCCCCTGTGAACAGTGGCGGCGATTCGGGGGGGCAAGGGGGGGCGGTTGCCCCCGCACTTTTTTTGGATGTTGCCCCCGCACTTTTTTCGGATGTAGCCCCTCAACTTTTTTATATTGCACTTTTTAAAACTAAAGTACAAGTCAATTGTTTTACTGCATTGCCTAACAAAGGGAAAAATTTGAACCCCAACTTCCTCACACTACCATAGGAACGTAGATAAGGGAGGGGGTGGGGGAGGTTTCAGGAGGTTCAAACCCCTCTCATTGACAGATTTAATGTGCACTAGTCGCCTCCAAACGTTTGGACGATGGGAGAACAGGCTTGCAACCTCCCGGTAATGAACTTGGCGCTTTAAAGAGCGCCAAATTGCGAGTTCGAATTTTAAATCAAGTAGTATATTTTAATAAATTATGCTTCTAAAGTACCAGTAATTATTAAATTAAATCAAAACAAAACATACATTTGCAAAGTCTAATCAAAGCGATTAACTTTCTTAACCATATAATTTCTATAGTTTTTCTGAAAGAAATATTTTATAATAATTTTACTTATGATTACTTATTAAATAGTTTGGTTTTGAAATAATTTATTTTAGTCAGAAAATCTCCGATTTTAACATTTTTAAAACACAATCCACAAAATATATTTGTTTACTTTAGTTATCACCGAATGTTCTCAAAGTTGCAGAAAAGATTTAATAGGTTTTTTTTCTAATTCTATTTTATTATTAATATTTTTTTTTTTAATTCTCAATGCTTTGATTTCGAAAACATCAAGAAAATAGTTTATTGTAACTACGTATTAAATCTACAAAATGGCTCTCGGAAGAATGACTCATTCCCAAGTTTTCTCAGTTTTACATATAAGCAGTAGGAAAAAAAAAGGCGAAAACAGGCGCCGAATATTATTTATGACTCGTTTCAACAGTCATTTTGGAGTCTACAGAGGAAATTGTATATGACTTATGACTACTCCGATAGATATTTATTTGTTTTTAAATTAGCCGTTGATTTTTTTTTATTCAATCTGGTTCAGTCTTTTTACAGCCTTCGCTTAAGGATCTAGTTAAATTGTCTTCGATTATAGCTAAAATAGCCAAGTGATATAAAGATGTTTTGAACAGTTCATACTTTTTATTCTCCTGAAAATTGGACTTTAGTTTTTGTGGCCCTTTTATACAGTATTTCTGAAAGTTATCGTGCTTTGTTTTGCCTTTTTAAGTCAGAATGAAACGTAGATCAGAAAAGACACTATTAAACTTTTTTAATAAAAAACAAAATTTAAAACCAGAAAGTGATGAATCTCAAACCAATAGCCCGACAATGGGGACTACTTCTAAAACCTGTACATCTACCTCTAAAGTTAACGATAATTGTTCGATTGAGAATCAGACGAATAAACTGACCGCACGTGATGACAAATTGCAACCTGCCCTTCATAGTAGAGATCCTCTTTGTGGCATGGATGTTGCTTACAAACATTTTAAAGATGGCCCATTCCAACCCTGTCTGTCACAGTTCCCAGAGGCAAATGGAAGACGTTTTAGAAGTGTGTGGTATTCCCAATTTCAATGGCTTGAATACAGTGTTTCTGGAGATAAAGCATTTTGCTTTCCTTGCCGGTTATTCGGCAGTACTAGTACTGGATGTCGTGAGGAGGCGTTCATTACGGCCGGATTTAAAAACTGGAAAAAAGCAGTTCAGCGTTTTCAAGAGCACGGAAGAACAGTTTCACATCTCAGTGCTTTACAACGATGGCAAGAAGGCCTGAAACAGAAAAATAGCGTAGCCGAACTGATATCTTCTCAACATAAAGAAGAAGTCACAAAAAATCGCGAATATCTTAAGTTGCTGTTTGAAACCTTGCTTTATCTTTCTAGACAAGGCCTAGCACTAAGAGGCCATAGAGAAGACGAAATATCAAGTAATTGTGGTAATTTTGTAGAACTTTTAAAGCTACGATCATCAGACAATTTGATTTTGAAGAAGATGTTTTTAGAACGAGAAAAGTATTTTAATTACGTATATCATGACGTACAGAATGAAATGCTTGAAATAATGGCCAATCAGACAAGAAACGCCATTATTGAAAAAGCAAAAGAGAGCAAGTATTTTTCTGTAATGATTGATGAGACGCGAGATATTGCCAACCATGAACAATTAACAGTTGTAATTAGGTATGTTACCGATGCTTTAAAAATCGAAGAAAAATTTATTGGTTTCTTTAAAACAGATCTTACTGATGGCGAATCCTTATACAACTTGCTCATGGCTGTGTTGCATCAAGTGGGATTAGATCCTTCTAACATTGTTGCTCAATGCTATGACGGGGCAGGAAACGTTTCAGGCGTATTTAAAGGTGTGGCGGCAAGATTAAAAGAAAATTATCCGCATGCTATGTATGTCCACTGCTATATGCATTCACTTAATCTTGCTCTCGTGGATGTTTCTAAAAGCATTATTTTAGTTCGTAATGTTTTCGGCACCATTCAACAACTATACTGCTTTATCGAGGCTTCTCCCAAGCGCCATGCAGTATTTTGCAACATGAAAGAACAAACTTCAGATTCTTCAGCAGAAAATGATTCCCAAACAAGATCAAATTTGTCTTTAAAAGCTTTAAGCAATACAAGGTTTAGTAGTAGGTACGAAAGCCTTCGAGCTGTCCAACAGCATTTGTTGGAAATTATACAGACACTAGAAGAAATCGAGACCACAGACACAAAAGTTGGTGGTGAGGCTCATGGTTTGTTATTATGCATAACCAAATTTGAATTCGTATTCGGTTTATATTTTATGAAAAAAGTATTTGAAAAAACAAATATTCTCTCAAAATATATACAAAACCATGAAGTTTCTATTCAAGGAGTTGTTGAGGTTGCCAACCAAACTATAGCAGTAGTTTCAGATCTCCGAAATGAGACACAGTTTGAGAAAATTTGGTCCGAGGCTTTGATATTTTGCGAAAGGCATGGATTTGAAGATCCAGCCCTTCCACGAAAAAGAAAAATACCTAAAAAAGCTGGTGGGGGAGACAACGATCCAGATTTTGCTTCACCTCGAGAATTTATGTTAAAAACAGCTTATTTTCCATTTCTAGACAATATTGTAGAAAACATCAAATCACGTTTTGAAAAAAACCAGTTGACATTGTTATGCCAGATAGAATTTTTGCTGGCTTCACCCTTTATACAGGACTCTGTTGAAAGTGATGAATTTAAAAAGGCTTGTAGCGCTGTAATGGAAGTTTATAAAATTGACGGTGAAAGTTTGTCTGCAGAAATAAGTGTGTTCAGAGGAAAAGAATGCACAGAAACTGATAAAAAATTTATTTCAAAATTAATGTCGAAGTTTACAGCTGAAAATTCATACAATAAAGATGTCTACCCGAACATTTTAAAACTTTTTAAATTGTTTTTAACAATTCCAGTATCAACTGCTTCAGCAGAAAGGTCGTTTAGTGTTCTCAGAAGAGTGAAGAACTATTTAAGGAATTCTACAAAACAAGAACGGTTGTCAAATTTAGCGCTACTTGCTATAGAAAAAACGAAGTTAAATCTCGATAACTGTGTTGAAGTTTTTTCTAGAAAGAAGCCAAGGCATTTATCGTTATTTTAACGAAAAGGTATGAAAACTTCTATTTTTTTAAATTTATGTTATTAAATTTTTTTACTGTGTATTTTAAGTTGGTATACTTCAAGTAACACAAAATAGTGAGTAAATACAAGTGTGCAATACCATAGCTTTTTTATAGCAATATAATAGCAAATTCTTTTTAGTCCCCCCCCCCCTTTTGGGGGACTTCTTGTTTCCCCTCTATCTTGCCCCCCCACTTTCAGCACCCAATCGCCGCCACTGCCTGTGAAGCCCTTGTTTAAATGTGAACTTCCGATATGCTGAAATTTCTTCCTGGTGCCCCGTACTGTCCAAGTCTGCTGGAAACTTATTCTGATGTCTGTTGATCATTGCGCTGTGCAGTGACACTTTTCTGCTGGACACTTTTCTATGGAAGTGGGAGAGCTGCGGGCGGATCACTGAACTGTAACTTGTGGAACTCTCATAATCATTTCCTTACATGGTTGTTTGAAGCCATACTGTTCCCAAACTACTTTTTACAAGTGATTTTCTGGGGAGTTTTTCATCTCAAACCGTTATAGAAATGTTAAATATGTTTAGATATTTTATTTTCTACATATAGAATCAATTTATAAATAGCCAAATATTAAGGTTTTTCTTTTCACAACTTATCCACTTAATATTGGTTAAAATGGATTTCAAAGAATATGCATTAAAAATGGGTTTTATGAAAAATTTAAAAAAAGAATAGGCAAAAGTACTACAATGCGGCACATGTTAGCATGAACTATATGCGAAATATAGAGATAGAAATGGAAGTGCGGTACACTTTTTTAAACTTCAATTGGTCAACAAATTACTTCAAGTCAACAAACTCACTTGCCATATCCAGAAGTTACAGTTAGAAATCAGTGGGTGATACGCGGTGACAAATACATGTTGTAGATTGACGGTGTATTCTAAAGAGATACTTGTTTTGCTCTGAATGGTTGGTTGGATGGTGTTTAATAGCACAAGAGCCAAACTGGCTAAGCTGCGCCAAACATTTACATAATTACGAACCTTTAGAATTTTAAATACGGTTTATCATATCAGTGTCGAAAAGAAATTCGAATAAGTTTGGATGCGGGTCATCACTTAATAAATCTTTTCAGATTGGATTTGCGGTGCTGAAATATTTTTTCCTCGCATTCCTAAAGTTGGGACAAATACACATAAAATGTTTAACAGACAAAACACAGTTACACCGGAGACATGTGGGTGTCGGTTCAGAAACTAAAAGGTGCTTGTGGGTCAATCGGGTGTGGCCTATTCGAAGCCTTGTCAAAATTACATCATTTTTCCTATTGCAAGAAGTATTCTTAAATGCTTTTAGTTTTGGTTGTATAGAATACAATTTATTACTTGTTTGGTTGCCCCAATGAATCTGCCATACTGCATCATGTGCTTGTTTAACTGCCAGTTTTGAATCTTCGAGAAATCTGCATTATCTGCAGATTATCCGCTTTATCATTACCCGGAATACCAACATGGCTAGGTATCCAACAAAGCCTGATATCAAAAGATTGTTGTTGGTGTCTGGTATATGTTTCAACTATTTGCAAAACCAAAGGATGACTCTTGCACGAAATGTTTTGCAAAGCTTCAATGCTGCTTCTAGAATCCGTATACACAATATATTTTTTGTATGAGAACCGTTATAGTTTCGTTAAAGCTACATTTTTTACATTGCTTTGGATGTCTTCCTTTTGCTTTTAAGTAATTAAGAATGTTGTAATTAATGTTAAAAGATTTGGTTTTAAATGGCACCTATTCCTTGTATTTAACTCTTTACTATTATCTAACGGATTGTTTTTAATTATATTTAAAGAATGTTCTTGAATAATGTGTAATGAAGAGTTTAGAATAATGTTGTAATAATTAAATTGCGGTTGGTTTACTATCGCTCCACATTGTTACGCCGTAGTTTTTTCAAGTATCAGTTGCATTAAGCATTAAAGTCATTGTAGTTTCCACCAACTGGAGTATATTGCCGAGGCCTGGAGAATAAATATGATTAAATGAAAACATTAAATCATGTATTTAATCTAACATAACACACGAAATACTTAACACACAAGCTACTTATTTTTAAACCCCTTCAAAGTACTAACATTTCTAAAGAAATCACTTGTTGCAGCGAAGTTTTTCATTTTTGAAAAGTGGCAGACGCATTGCAAGCTAATGCTCTCATTTTTAATGTTGTTGCTGCGGGCTCCACTTGTTGCATATCTCGACCAGCCTGGACCCCGCGAGGGTCAGCTTGAAGAAGCAGCACAGGGTCCACGTGAAGATGATACAGTAGCCGATCACCCTGAACAGCGACTTCGGGTGGTCGGAGTGGCTCACGCTGATCAGAATCGCGTTCAGGAAGTTCACGAACGTCAGGACGTAAGCCGTGAATATGCTAATGCGTATATAAACGTGAAACAGAACAAACATTCAAAACGGGTTTAGTCGCATTGAAGTGATTCGCGGAAAAATACAAGTAAATGTTTCTTAAATCATTGACTCGCCTATAGATTCCAGTTTTTGCCAGCCAATTTCAATGGATAAAAGATTTTCGGACGTAATAAAATAGTACAGTTCGATATAGAACATTCGAAGGTGAATTCAGCGATGTAACCATATAATTTTTCGAACATTTTGGACAAAACACGATTTCAATGCTTGCTTCTCAATTATTAATAACGTGTATTCGTGTGTTTTCAGTGTGTGGAATGGTGAAAGACAGTTCTGAAGAGGACGACGGCATGGTGGAGACTGCAATGGTTGTCAACGGAACAGAAGTCAAAAACCCGGGAAAAGAATATCCATTCATAGTAAGTAACCTACAAATTGAAGCTGTGCTGCTTATTTTATCGTGCCATTTTTTTAACACGTCCAGTGTGGACTCGATACATCTATCGAGTCCGCATTTAACACGTTCTCAATACATCTATCGAGTTCGCACTTAACACGCTCTGTGCGAACTCAATGCGTCTTTGGTTTCAGTCCGCACTCAACACGTTCAGTGCGGACGTTAAATCTGTATTTATCCATAAGTGCGACTCGGGGTCAATTAACCCCGTACCTCACTGACCGTGTTAAGCCAGTACACTGTAAAAAAAAAAAAAACGTAAATTTACGTGCCATCTCCCGTTTAATTTTATGGTCAAAACCGTTTTTCACCGATAAAACGGGCAGACCGTATTTTCTGAGCATTTACCGTATTTTCTTAGTAGATCCAGCCCTTCGAGCATGAACCCTTCATAGTAGAGAAAACATAATGTTGTAATCTCGTTAACATCAAAGTGAGGTTAACATGTATGGCCTCAGACACGTGGTTAATTACGTCATTCCATTCATTAATATTTACTGTTACACATTTCCCAATTCATCAGCCAATCGCGAGTACTTTTTAATTCATAATTTTGAAAAGAAGTCGCGTGCCTGAGGCCATTCGGTCCGAGATGTGGGTTTCACGATTATGACGCCATATTCGCTGTAGTACAGTCCATTCATGCTCGAAGATCCAGCCAGATAAAAAAAAAAAATACGAGCATTTGCCCGTAAAAATAATCGCCACAATTTCAGGCTAATGTAATTGGCCAGTAAAGGTCACGTGGCTACGAGATTCGTTCCGGAAATCCTGTTTCAACCACTTTGTGTATTCATTCACCTTCGCTTAGCTGGATCATTTCCGCGCCTTAAAAGAACTCCCGAGCAAAGTAAGTATTATTATTCTCATGAATCATTTCATTTCACTGTCAACCAATAATTACTCATGTGTATTGACGGATAATACCAGTCTATTCTTCAATGTACTTTGGTATTACTAGTTATTACATTTAAGGATTAATTTCATGTTCTTCGTTTCGAATAAGCCTAAGTTACATCAAGAGACACCTTGGGACATGTATATATTACAAATGTTAATTGACACTAATTAATGTCTAAATGTTAAAGGATGACTTTAAATTTTTGGAAATGGATTATTTTTACTTAGCCTTATCTAATACAAAAAATGGCGATATCAAAAAGAGAAGTAGGAAATATCCTGTTGTACGCATCAAGTATAAGACGTGCTGATAAAAAATATATTACTTGTAAAATTGTAATTTTGTATTTGTAACAGCGATTAAAAGTTTAAACGGTATCATAGAAGCAATATACTCACAAAATCAAACGTTTCCTCTGAATTTAGGAATATGCATTGTAGTATATGTAATAAGCAGTTTTCATCAGGCAAGGCATTAATAGTATATATAAAATCACATTTAAGATCTGGCCAATCTATTGCGTGCCCATATTATTAATGTGAAAAAATATTTCATAAAGTACAATCCTTTTCGTCACATGTTTCACGCTACCACAAATGTACTAATATAGTACAAACATCCATGCCAGCTCATTCTCAAGAGAGTAATAACAGAAATCAAGATTTAGCTAGTACCAGTAATGGGAATTAGGATTTAACCACAAATAGCAATGATCAAAATTTCGACAAAAATAGTAAAAACAATTTTGCTAATTTATGTATTCCAGAAACTGACTCTAAATTACTATTCTTAAAAGATCTTGGGCTATTTTACATGAACCTGCAAACACAGCATAACATTCCTGTTCACATGTTTTACGCTACCACAAATGTACTAATATAGTACAAACATCCATGCCAGCTCATTCTCAAGAGAGTAATAACAGAAATCAAGATTTAGCTAGTACCAGTAATGGGAATTAGGATTTAACCACAATTAGCAATGATCAAAATTTCGAAAAAAATAGTAAAAACAATTTTGCTAATTTATGTATTCCAGAAACTGACTCTAAATCACTATTCTTAAAAGATCTTGGTCTATTTTACATGAACCTGCAAACACAGCATAACATTCCTGATCACATGTTTTACGCTACCACAAATGTACAAATATAGTACAAACATCCATGTCAGCTCATTCTCAAGAGAGTAATAACAGAAATCAAGATTTAGCTAGTACCAGTATTGGGAATTAGGATTTAACCACAATTAGCAATGATAAAAATTTCGACAAAAATAGTAAAAACAATTTTGCTAATTTATGTATTCCAGAAACTGACTCTAAATCACTATTCTTAAAAGATCTTGGTCTATTTTACATGAACCTGCAAACACAGCATAACATTCCTGATCACATGTTTTACGCTACCACAAATGTACAAATATAGTACAAACATCCATGTCAGCTCATTCTCAAGAGAGTAATAACAGAAATCAAGATTTAGCTAGTACCAGTATTGGGAATTAGGATTTAACCACAATTAGCAATGATAAAAATTTCGACAAAAATAGTAAAAACAATTTTGCTAATTTATGTATTCCAGAAACTGACTCTAAATCACTATTCTTAAAAGATCTTGGTCTATTTTACATGAACCTGCAAACACAGCATAACATTCCTGTTCACATGTTTTACGCTACCACAAATGTACTAATATAGTACAAACATCCATGCCAGCTCATTCTCAAGAGAGTAATAACAGAAATCAAGATTTAGCTAGTACCAGTAATGGGAATTAGGATTTAACCACAATTAGCAATGATCAAAATTTCGAAAAAAATAGTAAAAACAATTTTGCTAATTTATGTATTCCAGAAACTGACTCTAAATCACTATTCTTAAAAGATCTTGGTCTATTTTACATGAACCTGCAAACACAGCATAACATTCCTGATCACATGTTTTACGCTACCACAAATGTACAAATATAGTACAAACATCCATGTCAGCTCATTCTCAAGAGAGTAATAACAGAAATCAAGATTTAGCTAGTACCAGTATTGGGAATTAGGATTTAACCACAATTAGCAATGATAAAAATTTCGACAAAAATAGTAAAAACAATTTTGCTAATTTATGTATTCCAGAAACTGACTCTAAATCACTATTCTTAAAAGATCTTGGTCTATTTTACATGAAACTGCAAACACAGCATAACATTCCTGCTAGTGTTGTACAGTTAATTTTTGAAAAATTAAATAAATTCTGTTTTTTAAACTTAGAAGCAACATTAAGTTTCATTACTGCTAAATTTGTTGATTTAGGTTTGCCAGTAGAGCAGATTGAAAGTTTGAAATGCAAGGCAATAAAAAAATGAATTCATTGATGTTCAAAGTAATTTAAAATCAGATTATCTAAGAAAATTACACTTTAAAAACAAGTTTGGCTTTATTCGACCGGTATGTATCAGACTGGGATACAATTGTGACAATGAATTAAGCTTTTTTCACTACGTTCCTATTTTAAATTCTTTGGAGACTTTTTTTTAAACAATGATTCTGTAAAGGCACAGTTCAATTTTAATTTTAATGAAGGGCTTTTAACAGACTACAAGGATGGTAGCTGTTACAAAAATCATTCTTTTTGGAAAACCCAAAATCAGACTCTTCAAATATTATTATATCAAGATAGCTTTGAGGTAGTCAACCTTTAGGATCTGCAAGGAATAAGCATAGAATTTTAGCTATGTACTATACTCTAGGGAATCTTTATTTCTACAACCGATCAAAAGTTATCGCAATGCAATTAGTTTTATTGTGTAAAGAAAAAGATTATAAACAATTCAAATTCGACATATTTAAAACTGTTGTAAGGGATTTAAAAGTTCTAGAGAGACTGGGATAGTTGTTCCAAATATTGGCATTTTAAAAGGGTCTGTAATGTTTATTATTGGAGATAATTTAGGAAGTCATAGTGTGGGGGGATTTACAGAAAGTTTCAGTTCGACTAGCAACATTTGCAGATTTTGCTGAATAACCGGGGAAGATTTTCAGAGAGAGCCTCATTCACTAACAGCGGCAGAGCGAAATATAAATTCATATAATAATGCGATTGAGATTTTGAAAAATGGAACCCTACAAATTTACGATGGAATTAAATTAAATTCTGTATTTAATGATTTGTTATATTATCATGTCTGCGAACCAGGAATACCTCATTGCATAGGGCATGATCTATTTGAAGGAATTGTGTCCTATGACTTGCCAATAATTATGAAGTATTTTGTGAAAACAAAAAAAATCATAACCTATAAATCATTAAATAGAATGTTAAAAACATTTCCATACAAGAATGACGATGCTGCTGACAAACCTGGAATTATATTAGACAATAAAGACAAACTTTTGGGGCATTCTGTACAAAATTGGTGCCTAATAAGGTTTATAACTCTCATTATCTCCGATTCAATTGCTGACAAAGAAGACAAGGTTTGGAAATTTTTATGCTTGCTGCAAGAAATTGTTTCTTTAGTCTGTGCAAAAGTAATTAATGAGGGCCAGGTTGCATACCTAAAAATTCTGATTGAAGAATATTTATATAATAGAAAGCTATTGTTTCCTGAAAAATCATTACGTCCAAAGCAGCAGTATATGCTTTATTCTTCTTCTTTAATTTTGAGAATTTGGCTTTGGACCATGCGTTTTCCCAGCACTCATTTTTTTAGAAAGCAGCGAGGCAGTCGAACAATTTTATTAACATAACATTAACTATGAGCGAAAAGCACCAGTTGCATCAAGCGTAGTTACAAACAGGTGAGTACTTCACAGCCCCAGTATTAATAAAAGATGGGAAAAGATTCATTGCCAGTAGCAAATTTTTTTTAGATGCAATGAATAATTGCTCATTTACCCACATTAACGATACTGGCTGTTGGAAGTTCTATTTCAATACAGTGTTCAAGGTGGACAATGTAATTTTATTAAAACATGACTTTCACGAAGTGCAATTTGGCGTAATAAAACTGGTTCTGCTTAATAACACTGTTGTGTATTTTGTTGTACAACCTGTTCCTGGGCAAAGACTCGCTCGCCAGTATATTTATACTATTAAGGAAAGTTCTTGACCACTTCTATGTATTAAATATGAAATTTTAACACCTCCACCAATGACAGTCGCATTTGTTTCTGCATGGGTCCATTCCTATTCTGTGCCAATGTCACAGTTCCGTTTCTGCTACAGGGAAAATTAACTTTGTTTTTTGAGCAACTTTGTAAAGTACTTTCTTTGTGTCTCATATAGGTGATATATATAGAATGTAGGCAAACTGTTCTCTTCATAGACAGGCAGGAAGCTTCGGAGTTTATAACATTGAAAGAAGCTTCTTCCTAATGGTTTTCCACTTTTTATATATTTGGCTTGGAATATCCTGGGGAATGTCCAGCGACTGCTAAATTCATTCAGAGGTAAATTCCACTTTATTCTTTCTATTCATAAAGTAGTTCAAGTAGTTTATACAAGAACGAAATACAATAAACAAAACTGGCTCTCAATTTTTTTTTTTAAAGTTTATGATTTACATAATGTGACATTAAGGTAACTGAGAAGTACCAAAGTGTATTTTAGAGTAGAGTTTGTGATATATGAAAACATAAGCCCAAAATGTTGCTCTCTTTTGATAAACTTCTGCTCATTTTGCACTTTTACGTCAAGCACAGGTGCCTTTGCTTCCCTAGCCGTCTTTTAAAAAGGGTCCTATTTTAACATTATAAGTGTAAATCGGAATAAGTGAATTTTGACAGCAGAAAAAAAAACTTCTTTTTCACCACACGGGTTGAGCAATCGCGATGATTCTGCAGTAATTTCAAGCACATGGCATTGGATGGTTGTGCTCGCATATGACATACAAAGTTTCTTTTCTGCAAGGATACTGCAGACTATATACAAGGTCATAATATATATATAAGGTAAAAAAAAAAGGTATAAATATTAATTGAGTATAGTTTGAAGTGGAATGATGGGAAGCATACACAACTAAGAGGACTTAAAAATGTAAGTGTTCATGAAAAATGCAGGAAAATTTACACGAAAAAAATAAGTCCACTATTTTTTCACTCAAAACAACAGTTGCCTCTAACAACTTTGGTGACATCCCGTAGATCAGAGGTAGAAAGTTTCAACTTTCAACAATCTTGTTTACTTTGTGGAAAAGATGCATCTGAAAACTTTTTAAAGAAGCAAAGAAAAAAGTCTTTGAAGCTGTACATCGTGACGAGACAATTGAACTCAAAGAAAATATTCTGGAAACAGCTGTGAAAAGAAAAGATGACTTAGGAAAACTTATCAGCGTTAGAATCAGTAACGTTAGTGACTTAGTTGCGGCAGAAGGTAGATATCATTCTGCGTGCATGCAATTTTTTTACAAAATGGCTTCCGAGATGGGACGGAGTCGTCCTGAAGGAAATACAACTTCAGACGCAATGATACATGCGTGTAGCTATCTCAAAGCTAATCGAGAAGAGTGCCAGTTCACCTTTCGAGACATTTTTGAAAATTATGATGGTATATTACCAACTGAAAAAACACTAAAAACTAAACTTAAATAAAAGTATGAAGATGATGTTATTACATCATCGAGACAAAACAGATATCCCGTCGTATGTTTCCGTGACAGTGGACATTATCAATGACGCATGGTAAGAACGCCAAACAAATACCAATGAAGACGAAGAAAGGCTAAGAATTATAATGACAGCCGGGAAAATAATAGCTGAAGATATCAGGTCACAAGTGTACGAAACGGACCAGTATCCATCGCCAGATGATTTTTTGAAGAATGTGAATTCCCTCATATCCGAAACCTTGAAGTGTCTTATTGATACAATTGTATTGAAAAATAAAATAGGAGATACTGCGCAATGGGAGAGAAAGAGCACAGCAATATGTCGTTCAGTAATTTCGGCATGTAGACCTAAATCCTTTCTGTCACCTTTGCAAATTGGTTTGGCGGTTCATTTAAATCAAAAATATGGGTCGAAGCATCTTCTGAATGTTCTATATTCTCTGGGAGTATGTGCATCATATGCTGAGTCGACTCTGTTTCAAGTTTCAGCTCTTCAACATCCACAGCAAAGTCCTCTAACAAATTCATTTATGCAATTTGTGTTTGACGATGCTGATGTAAATATTCGCACTTTGGATGGCTTCAACACTTTTCATAGTATGGGAGGTATTCAGTGTGTTACACCTTCTGCACATGATTCTACTACATTGAAACCTATTTTGAGACTGAAGAAGATCCCACCGGCATCTTTCATCGGACAGTTTGGACATGTTCCAATAAAATACTTTGGAAATAAAAGTTCTCAAGGCTTGTTTGGCATTAGTTTCAAAGACTTGGGGAAAATCAATCCAGTTTCAAATAATATTTCAATATCCATGCGAGAACTCAAATGGTTATTTGGACGAATGCTGCTGATGTTTCAAGTTGGAGCGGCTATATGGAAAAAAGTACGACAGACTTATGCTTTTCTACATCACAAATCCTATACCTTCCATTTACAAACTCCCCACCAACTGATTATAATACCATTTTTACCGTTCTCAACACAGCAGTTGATAAATGCAAAGAATTGCAGAGAGACACTTGCTTCGTCACCTTTGACCAGCCACTGTACTTAAAAGCTCGCGATATTGTTGAGAAATGCGGTGAGAACTCAAAATTGGGCAATGTGATTGTAAGACCCGGTGGCGTTCATCTATTAATGTCATTTATGGGTTCAGTAGGCTTTATTATGGATGGAACTGGTTTAAAGGAATTGTTTGGTTTGACATATGCAACTTCATCTGTAGACAAAATGTTAAGTGGTCATGCATATGCAAGAGCACTCAGAGCCCATATACTGGCTCATTGTGCATTGGCTGCTATTATTGATTGTAATATTTCTGCTGATGAACAGTCAGCGATGGAAACGTTTTTTCAAGATATTTATTCCATCAGCAAAGCCATTGAAGAAGCATTAAAAACCGGACTTCAAAAGTTCAACAATACCTTACATTCAAAAAAGGCTAAAGGGCTTTGGGTATTATACTTTGAAATTATTACACTTTTGAAACAGTTATTGAAGCGGAGCGGTCAGGTGATTGGAAACTTCACCTCGAAACTATTCAAAAAATGCTTCCTTATTTCCACGCAAGTGGTCACTTGCAAGATATACTCAGCCTGAAGGAGAAGGTAACTGAGAATGAGTATGAAGACTTTACCCAAAAGGGATATTTTACAATAAGGCGATCAGAAAAATTCTGGTCTGGTCGGATATGACGACTGAACAAACATTAATGCGATCCATGCAGAGTTGCGGTGGATTGACTCATGGCAGGGGAATGACTGACTCAATGCTAAGCAAATGGATTTTAGGAATGCCTACAAGTTTAAAAGTGACAGAAAAAATAGAAGAGACGCACGCAAGTCTCGTATATTAAGGGATAACCACGATTTTCAAATATTTCGCAAGTGGTTCTCATCTCATCCACCATTCATTAACTTTGAAGGTATTATGTCGATAAGTACCGGAATAATAGGGAATGCTGACACAAACCCTCAAAATGCATATGATGTGGGTATAGATTCGATGTCACGCATTATTAATAAAAGCTCAACAGGTGTTAAATTCGAACGAAAAATGAGAGTTAAATCTCTTGGCACTGTCACTTCAGTTGTTAAAATCAGAGACGTTTTGTGCCCCATTGAACCAGAGTTATTATTTAAAAGAATCTCGTTCATTAAAAAATCACAGGATGAATTCAAAGAAAGCTTTGAATACGACAGAGCTAAAGATTCTATTTACATTATTGATGGCATATGAAGCGAAAACAATTTTTTTATAGCTACTCGTGAAGTTTTGTGCGAATTTTTTTTATGCGGTCCCTATCCACCGCACAAAAACAGGTTTGAGTGTATCCTGTATAATATGTAAAACTCTATTATCAATAGCTACATATTACAGAATTTGGAAATTAATTGTGTGTATATTGATAATTTTTTTTAATTAGTTAGTTTACTTCTAAACCGTATAGGATTTGTTCAAAAAAGAAAAGGGGAGAAAGTTTAGTTTAAAAAAATTTCATTGCATTCTTAACCTTTATAGAAGTGGTTTTGGTCATAGTTACTGTACTTAAGTGGATGGACAATATAAAAAAAGTAAAGACAGAAGTCGTGTATTTTTTTACTCTCTAAACCGATTTTGGAGTTGAATTTATTAAATAAAAAAAAATTAATTGGATTTTGTTTAATAAAGTTTGCGAAATACTTATTATTTGTCATTATTTTATAGGGCTTTTCTCCAAATAAATCCAGAAAAGGGAACAAAAGGCAAAAAGAGAGCGAGAAGAAGGAATGTAAATGCAAAAGTGTGCCGCATTGTTGAGAAATTATGCAACTTCAAAACCATGTGGAGTATTTAGCAGAAAATAATAAAATAAAGGCATTTTTATGTGTTCTTTTTATACAAAATAAGTCTAAATAGGGAATAAACATTTATTTATTTTAATGAAGCACAGTTTTATGCATTGCAACCCCAATTTTTGACTGTATATGTTCCTTATATAGAAAGTATTTGATGAAGGAGCATTGGTATTTTTATGGTGACGTAGTCAGTCTGTTGATATATTGTATGGTATGGAATGTTTAACAATACAATAATTAACTCGTACGAGACTTCATTGTTGCAAGAATATGACCCTAATATTTGACACCTAATATACGACCCTAATATTTGAATTTTATTTAGAACTACTAGACAGTGGTGGTTCGTCTAACTTATAATTTGGTTGTTCGTAGTCATTTAAAAATCGGAAACCACTGACCTAGAAGGTATCAAACCTAGACAAAAAAAAGTTCGCTACTACCACAGAATTTAAAATTCCAAAATCCATGGATGAACTCTGGAATTTAAAAAAAAAAAACTTTTTAAATATCAGCACACAAATTTCGACAAGCTCTTAACAAAGGCATATATCTATTATCGTCTTGGTACACAGTAGATAATGGTAAGAAGTTAAATCGTACTATTAGCCACTACCATCACAAATGCATATATGCTCAGATTTCTTTCCGATATTTCATCAATTTTATATCTTTAAATATTCAAGAAATATTTTTTGTTCCGTCTGAGGTATCAGATTCTAATGCAGACGTAAAACTTCAAGCTATTTTAATCTAACAAAGAAACGAAAATATGCAAGTCAGTAGTATGTTACGGGGTACAGGTTGGTTGGTTGCATGGGTTTTAATGGCGCAAGGGCCAAATATGGCCAAGCTGCGCCAAACACTAGACGATTCAGACCAACATTAAAAATCTAAAAGATACACATAAACAAAAACTAAATCTCAAAGCAAAGGTAAAAATCCTGTATAGTTTAAAAAGATAAATAGTGTTGGTGAGGTGGATGATTCAATAAATAGGCTAATGTGGGAGATGAAGTGTTAAAAAAGCGATTATATAAAAATCGAAGACGAGGACAAGAAG
This sequence comes from Troglohyphantes excavatus, assembly GCA_963932185.1. Lineage (NCBI taxonomy): Eukaryota > Metazoa > Arthropoda > Arachnida > Araneae > Linyphiidae > Troglohyphantes > Troglohyphantes excavatus. Next base: position 21,541,212 of record OZ010678.1, read on the forward strand.
TTAAAATATGAAGGATGGTGAGAGGTTGTTGGCAATACTGACACGGCGGGGTGGTTTCATTTATCAACAAATGTCTGTGGGTCGCTCTTGAATGTCCTATGCGGAGGCGGGTCAATAAAACATCCAACCGTCTAGATGATAAGGACGGTAGGAGTGAGGTAGTTGGAAATATAGAAGCTAGTTTGTTGTTTATTTGTAGCTTCCAACCTTTACTCCACTCATTCCGCACTAGGTCCCGCATAACATTGCGTAGATCGTCATAAGGGATTCGGATATTAAGCTGGGATGTGGCATTTTTGGCAGCTTGATCTGCCAGTTCATTGCCAACATGCCCAGGAATCCAGCACAATATGACATCATAACCCCGTCGTTTAAGTTTGTTATAAATATTTAAAACATCATATGCTAGAGGGTGATTCAATGCATCTGATGATAGGGATTCTAAGATACTTCGAGAATCCGTGTAAACTATGTATTTGCCAACATTTTGATGAACTAAATATTTAAGTGATTTGTACATAGCTAAAAATTCGGATGTAAAAACAGAGATAAAATGTGGTAACGAGTAGCTAAAAGTATTCGATTCGCATACAAATGCACAGCCGACGTGATCGTTGGATTTAGATCAGTCTGTGTATATGGCTGTGTAAGAATTAAAATAATGACGATGATCATTAAAAATTTGATTATATACAATAGGGTTGGTATTGGATTTATCATGGTCATTAAATAAATTACATATTGAAATATTGGAAGTATGCCATGGTATATTGTCAAAAAGAGGGCGTTCGGCAACTTCTATAGAACACAGTGGTGTGCCGCTCAGAGTATTTCGAATTCGCAGTCCAAAGGATGGTATGCAGGACGGACGATTCCTGTACAAGACATCCTTAGAGCAATCCAGGATTAAATTCTGTAAAGGATGATCTGGATGGGACAAAATGCGATAGTAAAGTCGCAAAGACAAGAGACTACGAGTGGAGGATAATGGCAATTCATTGCACACAACGTAAAGGCTTTCAACGGGTGAAGTGCGAAAAGCTCCTGAGCAGATTCTTAGTGTTGCATGGTGAATCGTATCGAGCTTACGCAGCACAGATGGACGAGCTGAACCATAAACAGCGCAGCCATAGTCCAATCTGGAGCGAATTACAGCTCGATAGATATTCAGCATAGCGAAACGCTCTGCTCCCCAAGATGTATTTGAAAGAACCTTTAGGAGATTTAGCTTTTTCATACACGACACCCGCAAGTTCTTAATGTGAGGCAAAAATGTCAACTTCTTATAGAAAATAACTCCTAGAAACCTTGCCTCGTCTACTACTGCGATCCTATTACCACCCAGAAAAATATCTGGGTCAGGATGCAGATTTCGTAGACGGCAAAAGTGTATACAAGAGGTCTTTTGAACCGAGAAGTTAAAACCATTTTCCGCACTCCACTTGGTCAAACGTGAAACTGTCGTTTGCAGTTGTCGCTCGACAAATCGCATGTCTTTTCCCTGGCAAAAAATGCTCAGGTCATCCACATATAAATTTCCCTGGACAGAAGGAGGCAACTGATGTTACGGGGTACAGAATGGATCCCCCCCCCCCCCATTTAGAGGGTCCGATTTTCTTTCTTCAATCCCCGCCCTCTTTTCTGTCCCCCTTTGGGTGGTCCGATCTTCGCGTATTTCGGAAGGGGTCACTTCGGGGGTTATGACCTTATGACGTCACCATGAGGGTTCAAATCGGCGGTGACCACTGGTCTCGTATTCAAATAGAGTTTAAACTATATTTGTTATGGAAATAAATATACATCCGATTATATATAATGGTTTATTCGACTAAATTGAGTTTATTTACTCCATCTAAATTATACTATTAAACAAAAGATGTACTTAGTATTATAATGTTAAAAATGTACGTTTTAGGTTAGAATACGTTAGTGGCGCCATCTATATTTCAAAAGTGTCCTTAGACATTTTTTTAAAATGCTGTTTCTTCAATGACGTCCCATTTGGTATATTAGATTTAAATTTACATTCCGTTGTTACCGAGGTTTGAAATTGTGAATCAGAAAACAAAAAAGTATGTGTGGTCACGTAATAGTTCGTGTATAATTCCACGGATACCTGGTCAAAATAGTATTAGAAAGTTATTTCAATGTGATTTCTTCAGTAAGTTACCGATTGGTGTATTATATTTTAATGTACTTTATACTTATTTCGCGGGAAATGAAAATAAATATATTGCTATATTGTGATTGTTAGTGACGTAGATGGAAGAGTTTCTAAAACATGAAATGGCATCAACGAACCTATTTACACCTGCTAATCACTGAACTCTAATAGGGTTGCTGGAAGGCTGAAAGCCGGTTTCGCCAATAGGGGAAATGAAGGTATGGCGGCTTTCGCCAACTCAACTCAAAAGAGGGACGGGAGATAGGAGTTTCCATGCTAAAATCGCTTTATTTAAAAATTTATTGCGCTCTAAGTACAACTTATTTGATAACGCTGATTATTGCAAAAAATCACGGAAATATTGTAGATAGTGAGAAAAAATGTTGTTTGTGTTGCTTTTATGGGGAAATATTATTTTTTAGAAGTTTTATACGTCCACATGAGTGGCTATATTTATTAACTTTTAGCGGTAATTTTAGTTTATTTTATGGTTCAATGCCTAAAATATTGCCATAATTAATTGAAGGAATTTAATATTAATTAATAAAAAATTAATTAACATTAAAATAATTAATAATTAACAACATAAATATTTTTTTAATTGTAATAAAATTTTAAAAACTATATTTTAATTGGTACTAATTAGCATGTATAGTACCACTTAGCAATATGGGACCGAGTTTTAATTATGATTTATTACACAAGCAGCAAATAATAAACTAACAATTTTTAAAATAGTGTGATTAAATTTTTAATTTGAAGAAAATATATACAAAAATTATTATGCAATAATACTCTTTAATAATTAGACTAACTGTGCTTTATTAATTAAACTATTAATTATATTATAATTTATTAATTAAACTATTAATTATATTATATACTTTATTAATTAAACTATTAATTATATTATATACTTTATTAATTAAACTATTAATTATATTATATACTTTATTAATTAAAGTATTAATTATATTACTTTATAATTAAACTATTAATTATATTATATACTTTATTAATTAGACTACACTTTATTAATTATAATACTAATTAGATTATACTTTATTTATTAGATTATACTATTAATTAGATTAAACTGTGTTAATTAAACTATATACTATTAATTAGATTAAACTGTGTTAATTAAACTATATTTTATTAATTAAATTCATTTATTAATTAGAGTAAGAATAATTAATTAAATAATTATTAATAAGCGAATTTACAAATAATTACGATAACTTCGGCTTTATAAGTCGGTCTTATAGTTATAATCAATAAATATACTTTTGTAATACAAATAGCTCGCCAACTGTAGTCAAAATATAATTGAAACAGCATCAAAAGCAAGCGATAAAAGTCGCCCATCTGGCAGCCATGTGCCTAACTCAACCCATTTTCGCGCCCATGCAGGCTTCATCGGCTTCAATACGCTTCTTCCTTCTAGGTCTTATACATTTCTATGCTGCTACTAGACGCTCGGGCGACTTTTATGACAATATAAGGCATGGTCAAGGGTACACCGGCCCCTCAAGTGAACGACTGCTTCCCTCATAGGCTGCCGGTGGGAAGCTATCCCTGATTGGTTGATCGTCTATCAGCCGCAGGTGAGGTCTCGCCCCTTGCCATTTCTAGCCTCTCCGTCTTGTCTACAAAAAGTCGCTCACGCTCTTTAAGCTTTTCTCAAACGATCCAGCCCAGCTTCGAGCTATCTCCCGTTTCTCGGTGAATTCAAAATTTTGTTCCAGTTTCGAACCATCTGTAATGGCAGATTCCTTCAGGATGGATGAAGTGATGTTCAGCTCCAGTTTTGATGCAGCTTTAATGAGCAACGCCTGCTTCACGGCGATTGAACAAGGCATCATGTAGAACGTGAACTGAAAATTCATGCCACTCCAGAGAATCAAAATTTCCACGAGGACTGTGAATTACCTTTTTGACTGCCGCGATTACAGAAGTTTTCGCGGATGATTGCTATGGTTGCCGGCATAGACTTATCAATGAACATCAACATGAATGTGTACTCACCAGTACGGAAGAACGCGCTGAAAGGTATTTCGAAAAGGGGCTATTTGTTATTGATTGGGCAGCTGTTGCCAAAACTTTTGTTTCAAGCAACCTTTCTCATGATTATTTTCATAATTTAATTACAGCTCGCGATTATTTTTCCTATTGTGAATGTAAAGGAGTTTTTACAGTGTTACAAATACCTATGTAAAACAAGAAATGGCAGACATACTATTTCCGTCTATACTGCTCAATACTTGGTAACTGTCAATATTTCTTATTTTTCAAGTTATCCTGTTAAAACTATCCTGCTAAACTATTCATGAGTGCATTCAGAAATCCCTGATAAAATACACACTAGCTCATCACGTGGAACGTTATCTTCAGCAAAACAGGAGGATATGTAAATAAAACTGTAAATAATTCTTTTGTAAATAAAAATGTAAACTCAAATGTTAATAATGTAAATAGAAATGTGAACAACCCTACTGCCAGAACACAAAATCAGGCAAATAGTGGGCCAACCAGTAATGAGGTAAATAGACAAAATAACATACAAAAGAAGGTAACACCTATTATCATCCGTGATCAAAATCACAACTTTAGAACTTTAAAGAAACTGCTAAGCGACAATGGCATAGACAGATACGTCCTCAAGTTAGTGGGACAAAACTCGATAAATCTCATGGCACAAGACCAGCATGTGCAGAGAGAGATAACAAGACTCTTTGAAGAAAAAAAGGTTTCATACCACTCCTTTGCGCTTCAGGAAGAAAAGGAGCTGAAGGTTGTTTTGATGGGAATTCCCTCAGAACTTGAAACAGAAGAAATATTCGATGGCCTTGTCAGTGAGGGATTCTGCCCTAGTAAGGTCATTCAATTGACTAGAAAATCAAACGGAGAGATCATGAAACTTCCAATTTTTATGGTCATACTTCCAAAAACCAACAATAATAGAGGAATCTTCAACCTGACTGAATTCATTAATCTTCGTATTACGGTTGAAAACTATAGAGGAATAAACAGAAGACCAGCGCAGTGTCATAGGTGCCAGCAATTCTTTCATGCTGCGCGCCAATGCCGACATCCGCCAAAATGCGAGAAGTGCGCAGGAGAGCACTTAACAGCAGACTGTACCAAACCTAAGGATCAACCCCCCAGCTGTATCAACTGTGGGGGAGCCCATACAGCTAGCTATACCTTATGCCTCAGATTTCCTCAAATAACGTAAAAAGAACTGCCAAGAGCAGCCATGTACAGGGAACCACAACACCTCTATGAGGATAGAACATTCAACCAGAGTGCTCATCGGGAACAGCAACCCCACTTTGAAGAACGAACTTACAACCAGAGTGCTCATCATGATCAGCAAATTTATCAGCCTACTCCAGAAGTAGACTGTAACAATGAAGATCAATATTACATGAACTCTGCTTACAAAACAACAGACTCGACAGCTGAAATGAGGCAGACAATAGAAGAAACCAAGTTTTTGATGGAAGAACTTAGGGAAATCATCTCTAATCTCCGAAACTCTGGAATTCTTAATAAAAAATCACATTTTAACAAAACAACTCAGACAACATTAACGGCCTTACGTTCAACCTACCTAATAAATTCAAACCTATTAAAGTGGCTATCTGGAACGCCAATGGAATCACTCTCAAACTTGAAGAGCTTAAAGACTTTATCTCTGAACACGAAATAGACATCTGCCTTCTAACTGAAACACATACTAAGCCTTGCAATAGTATCAAAATCAATAATTTTAACACTTATCGTACAGACCGCTTGCAGTATAGAGGAGGCGGAACCGCTGTTCTCATAAAAAAGAACTTCAAATCCTCTCTTTTTAGAAGCACTAGAAGAGAGGGGATGGAAGAAACGAATGTCATTCTTGAAATTGCTAATAACAAAATTATTCACGTGTCAGCGGTCTACAATCCCCCGCTCCGTAAAATAACTAAAGAAGACATTGAATTTCTGATAACTAAAGATCGTCCGACCATCATTGGAGGAGATCTTAACTCTAAACACTTAAACTGGGGCTGCCGTGTTAGCAACAATAACGGCAAATGCGTTGATAGATGTCTGGGAAAAAACAAGATCAAGATCTTCACCACAGATGAACCAACTTATTACCCACACAACTTTCGCATAAAACCTGACATCCTGGACGTTATCCTTACCAATACAGATCTGACCATTGGCATGGAGGTAAGCAATAGTCTCTCCTCTGATCACCTTCCCATTGTTGCAGTAATTGGTATCGACACAGATGAAAGCAAAATGTTCAGATCTAAAACGGACTGGAATTTGTACTACAACATTCTGCTACAAAAACAAATTGAAAAATCTCAATACACTAATATCAACGACATTCAACTTGACATAAAAAATTTAACAACACAGATGAATAAAGCAAAGGAACAATCCACCAAACAAATTCATATCACAGAAGACCACTTAAAGCTCCCAATACACATCAAGAAAATCATCCATTTGAGAAACTGGATTAGGAAAAGGTTCCAGGATACTTGGGATCCACAATACAAAAAAGAGATGAATCGCCTCAACGAGGTTATCAAACAGAAGTGCAAAGAAGATAAAAAGGAAAAGTGGGAAAACACAATTTTGAACTTGTGCACTGAAGATAACAGCTTGTGACGTTTGTCCAAGATCCTAAGAAGGGAAAAGACTATCAACAATCCCATTGTGGGGAAAGACGGACTAGTCTACAAGGACAGGGACAAAGCTGAGGTCCTTGCCGAATCTCTGGAGGTACAGTTCTCGCCAAACACCGAACCGAGCGACGCTGATCTCGAAAAAACAATCATTAACGGAATCCAGAACTGGATGAACTGCAACTTCAATACTAACAACATTGAACCCACCACCTCAGATGAAGTACAATCAATTATTAAGAAGCTTAAAAAGAACAAAGCGCCAGGACCCGACCAGATTACAAACAGCATGATCCAGAATATGCCTTTCTCCCTCCTTGAGGCAATCACCAATATTTATAACGCTTGTCTTAAGTTCGCTTTCTTCCCGCAAGACTGGAAAATAGCCAATGTTGTTCTCTTTCCGAAACCAGGAAAAGATCACACCCTGCCCACCTCATTTCGACCTATCAGCCTCCTTCCTATTTTTGGTAAAATTTTCGAAAGAATTATACAGTCCAGGATGAAGCCTTTTCTTGTGCATATCCCGGAGCAACAGTACGGCTTTGTGGAAGGTAAATCCACAGTTAAACAATTAATAAGGATCCTAGAATTCGTTGGCCAGGCCAAACACAAAGGTCAATGCTCTGCCTTATTGATGTTAGACGTGGCCAAGGCCTTCGACAGTGTCTTCCACCAGGGCCTGATTTTCAAACTCATTGTTCAAAAATTCCCTGCAGAAATAATTCACCTTCTCATCTCTTATCTTCAAAACCGCACATTCAGAACCAAAATGGGACAAGAGTTTTTTTCAAATTTTAAAAATATCAATGCAGGAGTCCCACAGGGCTCTGTTCTAGGACCCATTCTTTACATCCTTTACACAGCGACTTTCCCACCTTCCTGGCAGACCATAATATTCTAACGGCATTCTATGCCGATGACACTGCTATTGCTTCCTCTTCACTTAGACAGGATTTCGCACTTTCCAGACTTAAAGATAAAGTTTTAGACATAGAAAACTGGTGCTCAAAATGGAAAATTAATCCAGATAAATCTAACATCTTACTCATCGGCAGACAACTTACAGATAAAGAAAACTTTAACATACAGCTCTTCAACAAAAACATTCCTTATGTCACAAAAGCAAATTATCTAGGAGTTATTATCAATCGAAATCTTAGCTGGACAGATCATTTTGTCCATGTTAAAAACAAATGCAATATGTTCAGGCAAAGGCTAAGGCCCCTTATTGGTAGATCATCAACTCTTAGCCTACACCTCAAAAAACTCATTTTCACCAGCACTTTAAGACCCATCATTACGTACGCTTCTCCAGCATGGGCCACTGCCTCCATTAATGAACTTAATATTTTACAAAAATTACAGAGCAAAATCCTGAGAGAAATTGTTAATCCACCATTTTACTTTGTTCGCAACGCGCTCATCCACAGAGACCTAAATATTCCCACAATTCACCAATATGTCATGGAGGCCAATTTGAAATTCTACAGTAAATCAATAGAGGAAGATGAACAACTCAGGAAAATCTTCTCCTACCAAATTTTGGAGGAAGACGCAAGAATTCGTCCATTTGCCGCGCTGGCATGCTCTGATGCTATCACGGCATGGAGAAGACATACTTAGATACATTTATACTTAGATTTACTTCTCCACTTCTTTTTTCTTTTAATAATCCTACAACAATTCAAAAATTCCAGCTATCATCCTCATTCCCCAGTCTGAGCAACCTATTATAGGGCCCCACCTCGAGTGGGGAACACCAAGTAGGTCAGGCTGGAGTTTGATAGCATCGCCCTGCCCCTCCCCCCTTTTAGAAACAAATGGTTAAATACAGTCATATTTCTCAAGACTCAAAATTGTCACAGATGAAGATTTTCCATTCTGCTTGAAGAGAAGACACTGATCAAGTCATTCATCTTGAAAAATACTTGTGAATTGCTGTTCTTCAGAGTTCTCCCCATTTACATGTTTAGGCATTTACTTAATTTCAGAGTCCACTCACAAAATTTTCGTTTCATAAACTGAGTTTTTAGTTTCACTAGATTTGGTGAATTTTACCTTTTTCTAAACTTAAAATTCGCTATGTTTAGATTTTAGATTAATTTTAACTTTTGTTAGCCTTGCTAAAATATTTTGAAATTTTTCTTCTTTTTCTTTCAATTGTATTTCGGTGGATAGGGTTCAACTTTAATTGAATTTTGGCTACCGCTTTACCTTTACATATTTATACTCTTAATGATGAATTTACTTATTGAGGGTTTAAATCCGCTTTCATTTCGGTCGTGTTTGAGCTTTCTTTTCGTTCCTTTGGGCAGTTTTTTTTGGGGGGGAATGTAGGGTTTTTTGGTTGGCCGGTCCATTTTTTCCTGTGTCTTGTCTTGGCTTGATTGAGTGTTTTTCCGAGTGAGTGGTCGCTTTCGGGCGAATGTTTGTTTCGCACAATTTACTTAGATTTCTTTTCCGTTAAATATATTCAGATTCAATTTCAGATGGAGAGGTTTATAGCCCTTGTTGGGCCCAGGTACCTCGAATCAAAATTATGTTCGTGTTTGTGGAACGCGCACTGAAACTATTCATGAGGGCATTCAGGAATCACTGATAAAATACACACTAGCTCATCATGTGGAACGTGAATTGAAACTATTCATGAGGGAATTCAGAGAATCAAAATTTCCACGAGGACTGTGAATTACCAACTGGGTTGAACGAAGCAACGAACAATATTTGTGTGTGTGTTACTAACTCTTTGACTGCCGCAATTACAGAAGTTTTCGCGGATGATTGCTATGGTTGCCGGCATAGACTTATCAATGAACATCACCATGAATGTGTTCTACCAGTTCGGAAGAACGCGCGGAAAGGTATTTCGAAAAGGGTTTCTTTGTTATTGACTGGACAGCCGTTGCCAAAACATTTGTTTCAAGCAACCTTTCCCATGATTATTTTCATAATTTAATTACAGCTCGCGATTTTTTTTCCTATCGTGAATGTAAAGGAGTTTTTACAGTGTTACAAATACCTATGTAAAACAAGAAATGGCAGACATGATATTTCCGTCTTTACTGCTGAATACTTGGTAACTGTCAATATTTCTTACGTTATTTTATAATTTCTGGTATAATGATATTTCTTATTCTAAATATTATTTTATAATTTCTGTGTATGATGATAATTTTTATTCTAAATCTTTTTTTTTAATTTCTCATATGATGACATTTGTCTTACATATGTGATTTCATACACATTGTGATTATAAATAAAGGTCGATGTCTCTTATTCAGAGTGTTCTTTTTGACTTTCCATTAATATTTTTTTTATGCTAAAAAAGTTATATTATTATTCATGTGAGTTTTACTTCTAGAAAAGTTTTTATTATTATTATTTACTACTTATTAATTAATATAAATATGCAATATAACGTAACTGTTCTAGATTTAAAAGTAACATGTATAGTATTTTTTGCTTATATAAATGTTATACATTTCTATTTTTACTGTCATATTGCATCAATCATCCCTTCACTACAGACATAGAATATCCATGGAAAATCTTAACCAGCTGTATACTGTCCCAGGTTTACCTGGTAGCTATGGTGGCATAAATGCATTACGTAGAACTACAAATGGTGATGTTAAATATTTCTTAGAAAAAAGAATTCTCACACTTAACAAACCTTTAAGACGTAAGTTTACACGCAATCGCGTAATAGACAGAGGTATTATTGAATATTTTCAAGCTGATTTGTTGGATTTACAAAACCTGAGTAACTTCAATAGAGGTTTTAAATACTTGCTAACTTGTAAACTTTTCGTATTGGTTCAAGATACAAATTCTTAACATAAGTTGATTGTGTGGGGTTTTATGGCAAAAGGGCCAAGCTGCGCCATTCTTAACATAAGAGACTCTCAAGAAAATTTTGTTTCACAGACCTTTTCTTTTTATGTTAGATTATAAGTTTTTATATACGAAACCAGCAAAAAAAGTCAGCATGAAACCTTCATCAAAATTGTAAAAATTGATGGTTTTTTGAAGGTTTTATAAAGGATATTGAAACAAAAAACTGCAGTTTTTTTGAAGTTTTTAATTTTTTTGCATAAAACCTTTAAAATATTTGCATTTTCTCTTCATGATTAAAAATTGAAGGTTTTTTACAGGTTTTATGAAGGACATTGAAACAAAACCTTTAATTTTTTAGATCTTCAAAAAAACTGCAGTTTTCCTGCATAAAGCCTTCAATTTCAAAATTTTGATAAAGGTTTTATGCTGACTTTTTTTGCTGGGAAACTGAGGGGTATGCACCCCGCATAGAGACAAATACTCATGTTAACACCCAAGATATGTGCAACAAACTCGAAGCGTGTTGCTCGATTTTCACTAATGTGTATCACTTCAAATGGCCTGTACAAACATTATATGTGTATATTCTCTGTATCCCACGTATGTCCTAACGGAGAGGTCAGGACCTTAAATAAAATACTTGCTAACTTGTATTGATGTTTTTTCAAAATAGGCTTGGGCTATACAATTGAAAGATAAAAAAAAAGGTTGTAATGTGCTTAAAGGTTTTAAAAAGATATTTAAAGATCGCCAGCCTGAAGTACATTAGACAGATTCTGGATCTGAATTTATTTTTAAAGGATTACAAACCTATTTAAAAAAGAAAAAAATCCACTTTTTTACTACTAAAAATGAAACAAAAGCCTGTGTTGTTGAACGTTTCCATAGGACGTTAATGTCAAAAGTCACAAGATACTTTACAGAATATCATACTGTTAAATATATTGATATAATTAGTAAACTAATATATAGCTACAACCCAAGGATAGTGAAGACCATATATATATAAGGTGTGCTCGTACTCGCGCTGCCTGACGGAAGGCGGGGAAGGCAACTATTTGACGTCATAGTGACGCCTACTGTGGGCGTGTCTAATGCTCTCATTGAACCAATGGTTTGTGAGGTGCTGCCATCTATTCTTTTTTTTTGCGAACTATTAAAAAGTAATAAGCTAACTTTATTTAGTTATTTTTATTGCATTTTATGAGTTTAAATTATATTTTAAGGATTGCATTTAGTATGGAAAAATTGCAAAAGAGTTGCTTAATAAATTAAGCATATTAAAACAATATTAGCTGCCACGAGAGCATGTCCATGAATTTTGAAAGAGTAAAATAGTGGCCGGAACTATCCGGTCAATGCATTTGTATTGGACATATTAAATGAGTTACAATTTCAATCAAGTAAAATACGGGGACAAACAAAACAAGGACGGATTAGTAGTGAAGTTACCTGAACACAAGTATTTCTAGATATTTTTATTATTTTGCTAATTAAAAATTAAATCACCAGTTGTTACCCAACCGGGATCAAACCTAAGTAGCAATGCTTGAAACACACAGCCAATGAGAATGATCAAAAACCGATAGTAAGGCGGAGCTAAAATGACGTCAAAAGTAAGGCGGAGCTAAAATGACGTCAAATAGTTGCCTTTCCTTGCCTACTTTCAAAAAGCGAAAAACGAGCGCACCTTCTATATATAGTCTTCACTATCCTTGGTTACAACCATACTTGACACCGAAGTATCACATCAGCACCTGCGTCGGTGAAAATTGATAATCAGGCACAAGTGTGGAAAAACTTGTACGGTAAGGTAACTCCGGTTTTCAAAATATTGCTCGCAGAGCATTTGACAAATTACAAAATATGGTGGGACCATTTGAATTTCATATTGTTTCCAGCGGGGAAGACTACCTACACTTAAGTCAAACACAATTATATGTAAAAGCTAAGATTGTAAAAACTGATGGTTCATCTATTGCCAAAGATATTAAAATAGGACCCGTCAATTTATTCCTACACAGTATATTTTCACAAATTGATTTAACACTAAAGGATAGACTGGTGTCCAATTCAAATAATGCTTATCCCGTTTCCGTATAGAGCATACATGGAAACGTTATTAAGAAATGAATTCGACAGCAAAACGTCTCAATTGACATCTGAAATGGTCTATAAAGATGCTGATGAAGGATTAAAAAAAAGGTCTACATTTTTCGAACTAAGTAAAACTGTGGATATGATAGGCACCGTACATAGTGATTTATTTGATCAAGAGAGACTAATGTTAAACGTGGTGGATTTAAAGATTAAATTAATTCGTAGCAAACCTGAATTTTTTTTAATGGGTGTAGAAGGACATAAAATAGTACTGGATCACATCAGTTTATTTGTGAGATAAGTACGAACAAGTCCTGGAGTCATCATAGAGCATGATAAAACTTTGGAGAAAAGAGTCACGGCCAAATATCCTATCACTCGTGCTATGTGTAAAGCATACTCCATTCCTCAAAGCAGCATGTCAATTGTACAAGACAACGTCTCTGCAGGCCAAATGCCCAAAAGACTTGTATTAGGATGCTTAGATGATGATGCTTTCCACGGAAATTTACAGAATTGCCCTTTTGAATTTAAACATTACAACACGAGTTTTATTGGAATTTATGTTGACGGACAACCAGTTCTTCACAACCATATTGAATTTTGATCAAAAGCTGTATATGCTTGCCATGCTTGTTTTCTGCTACAGGAAAAGTAGGTCAAAATCAAGGTTATTAGATGTCAAGAGAGGAATACATCAAGGGCAACATTTTATTTGCTTTCAATCGAACCCCGGATCTGTGCAACGGAGAACACATGACTCTTACGAAGCATAGTAATTTACGATTGGAAATTAAATTTACTGAACCTTTGGCACAGACAGTGTGATTCTTTTTGCAGAATTTGACAGCGAATTGGAAATAAATAAAACAAGAAGTGTTATACACGATTTCAGCAATTGAAAATGGAAGGAAATGAAATAGCACGTATTTTATCTCAAAATCCTATAACAGCGTCTGTCTTTAGAGGAGTTTATGCGTCAGACAGTATACCAAAAATTCATCAATAGTGGTAAATCATGAAGAATCCACTGAATCTGGGTTCACATTGGGTAGCGTTTTATGTTCAAGATTATAAAACTCTAGAATTTTTTGATAGTTATGGAATTGCTGCAGAATTTTACAGAAACCACTTTCAAAAGTTAATTTCTAAGTTCCGAAGTGTTCATTGGAACTCAATTATATTTCAAAATCCTACTTCTAACGTATGTGGACCCTACTGTATGTACTTTATTTATAAAAGATGTCAAGGTCAATCTTTATGTACCATTGTTCAAAATTTAACTCAATGTAGAAACAATGATTTTTAAAAAATAAAATTATATTGATATACTTATATTCTTGCTTATTTTGTCTCAACGTAACACAGAAAAAAACATACACAAATATACAACTAAAATTAATATTTATTCCATTTCAATTTTCTAGCATACTTAAGACATTTGACAACTTTCTTGCTTTGATACACCTTTTTGTTAGCATTGAACGCAGCTGGTAAATTCAACTCTTTGAGAACCTTGTAAAAAAAATAACCACTTCCGTCATACCGCTGACTAACATGGTCATGGGGTGTTTAGTGTATAACAGATCCATGATAAATGAAGATCTTTTAAAGAATGTTTCTATTTTACATATGTAAATATTTTCCTGTACAGCATCTTAATGGAATGTTTTTTTTTTCATACCATCCATCAAAACAAGAATTATTTTTTACTATAAGTTCATTTATGCAAGAAAAAAAATCTCAAGAGGTACATCAATTATCAAGAAAATTAAATTTTTCTTTCTTTGATTTCAATCTTATCATTGACACACAACACATATGTACATATATACACACACAAAATATATACAAACATAAATACATATTATGAATTATAAACATTACAAAAATCCATAGGGCTCAGCAGAAAAGTCCTCTAAAATCACCCTTTTATCATAAACAATTTTATATTTTTTCACTTCTCTTTTGTTTACAATCTTTTTGCATCTTCCTTCTTTTGGCATCCCTACAAATCTTTGTAGGGTTAAAATGACGGAGACGAAAGAATGGTCAAAGTCTATCCCCAATTTTTCCTTTACTCCCAGGTTGATTATTTGGGAGTTCTTTTGAAGGTAAGGCTGAACTTCTCCAGCACTTTGCAAACGGTATCTCCATTCCCAGTAACGTAGGCATAGTTTTTAGGTCCACCTAAAAAATAAATTATAGTAATATAAGAAATCCATGTTTTTCCATTTTTTTTTATTTATTAACATTTACAAAATGGGGTAAATAATACACCTACTGTACCTGAGACAAATTTCTTTATATGATCTCCTGAAAGTTCATCCACAAACTGTCCCAAATAGGGCCCACATTCAGGATTGTTAATACCTGTTGACTTGTAGATGATGCTATCAGTATTGAAATACAATACGTATTTCACAAGCTTGTCCAATTTTCCATACAGCTTCAATCTAGCATGGCAGCTGGTGAAAGCTGCTAGGAAGACATTAGTGGACACATCTTGGCCGATGAATTCGGTCTTTTGCCTCCACTGCAAGGCGGGCTCACACTTTTTCTGTGGGAAAATATATATCTTCCACCTAATAAATAATAAAAAGCAATTAATTATCACAAATAAATGATAATAAATTTTTTTTTAAATAATACGTACACTTTTAGTTGTATCTACTAAAATGTTATTTAAGTCTGCCATACTTTGATAGTTGGGTTTTATTGAGGGCTATTCCCCAACGCCCCCAAAACTGTTCCAAGGCCAATTTAGCAACCGTTCTACGACCCGGGTTGTACTCAATTTTGACATCGTCCAAATGAATACCTTATATCTCAAGGTAATTTTGAAGTTATTGGTTCTTTTCCATATCAGTTTGACATTTTGAGGGCCAACCAGAAGCCTCTTGTTTTATCTTTAAGAATAAGTCTATGTACGACTTAAACAAACTGTTGGACGAATTCTCGAAGTGATACACTTCATATATCTGATAATAAAACATTACATATAATACACTTATAATAGATATAAATATACTAAGCATCAAATCAATTTTTCAATGAACATAAAAAAAACTCACTTTAAGAACAGTATAGCCTTTCTCGATAGCTATTATTATTCTCAATTAATTCATCAGTTACCCAGGTGCCTATTATGCATCTTTCGTCATTTTCGTGTCTACATGAAGATTGACTTTTCGTGGCACAGCACATTACAAAGGAAAACATCAACTTGTGTCCACTCCTAACCGGATGATAGAGTCCTTCAGGGGAATATGACTTTACATTTCACCAATCCATAGTAATACTTCTAAAGTTTTCGGTAATGACGATTGGACGGCTAATGGGATATCTTGGGGCGAAAAAAAAGAGTATACCAATAAAAAACATATTGTTATATTTAATATTAACATAGTCGAAAATATGTTTTATTTAAAGCTAAAAATATAACTGTAAATATATTTTCCGTACTTGCGATATTTCTTGCACCAAGGGCTTCATCATGCAATTGTATTTGTCCTTCCCCCATAAAAGGCATCACGACGATGTAGGCGATCTATTAAGCTGTGGGTTAGCCCTTTACCTCAGGGCTCTTTTTCTTCATTTCTGAGAATGTATGCTCCCACATTTCGATGACTGTGTAGCCGCCTTATTGGAACTTTGGCGTAGTTTCGATGGTCTTTTGGAGAAGAATTCGAATTCTTATTCCCGATATGAAATTAGTAATGTCTCCATCAAAACAAAGCTTGCATCCACAAAAAAAACACCTGTAAAGACAAAAAAAATTTATATAAACTAAATTACACTATCACATGTCATCCATTCGTTATTCAATGGCAACTCTCGCTATCTCGAACTCAAAGGGAAGTGTATAAAAATTCGAGATATCGAAAATCCTATAAAAAAGCTGTTTTGGTAAAAATAAATACAAGCATACTTACACTACCTTATTTAAAATATCTAACCAAAATAGTTTGATGAGTATTTCTATTTTTTTGTGAATCAATTATATTTTCCAAACGCACGATTGCTTGAAATGTCTGTGATGTTTTCATTTCCGGCCTCGATTCAATGAATGCACGCATAGTTTTTATGGAAAATATAGCCTCTTTCAAATTTATATTTGGAGGAGGTTCGCATTCATCATTATTCTTCTCATAAAAAAACTGCTATAGAGAGTGTATTGCATTTTCGTTTTGTCGCCATTATTCGCAGCGACAAATCAACACCGCACGAAAGCCTAAGTAAAAATGAGAAGGAGTCGAGTGTCGTCTGGTTCTTCAGGTTTTAAGTGAGTTGCTTTCTGGACGGTCGGTAATGTTCCAAGAAAGTGACTCACTTTACCGAAAACGCCAGCTGGCTTGAGGGACGATAAATCATTAATCTTCCTTGTTGGACGCTGCGTTAAAGAGGAGGGGAAAACAGCCCAAGGAATCCAGCCTGACAACATTCAAACAAAAGGGTGAGGCACAGGTGGGAATCCATTGTAAGTACCCCCTTTCAATAACGCACAATAAGGAAGAGAACTGACAAGGACGTGGGAATTTCATATTTGCTAAAAGTCCTTCAAAATCTGTAGTTTTGAAAGGAAAACAAAATTTTGGGTTGTGAAGAAATTTTGAGTTATCGAAAATAAGGAAAATAAAATTACATTAAATAAGTAATGAAAGTGCAGGGAAATCGATTTTTTTCGAGATATCGAAAAATTCGAGTTATCGCGAGTCTACTGTATTATTATTGCATATGATGAATCTATACTTACATGGAATTGATAAATAGTTTTAGTTCCGTGACAGTAACCATCTGCGCTGCGACCACAAATCTTGATTACACCCAATCCTTTCAATCCATGCCGAATAGTAATTTTATCCTCGGTCGCAACGAAATCATGCCAGCGAATAGAATCTTGACTGTAATTTCCTTCATTAGCATAACCCTAGCCCCGTTTACACGTCCAACAAAACGAACCGGTATTTACCCGGGTAATAGGGGAAAACTTTTCACCCGTTTACACGTCCCTTCATAATTTGCCGGTATTTAGGAAGTGACGTCACTCCAAACGTCACTTCCTAAAGAGCAGCAAACAGATTGCGTCTGTTTGCCTTTAAAACATTTTACTATTTTATGGCTTTTTTTCCAAAATATATTTCCTAAACCAATCGTCTCACATATTGTATTTGACAGATGAATAATTTTTGTACTTATTAGAGTAAAAAGATTAGCATTTTTTAATTTCGACTATTTTTTAAAAAGACTAAAAAGGAAAAATATAGTCAATTTGTTCGGTAAAAAATTATTAAATGAGATTTTGTTTCAGAGTGATTATTTTCTTAAATATGAAACCATCAGATTTATACTTTATTTTCTAAACAGATTATGCAAATGAATTTTCTTATTATTTAGAAAATTATATTATGTTAACGAAATTTAAATTGAAATAAATTCCTTCAAACAACCACTAATCTAAAAATCTGTACATTTATAAATTCATATTTCAGCTTACAATACAATTTTATGATTACTTATTGTTCTAAAGGTGTTCAACAAAAACGATTATTATTTTTTGATGGATCAACTCCCTATTATTTTAACTAAAAAAAATTACATCTTTTACATGAAGAAAATGTTCAGCCCCCCCTGAAAATAGCAAGTTTACTACGCCACTGATCACACAACTTGTTAGTTCAGTCTTTTTTTTTTATTTGTGTTTATTGGGTGTGAGGGAAATTTACTTTGTTTAATTTACAAATTTATATATTAATAATAAAATTAACTCACATATAATCTGAAATATATAAATAATTATTTAATATAACGTTTTCATTTTGAAAATTAGGAAACGTATATTGGAAGTAATTACGTTTTCATTTTAAAAAAATAGGGAACGTATCGCAAATAATGCTTTCATTTTGGAAAATTAGAAAACAATTGGAAAAATTATTTGTTGCACACATTGCTCATACATGCAATGTGTGCAACAAATAGTTTACTTAAAAGGAGAACCTTTTTAGGCACATCTCTTTACACATTTCTTTTAAAAAGCAATCACTTAAATTTCGGAAATTTCTTGTTTTATGTTTGAATTCGAAACTCACACTGGAAAAAAACCTATGTGCAACAAACAATTAAAAAAAAAACCTTTTTAGGCAATTTCTATCCACATTGTTTTTAAAAAAAGCAATCCTACTAAATTTCGGGAATCCATGTTGCTTTTTAAACATCTCCCTATATTTCGGAAAAATCTTGTTTTATTATTAGTATTTGAATTTGAAACTCACACTGGTGTGCAACAAACAATTTACTGAAAAAAATATTTTTACGCATTTCCTCACATTGCTTTTATAAAGCAATCCCATTTAACGTATTTTAATAACTTTCGCCCGATTACTATTCAATTGCTTTTTAAAACTACCTATTTCTGAAAGTTTTCCACAAATCAGTAATGGTTTATACACACAAACACTGAATACAGCCGCCATTATTGAAATCTCGCAAAGGATCATGGGAATCACCCGGCATTTTCACCTAGTCAAGAGTAGGTGCGAAGTTTACCCCGGCAATTCTCCGAAATCTTCCCTCCTTGGGGAAAAATGCCGGGTTTACCCCGGCTTTTTAGCACGTGTAAACGGGGCTCCTGTGTATGCACGATCGCAATTGTGGAGTTCTGCATATGGGAACTTCTGCAGCAAGCCATACACGCTGAGGCTACTGTAATGTAGATTAAATGAATAACAATAAAACATGTTTTAACGCAACTTTACATATTGTATTTTCTTAGTAACTTTGCGATTACTAGATTTATATATAATTACCAAAATGGGTCGACTCCAGAAGTTGTCATGAATTGAGTTCCGAACTCCAAACAACAAAATCTCAAAATGTCTACATCAGATCTGGAAATAATTAATATACAAATATATAATACGAGATGAATAGTATGTATTTATTGCTGTTCACAGAAATACAATTTTTTTCTTACCTGCAATATAAAGAATTTCTTTCCTGAAATCAAAAGATTCCATCTTTCTCTTTTCATACCAAGATAAGGAATGCTGTCTTGCTTCTATCGACATACTTTCTGGGCTATAAAACTCTTGCGCATGAAGATCTCCAACATACGATTGGTTTTCTTTCCGATTGAACAAATGGGTGAAGTACCTTTTGGCCAGCTCAGTTTGATCAAATGTCTTTGGCAATTTAGAGAGGGCCAATGGCAAAAAGCTAAAGGAATCTATCAATCGTATTTCATATGTAGAAACCTCTACGCTTAGGACTTTCGAACCTTGCGGAACTACATTTGGCTTGTAGCCCTATTCAAGCAGCCAACGAAAAACAAACTGACCGTCAAAGAGTTTCATTCTGCGCGCTACCATGGTATATCCTTTACGGGAAATAATAGACGCATATTTGGAAAATTCGTCCAGAGCATATTTGCCTTCAAAAACTTTCTTCG
Source organism: Troglohyphantes excavatus (assembly GCA_963932185.1). Classification (NCBI taxonomy): domain Eukaryota; kingdom Metazoa; phylum Arthropoda; class Arachnida; order Araneae; family Linyphiidae; genus Troglohyphantes; species Troglohyphantes excavatus. Next base: position 21,561,454 of record OZ010678.1, read on the forward strand.
TGCCATCTGCATACTGCAACACAGCAAAATTAAATATGTGCTCTCCTGACAATCGAGTTTTTTCATAATCAAAGAAAAATAACTTTTCATTTGAAGAATGTGGAGGACGAGATTGCAAAGAGCAAAGATGTCCTGGAGAAACGAATTTTTTGCAACTTTTACATTCAATATCTCCAAGTAAAGCGGACAAGATTTTCTAAGTATGATCTTGGAGCACTTCCTACATTGATATATTTTTTCACAAAGCCTATTCAAGTTATGCTCTGTGAAACATGAGCCTGATTGGCAAAGCCTAAAACATTCCTCACACCTCATAGGCTCGCCTTTCACGCATTATTTTCTTTTACAAATATGACAAAGGAAATCACAGTCGTGACCATCAAGGTTATTAAATGGCTTATTACAGGATTCACAATAAAAATCAGCCCCATAAAACCCCTTTGGCGATCTAAAGAGGTCATAATGATTTCTATTTAGCCACAAGTATACATGGTGAGTACGAGGAGAGCCGTTATATTCCACCTGTAATCATAAAAAAAATAATGATAAAGTTTTTTACAGGCTAAATTTACAACAACAAAAAAGCACATATAGAAAGAAATGTACCTGATTCATCATATTAGTACTGGTAACAGTCACTTGTACATCAAGATGTCTTTCAAATATAGCAATCTCATTTGGACCGCATCGTTCTTCAGGCACATTTGTTTGATCATGCAATTGCATAGCCTTCCTCATCAATAAACTATTTCTTTGAGATCTTAAAAAATTCATCCTTTTCTAAATATGCTTTAACCAAAAGAATCGTCATAGCACAACCATAAATTGCTATCTTGGCTATTCATGATTACCACTGATTTTTTTTTTTCTCAGGCGATCAGAATCGTGAATCTCTTATGCCGCGAGCACCCCAGTAGGTATTTTCAGAATGACTACGTTAACATTAAATCCATCATTATAAGAAATACAATTCTTCGAGTGTAAGACTTTCATCATAGCTGAAACAAACGTTTCCACTGTCATGTCGACTACCCTCATCCACGATGTTTAAATAGGCCTATCAAGATAGTCGGAAAACAAAATGAAACGAATTAAGTCCGTCCCTTGCTTGCAGATCTAGAGTAGCCTTCAACAGCAGAACTGCAAACAGTTGCCTAATAACATCTATGTCGGTAATTAATGAGGTGTTTGTACCAATATTTAATAATCCCGAAAAGTCAATCAAAGAGAAATAGTTTATTTCTTCCGCTCCATAGGTGGCATTCCGTTTCAGACTTTTCTCTACCAATACAATGGCATCTTCAATCTATAAAATAAGACCAAGATGATAACGTGTTTTTATTGTTATTATTTAAATATAAAAAAATATTAAACATCTTATTTTTTCCCCTAAAACTTTTTTTTAAATAATATATATACATACAGTGCTCGATTTCTAGAAATAGAGGTACCGGAACTGTAACCTTCCGTGGGTGTGGGAGTCCGTGGGGTGTGGGAGATTTGAGCAGGAACGGTGTTCCGGTACCTCTCTTTAGGAAAAAAAATTACGATTATAGACTTGGCTTTGATGACTGATGCATTGGTCATCAAACCCAAGTCTGGAATCGTAATTTTTATTTTTTTCTAAAGAGAGGTACCGGAACGCGGTTCCGGCTCAAATCGAACCTTGTGTATATATATATATATATATTCATAAAAATTTCAAGACATATTAGAAATAATGATTAAAAAAACCGAACACAGTCTCTAGATTACATACATAAAACTTACATTACTAGACTTTTCAACCGGTATTGGAGTCCAAAAATTCGGATCATATGAACTCTTTCCAGCACCTTTGTTGATCTGACATGCCCTTCAGTGGATTTTCAGCAAATAGTAGCGTTAGGTCACCCATTATCTAAACATTAAAAAATTACATTTAAGTTTCTTAACCGACTTACTGTGATATTTAGTTTAGAACGTTATAGCTGTAATTCAAAATCATATATACATGATTACCAAAAATTAATCTAGTAGACAAAAAATAATAATTTTTTAAAAAATTTATATTCAATAAAAAACACATATAAATATGCCACATTACATGAAGAAAATAATATCACAATAAATACCTCAGTATCAGTAGCATCATACAAATCAGCTTCTGATATATCGGATAGGGAATTTTCAACAAACATCTGGGAAGCCAAACACATATCCGGAAGTGGATTATCCAAGAAGATTTAGGAAGTTTCACTTTTAGCGTCATCATCACTAATCCATCCCTCGTCATCTGCCTTGGTCTGATTTGAAAATAAGAAAGAAAAGATTAAATAATATTTTTTTAAAAAATCTTGAGAATAAAAATTATACATAAATTGTAATCAAACATATTAGTACAGATTCTTACCTTTATAAATTTTATTAGACGGAACAAAACAGATAGAAGTAAAATTCCCTGAGAATAAAAAGCAAATAAACATAAATTATAATCAAATCAGTTTTTCATTGATAGTAAAGTAAAAATAATTTAATTTTTAGTGAAAAAAATTGAAATGTTTACTTTTATTAAAATTATATATTTTAATAATGACTGCGTGAAACAAAAAGTAAAACATTAAAATATATGAAAATCTTTTATAAAAAAAAAATATTAAAATAGTGAAGAGTATTTTCTTTGAAAAAATATTTTATCAAATAATAAAATACAAGGAACTTAAAAACTTTTAAGTAATATGAAATGTTTTAGAAAAATTTATCTACAGACATAAAACACCAGAAGTAAAAAGAAAATACCGATTCATAAGTACATACATTTTACAAGACGGAACAAAACTTGAGAATAAAAATACAAAAATACGTAAATTATAATTAAATCATAGTTTTTTGTTGATAGTACAGTAAAAATAATTTAAGTGTTAATAAAAAAATAGAATGTTTACTTTTATTAAAAACATTATTGTTAGTGATAGTAATAACTGTGTGATTTTACTATAAGAGTACGGTAGACGAAATAAAACAGTAATGAAACAAAAAAAAAAGATTTTACAAAACAATATGTTTAAGATAACTGATGTTGTTGTTGTTGCTTATCTTCCATAGTCTGACGGAGTCAGACAAGATATACGAGACCAGTGACTCTCAGGAAGTCGAGGATCGCAGTAGATATCTTCCCTGGGGCCCTAGCATCATCTCGGCGGAATCGTTCCACGTTGGAATCGATCTCATAGGAAGTGACGTTTGACGATATCAATCCCAAGAGTGAGATCTTACGCGGTTCGTGGTTGGTTGTGGGATTGGCTCTTGGGATTGTATTGTGGAATCGTTTTGCAGTGGTTTTGGTCAATTGGTTGGATTTACGTCGCATTACAACTGCAAATTGGGCAATTGGGACTGTTCTAGGTCTATCTCGAAGGAAAGACCAGGGAACGATGCCATCGTATTTTTGAACCATGGTCAGATGACGAGGATGTGCAGTGGCAGTTCTGATGAATAAAAACATTCTTTTATAATTTACAAGTGAAAAAAAATACATTATTACACATTAGTTAGTAAAATATAGTTTTTTATAAATATATAATGCAATTATAGTTTTTTATAAATATCTATAACAAAAATTTTGTTATTTGTCGTTTATATATTTAGATATTAATATACTAAGGAATGTCTTCTGCCAGACAGTTTTGTAAGATTACCCTAGTCAATTTTTTTTTTTTTAGTTTTCCTGGGTCTTTCCTTCAGTTTTATAGGTTTCCGTGGCCGAGCGGTTAAAGGCGTCAGCTGGGAATTCGAATATTCCTGGTTCGAACCTTAGCGATGGACTTGACAAAGAAAAGTAAAAAGTAGTGATCTTGTGATCGTAGGATTGCCAGCTTCACTACAAAATACTAGACAAGTCGTCCAGACATCCGTAAAAATTAACGGCGTGTATACGGGACTGGTGCACGATAAATCTGATCGTGATCCAAAGTTTCGACATCTATTGAAGGCGTTGGGTGCCAGTTCAGGTGTTTCCTCGTCATCTGACCACGTTCTAAAATAGCGAGGTGCATGAATGAATGTGTATGTGTTCCCAGATCTTTCCTTCGAGATAGATCCCGAACCGTCGCCAATAGCCCACTGTTTAGCTCTAGTGCGACGCTAATTAACAAAAAAAAATCCTTCGGTTTTGGCGGAATGGTTGGTTGTTTAAAAAACATTGCACTAGAGCTGTACAGTGGGCTATTGGTGACGGTTCGGGGCCTATCTCGAAGGAAAGACCAGGGAACGATGCCCTCGTATTTTTTAACCATGGTTAGATGACGAGGCCAACACCTGAGCTGGCACCCGACGCAACCTCAATTAGCGTCAGGACATCGGACCCCGATCAGATTTATCGTGTAACAGTCCCGTATACTCGCCAGTATAATTTGCTGGATGCTCTGGATGACTTTCTAGTATTTTTGTAGCGAAGCTGGCAATTCACCGATCGCATCTCACTACTTCTTTACTTGTCTTTGTTAAGTCCATCGCACGCGTTCGAACTAGCAATCCTCTGATTACTAGCTAAACTTTATCCAAAAGTTTTGATGGGGATCCATAACTGTCAGCTTGACGTTCTGTCCACTCGAACACTACGGAGCGGGGTGTTATAGAGATTTGGTTGGTTTGGTTAGTTAACATTGCGCTAGAGCTATATTATGGGCTATTGGCGACGGTTCAGGGCCTATGATTCGTATTTTTGAACCATGGTCAGATGATGATCAGTTATTTCGATACAAAGAAGATAGAATGATGTTGCGGCATATTATATTATAGTTAGGTTTAAACTAATTTATTTTAGTAAAATTCGGAAAGTGTAATAATTCCTTACTAACTAATCTCTTTCCTAAAACAAGCACGGAGTTTGAGTGAGCTCAGACGTGAACTTGAAATAAAAACTGTCCGGACGAAATCCGGTCGTATCGTGACCCAAATTTTAGTACAAAAATTATTATCTAAAATTTAAAACTGAAACCTGTTGCATATGGTACACACTATTTTGTTCAAAAACATTACAAATTGTGTGATCATTTTCACTTTTGTACGATGTTCTGTTATAATATTTTAACTATTTATAATGTATCGTATTTACTCATTACGCTTAAACATATTGCACACTAAAAACATAATTTTATTTCTTCTGTAACAAATATCATAAATTTCTATTAAAACGCATTAATTAAGGACAATAATATTATTTTGCAAGTATTTATTATAATATATATAAACAGTTCCATAATAAAATAACATATATTCACGAAGTATTCCAATTTTTTTTACTAAATACTTAATTATTTTAAATCAAAAATTAATTTCCGTATCTACTAATTTTCATTTAAGTAATTTTGATTTTTTTTTTTATATTGATCCAGATATAATATAAATGTTATTTTTTTCAAAATTTACTTAAGTATTACTTTCATTTGTAATAGAAAAAAATGTCTCTTATTGTACCATGTACATAGCTAAATATTAAATTTATTAACTATGTTATATCTTCCTGATTAAAATGTATTTCTTCTCAATGCATAAAAAGAGGCATTTTATGCCACAAAAAAAAAAAAAAAACTTAGGTCATCGGCAACGCCGGGCTACATGACTAAGTTGAAAATGATTAATCTAAAAATGAACAGAATAATGAAAACTACAAAAGATAGCTTTTAGCTTGAAATCTCGATGGAAATCTCTTGGATTTTCTCGAATCTTGATCCCACCTAGTCGGAAATCCGTTAAAAACGATCCCACCTACTGTTGGAAAAAATCCCACCTAGTCATTAAATCGTGGGATCTATCTCAACCGAGACATCGTATTGACCATGCGCAGTGAAAGAAAGTTGAGTATTTCCGGTCGTCATCAAACACTTGACCTATCGTTAAAGGGCTTTTATTGAGATTGCGATAAGAAAAGCGCGCGAAAACGATCTCAACTTCGAAGTCACTTTACAATCCCAACACTTTCTGTCGGCATCTCAAAGGAAATATCACGTGACCTTTCGATCCCAACAAAAAGTCTTGACATCTCGAGATGATGCTAGGGCCCCTGGAGAGGCAACTGCATTCCATTATGTGCTCTGCAGAAGCCTAATGGTCGAGACACTTAGTGCAGGCGGTGAAGACCTTCCTGCTCTCAAAAATTGAGAGGCACTTGATGTGTCCGCTAGCAACCTAGAAAGAGCAGACCGGGAGCCTCTGTCGCACGGGAGGTCTAGAAAGATAACTAAAAGTATTTACTAGAAAAAACAATAAAAAAAAGTATCAACTCTTATCTACATACATTTTATAAGAAAAGTAAAATGTTGAACTTAGTTGCGAAAATGTCCGCTGATTTTTCATTTTTTTTAAGAGATGTCTCGATACTGGGCTGGATCGCTAGCAAAATCATCAAGAGCGTGAACGACTTCTTGTAGACAACACGGAGATACGAGAAATGGCAAAGAGCGGGACCTGTGGCTGTTAGATTATTAACCAATCAGCGATAGCGTCCCTCTGGAAGTTATTGGGGAGTAGCAGTCCACCATTGGTCACCGACGATTTGAACCCCAATGGTGACGTCAAAAGGTCATGACCCCTTCCATAACACGCGAAGATAGGACCATCCAAAGGGGGACGGAAAAGGAGGGGGAAATAAATCGGACCAAAATAAAAATCGGAAAGTGAAAATCGGACCCTCTGTTGTTGTTGCTTATCCTCCATAGTCTGACGGTGTCAGACAAGATCCACAAGACCAGTGACTCGAAGACCAGGAAGTCGAGCACAAGGAGAGGATCGCAGTAGATATCTTCCCTGGAGAGGCCCATGCATTCCATTATGTACTCTGCAGAAGCCTGATGGTCGAGGCACTTAGTGCAGGTGGTAAAGACCTTCCTGCCTTCAAAAAATGAGAGGCACTTGATGTGTCCGCTAGCAAGCCTAGAAAGAGCAAACCGGGAGCCTCTGTCACGTGGGAGACTTAGAGTCAGGCCTGGCTTCTTACCCATGTACCAATGATGGGCAGGGGGCTTTCTCCACTCAGCCGAAGATTTAGATTTTTCCCCTGAATAAAGTTCTAGGAAAGTCAAGGCGCAAGAGGAAGGGTGGAGAGTCTGCATCCCTCCTCGGCAAGTTTATGCGCCAATTCATTGCTGTGTAAGTCTACATGGGAAGGAAACCACTGAAAATGGATATCATGATCCAAAACAATCTAGTTTAAGTAAAATAGATATACTGGTCTTGTCACCAGCAAGCAGCCAGTTATTAAGATGATGGAGAGAGCTACGCGGCGGTCTGATAAAATCTATAAGTTTCCGTAATCTTTCTGAGAAGAGGGGGGGGGGGGGGGGGGAATCCATTGTGTATGCGATATCCCCCTACATACTACTTAAGTCAAAAATTAAGGGGGGCGAGCTTAGGACATAAAAATCCATAATCCTTTCTCTATCTTGTTGAAAACATGCGTAAAAGCTAGTATTTTTTTTTTAGGTTTCTATAAACAGGAAAGGAAAATTCTTGTGCACCGGTGCTTTGATCACAAACAGATACATTCTCACTGCAGGTCACTGCCTCACCAAGTAAGTCCTTTTGGTTAAAGCTAAAAAAAAAACCAGACAGTTCCATTTTTTTTAATAAAAAAAAGGCAAATAGTTGAAAAAGTAAAACAGGTCTATGATAGAGGAAGGTTTTACCCATATTTGATAAGTTTTGTAAAAACTGCTGAGATTGTGAAAAATGTTGAAATTTAATGTCATTTGTTTAATTTCCGATGCCTAACGCACTCATTTTATCACTTTAACGAATCGGAATGCGTGAACATGCGGAAACCTCTTATTTTATAGACGATTCCGCATTTTCACTGAACATATCAGGGAATCTGCAGATGCGCGGCTTTCGCAATTTCACGGTAACATATTTTGGTTGTAAATAGCTGAATAATTTTTATTTCTTTTTGCATTAAGGAATTTTTTTTCTGCAAATTTAGAGTTAGGAAAAATGTCAAGATTTAAGGTTACGTAAACTCTTTTTTTAGTTTTGCATGATTGTTGCTAACATATCTCGGTTATTCCCAGAGGAGACGATAGCAGCCAAAAGATGGAAACAAAAGACCTGACTGTGGAACTGGCGTTCGACGAGAAGTCCGGCAAGACGGTGAAAGTGTCCCACATTCACATTAATCACAACTTCCACTTGAGCAGCACAACATTCGACCACGACATCGGACTGCTGAAGCTCGAGAAAGAACACAAGTGCTCGGAGATCTCGTACCCGATTTGTGTGGCAGAGAAGGAAAGGGAGAGAATCGGCAAGAACCTGACAATAGCTGGCTTCGGGCATCACGATAATGCTAAACGTAAGTAAACAGGTGGCTTGACACCAAAGATAATGGAGGGGGGTTGGTTGGTTGGTTGTATGGGTTTTAATGGCGCAAGAGCCAAATATGGCCAAGCTGCGCCAAACACTCGGTAATTCAAACCAACATTAAAAACAAAGCAAGCTGTGCCAAAAACAAGGTAATTTCAACCAACATTAAAATTCTAAAAGATATACATATAAACAAAATATAAATTCAAAGAAGAGGTAAAAATCCTGTGTAGTTTAAAAAGATAAATAGTGATGAATGAGGTGGATGATTCAATAAATACGACAAATGGGGAGATGAAGTATTAAAAAAGCCATTATATAAAAATCTGAGACGAGGACAAGAAGTTAAAATATGAAAAATAGTGAGAGGTTGTTGGCAATGATGACACGGTGGGGCGGTTTCATTGAGCAATAGGTGTCTATGTGTTGCTCTAGAATGACCTATGCGGAGACGGGTTAATATTACATCACACCGTCGAGATGACAAGGAAGGTAGGAGCGGGATGCTAGGAAATACAGAGGCTAATTTATTAGCCGTCTGTAACCTCCAGCCATCGCTCCAGTCCTTCCGCACAAGGTCCCGTAAAACATTACGCAGGTCGCCATATGGGATTCTGATATTAAGCTGGGATGTGGCATTTTTGGCAGCTTGATCTGCCAATTCATTGCCAGTAATGCCAACATGCCCAGGAATCCAGCACAATATGACGCCATAGCCCCGTCGTATAAGCTTGTTATATACTTTTATAACATCAGAAGTCAGTGGATGGATAAAATTGTCTGATAAAAGTGATTCTAAAACACTCTTTGAATCAGTATAGACAATGAAATTGCCAACAGATTGATGGGAAATGTATTTAAGGGATTTGTACATGGCTAAAAATTCTGACGTAAAAACGGAAATGAAAGATGGTAACGAGTAATTAAAAGTATCTGATTCGCATACAAATGCGCAGCCGACGTGATCGCTGGATTTTGAGCCATCTGTATATACGGCTGTGTAATTACTAAAATTATGGCGATGATAATTAAAAATTTGATTATATACAATATGACTAGTATTAGATTTACTATGGTCAGTAAATAAATGTAATATGGAAATATTGGAAGTCTGCCAAGGAATGTTATCAAATAGTGGGCGCTCGGCAACTTCTATTGAATGAAGAGGTTGGTTGGTTGGTTAGTTAGTTAGATTTTAGTGGCGCAAGGGCCAGTTTTGACCATGCTGCGCCAAACACACGACAATATAGTTCTTTATTGTGAGGCCTCTAAAGTATCAGTTTTAAAAAGTAAAAACGTTGTAAGAGATAAAAATATATTTAGATCAATTGTAAAAATTGACAAATTTGGTAAAAGGTTAAAAGATAATTGGATATATACAAATAAATTGCTATGTCGAACACTATATACAATATTTACATTGTTGACCTGCAACATTGTATAAACACTTAAAAAACAGACAAAGTTTAAAAGAAAAAATTTAAATGTGATTGATAAAGCCAATCTCATTTAGAAAGGAGAACAGATTCATGTGGGGAACTTCCCCAATTAAATCATTCAAGTTTAAAATGGTACTATTAAAATATTTCATGCGTTGTTGGTTAAAAACAGGACAGACAATTAAGATATGATGAACAGTAAAAACACATGAGCATGATTGACATGAAGGAGGGATTTCGTTAAGGAATAAATGGCGATGAGTGAAGCGAGTGTGCCCAATACGAAGGCGAGTCAACTTAACATCGGTCTTGCGTAGTGGAGCAATAGGCCATTCACGGATTATAGGCTTAACGGAATACAACTTATTGGAAGTTTGTAAATCCCAAAACTCTTGAAACAGACAATTAACTATATTTTTAACGAATTTTTTTTATGTCTGTGAAAGGAACTGCTTGCTGCAAGGGAACGGATGCAGTTTTCGCAGCAATATCGGCAAGTTCATTTCCTTGAATGCCAACATGACTCGGGATCCAGCAAAACAAGATCTCAATTCCTGTATTTGTTAAAATTTTTAGAGTATTACAAATATCCGACACAGTGGGATGGCAGTTAGGATCAAAATGCTCTAGCTGTTTTAAAACACTCATACTGTCAGTATAAATACAAAACTTACGTCGAGAACTACACGCTATCGTTTGAAGAGCAGAATAAATTGCCATCGCTTCAGCAGTGTATACAGAACAAGAGGAGTGAAGGCTGTAACTATATGTTGCGTTTTGTATAATCACTCCAGAACCAACATAACCTGCACCTTTAGATCCGTCCGTAAAAATTGGCAGGAATGTTTCGAACTGAGAACGGTGGAGCTCAAATAATTGTTGGTAAACAACTGCTGGAGTGTCTGGTTTAGCGTGACCATCGAAGGGATTCATATGCGTGTAAGATGGTATATCCCATGGTGGAAAGCGCAATATTTCCTTCTGCTGGATCTCGGTATCACCAAGGTTCAAATCATTTAGTAGATCTTTCGTCCGTTCACAGAAGGGACGAACGTGATATAGACGTGCGTTGTAAAGCCGATTTAGACAGGGTGAAATAATCATGTTTTTCAAAGGATGGGATGAAATTGATAAAATTTTAAGATAAAAATAGACGGACAACATTTTTCTTCTAAAATCAAGTGGAAGTTGGTTACTAACTACATACAGACTGTTAACAGGCGATGTCCTGAATGCACCTGTGCAAATTCTTAAGGCAGAGTGATGGACTGTGTCTAATCTGCGTAAGACCGAGTCAATAGCTGATCCATAAGCGACACATCCATAATCAATTCGTGATAAAATAATAGATTGATAAACCCGAAGTAAAGAGGTTCGATCCGATCCCCACGCAGTATTGGATAGCGCTTTCAGGATGTTCAAAGACTTTTCGCATTTTTTTTCTCAGGTGCAGTACATGGGAGCGGAAGGAGAGCTTGTTGTCAAAGATGACTCCTAGGAATTTCACCTCGTTTACAACGGGAATTTGCGAACCACGGATGGAAATTTCGGGTTCTGGATGTGGGTTTCGCTTTTTACAAAAATGAATGCAACAAGTTTTGGTCGGTGATAACGTGTGACCGTTCTCGTCGCACCATTTGATTAAGTTATTGACTGCAGACTGAAGCTGCATTTCTATAAAACGCATATCGGATCCCTGGAATGAGATCTGCAAGTCGTCAACATATAATGAAGAATGAATGTATGGTTGTAGTGAGTGAATGATATTACTAAAATGAATGGTAAAAAGAGCGACACTTAAAACGCTACCCTGAGGAACTCCCTCAGCTTGAATAAAAGATTGTGACAAAATGTCACCTACACGAACTTGAAACGAACGAAAAGATAAAAAGTTTTGTATAAAAAGAGGTAAATTTCCTTTAAAACCAAAATCGAACAAAGTTCGGAGAATACCATAGCTCCACGTACGATCGTACGCTTTTTCAATATCAAAAAATATTGAGACCAGATGAATCCGCCTTACAAATGCATTACGAATTTGAGTTTCCAGTTGCACGATGTTATCAAATGTGGACCTTCCTTTACGGAATCCACTTTGGCAAGATGGAATGCATTTGTTCTTTTCAAGCACATAGGTAAGGCGTGCATTGATCATTCGCTCTAGGGTTTTACACAGACAGCTAGTTAAGGCGATTGGGCGATAACTCAACGGATCTTTGGAATCTTTCCCTGGCTTTAGAATTGGAATCACGATGCTTGTTTGCCATAGAGACGGAAACTGTTGTTCCTCCCAGATTCTATTAAACAAAATAAGAATATTTGAAAGGGAATCTGTAGTAAGATGGCGTAGCATGTGATAAGTTATTCCATCAGGTCCAGGACTAGTGTTATTAGAATCAGACAGCGCCTTTTTCAACTCCATCATCGTGAGACAACAATTATAAGGGAGATTGGTTTTGGTTTTAAAATTAAGATAAGTTTTTTCGGCTTGTCTCTTGGTTGTTAAGAATGCAGGGCTATACGAATTCGAGCTGGACACATTCGAAAAAGCTTCACCTATTGCATTGGCAATATCGTCTGGGGAAGAGTGCACAGCAGTTCCCGTTTCTAAAATCGAAAAGTCCTGGTAGAGGCCATTAGCTGCCTTAACCTTTCTCCATAATTGCTTGCTCGTTGTTGACGAAGTGATTGAAGAGACGTAACTGATCCAAGATTCTCTTTGGCTCTGGCGTCTAACCCTTCGAGCGAACGCTTTGGCCTGCTTGAAAGCGACGAGGTTTACTGTAGTTGGGTATCTCCGAAATATGTTCCACAATTTTTTTTGTCTCTTGTATGCCGACTGACATTCAGCGTTCCACCACGGCTTGCAGGTTTTACGCTGCCGCATCGAACTTTTAGGAATCGTTGCATCAGCAGCCTTAATAATTGCCTCGGTGACGTTTTCCACAGATAAATCAATGTCATCGTCTGTAACCATTGTCTCGGTAACTAGTGCCATTTGGGAAAAGGCAGCCCAATCAGCTCGGGGATACACGTAAGCAGGTGGCCGAATAACCCCTCTGCTACGACTATTTTGCGAGACCAAGATGGGGAAATGATCGCTGTTATAAAGATCACTGGCAACTGCAAAATTCAAAAATGGCAAAAGTATTGGAGAACAAATGGCTAAATCGAGGAATGGAATGTCCTTGTGGGTTCGTGAAAATAAGTTTTCTCGTTGTTGTTGAGCAAGCATAGAGACTAATCAGTTATCATCTGTTCAATCTGATGCCCTCTACGATTTGTACTATCACTTCCCCACAGAGTGCTGTGGCCATTAAAGTCACCGAATATTAAAAAGGGGGCTGGGAGCTGATCTACAAGGTCGTTCAATTGCTGCTGAGAGATGTTAGAATTGGGTGGTAGATAAAGACAACAGACTGTAAGAAGAGATTGAACATGCAGTTTAACTGCAACAGCCTGCAAAGTGGTATTTAGTGGGATTACAGTGCTGGGATAATTATGAGAAGTGAAAATGCAAACTCCTCCAGACACTGTAGTACCAGAATCGAAGTCTTTACGAGTACAACTAAACCCACGAATCTTAGCAGATTGAGTAGATCGCAAGAAAGTTTCTTGAAGTGCAATACATGCTGGGCTATAGGTGGTTGGTTGGTTTGGGTTTTGTGGCACAAGAGCCAAATTGGCTATTGGGCTATAGGTGGAAATAAGAGATTTTAAATCGTCAGTTTTGGGTCGAAGACCACGGCAATTCCAAGAGATAAAAAATTTTAAGTTATAGAGGGTGCGTTCAAATGACCATCTGACTCACCCTCGTTCATTAACGTTTCCTCATCGTCAGATGGATGCAGGAGCACCACATCTGTTTCTTTTTCCAAATGAGGAAACCTGAAAGAAGTAACTGATTTATTGCGAGAGATACTTTCTCTCGCAGTTTTTAGTTTTAAAGCTTGAAGAGCTTTAGATTTTGCTGTTGTTTTAGTTTTGAAAAAGGAAGGTTTAGGTTCCGTTTGCTTGAATGTACTAGTTGAAGATGATCTAGTTAAAGGTATGCTGGTTGTGTCTGTCTGTGTGCTGCTGCTTTTCATGACCTTTTGAGTAGCGGAAGCGTAACTCTTCCCTGCTACAGGTGTGCGAGCAGTTATTTTTCGTCTTGCTTCTGGATAAGAGATGTTTTCTTTAAATTTAACAGTAGTGATCTCCTTTTCTAACGCAAATGTCGGACAGGTTCGATAATACGAAGGATGGTCACCCTCGCAGTTGACGCATTTTTCTTTTTCCCTGCAGTTTTCGCTTTCGTGCCCTGGCTGAGCACAGCGAGCACAAGTTTGTGTTCCTCGGCATGTCGCCTTAGAATGCCCATATTGTTGGCAGGAGAAACATCGCAAGGGATTAGGTATGTACGGTCGAACCGGACAGCGCAGATAAGCAGCTTTAACATGTTGCGGAAGTGTAGGAGTTTCAAAAGTCAAAATGATGTGCTTTGTATCCAGTATCTCTCCGTTTCGCTTGATGGTTATTCTCTTGACTTGGCATACTTTTTGATGTTTAAGGTTGTCAAGAATTTCCTCATCTGGAACGTTTAATAAATCCGCTGCAGAGATCACACCCCGGGAGGTATTCAATGCAGCATGAGGCGACACGGATACTGTTAAATGAGCAAGAGAAGTCAGTTTAATGATCGAGGCAGCTTGTTTTTCATTAGATACTTCAATTAGAAGATCACCTGAACGCATTTTGCTAATAGATTTAGCTTCGCCTATACAGCCAGAAATCCCTTTCTCAATGAGAAAAGGAGATACAGAATGGAATTATCCTTCATTGCGCTTCATTACAAAAAATCGAGCAGTTTTAGTTGAGATATATGACGATGGTTGCTCCACTGAAGGAGAATTGTTTGTTATTTCCATGTGAGGAAAAGGGAAGTTCAGACCCTAGAGTCCCACCCGCCATGGAGTCCTTATTAATCAAGGGATAGTACACGCCGGCAAGCAACCAAAATAAACATAACGAATAAAGAAAACAAAATCAAAGGTGCGCTCGGCAATGCACTACCAGGTTTACTAGGATCTATACGCGCGCACTATGTGCCTGAAGACGCCTCCGGTCCTGAATGTTCAGCCATCCAGGGGGAAGGTCCCAGAAGACATAACGTTTGCTTGATTCCACCCAGCCAGGTCTACTGACCCTAACCAGGAGCCGATTGATACACTGGGAACCACAATGTACCTCCCGTTTGCCTGAAGCAAAGGCCGAAGTAATGTGTTGAGGTAAAACGTACAAAATTTCACCCAAGACGCTATCCTCTCAATTACCAGGCTCCTCATTTCCAAGATTACGGGTATCCACATACGGCAAACACGTGGGCGACTTAATCGCCAACAGAAGCTATATGCAACAGGGCGGCAACAGCTTCTGATGGGGAGCCCTCACCTACGAGAGGTAGTCACAACGAGGGAGGAAGAAAAAAGGGAAAAGCACGAGAAAGAGGAGAAGAAACAGAAAGTAGGATAGATCACTAGGGTACCTCGGGGTTGTGAAGCCCGTGTTTACTTAAAGAAAGTAAACCCCCTGAGGGGATTGAATGAAGAGGAGTTGCACTCAGGGTATTTCTTATTCGCAGTCCAAAGGATGGTATGCAGGACGGGCGATTCCTGAAAAGTACATCCTTAGATCTGTCCAGAAGGCAATTCTGCAAAGGATGGTCAGGATGTGACAAAATGCGGTAATAAAGTCGCAGAGACAACAAACTGCGAGTGGAGGCTAATGGCAATTCATTGCACACAGCGTAAAGGCTTTCGACAGGTGATGTGCGAAAAGCTCCAGAGCAGATTCTTAGTGCTGAATGATGTATCGTATCGAGCTTACGCAGAACAGATGGACGGGCTGAACCATAAACAGCGCAGCCATAGTCCAATCTGGAGCGAATTACAGCTCGATAGATATTCAGCATAGTGAAACGCTCTGCTCCCCAAGATGTATTTGAAAGAACCTTTAGGAGATTTAGCTTTTTCATACACGACACCCGCAAGTCCTTAATGTGAGGCAAAAATGTCAACTTCTTGTCGAAAATAACTCCTAGAAACCTTGCCTCGTCTACTACTGCAATCCTATTACCACCCAGAAAAATATCTGGGTCAGGATGCAGATTTCGTAGACGGCAAAAGTGTATACAAGAGGTCTTTTGAACAGAGAAGCTAAAACCATTTTCCGCACTCCACTTGGTCAAACGTGAAACTGTCGTTTGCAGTTGTCGCTCGACAAATCGCATGTCTTTTCCCTGGCAAAAAATGCTCAGGTCATCCACATATAAATTTCCCTGGACAGAAGGAGGCAACTGATTCAGGATATCGTTGATCTTAATAGCGAATAGAGTAACACTGAGTACGCTACCCTGAGGAACGCCCTCTTCTTGGATAAAAGTATCCGAAAATGCAGTACAAATGCGAACGCTGAATTCTCGCAATGCCAAAAAGTTCTTAATAAACATCGGTAGATGTCCTCGAAATCCAAGATAGTACAGATCTTTAAGTATACCATATCGCCATGTCCGATCATACGCCTTCTCCATATCGAAGAATATACCCACGAGGTGGTTTCGGCGCAGAAAGGCATGGCGTATTTGGGTTTCGAGGTACAGGATGTTATCTACCGTAGAGCGGCCGACCCTAAAACCGCTTTGGAACGGTGTTAGAGCGTTGGTCGTCTCTAACATGTGAACAAGGCGAGAATTAACCATTTTTTCTAAAAGTTTGCACAGGCAGCTGGTAAGTGCAATTGGCCTATAGTTATTCGGATCTTTAGAATCTTTTCCGGGTTTCGGAAAGGGAATAACTATGGCACGTCGCCAAGCCAAAGGAAAAGTATGTTCTTCCCAAATGCGATTGTACAGTCGCAATAAATTCCTCAGAGAGTGACTAGAAAGATGTTTAAGCATTGTGTAAGTGATGCCATCAGGACCTGGTGCTGTCATCCTGGTCTTCTGAAGGCATCGTGTCAACTCCCTTTCAGTAAATATGCAATTATAGGCAAGTTCGGTATCTCTGTCAGGAGAAAAGAGAAAAATTAATAGCATGGGATTCTGCGCGTTGTTTTATACGCTGAAAATTGCCAGGATATGTGGTAGAACTTGACACGGCAGAAAATGCTCTCGCAATAGAATTTGCGATTTCTACCGTGTCAGTAACCAACTGACCATTTTCTTCCACGAGCGAGATAGAATGTGTGGAATATAATCCCATGGCTTTCCGAACTTTGTTCCATAATTGCTTTGAGGAAATGGCAGATGTTATGCCAGAGACATACTGTTGCCACGATTCTCTTTGGCTTTGACGACGTATTCGTCGCGCATTGGCTTTTGCAAATTTGAACTTGGTCAAATTTTCGGATGTGGGATATCTACGAAACAGATCCCAGGACTTTTTTCTTTTTTTGTGAGCTATTTTGCAGGCTTGATTCCACCACGGTTTCGGTAACTTTGATGATACAGGTACAGATATGCGAGCAGCATCCATTATAACATTAGTGACGGATTCTACACATTGATCAACGTCATCTTGATTCACCATGTCGTCTGACAAATCAGCAATTGATGCAAACAGATCCCAATTCGCCGCCTCAAATTTAAATCGAGGCAGGCGAGATACAGGGTTTGTTGCATTCCCCGGAAATGTAATAAACAAGGGGAAATGATCACTATGATATGGATCATTTCCCACCTGAAACGTCAGGGAAGAAAACAGAGAGGGTGAACACAAGACAAGATCAATGGAATGGAAGGTCCTCGATGGGGCGTGGAAGTATGTTGGTTGCCCATTATTGAGTACACATAGATTTTGATCGGGTATCAATTTCTCAATTTGACTTCCACGACGATTTGTATCTGGGCTTCCCCAAAGAGGATTGTGCCCATTAAAATCGCCACATAAGATATAAGGAACTGGTAGCTGGTCGCATAACCTGTCTAAATCTGCTTGTTGAATAATATCATTAGGCGGTAGATAAATAGAGCACACTGTAACAAGAGTCTTTACAGTGACCCTAACTGCGATAGCTTGCAGATTTGTGTTGAGATTCAGTGGGGTGAAAGGAGCGCTATTAGATATAAAAATAGCAACTCCACCACTGGCTCTATCACCGCTAATGTAATCCTTTCTCAAGGGAGTATAACTTTTAACAAGGGAGCTCTGGGATGGTTTGAGCAGAGTCTCTTGTAAACAAAAGCAGATTGGGTGGTGTTCATCGACAAGATGTTTTATGTCGACCGAGTTGTGGTGAAATCCGCGGCAATTCCACGAAAAAACGCAGGCCATTATGGGAAAGTTATCGGATTTGAAGGCTGCTTCGGAGGTTTTGGTTTTGGAAGGAGATTATTGGGAGTCTCCATTCCAGGCTCGACTTCCATATCAGCAGCATCCGAAGAGTCGGATGGTATGTTATGGGATATGGAAGTTCTTTGTTTGAGTTTAGGTTTTTTGTTGCCATTTTTCTCAGCTAGTTCTTTTTTAGTTTTTAGAGATTTAGTAAGGGCTGTGAGGGGGGAAATTATTTCAACTGCATTATTTTTTGTACTTTTGGTTATTGTTCCTTTTGAAAAAAGGGGAGCAGATGGAGGCTTAGTTTTGGTGTGTTGACTATTGCTCGTAAATGGCAGATCTATTGCTATATCGCATTGAATAGCGATAGAGGATGTAGTTTTTTTTGTTGCAGCTGCGTACGAGAGGTTAGGAGTTGGTGTTCTATTTGAAACAAGTTTTCGAGCCTCCGCGTACGAAAGTTGTTGAGTGGCTCGGATTGTTTGAATTTCCTTCTCCTCCGTCCATTTAGGGCAACCTCTAAAGTTGGCAGAGTGGTCGCCATTGCAATTAATGCACTTAAACGGAAGTTCACAAGTGGAAAAGGAATGGCCAACAGCGGAACATCTCGAGCACGTTTCAGATGAACGGCAAGTTGTGGTTGAGTGCCCAAACTTCTGACAGTTGAAGCACCGCAGAGGATTTGGGACATACGGTCTAATGGGGCAGTTGAGGTAGCCTGCAGTAATATATTTAGGTAATGTCGGGCTATTGAAAGTTAGGATAAGATGTCGTGTGTTTATTATTTCTTCCCCTCGCTTTAGAGTAATTCTCCGGACCTGGGTAACATTTTGTTCTTTTAGCTCTTCAAGAATTTCAGTTTCAGATATAGTAAGCAGATCGTTTTCAGAGATTACTCCTCGGCTTGAGTTCAGGCTATTGTGAGGTGTTACAGTTATTGGAATATTGTTGATTGTTTTGAATGCAAGGAACGATTTGGATTGAAGTGGATTGGATGTTTCTATGAGCAAGTCACCTGAGCGTAGTTTTTTGACGCTTTTTGGATTGCCTCCAATGCCGAGAAGGCCCTTTTGAATTACGAAAGGAGATATTTTCGATAGTTGACCGGATTGAGAACTAATTACGAGAAATTTCGGGTATAAAGTAGATGGATCAGAAATATTTGGTTGGTTGGTTATATGGGGTTTAATGGCGCAAGGGCCAAATGTGGCCAAGCTGCGCCAAACTCTAGATGTTACAAACCAACGTTAAAATTCTAAAAATTTACACATAAACAAAATAATTTCAAATCAAAGGTAAAAATCCTGAGTGGTTTAAAAAGATAAATAATGATGAATGAGGTGGGTGATTCAATAAATACGACAAATGGGGAGATGAAGTATTAAAAAAGCGATTGTATAAATGTCTAAGACGAGGACAAGAAGTTAAAATATGAATTATGGAGAGAGGTTGTTGGCAATGATGACACAGCGGGGCGGTTTCGTTGAGCAATAGGTGCTTATGCGTTGCTCTTGAATGACCTATGCGGAGACGGGTCAATAAAACATCACACCGTCGGGATGACAAGGAAGGTAGGAACGGGATGCTGGGAAATACAGAGGCTAATTTATTAGCCGTCTGTAACCTCCAGCCATCGCTCCAGTCCTTCCGCACAAGGTCTCGCAAAACATTACGTAGGTCGTCATATGGGATTCTGATATTAAGCTGGGATGTAGCATTTTTGGCAGCTTGATCTGCCACTTCATTGCCAGTTATGCCGACATGCCCAGGAATCCAACACAATATGACGCCATAGCCCCGTCGGATAAGTTTATTATGAATAGTGAACACCTCAAAAGCTAAAGGATGGCTTAGAGAATCAGATGACAGAGATTCTAATATGCTTTTGGAATCGGTGTAAACTATGAAATTGCCAACAGTCTGGTGAGAAATGTATTTTAATGCTTTGTACAAGGCTAAAAATTCAGATGTAAAAACAGAAATGAAATGTGGCAATGAGAAACTAAATGTGTCAGATCCGCATACAAAAGCACAGCCGGCATGACTACTGGATTTTGAGCCATCCGTGTATACGGCTGTATGAGTATTAAAATTATGATGGTGATCTTTAAAAATTTGAATATATACAATTGGACTAGTGGTTAATTTGTCATGTCCAGGAAACAAATGCAAAAAGGAATAGTTAGAAGAAATGCAAGGTATATTATCAAAAAGAGGACGTTCCGCAACTTCTATTGAATGAAGGGCAGTGCCACTCAGGGTTTCTCTCATTCGCATCCCAAAAGATGGAATACAAGATGGTCGATTCCTGAAAAGGACATCTCGCGAGCTGTCCAGAAGGCAAATCTGCAAAGGATGGTCAGGATGTGACAAAATGCGATAATAAAGTCGAAGAGACAACATACTGCGTGTGGAGGCCAATGGCAATTCATTGCACACAACATAAAGGCTTTCAACGGGTGATGTGCGAAAAGCTCCAGAGCAGATTCTTAGTGCTGAATGATGTATCGTATCGAGCTTACGCAGCACAGATGGACGAGCTGAACCATAAACAGCACAGCCATAGTCCAATCTGGAGCGAATTACAGCTCGATAGATATTCAGCATAGTGAATCGCTCTGCTCCCCAAAATGTATTAGATAGAACTTTCAACAAATTGAGCTTTTTCATGCATGACACCGCAAATGCTTAATGTGAGGCAAAAATGTAAGCTTCTTGTCAAAAATGACTCCTAGAAACCTTGCTTCGTCTACTACTGCAATCCTATTACCACCCAGAAAAATGTATGGGTCAGGATGCAGATTTCGTAGACGGCAAAAGTGAACGCAGGATGTTTTTTGGACAGAGAAGTTGTAACCATTTTCTGCACTCCACTTGGTCAACCTTGAAACGGTTGACTGCAGTTGTCGTTCGACAAATCGCATATCCTTTCCCTGGCAAAAAATGCTCAGGTCATCGACATATAGATTGTCCTGGACAGAAGGAGGCAACTGATTCAGGATATCGTTGATCTTGATAGCGAATAGAGTAACGCTGAGTACGCTACCCTGAGGAACGCCCTCTTCTTGGATAAAAGTATCCGAAAATGCTGAGCCAATGCGGACGCTGAATTCTCGAAATGCCAAAAAGTTCTTAATAAATATCGGTAGATGTCCTCGAAACCCAAGGGAATACAGATATCGGAGTATACCATATCGCCATGTCCGATCGTATGCCTTCTCCATATCGAAGAAGATAGCCACGAGATGGTTTCGGCGCAGAAAGGCATGGCGTATTTGAGTTTCGAGGTACAAGATATTGTCTACCGTAGAGCGGCCGACCCTAAATCCGCTTTGAAATGGCGTTGGAGCCTTGGTCTTCTCTAACATGTAAACAAGGCGAGAATTCACCATCTTTTCTAAAAGCTTGCACATGCAGCTGGTAAGTGCAATTGGCCGATAGTTATTCGGATCCTTAGGATCTTTTCCGGGTTTAGGAAAAGGAATAACTATGGCACGTCGCCAAGCCA
Organism: Troglohyphantes excavatus; assembly: GCA_963932185.1. Lineage (NCBI taxonomy): Eukaryota > Metazoa > Arthropoda > Arachnida > Araneae > Linyphiidae > Troglohyphantes > Troglohyphantes excavatus. The sequence goes on from OZ010678.1 coordinate 21,583,053, forward strand.
AAGGAAAAGCATGTTCAACCCAAATGCGATTGTAAAGTCGCAATAGATTCCTCAGAGAGTGACTAGAAAGATGTTTCAACATAGTATATGTGATGCCATCATTACCCGGTGCTGTCATCCGAGTCTTCTGAAGGCATCGTGTCAACTCTCTTTCTGTGAAATAACAATTGTAGCAAGTTCGGAGCCTCTCTCAGGAGTAAAATTAATAGCATGGGATTCCGCGCGATATTTGATACGCTGAAAATTGCCAGGATATGTGGTAGAACTGGACACGGCAGAAAATGCTCTCGCAATAGAATTTGCGATTTCTACCGTGTCAGTTACCAACTGGCCATTTTCTTCCACGAACGAGATGGAATGTGTGGAATATAGTCCCATGGCTTTCCGAACTTTGATCCACAATTGTTTTGAGGAAATGGCAGATGTTATGCCAGAAACATACTTTTCCCATGATTCTCTTTGGCTTTGACGACGTATTCGTCGCGCATTGGCTTTTGCGAATTTGAACTTAGTCAAATTTTCGGAAGTAGGATACCTACGAAACGTATCCCAGGCCTTCTTTCTCTTTTTGTGGGCAATCTTGCACGCTTGATTCCACCACGGTTTGGGTTGTTTAGGTAGTTTTGACGAGACAGGAATAGATATGCGAGCAGCATCCATTATGGCTATAGTGACAGATTCTACACATTGATTAATGTCGTCCTGGTTCACCATGTCGTCTGACAAATATGCAGCAGAAGCAAACAAATCCCAATTCGCCGCCTCGAATTTAAATCGAGGAAGGCGGGACACAGGGGTTGTAGCATTCCCTGGAAATGTAACAAACAAGGGGAAATGATCGCTATGATATGGATCATTTCCTACTTGAAACATCAGGGAAGAAAACAGAGAGGGTGAACACAAGACAAGATCAATGGAATGGAAGGTCCTCGATGGGGCGTGGAAGTATGTTGATTGCCCATTATTGAGTACACAAAGATTTTGATCGTGTATCAATTTCTCAATTTGACTTCCACGACGATTTAAGTCTGGGCTTCCCCAAAGAGGATTGTGCCCATTAAAATCGCCACATAAGACATAGGGAGCTGGTAGCTGGTCGCATAGCCTGTCTAGATCTGCTTGTCGAATTATATCATTAGGCGGTAGATAAATAGAGCACACTGTAATGAGAGTTTTTACAGTGACTCTAACTGCGATAGCTTGCAGGTTTGTTGCAAGACTCAGTGGGGTAAAAGGAGAGCTATTAGATATAAATATAGCAACTCCACCACTGGCTCTATCTCCGCTAATATAATCTTTTCTAAGGGGAGTGTACCCTTTAACAAGAGAGCTTTGAGTTGGTTTAAGCAAAGTCTCTTGTAGACAAAAGCAGATTGGATGGTATTCGTCAATTAGATGTTTAATGTCTACAGAGTTGTGGTGAAAACCGCGGCAATTCCACGAAGAGATACAGGCCATTATGGGAAGGTTATAGGGTTTGTAGGCTGCTTCGTAGGTTTTATTTTAGGAGCGAGATTACCTGGCGTCTCCATGCCAGGTTCCACATCCATATCATTACCTTCGGAGGAGTCTGAGGGGATATTGTGAGGTATGGGGGTTCTTACTTTTTTTGGTTTTTTGCTATTGCTATTATCATTTAGTTCTTTTTTATTTTTAAGAGATTTGTTTAGAGCTGTCAGAGGAGAGATAATTTCGACTGCATTATTATTTTTTGTATTTGTAGTTGTTCCTTTAGAAAAAAGAGGAGTGGGTGAAGTCTTAGTTTTAGTTTGCTGGCTATTGCTTGTGGAAGGCAGATCTATTGCAATATCGCATTGAATTGCGATGGAGGCAGTTGATTTTTTTGTTGCGGCTGCATAGGATATGTTGGGTTTGGGTAGAGAGATCGAGACTTGCTTTTTGGCATCGAGGTACGAAAGTTTCTGTGTTGTTCTCACAACTTGAATTTCTTTCTCCTCTTTCCATTTAGGGCAAACACGAGAATTTGCAGAATGCGCACCCTCACAGTTTAAGCATTTCAGCGGGAGGGTGCAGTTCTCGTAGGAATGGCCAATGGCAGAGCATCTCGAACAAGTCTCTACGGCTCTACATGTGCTAACGGAATGACCGAACCTTTGACACTTAAAGCAGCGCAAAGGATTCGGAATATAGGGTCGGACTGGGCAGTTAAGATACCCAGCTTTGATGTTTACAGGTAAATCAGGAGTGTTGAAAGTAAGTATCAGGTGTTTTGTTTGGATGATAGCGTGATCTCTTTTCATCGTTATTCTATGGACTTTAATCACTCCTTGAGATGCGAGCTCGGATTCGATCTCGCTCTCAGGAACGGCTAAGAGGTCCGATTCAGAGATGACACCTCTGGATGAATTTAAACTATTGTGGGGTGAAACTGTGATGTTTATATTGCCCATTATAGTAGCTGAAAGTAAGTTTTTGGATTGTGCAGTCGAAGTTGTTTCAATTAAATAATCACCGGATTTAAGTTTCTTTACAGATTTGGGATTTCCACAGATACCTTGAAGTCCTTTTTGAATGAAAAACGGAGACATGGTGCCGAGGATTTTATCAGGGGAAGTTATTATTAGAAATTTTGCATTAGAGACAGTTGATTCATTAACAATAGATTTCATAGCACTTGATGGGGTCGCCGGATACAAAGCCTCCGGCAGGGCATGGGGTTTTAGGATCCATATGAGGTTTGGGTGTTCATCCCGGTTCAGCCCCGCCCACCACCGAGCCCTACAAGGGGAGGCAGTGCCACACTGCCACGGGGGTAAAACCGGGGTATAGTGCTACAGTTTCGAAGTGTGGATCCACAAGGGCACTCCTAGCTGCAGTACTAGCCCTTAAATGCCAAATAACAGTGGTGTCCAGCACGCCAGGGGAGAAATTCACTGGCGTACTGAACCACAGTGATATTAGGCGAGCCGGTTGACCAAAAGCGGGCTCACTCCTGGCCTCTCGTTTACGTCGAAGCATGGACCAAAGGGAACGCAACGACGTCTCTAGGAAACAAAACCCCGTCCTAAAACGAGACGTCGCAGGATCCCCAGGACTCCACTTTCCTACGATACGAGTTGCAAACGTGCAGGTCAGATAATCTGACAGAAACCAATATAAACTGTCAGAATTAATACAAAAAGTGAAACAACTAAATTGAACCCACGAAACAATACTGAAATATAAATAAGGAAAACCCAACAATCATAAACAAAGGAATAAATGAATGTTATAACAAAATACAACAACTAAAAATCGTGCACATGGTAGGGCCTTAACTAAAAAGGAAAGAACGAAAAAAGCTAAGGCCCAGCTAGGGTACCTCGGGGTTGCCAAGCCCGTACTCACAAGATGTGAGCCCCCTGAGGGGTAATGGAGGGGGGATGATAGACCCTAGAGCATGCGCAGTAGCGCATAAAAGCCCTAATGAATGCGCAGTAGCGCATAATAGCCCTAACGAATGCGCATAAAATCCCTAATGAATGCGCAGTAATGCATCAGAGCGCACAAGGAACTCAACAAGGCAATGCATCTTGGGATACAGATTGCTGCGCAGAACCGGTCGGAAATACTTCATATTAGGCCACTTATAGGGGTACTCCTTTTCCCTATCACCTCCCTGCTTGACACAAATACAGCAAATTTTTTTTAAATATCTATATATAAAATCTAAAATCTTTACTCATTCTTTTTATACTTCCCATAAAGAGGACACGAATTGGTCTTGGTAGTACAGTCGGGAGAAAAAAAACGAACCACCCATTATTTTTCAGTCAGTTTTTATTGAAGGGCTTAACTTAATATACCATTTTGTAGGGAATAGAGTCTACTACACATTGATATACAAAAAATTGCATAGGAATTCATATAAAAGTCCACACTAACTTTAAAATTTTCTTTATCAACAGCTACTTTTGATAACGTAAAAATGTTCCCCACCCTCAAAATCTAAACATAATTTTTCGTTAATTTCTTATAGTTATATGCATAGATATTAGGCAATGTATATCGATCGCATTTGAGGGGTTACCTCCACATTGAACAAAGTATTAGTCGGCATACGAAATGAAGGACACGGGTAGAAAGTGTTTTGGCGGCAGCCGAGGTTCTTTTCGTGGTCATACTAGCATAGAATTGTTCTAATAATATGATGCAGTATGTATTGTTCTTAAAGAGATGTTAATACTTCAAAGTAATTTTATATAGTATTTTTGATAACGTCAAACTTGGTTTGGTTTGATTAATTAACGTCGCACTACAGTTGCACATTGGGCTATTGGCGAAAATTCGGGACCTATCTCGAATGAAAGACCCGGGAACAATGCCTCGTATTTCTGAACCATGGTTAGATGACGAGGACAACACCTGAACTGGCACCCAACGCAACCTCAATAGGCGTCAGGACATTGGACCTTGAATAGATTTATAGCGCACTAGTCCGTATACACGTCAGTATAACTTTTTGGATGTTCTGGACGAATTTCTAGTATTTTTGTAGCGAAGATGGCAACACTCCGATCGCAAGATCACTACTTTTTTTACTTTTATTTGTCGAGTCCATCGCACTAACAATCCCCTGATTACCAGCTGAACACCTTTATATACCGGGCAACTGGAGTCCTAGGTAATCAAAAGATTGCTAGTTCGAGCCCGTGCGATGGACACGGCAACGAAAAGTAGCGATTTTGCGTTCGGTTGATTGCCAGCTTCGCTACAAAAATACTAGAAAGTCGTTCGTTTTTTTTTTTTTTTGGTTTTGTTAATTAACGTCGCACTAGAGCTGCACAGTGGGCTATTGGCGACGGTTCGGGGTCAATCGCGAAGGAAAGACCCGGGAACACATACACATTCATACATGCACCTCGTTATTTTAGAACCATGGTCAGATGACGAGGAAACACCTGAACTGGCACCCAACGCCTTCAATAGACGTCGGGACTTTGAACCCCGGTCAGATTTATCGTGCACCAGTCCCGTATACACGCCAGTATAATTTGTTGGATATTCTGCACGACTTTCTAGTATTTTTGTAGCGAAGCTGGCAACCCTCCGATCGCAAGATCACTACTTTTTTACTTTTCTATGTCAAGTCCATTTCCCGGATTCGAACCACCAATCCTCTGATTAGTAGCTGAACGCCTTACCAACTGAGCAACTGGGGCTCAGAAAGTCGTTCGGAACATCTAACAAATTATACTGGTGACGTGTATACGGGACTGGTGCACGACAAATCTGATCAGGGACCAATGTCTTGACGCCTATTGAGATTGCATATATTGCCTCGTCATCTGACCATGGTACAAAAATACGAGGCAACTTTCCCGGGTCTTTCCTTTGAGATAGGCACTGAACCGTCGCCATTAGCCCAATATGCAGCTCTAGAGCGACGTTATTAAATCAAACCAAACTATCCCATTGTGTTTGCAATAGTTCTTGAATTGAACGTGAAAAGGCCAATATACTATTACACGTTTGCATTACAGCTTGCATAGATGTAGTTCTGCAACCTGTCACTGTCATGTATATACTGTTTAACTTTATAGGTAACAAAAAGATAAAGAACATACATCTCAGAACAGGTAAGGTAATACAAGTGGATAGTAAGGAGTGTAAAAAAGCCGGGCCCAACACCGGACCGAATGAGAGCATCTTATGCGCGGTCTCAGACGACACGAAACAGATAACTTGCGAAGTAAGTCATCTAAAAATAACATATTTAAACTTTATTTCAAATTTTGCTTGATGTGAACTCTGAAGGGAGTATTTTTTAGAAATTATTTTAGAGAAAGTCACAAATTATATGCGCTATATATAAATTATTTACACAACAATGCCGTGTTACTTAAACATTCACAGGTTGCCAGTAATATCAAGGTACTTACATGCATTAAGCTCATCTTATTCAGTTAATGAATGCAAGATGTCCTACCACGTGACTAGTGTACAACCAGTTTATCAGATGATGGTGGATAGTGACTCCATATCACGTGACCACTGTTGAATTAGCCAATCAGAAGACTTCTGATTCAACACCATATGCAGTAGATGAAGTGCAGTTGCATAAAAAGGTATTTAGACACACTAAAACATTTCTATCAAGTACTTTGTTGAAGGCAGTTGTAACAATGGGTACGCATGAGCGTTTTTTCGAATCAGTTGACATGACGTTAGATGATGAAGTACAACCAGTTGCTGATTTTTCTGATTGAACCACTACACATCAATATGAACCTATTAATAGACTTTCATGTGAAATATGTTTTAACGATTTCACTCTTTGTAAAAATCTGTTACGTCACAAAAGAACTATCCACATTCGAAAAAACGTTCATGCGTACATATTTTAACAATTGCATTCAACAAAGTACTCGAAAAAAAATGGTATTTAGAGTCTAGATATCTTTATACAGAGTCTGTGCGTCATCTACTGCACATAATGTTGAATCAGAAGTCTTCTGATTGGCTATATCTACGGGGGTCACGTGTATAACGTCACTATCCACGATCATCCGATAAACAGGTTGTTCATCAGTCACGTGGTATGGCGTCACGGAACGCATTGAAACTTGTTCCGACTGGTTTGAAATGACGGCTACAGGGAAAATGACTGATAACCATGACGTCACTGCCAGCCAATCAGAGCACGGCAGCCTCTCATCCATACCAGCAGGTCGTAAACACATCATTTCCTCACCCAAATATAACCAAGTTTACAAAATTCTGGTGGAAACACTTCATTTCCTTTTTACACGTCCCTCTAAAACCAATTTCCTAAAATCCGGTGGAAACCCTTAATCCCCTCTTGGGATCCATAGCTAAAAGATGGCGTGAAACTCATATTTTCAGAGTATTCTCAGAGAACCACTACACTACAGCTACTACCGCTTACTATCTAACACTCTCTCTAAAGCCTTGGCTACAGCGGGACCCAGAGAGTTGTTATATTAAATAGAGAGCGCCTTCAATCCCAGACTCTCGTAAGGCCGCGGTGTCAACATTGAAAAGAAAAACCCACATCACGTGGTATTAGCGCTGCCACATTTGGCGTTCAGACATCTGTAGGAGTTACAAATTTGGCGCACTTTCTTCTTTTTTGGTGATAAAAAGTTGAATACGGACAGAACGCCTTAACATATATGTAGGAATTTACTTATTTTCAAACAATTTGCGCTAAATATTTCTTCTTCAATAACGAAACGAAAATTAATTTTCTTTGTGTTCAATACTAGAAAAAACGAAACTCTTTATATTTCTCCGGTTTTATTGTTCATATTTTCTTATTGAACTATACAAAATAACAATTGAAAGAACTTCGCTTATAGTAAATTTTTAACATAAAAACGTAACGCAATTATTTCAAAAGTACAAAGTAAGAAAAATCTCCTTAATATATCTGTTAAACTCCCTTAAATTGTGCCACTCGTTAAAAAAAAAAAACGATATTTAAATACAAAATTAAACACAAAACCATATTACAATACTTCGATCTCGCTCAGTTCTGAAAGTCGCCAAGGCCTGCCAAGTAATATTGGCGTATGAATGAACTGGCATTTCCACAAATCCCGTGATTTCAGTGATGCGCACAAGGAAATCAGCATTTTTATTCCTCTATTTGTATCATTACTCTGGCGGGACCCACATTTTATATGAAATTTGAAAGCATAAATTTGCGATTATGGGATGCATTATTAAGGATAGATCCACAATAAATTTTTTAGATCATAATTATATTCGCTATCAAAACTTGCATCTAAAAACTCAAATAAGTAACTCCCGAAATTTGCTTGGTTTCATTTATTGTCAAATCTTTTCGTATCCTATTAATCCACAAACTTTCCTCTGCTAAGTCATTGTGTTTTGTTTCAAGGGTGATTCGGGATCCCCGGTATTCTGGAAGTTCGGATCCGTGTATTACGCTCTGGGTGTGACGTCAGCCATATCGGGCGACGGCGTTTGCATCCCCAACGCGAAAAGCACCTTCAGCAAGGTCTTTTACTACAAAGACTGGATCAAGGAGAAAGTGGGAACGCTGCCGGAGCCAAAACACTTATAAAATGGTGAGTATTCGAGGGGTTTGGTTTGGTTTTCTTAAATAACGTCGCACTAGAGCTGCACAGTGGGCTATTGGCGACGGTTCGGGGTCTATCTCGAAGGAAAGACCCGGGAACACACACACATTCATACATGCACCTCGTTTTTTAGAACCATGGTCAGATGACGAGGAAACACCTGAACTGGCACCCAACGCCTTCAATAGGCGTCGGGACTTAGGACCCCGATCAGATGTATCGTGCACCACTCCAACACCACCGTAACTGAGTCACAGTTAAGGTGGTATTGACCACTCCCGAATACACGACAGTATAATTTGTTGGATATTCTGGACGACTTTCTAGTATTTTTGTAGCGAAGCTGGCAACCCTCCGCAAGATCACTACTTTTTTACTTTTCTAAGTCAAGTCCATTTCACGGATTCGAACCTCCAATCCTCTGATTAGTAGCTGAACGCCTTACCAACTGAGCAACTGGGGCTCGAGTATTCGAGGGGGGCCCTTCGTGCATGGATGAACTGTGTAGTACAGAGAATATGACGGCATAATCGTGAAACCCACATCTTAGAGGGAAAGGCCCACGTGCCATCTCTTCAAAATTTTGAATAAAAAAATACTCGCGATTGCTTGTGAATTAGGTTGGTTGGTTTATTAAATAACGTCGCACTACAGCTACACAGTAGGCTATTAGCGACGGTTCGGGGTCTATCTCGAAGGAAAGACCCGGGAACGATGCCTCGTATTTTTGAACCATGGTCAGATGACGAGGAAACACTTGAACTGGCACCCGACGCCTTCAATAGACGTCGGGACTTTGGACACCGATCAGATGTATCGTGCACCAGTCCCGTATACACGCCAGTATAATTTGTTGGATATTATGGACGACTTTCTAGAATTTTTGTAGCGAAGCTGGCAACCCTCCGATCGCAAGATCACTACTTTTTTACTTTTCTATGTCAAGTCCATTTCACGGATTCGAACCACCAATCCTCTGATTAGTAGCTGAACGCCTTACAAACTGAACAACTGGAGCTGTATTCGAGGAGGGCCCTTCGTGCTTGAATGAACTGTGTAGTAGAGATAATATGACGGCATAATCGTGAAACCCACATCTAAGAGGGAAAGGCCCACGTGCCATCTCTTCAAAATTTTGAATAAAAAAATACTCGCGGTTGCTTGTGAATTAGGTTGGTTGGTTTATTAATTAACGTCGCACTACAGCTACACAGTAGGCTATTAGCGACGGTTCGGGGTCTATCTCGAAGGAAAGATACGGGAACGATGCCTCGTATTTTTGAACCATGGTCAGATGACGAGGAAACACTTGAACTGGCACCCAACGCCTTCAATAGACGTCGGGACTTTGGACCCCAATCAGATGTATCGTGCACCAGTCCCGTATACACGCCAGTATAATTTGTTGGATATTCTGGATGACTTTCTAGTATTTTTGTAGCGAAGCTGGTAACCCTCCGATCGCAAGATCACTACTTTTTTATGTCAAGTCCATTTCACGGATTCGAACCACCAATCCTCTGATTAGTAGCTGAACGCCTTATCCACTGAGCAACTGGGGCTCCGCGATTGCTTGTGAATTAGGTTGGTTTATTAAATAACGTCGCACTAGAGCTGCACAGTGGGCTATTGGCGACGGTTCGGGGTCTATCTCGCTTGTGAATTAGGAAATGTGTAACTGTCAAAATTTATGAATGGAATGACGTAGTTAACCATATGTCTTGGGCCACACATGTTGGCTTCACTTTGATGTTAGCGAGAGAGACGTCATGACTTCTCTAGTACAAAGGATCCATGCTCGAAGTGGGGGGGGGGGGGCATTTATTTATTATATTACGCGCCATTGGGAGAGGGGGGAATGAGCGACAATCACACGTGACTTTAGCGTTTTTAAATCAGAATTTTTTTCGCCGTCACAATGTTAAAAATAGATATTCAAAAATAAGTAAAATGTACTCATTTACGAATACATTCGATGCGTATCATAGCTCCGAATAAACAAGTTTCAATTTTGAAAAAGTCATGTACTTACAATGGATAAATATAAATAAAAAGAGTGGATGCTAGTTTACATAGGTTGGCTTAATAAATCACTGTCAATAAATATCGACAAGTACAACTAAGACCTATCGGTCATTGAACCCGAAACTGCAGGCACCGCAGTCCAAAGACTTATCCGTTCAGCTACCAGGGCGACGTGAAGAAGTTACAAACCGAAGACATGTTAAAAGGTGTGCAAAAACAATGGGAAGTTAGATCATTGAGTTGTAATAACTCAAGTTTCCATATAAGCAATCGACATCAAATAATGTGGAAAACCATCTTCTGAACAAATATTTTAAGTGTGTCATGTCGCTTTGTTAACATGGCTTGAACAGAATCTGAGATTAGCAATATTAAATCACACGGCTCATTTTCGCGAAAGTACCATTACTTATATTTGAGGACGTCATCGCTCATTTACGATGCAATTCTACTAAAAAAAGAAAGAGTACGTCCATGTACTCATTTTTAAGCATTTTTTTTTACAGTGTAGATTAGTTGAAAATTTACGAAATTGGAAGCTCTATTAGGCTTTCGATATATTTTATAAGTTTGATATTGAAAATTACAAAAAGATATAAAAGAAATTTTAATGTACTAGCAGAAGGTTGGTTGGTTGTATGGGTTTTAATGGCGCAAGGGCCAAATATGGCCAAGCCGCGCCAAACACTCGGTAATTCAAACCAACATTAAAAATGTAAAATGTACACATAAACAAAAGTTTAAGTCAGTCAAAAGTAAAAGTTAAGTCAAAGAAGAGATAAAAATCCTGTGTAGTTTAAAAATATAAATAGCGATGAATGAGGTGGATGATTCAATAAATAGGACAATATGGGAGATGAAGTAACTAGCAGAAGGTAAACAGTAGGTCAAGTAGGCGTAGCTATGACGTCATCATCGTGATGCAGACATCTCAGACCTTAGAGCATCGATCCCTCATAGTAGAGAAATCATAAGGTTATCATCTCGCTAACATCAAAGTGAGGCCAACATGCATAGCCTCAGACACGTGGTTTACTCCATCATCCATTCATAATTTTTTCCTAGTTCATTCATAAAATATCCTGTACTTAATGAAGTACCCATTTACTATTATTTCCAAATCATAAGTCAATCGTGAACGTTTTTCCATTCATAAATTTTGAAAGGAAGTCACGTGCCAGGTGCCTTTAGGTCTGAGATGTTTGTATCACGATGATGACGTCATATTCGCTCTACTAGTCCATTCATGCTCGACGGTCATGACTATGTTGCACAGAAATCTAACTTCTGGATTGGGCAAGACATTTTGTTTACTTGAAGCCAATTGAAGGGATAACAACTGAAGCCCACTTTCATCGTAATATTACGTATATTTTTCATGTTAAAATAAAACGACGTGTATTGCTTTTGGCTGAGTTTTTTTTTAAATTTTATTTTGAAGCCAATTTTAAATGCAATCTCCTATTAAAATAGAAAGTCATATTCAAGTCGAAGTGATTAAAAAGCAAGATCAAAAACTATTTGTTTGGCAATATAAAAATTGATTCTACAAGAAGAAAATTTAATATTTATGTACATTTAATATTTCTACAATGCCATGGTGTTAAAAAACGCCACTAAATCTCTTTAAAAAAATTTGGGAACAGTACGGATGCTTCCACATTGGCTTCAACGAGCCCATAGAGGAAACAAGTTTTGAGCCTTCCAGAAGTTACAGTTCAATGCATGTAACTCACGGGGAAATCAACGTGTTCAGTCGTTTCCATTAAATATGAAAATGGAATAAGATATATTTCTACCCCATCACCTCCAAATCACTATAGCAGAGACAATGTTAACTTATTATTTTTTATTCATTTCAGTATAGAATATTTGGTCAATCTCAAGTAATAAAGAACAACTGAACTGGTACCGGTGAAAGGCACATATTGGACATCTGGACAGAAACCTACTAATATAAAACTAGTGTGCTGATATTTTAAGTCCCGAGTTGAAAAATCAACTACTGTAATTTACAAGTTGCCAAACATATTAATTTTGTATGCATTCTACAATAAATATATATTGGTTTAATTGCGTATACCCTAGTTTTTTGCCTTTTTGCTTAATATAAAATTTAAATATCTATATATATAAATGCGAAAAACCCACTCATCACTAATTCTCCAACTTCCCGTATACCTATGAAGATGAAATTTGGCAAATTTGTTCCTTATACCTTAAATAGGAAAAGTAAGCTATTTTTGTTCCGATCGAACGGATTTAAGGGGTTGTAAAACCCCTTTTTCGAAACTTCTCCATAGGATTAACATGGAGAACATGTAACAATGCAAAATATAAAATTTAAACAATGGAAATTTTTAATATTATGTAACGTACGAGGAGCATTCTGATTGGCTGATGACTAAATATCGCCAAAATGTCGCCAAATAACTAAAAACTGTCGCCAAATTAATAAACTTCGCCAAATAAATTAAAATTTCACCGAATGAATAAAACATTTCGCCAAATTAATAAAATATCGCCAAATGAACTAAAATATGATCATATATGTAAAAATAATATAAAAACCGGCCCGTCGCACCGGGGGGGATTTAACTGTGAAAAAGAAAACAAAACGAAAAATGCTACGACCAAAAGTGCAAGCCATACGAAAAATATATTATCAAACTGAAGAGAAGTATACAGTATATATACACATTTATATATAGCGGAAAACATTATACTATATATAATCTTTGGGATGTTACTAAAGGTTAAAATATGGATGGTGATCAACGAGAGTAATGCATATATATCCACGTTATTGTGTAGACAACTTCTCAATATTATCAATCTTTCCAGTTCTTACAGGACCTTGCCAATGAAATTTCGTTTCAAATTAGTACTTTTAATACTGTGGTTCCCCCTCATGGGTGACAAATTAAGAATATTGTTTATTTCGCTATAAATATTGTATTTGTATCAATTTTGTAACTTATTTCCTTCCCGTGCGTAGAACGAGTATTTCAGCTAGTTAATATATATAAAAGATGAAAAATGTCGATAAGTTGGAATTTTCAGCACTGTATTGAGTTGGGAATTTTAAAAGTTGAGAATTTCGAATCGTTAAGTTGGGAAATTTCTTGGTTCAACCCCCATAACATATTTTTTGTGTGACGGCACTGGTTATAGTCCGAGTACAGTGGTTAATAACCACTTTATCAACTTCCCCGTTCAATTATAATAATGACTTTTTCACAAAACCCTCAATATGTAAAATGAGTTTATTTCTCAATAGATACACACATATGGAATACTGTTGGAAATCTCTCCGAGTTGAATTTAAAGAATATGGAAAGAATGGGTCGATGGATCGCAGTCATGCAATGATCACTTAATCCTCTTTCTTGCCCTTCGGCAGTTCCTTGACGTGCTCCTTGATCCACTCCAGGTGTCTGGACGTTTTGGTGAACTTGACCTTCCCGTCCAGCGAGCACGGTTTTTTGTCGTGGTCCCTAATAATGGCCGAACCAACGCCGATTGAGTAGTAAACGCCACTGACTTCCCTGAAGATGGAAGATCCAGAATCGCCCTGAAATTGATAGGGATTAATTTTAAGGTTGGTTTGATTTAGTCACTGGTCTCTAACTGTGACTTCTGGATAGGACAAGACATTCTATTGACTTGAAGCCGATGTAGAGGCAGCCATGATGTGCACCACTTTCTTTGCTATCGCAATATTTCGTATATTTTTTTATGTTAAAATAATCCGACGTGTATTGCCTTTATCTGTGTTTTTTTCTATTTTCTTTTTAAACGCATTTTAATTTTAACTGCTATTAAAATAGAAAGTCATTTGCAAGTCAAAGTAGACAAAAAGCAAGAGGAAAAACTGTTTGTTTCGCAATATAAAAATTAATTCTATAAGTAGAAAATATAATATTTATATACATTTAATATATCTACAATGCTATGGTAATAAAAAACACCACTAAATCACTTTTTAATAAAATGGGGCACAACATGGCTGCTGTCAATTGGTTTCAATGTGCGCATAGAGGAAACAAGGTTTGAGCCTTTAAGCAGTTACAGTTAGTGTTCAGTGGTTGAAGCCAATGTGGAAGCAGCCATACTGTGATCCAACATTTTTTTTTTTAAAGTGATTTAGTGGTGTTTTTTAATATTTTTGCATTGTAGAAATATTAAATGTATATAAATATTATATTTTCTTCTTATAGAATTAATTTTTATGTTGCCAAATAAATAGAATTTACTCTTGCTTTTTAACTACCTCAAGTTGATAATGACTTCCTATTTTAATAGCAGATTTTATTTAAAATGAGTTTAAGAAGAAAACGGGAAATAAAACCTCACCCAAAAGCAATACATGTCGACTTATTTTTACATGAAAAATAAACGAAATATTGTTGTTTCATGAAAGTGGAATCAAAACGACTTCACACAGTGTGAAAGCGATTCAAGGCTGCTTCCACATTGCCTTCAAGTCAACAAAATGTATTGCCCAATCCAGTAGTTACAGTTAGAGTTCCGTGGTTTCGCCAAAATCTAGGTGCCGCAGAATACAAGATTAGAAAGTATAAAATGATTTCGTCATAAAATGGTTACTTACAAAAAATGTTACTCAGTGTAAAAGCTTGGCAGTCTACTAAAATGTGTCGAACAATTAATTGAATACCGCATATATCACAGGTGGGTTCGTCTTCTGTTAAAATGAAAAATAGCACGCAATTCCACTTTACGAAATGGCGACGTATGGTGAAACGATAAACAAAACGGTGTTATTCAAGCGGAGACGATAAACGATTCAAGGTCATATTATTATTAGTTTTTCTACTGAAATAAATAGCTTAAAGAATGATTACTCGCTTGAAAATGTCGAATATACTTGTAATCACTTAACGACTGCCCTAAACGATATGAACATAGCAGATAACGAAATTCATTGTTTATATTCTGACGAAGAATATCAAAACGACTTCACACAGTGTGAAAGCTATACGGATATGGCGGAACTTTTAATTTTTAAAGCTCGTAAGGTTATCCAACTTGAATTATGAAAAACTAAGGGAAACTTTACTGCTTTGGCTATCAATAATAATGATTTGGCGACGAAATTAGAGCCTTCTATCTCTACACGCCTATCACTTAATCTTGCACTGTAAAATTGCCTACGATAAAGTTATAGCCATTTAAAGGCGATATAGAACAGTGGCCAGGTTTTTGGGGCATTCGTCTATTAGATGAAATTGTTTTAAAAGGTTGGATTGATGGTTTTATAGAAAATAGTTTATTGTTAATCTGGTTATTCCACCTTAATTCTAAAACTTTATTTTGTGCTCGCTTAACAGCTAGTTTGGCATCATTCAAAGGCACGAAGTTGTCTGAGCAAACATCAGAAAAGGGGATATTGACGTACGTCCGCGGCACGTGTGGAAGAAGGCCCGAGTAATGAGCCTACATCCGGGACTTGACGTCAAGATTTGGTCCTGCGGTCTAGGAGTGGATAGAAAAGAAATAACACGCCCTGTTTCTCGTGGGGAGGTTTGGTTTGGTTTGTTAGATTTTAGTGGGGCCAGACCAGGGTGGGGAGGATGTTGCGGCTGAGCCTTTTGGACAACAAGTGACATTTTAGTTTGCCTTAAGTGACAACATTTTGTGACTAGTGTGAAACGGAAGAATAATATAATGGGGTTTTCCAATACATTCGTGTTCCTTCTAAACTTATAGATTTCAGTCTAATTACAACGTTTTAACTCCAACAGAGATGTTGTTTTTCTGACAAAGGATTTGCAGCTGTTTCTAGAAGCAAGATATTATCGATGGCGCTTCTGTGATGTCGGAATCCACTCTGGAAAATAGATCGAATCCGTCTTTCTTCCAAGCAGTAAATGAAACGTGCACTCACCATCCATTCCATCAATTTATAAATACAGCTGGTCAGTGCTATGGGTCGGTAGTTATTTGCATCATGGGAATCTTTTTCTGGTTTAGCGATAGGGATAATTATGGCTTTTTTCCCAGGAGGTCGCGATGGTCAATCAAGTATTCTTATTTACCAGGCAATAGAATTGTTGCTAGCAACTAAAAGCAAGACTCACTTGACAAGGAATTTGCTCCTGTTTAGATGAGACTCCACCACAAATAATAGTTTCCGAAGTGCTGGACTTTTTCTTTGATTCTGTGCACTTTTCCGATGGAAGTTGTTTAATGACACCTTTCTTGAGCTTCCGTTCGTCGCCTTTTTTATCTGTAAAAGGAGAAAAACATTATTGAAAATTGAAACACTTATTTTCCATTCAACATACACTGTTAAAAATGTCGGTTCAACGATGCACCATATCTTGGTGCAAACAGAGATCTGCAGCAAAATACACCATATTATGGTGGAATATAGGTTGAACCAAAACTTCCTTATCGAAAAAGAAAAGCGGAGGTTTCATCGATAATTGGTTCAACCTCTTTAACTGCAACCGAAATTTTTGCTGTCGCTACATATAAAAGTCAAGGAATCACCTCCAAGAAAGACAACGACGAACCAGGGCCTCCGTTGATAAAGGCGTTCAGCTATGAATCGAAGGATTCCTAGTTCAAGCCGATCGGTGGACTTGACAAAGAACAGTAAAAAAGTTATAATCTAGGGTCGCCAGTTTCGCTACAAAAATACTAAGAAAACTCGAATTTCGCAACGTTTTTTATGCAACGTTAAGAGTTTTGGTGCAACGTTTTACCATTAGCTGGTGTCAGCGTAAGTTTTCGCTGATGTCACGTTGTCTGAAGTTTTTAAACTACACTCCTGGGATTTCACATTAGAAATCTATCAGGGTGTCCAGAGGGGAAACAATTTAAAATTCTAGTTTCTTTAGTGCGATAAAACAATAACAATTCACACAAATCAAGCTTGATAACAGGAACATTGTCTATACAATAAAATTTCAGTTCAACGTTACACCATATCTTCGTGCCGCAGCTCGCAATGAAACAGTAGAGGTCCCCCTAGCGGAGAACCCGGTCCCTAACGAATTAAGCTCAATCAATGAAAATACCCCTGGGAACAGTCAAAATTTCTCCATCGTAGCAGATGGCTTCAAATAACGAAAGCCTCATAAAACAGATGAATGAAAATAATAATAAAGCAATGGAGCAAACTAGTGTAATGTTAAAAACTATGGCAGAAAATAATAATGAAATGATCGCTCGAATGAGTTCAATGTTTGAAAATGTCATGAAAATGTTGGTGCAAAACAGTAATAACAGCAATGTAAATGTCTAATAAAACTCTATCAAACTTAAATCTAGTCTTTTGGAACGCCAACGGACTATCAACTAAAATCGGCGAACTTAGGGACTTTGTTGTCAGGAAGGACCCGGACTTAATCCTCTTACAGGAGACCAGACTCCGTAATTTTAATAAAGCATCTATACCCAACTTTGTCTGTCATAGAGATGACAGAAAAGTTGTGGGCCCTAATGTAACTTTTGTTAAGCTAACTTTTGTTAATTGGGACAAGTTATAGACAAGTTATAGTTGCAGCAACTACTAGCCATAGAGAAAAGCAAGATGCAACCACTCAGCTAGATTTGCATGTTCGCAAAAGTGAAAAAGCGCAAGGTGAGAGACGACACAATCAGCTCACAGATGCCTGGAAGTGGTTTGAAAGTGTTTTGTATGGATCTACAACAAGTTTTATTTTTTCCTACTTTAACTCATTCAAGAATGTTTTACTCTCGCCAGCTGTCATGCTACAACTTCTGCATCCACGACCGAACTAACAACGACAGCTATATGAATATGTGGAATGTGAGAGAAGTGTTCATCCCGGTTGAGCTCCACCGAGCCCTACAAGGGGAGGCAGTGCCACACTGCAACGGACGTACAACCGGGATATAGTGCTACAGTTTCGGGGTGTGGATCCACAAGGACATTCCTAGCTGCAGTACTAGCCCTTAAATTCAAAATAACAGTGGTGTCCAGCACGCCAGGGGATTCACTGGCGTACTGAACCACAGAAATATTAGGCGAGTCGGTTGACTAAAAGCGGGCTCATTTCTGGCCTCTCGTTTACGTTGAAGCATGGACCAAAAGGAACGCAACGACGTCTCTAGGAAACTAAACCCCGACCTAGATTGAGAAGTCGCAGGATCCCCAAGACTCCACTTTCCCACGATACGAGTCACCGCATACAGCAAACGTGCAGGCCAGATAATTTAACAAAAAACAATTATCGGAACTAATACAATAAGTGAAACAACAAAATTGAACCTACGAAACAATTCTTCAATATAAATAAAAGAAAACCCAACAATCATAAACAGAGGAAAATCTGAACGCTATAACAAATAAAAATCGTGCACTTGGTAGGGCTTTCGCAAAAGAGGAAAAAATAGCTGAAACAGCTAAGGCCCAGCTAGGGTACGTCGGTGTTGTCAAGCCCTTACATATAAGATGTGAACCCCCTGAGGGGTTATTTTAACATGAAAAATATACGAAATATTGCGATGGCTGTGAAAGTGGGGTATATTGGTTACCCCTTCAATTGGCTTCAAGTCAACAAAATGTCTTGCCCAATCCAGAAGTTACAGTTGAGAGATAACAGTGGGCTTGACTCACCCTTTCCCTTTGTGGTGGAGTACCCCCATCCTGCCATGGTAAGTTTGTCGCCAGCGTCCCCAGTGTGGTTCTTCTCCATGAGACAGATGGGCCCGTGCGCGTTATCGCACGTCACTTTCTCTTTCAACTTCAAGAGGGCGATGTCATGCATAAGTACACCGTCCTCCGAGTGGCCGTCGAAGGAACTGTGGGGGAAGACCTCGCCCACCTTCATCTCGTCGGTGGGCGTGTTCGCCGACTTCTCGTCCCACGTGCCGATCTCCAGATCTTCGGCCTTCCGGACACAGAAGTCGTCTTTGCAGTCGCTTTTGCTCTTGTCGTGGCTGCAACGGACGATCGTTTGGATATGTAAGACATTTGTATATCGGGGCTAATTCACTGTTAAAAAAAAAGGTACTTAAAAATGAGTACCTGAACATACTAGCTTTGAGCAGAATTGCATCATAGTAAATGAGCGATGACGTACTCAAATTTAAGTAATCGTACTTTCTCAAAAAATGAGCATAGTGATTTAACATTGCTAATTTCAATATAACAGGCATTATATATCCGATAATTAACTAACCGGAATTATCAATTAGCCGGACCGTTTGAAAAAAAAATATTGTCCAATTTCGAAAATTCTTCTTTTTTTTGTTAATTAGACAAAATTAATTTTTTTAATCGGTTATCAGCTGCTATATATCCGTAAATATCGATTAACAGTGTTTTTTTTTAAGAAATTCTCTGATATAAAATATTTTCATTGCTGAATAAAGATTGTACAACGACATTTCGTTCACCCGTATAGCATGAATAAGGATTGTTTTACAATAGGAACATTGTTGAGACAAT
Organism: Troglohyphantes excavatus; assembly: GCA_963932185.1. Taxonomy (NCBI): domain Eukaryota; kingdom Metazoa; phylum Arthropoda; class Arachnida; order Araneae; family Linyphiidae; genus Troglohyphantes; species Troglohyphantes excavatus. Next base: position 21,602,592 of record OZ010678.1, read on the forward strand.
ATAATTTTGTTTAACCGGCATTTATTAAACCGGATCAGAGATGTGGAAGAATATGAGCAGCAACTTGAATTACTTGGTGAATAATAGCAGGGGGCGAAGCCCTCTACTAAATTAAAAACTAAAAAGGAAAAAAAATAACATTTAATCGATTTAAAGCGAAATGCGCTGAAAACTAAAAAATATAATTTTTAATTTTAAGAACAAGTTGAAAAATTTAAGTATATAATATCAATTTTATACTATTACAACTTTTTGAAGTTGGTGCCAATTTACAAAAAACATACCCAAATTTCGCCGACGATTTAAAAATAGTTGTAATAAGTACAAAATTGATATTAAATAATTAAATTTTTCAACTTGTTTGTAAAATTAAATTTTTGTAAAGTTTTTTTATTATTATAAATATTTGTTCAAATGGATTGTAATTTGAAAAGTGTACGGAATTTGATAGAGCTACAAACATCAAACTGCGCAAAACTTAGTTAGAAATGGAAATTTAAAATACCTACTCCTCCATACAGTGCGCTGCAGTCAAAATATATTGGGAAGATATCAAAGCTCCAGTGCAAAACTTTTCATGGTCTTCTCTTTTTGCTATAGAAATCTACATAGATGTAAAATATACGTTAGGTCAACTACTCTTTTTTTTTTGCATAAAAATAAACGTGTTGACACAAAATTATTTCTCGTTCTTCTACCTATTAACAATTCAAACAAATGATGCGGTGAATGTCTATTTTTTTCGCTATTCAGTTGATGTCATCTGAGATTGATTTACGGCAGGGCATTGGGGGCACTTTTTCCGGGCCCTTATTTTAAAAGGGCCCCCAAAAATTATTCAAAGTTTTTTTTAAAATATAAAAGTTACAAATAAATTTACGAATTAATACTTTTTTTTAATCAATAGGGTTTTTTGTTATATTTCTAAAGAACTTAAACTATTTTATGCAATTAAATAATTTCGTATGGAAAATTTTAAGTGTAAGTGAAAGTAATATATGCTTTCCATATGTATGTTTATAATTTAAATTGTCTTTTCTATTTTTGAAATGCTTTTTGATGTAATTTGTGTATTTTTTTTTTTAACTATTCGCGTATTTGAATGAAAATTATTATTTTGTTGATTATTTTCCGCTCTTCTCCTTCATTGATAATCTTAATTTAAAGTTATATAATTTTAAATATATAAGTTTTTCTCAAGATTTTTACCCTTACATTAAAGATTGATTATGTTATTTTGCGTTGAGTGACGTTTTTTAACGCATAAATTGGGGGGGGGGGGATTCTAACTTAGTTCTAATACTATATCATGTGCTTTTTTAACCCCTATTTTGGCACCATTTAAAGGTATGAAGTTGTCTACGTAAGGAAGCACCCTAAGCAGTAATCTATATAAATACATACCAGCCAAGGATACTTTACAGGATCAATGGCATCTCCGTTGACTACCCTATATTTTACATCTTCCCCATCATAGCCACAAACTGAAAATACAAAGAATCTTTGGCCTTAACGAGTACTTCACATAAATAAATGCACGCGTGTGCAGCGTCCAAAAGAAGCTCTCGGCGCAATGCATCCCGGGATACAGATTGCAGACCAGAACCGGTCGGCAATACTTCATATTCTGCAACTTATAGGGATTCTCTTACAATCTCTCCTCCCTGGAAATCTCGCAGTTTACCTTTTTTTTAATGTACAAAGTTGGTAGGTTGAATAAAATAATCCCACACATGGTTGGTTGATTGGAGTTTACTGGCACAAGGGCCAAATATGGCCAAGCTGCGCCAAACACTAGATTTTTAAACCAACATTATAAATTTCAAAGCAAAGGTAAAAATCCTGTGTAATTTAAAAAGATAAATAGTGATGGTTGATTCATTAAATAGGGCAATGTGGGAGATGTATTAAAAAATCGATAGTATAAAAGTCTAAGACGAGGACAATAAGTTAAAATATGATGAATTGTGAGAGGTTGTTGGCAATGATGACACGGCGGGGTAGTTTCATTGAGCAACAAATATCTATGCGTTGCTCGCGAATGACCTATACGGAGACGTGTCAATAACGCATCACACCGTCGAGATGACAATTGTTTGTTTGTTTCTTGGGTTTTATTGGCGCAAGGGCAACACAGGGGCCATACTGCGCCAAACACTCGTCTAAATTTTTTTTTTTTTTTGTGTTATTGTCAATCCTTTACCGAAATAAAAATTTAAATGTTAATTATTGTAAAATTTACTGAAATAAAATTCATATTCCTTCATATGCTACATATTGTAAAATTTACTGAAATAAAATTCATATGCTATATATTTTAAAAGTTATTAATGTTAAAAGAGGTATATACATTTGCTTAGATTTGACGATAAAAACCAATTTCTGTTTAAAACTTGAATAAATTACAATGAGGTGAAGCACTTAAAAGTTCGATAAGCGAAGGATGATGAGATTTAAAAAGGCGTAGCCTGATAGAATTAAAACCTGGACATTCCTCAAGAATATGTAAAACAGTAAAATTAATATCACAGTAAGGACATACAGGTGGTGATTCTGCTAACAAGAGATGAACATGAGTGAACCGAGTGTGGCCAACTCTTAGACGGGACAAAACAACTTCTCTTTTACGACAAGGCTGATTAAAATTGAAGCCCGAAATATGTGGTTGAATTGCGTGCAATTTGTTTAAAATTTCCGCGTCCCATGTGGTCTGCCAATAAAGATGTAGAATGTTTGCGATTCTTTTTAAAGCATCACCAAGGTACAACCAGCGTAGCGTAGTGTTATCAACCGTCTTTGCAATTTCATCGGCTCGTTCATTTCCTTTGATACCGACGTGACCCGGTATCCAGCAAAATAAAACATTTAGATTTCTGTTAGAAAGTGTTTGATGAAGATTAAAGATTTTAATGATTATGGGATGATTTTGGTTATGTATGTTGGTCAAAGCTTGAATGCAGCTCATAGAGTCTGTGTAAATGATCCAAGATTTATAATCTTGTTGAGCTATGAATTGAAGTGCAAGAAAAATCGCATAGCTCTCTGCTGTAAAGACAGAGCACGATGAGTGAAGACGTGCTGCACAGACGTGGTCATCAATAACAGCAGCTGAGCCAACATGATCATCTCTTTTTGAACCATCGGTAAAAGCTACTTTGAAGCTGGTATATTGGTTTTGATGGCAATAAAACTGCTTGACGAAAACCGTATCAGCAGTATCAGATTTTTTAAAATTGTTAAAAATATTTAAAATGATGATTTTATGAGAGTTCCATGGGGGGATAGAATTTGGGATAGGATGGATTCGAAAATTTTCAATTTGATGGGTTTCAAGTTCGCGTTTAATGCGAATTGTGAAAGTTGGAATGGAAGATGTGCGAGCATTAAAAAGTCTTTCGTACAAAGGCTTAAAGATGGTATTTGAAAGTGGGTGGTTAAGATGGTTTTTGATTTTAAAAAAAGTTTTAAAAACTAAATTTTCTCTTCTCAGTTTCAAAGCCGGTTCATGGCACAGCACATATAGACTTTCAATTGGGGATGTACGGAAAGCCCCAGATGCTAAACGTAGACCAAGGTGATGCACAGCATCCAGGTTTTTCAAGACAGATTTTCTGGCAGATCCGTACACCACAGAGCCATAATCAAGTCTGGATCGCACAAGGCATCTATATATTTTTAGCATTGAAATTGTGTCAGCGCCCCAAGAGGTATTGGAGAGAACTTTGAGCAAGTTGAGCGTTTTCATGCATTTTTGTTTAAGTTGTTTTACATGGGGCAGAAAAGTGAGTTTAGAATCTAAAGTAATTCCTAAGAACTTGGTTGCTTCAACAACAGGTATCTCCACTCCATATAAATAAACTTGATGATGATGATGCAACTCGCGTTTTCTGCAAAAGTGCATTGAAACAGTTTTTTGCGCAGAAAAAATGAAGCCATTTTTGTTCGACCAGTCTACAACTCTATTTACTGCAATTTGCAATTGTCTTTCGATGAGTCGCATGTTTGTCGACGAACATGACATCTGGAAATCATCCACAAACAGAGTGCCAGACACTACAGGTGGAAGACAGGTCATGATATCGTTAATTTTGACAGCAAACAAAAGGCAGCTCAAAACACTCCCTTGGGGAACACCCTGTTCTTGTATGAACTCTTCTGAAAGGACAGTATTGATCCGCACTTGGAAGACTCTCCGATGTAAAAAATTCTGGATAAAAATCGGTAAATTCCCACGAAGACCCAAATTTCTCAGGTCTCTAAGGATACCGTATCTCCAAGTGCGGTCATATGCCTTCTCCATATCAAAAAATATAGATGCCAAATGGTTCCTCTTGACAAATGCTTCTCTAATTGAAGTTTCAAGAACAAGAAGATTGTCTACAGTGCTACGGCCAGGACGAAAGCCGCTCTGAAACCGAGAGAGATAGTTATTAGACTCAAGATAAAAAAGCAGTCGAGCATTGATGATTTTCTCTAATAGTTTACATAAACAACTAGTTAGAGCAATAGGTCTGTAGCTTGAGGGGTTCTTGGGATCTTTACCTGGTTTTGCTATTGGAATTACAAGTGCTCGTTGCCAAGATAGCGGAAAACTCCTCTCTTGCCAGATGCGATTAAAAAGCTTTAAAATAAGCATGTGGCAGACGTTTGAGCATTCCATAGTGGATTTCGTCGTGTCCGACAGCAGAATTTTTCGTACGAGATAAAGCAATCCTTAACTCATCCATTGTGAGGTCTAGTCGAGATGACAAGGGCGGTAGGAGCGGGATGCTGGGAAATACAGAGGCTAATTTATTAGCCGCCTGCAACCTCCAGTCCTTCCGCACAAGGTCCCGCAAAACATTACGCAGGTCGTCATATGGCCCACACATGGAAAATTGGCGACTGTAAAGGTCTAGTTTAGTGTGTTGGCGTTTATTGGCACAAGGGCCAAATATGGCCAAGCTGCGCCAAGCATTTGATGCAACAGTAAAGGTCGGTTGGTTGTTTGGGTTTTAATGGCGCGAGGGCCAAATATGGTCAAGCTGCGCCAAGCATTTGATGCAACAGTAAAGGTCGGTTGGTACGGGTTTTATGGCACAAGAGCCAAACTGGCTATGCTGCGCCAAACGTTCCCTGAATTACGCACCTTAAAATAATTAAATTTGGTTAATTAAACCAGTGTTGTACAGAAATTCGAAAAGGTTAGTATGCGGATCATTTCCAAGTAACTCATTTAAAATGGGATTAGCAACGCCAAAATGTTTCAATCTCGCATTGTTATACTTGGGACAACTGCACATAAAATGTTTTACTGAAAATACATAGCCACACCGTGAACACGTTGGTGCTGGTTCCAAAACTAAAAGATATGTGTGTTAATCGTGAGTGCCCAATGTGTGTGTGCGTAGTCTAGTTAAATTAACATCTCTTTTTGTAGATTATAAAAGGTGGTCTTAAAAGGCTCAACATTTGGTTTTAAATCAGTGTTTCTTAACCTGTGGTTCATGGACCCCTTGGGGGTCCATGGGTCATATTTTGGGGGTCCGCCGACTGATCCTAATTTTTAAAATGTTTGCATCAATATTTAGCCAGCAGTGGTAACCCGGACCTACTTCATCTTTAGCGCGCTCTGTATGGCAACCCTGTTTCTTTTTCCGCTCCTCCGGAGAAGAGAATTTGAGGCGCCTTTTCGCGCATGCTCATTTATTTCTCTTTTGTTTTAGCCTTTTCATTGGTCGATAATTTGTTTGAGTTTGAAATAGCGGTATAATTTTAAACTTGATTCACGATTTTATTTCCGTTGGATCTGCCCTGGAGGTAAGACGTACATTTATTTTTGTCTTTCATCTGTTTGTGAGTAGCATATTTTTTTGGTGTTTTCTTAGCTTATATTATTGCTAAATGCTTGATTTCACTATGGAATTAGCTCTTGCTGAAGTTTTGAATGTGAAAAATAAATATTCAGTTGGCTATTTTAGTGTTTTACCAGTCATGGGTAAAAAAACGTTGTTAGAATAATGTATGAAAGAGGGAATGATTTCATCGATTTATAAATGTCCAAAATGTGGATCGCAAATGAGTTTGAAGCCGAGACATAAGGGTATATCCTCCATCGATACAAGATTCCTTGCCGCTTTTTCAAGTGTTTTTTTGTGTCTTAATGTTTGTTCTTAATGTTTCATTTGATTATTTGAAATAAAAATAATTAAATAATAAAACAGAATATATTTTGTAATAAATGATGTTTAAGCAATTTTTTTTCACAGAGGGGTCCGTGACATATTTAAAATTTTTAAAGTGGTCCATTGTGCCAAAAAGGTTAATAAACACTGTTTTAAATCAAGTAATTTGTTAGTCCTTTGATAATTTCATTTTGATTCCCAAATTTTACGACAATCAAAAGATCGGACCCGAACATTGCTTCGTAATTTTGAACTATGGACAGATGACTAGGACCAAGACCTTAGCTGGCACTCCAAGTACCTGTGTAGACGTAAGGACGTTTGGACCACGATTGATGTAATGTACAGCATTCCCTTCTACACGATATTTATAATTTTTCAGACAACGAGGAACGAAACACAATCTTCCAGTTTAAAGTCCATTAGCTCGTGCACCATGGTCCCAAATGTACAAAATTGAAATCGTAAAAAAATATCTAAATTTGTTTTGCTGTCTTATGAATAAATAAAATATTTTACCGCATTAATGAGAAATATTTAAGAGTCAATTTAATCCAATTTACGAAAAGTTAACTTTCAGAAGCTTCGTATTAATTGCAAACGGACAAAAACTTCAAAACGATCTTTAGCTATAAAATTTAAATAATTAGAATTTTCGGATACACCTTAATAATGAATTTCAGCAATCGATATTTCAAAGTTCAGATGGCTAAGGACCTAAATCCCTTTTTAGAATAGAAAAAGGATGCACAGTGAAATTTGTGAAGATAATCCCGATCAAACAAATTATCGACAAGAATTTCGCATTTATTTTTACACAAAAAGGCAACGACAGGCTTAAATACTAGTATCTGAATAAAACGATATTTCAAATTATTACTTACTCTTGCAATTTTCGTTATCTCCTGACTGTTCCTCCGAAGTGGACTGCAAAAAGAAAGTAATTCGATTTGAATTTGAGACTTTTGCAAGATTTTTATAAATTATGAGAAATGCTAATAAGTATGTTATAAAGGGTGTTCCAAAATTAACGCAAGATTTGAATTTGCCACCATTCGTGCAGTAAAGTGTTGGCAACCCTATTAATAAAAACTGTTGAACAATAATCCGGATCCAGGATCTTTGATATTATGTTGTAATCGCATATCATTCCGTTGAAGTTCATTTAAGGTTGAAAGACTGACCTCCTTAAAAGAAGCTATTCTTGACGTCCGCTATCTGTAAAACTTTTCTATGTGAAAGAAACACACATCTTTGTATTCTGATTGGATGAAATACAACCGTTTCATTGGTTAACATAATTACCTGTAAATCTTTCCTTGTACAAGACCCTTGCTATAAAAGCAAGAACAACTTCCTGTAACTTCACTACTGGCACATCTTCACTTTTATTTTATTAATCTCTTATTCATGCTCCAATTTAAACCTCATGCCAATTCCACACCGGAGTAATGTCTTTTGTTAGATGCATTCCATGAACTATGTACAAACGAGACTGTAACTTCACTTCACCACATCATCATTTCATTCGACTTCGGACGCTCTCTCATGACGGACGTACTTTTGCAAGCTCCAATAATTTTCGAAACTTGTGCTGACATTACATTTAACGACCGCATTTTTCAACGCGCAACTGACGTTGTAGATGGTGTTGGCATAAGGATTAGATATTATTGTTTGGGCCTCCCGGTTAATGACGAGCACTTAATGCTGATCTCTTTTTTGATTGTGGAATAGCCACCTAACCGCGTAGACGACTTGATTTTTTCAATGGAATCTGGTGACTCTCCTTCGACTGGCGTGATTATGAATACTGACCAAGGCATTTCACCAGCAGAGCTCTGTGCTAAAATGTTAACATTATCTGAGATGATAAGAACTCAGGAGCACTTCAGGTTGGTTGGTTGGTTGGTTGTATGGGGTTTTATGGCGCAAGGGCCAAATATGGCCAAGCTGCGCCAAACACTAGGTAATTTAGACCAACATTAAAATTCTAAAAATACACACAAACAAAAATTAAATTCAAAGAAGTGGTAAAAATCCTGTGTAATTTAAAAAGATAAATAGTGATGAATGATGTGGGTGATTTAATAAATACGACAAAGTGGGAGATGATGAATTAAAAAAGCGATTATATAAAAATCGAAGACGAGGACAAGAAGTTAAAATATGTTGGATGGTAAGAGGTTGTTGGCAAGACTGACACGGCGGGTTGATTTCATTTATCAATAAATGCCTGTGGGTCGCTCTTGAATTTCCTATGCGGAGACGGGTCAGTAAAACATCCAACAGTCGGAGCACTTCAGGGATCTTCAGGAAAGATTCAACAGGAGAGATGGCAGATTGAATGACTCTTGTACAATTGAGGACTGCCCTTTTCACTATGATCAAACTGATGCAATTTCCATTGATATGGACAATAACAGTGAGATCAAAAAAGGTGTAAAAAGAGGCCGCGACAATGACGAGTTCACACTTGTGCCGAAGAGGCTGTCGGCTCATAAAAAGCACATTGCTTCAATTGAGTTTGAGCCACAGCCGTCTACAAGCACTTCCAACCAATTTGTACCCCTCTCCACTTTATTGGAGGGGGAGAGTTTACCAAACAATGAGGCCGACCCTATTGTCACTACTGTTAATACAGTGGTGCATAGGGTCGAGCCTATAATGGTTAAATCAGTTGAAAATCGGATGTCAATTCGACAAGAAATTCTCAGACTAGTACCGGGTGTAAAATTTAAAGGGACAGGGACTACTTTAAGATGCTTTGCCAAACGGCTGAACAATATAGGGCTGCAACGGATCATTTAGCTACTAATAGGATCGATTTTTACATCATAACGCCAGTAAATGAACGCCCAGTTAAAGTTGTAATTAAAGGGATGTGCAGAGATACAGACCCAAATGAAATTCTTTTGGAACTTAACGATCTAAAATTTGAGGTTAATAGTATTGTTCAGCTCAAAAATCTGCGAGACAGAACGCCTCTGCCGGTGTTTATGTTAGAAATACCGGCAGGGCCGATCTATGAGCTGAGGCAACTTCAACTCATGATGATAGATGTGGAAAAATATGTCCGGCCCCGACGCATGAATCAATGCTATAATTGTCAGGGGTTCGGACACCACTAAGATGTGCAAGGCACCGGTTAAATGTTGCAAGTGTGGTGAGGGTCACTCTTCTAATGACTGCACAAAAACTAAATATGATGGTTCTGACCCTGTGTGTTGCAACTGCGGCGAGCCGCATGTGGCTTCATACAGGGGTTGCACAAAATATCCGAAATGGAAAAGCAACAACCCTCCAGTCACCCGTAATAGAGACCAAAACCCTCGAAGAAACTTTGATAACTCCCGTTCTAACCGTGTAAATCCTCGCCCTAATTTTGTAAACTCTAACTCAAACTATGTAAGGCCTGGGAAGAGCTATGCTTCGGCAGCTTCAAATCGAGACCAAAGTAATAATAGAAATGTTAGCGAAAATGCTCAAGAGGACTCTAATTCGTCAGAAACCTCCATTGTTGCAATGATATTGTGGACCGAAAAGCAACAAGAAAAATCGGAAGCCCATGTACAAGCAATGATATTGTGGACCGAAAAGCAGAATCGGGTCACTTCATGCACATCTGTGTCCACTTTGGTACATCAAAGTATACTAGAGAAGCATCGATACTACATCAAATCTGTAATAGAAGTTATTCAGCAAACGAACTTGTTCTACGCGGTGACTACACAATAGAAGAAAACGCCGAAAGAGGCCTACTAATAAAACTGTTCGAATATACGTTAAAAAAACGACAAAACTCTTGCGGAATGCGTTGCAATTATTCCTAAAAATGCAGCATATCTCTTGCCTGAAATACAGAATGAACTAATTAAAATAATGGCAACCGTTGATCATGAGTGTTCCAGAAGATGTTAAAATGCGGATGCTCCTTGGTTTACTCTTTTAGAAGATGGAACGAGACAAAAACAACAAGGAAAATAGTGCGATTACAATTAGGTATGTAAAAAATTAACAAATACAGGAATCTTTGATCGACATTATAACAACAAAAGATTTAGATACTGAGAGCTTTACAGAAGCTACTCTGAAAACGCTTGACAAATATGGGATTGACAAATCTCAAATTTTAAGTCAATGTTACGATGGACCGCGCTGGTTGCTTTACCCCCGGTAGCACACGTACATGGTTTTCTCATGGGCCAGCGTGTGACCCACATGGGATAATCGCGCTTGTGTGAATTTTTTGAAAAATTTTATAGCAAGCGAAGTTAAGTGGAATTCATCATAAAGTTTTATATACAATTCGTCGGGGATAGAAGTCTACAACGTGGTATTAGTAGATCTTTGAGACTCCTTTCCTTCCAATGTCGTGTGTTTGGCGTAGCATGGCCAAAACTGGCCCTTGTGCCATTAAAAACTAACTAAACCTTCCAGAAAAAGCTGTAGACAGTAAGTTTGAAAAAGTTAAATGGTGAGTACATGTTCTAAACTTGGATTTGTTGTCTCTTTCTTAGTTGTTCGTTGCCTGCAGTTAAAATGAGTGAAAAATTGTGATACAGGTTTTGTAAAAGAAAAGCTAAACGTTTTATGCAAGAATTTGAATTCGATGAGAAAATTGTGTGTTCTAAATCTGATATTTTGTATTTGGGAAATCTGAAAGAGCACAAGCCCACAAAAGTAGATTCTGAGCAAAAAAGTTCCATCGCTACTGCATCTTATATAAGCATTTTGCAGATTTTTCTAAATTTCATTTAACTGAATCGTCTAATACAGCGAATACTTGCCTGATTCCCAATTTGGGGAGATCAATTCCGATTGTCAACATTTTTCGGAATCTGATCGATCAAGTTCACCCTCAGATCCCAATGAGGAAAACGAAATTAAATATGAATATCAAATGAGTTGTGTTTCTTTAATTAAAAGACTTTGCAGTACAGTACAAAATGCCTTTAAATGAATGCTGCAAATATTTCAACACAAATATGAATCTCCTTTATTGGCTTTAAACATTAAGCTAATTTCCCATTTCCATTTGTATTCCATGCATTTATTGTATTTAGGAGCGATTCGAAAACTGCTATTGTACGCGGTTCGGTTCTTCAAACGACAAGTTAGGATAAGTCGTGGTCAATTTCAGCAAATTTCACGATTGATTTATCCAAAAGACTTCAATCAAAATCCTCGAAGTTTAGGCGAGATTGATCGTTGGAAGGCAACAGAATTTCGGCATTTTACACTTTATTTGGGGCTCAATGTCTTGAAGACAATTATTCCTGAGCAGCAATATAACCATTTTTTAACGTTGCATGTGGCTGCCTCTATTCTTTCGAATCCACAACTATAAAAAAAGTGGCGAAGCAATATTCAAATATCTGCTACCCCATCTTTTCTCAGGCAAGCGAGGCGGTAAGAGTCTCAGAATATTCCAGTCTGGGCCCACCATAAAACGGGTGAAAGGAGAGCAACAAAGAAAGTCCGACTTTTGGAGCCACGAAGTGTAATATACGTGACCCTTTCATCTCGTCGGGTCCAATCGAAGGTTTCAGACGAATTACCAAATCACAGGCAAGCCGACAAGATGGATCTTATCAAAGGAGTCCAATGAAATGGTTGGTTGGTGGCAAGGGGTTAAATGACGCAAGGGCCAAATATGGCCAAGATGCACCAAACTCTAGATGAGCCAATAAAATAATCTGGAGTAAAAATCACAGGGGCGGTCCTTTCGCCGCCTCGACAGAACTCTACGCTACAGATCGAGAGACTTACACTTGAACTTCATCCACTCGACTTCTACAACTTCAGTACATAATTAAAAACTCTTTGATTCAAATGTCCGATTTCTCTCTTTGACATGTTCATGCAAAAACAGCGTAACTCGATCGTTTAGGAGAGTTTTTGTACTTAAAGCTACTTGCCTACCCCATGTCCCGGAAGCCACTGGTGAGTCATGCCAGCCAATTCTCGCACTTGTAATAAATTTGTACAGAATGAATTTACGATAGTTTTTCTTAGCATATTTACTAGCAGTTATACATTTTATACTTATTTTCCTTTTTCGATATCTTGAAAAAAATCGATTCCCCTGCACCTTCATTACTTATTAAATGTAATTTTATCTCTTTAACGTAGTTTTATAACTATATCTAAATTATTATTTGTCATTTTTTTTTTAGTTTATTAAGTATTCATATGAAACTTTTCATTAGGTTCGGTGAAGATGATCTTCAAAGAAGCCACGACAGCAGACATTTCAAGAAGAATTAGTGTTGTTTATTAGTTGGTGATTGAGATGGAGAAAGAAAGAAGACTAGCCACTACAAATCTTGTGGAAAAATGAAATAAACTTATTTAAGACATTCTCATTTCTATCCTACGTTATGCCTTTTAACTTATTAAATTGTATTAAGTTGTGAAAGAATAAATTGTTTGTTTTTCCTATCCATAAAACTGTATATTTAAAAAGTAAACAATTCATAAATTGATTATTCTAGTACTTATCAGATTTCTTTCTTATTGTGCCTCACCGAAAGGGGGAACATACAATGGATTCCTGCATGTGCCTCACCCTTTCGTTTAGATGTCGCCCAACTGTATTTCCTGGGTTGTATCCCTGCCCCTTTAAGGCAGAGTCCAACAAGCAAAATTAATGATTTACTGTATATAAGATCACGCTAAATGCAAATGTTTATAGAAGGTTTAATAATAACCTTAATGTGAACTACATCACCTTTATTTATACAGAGTGGCATATAAAATGTGCTGAAAGTTACTGGTGTCTTTTGCGAACGCAATGAAAAATATCTATGAAGTCGAAACTTTATCTTGCAACGTTCACGGTTTTGTTCATTTAGCTGATGATGTTAGAATTTTAATAACTTGGAGCATGTATCTTTTTTTCCTTTTGAAAATTATTTAGGATTTTTTAAATAACTTATTCTAAGTCCCTCCTCGTAGACTATTGGCCTAAATAGTTAGACGTCTAACAGAGCAAAAAACAGCTTTTAATTACAACACTGATTTCGAGGTGAAAAAAGAACACAAAACTGGTTCTACAGCAAATATAAATGGTATCCAATACAGCAGTTTAAGTAATGGAAATTTTATCAACATTCAATCAGTTTGTCTTAAAAATGGTCAAATAGTAAAAATTTAAATATTGCCAAGTCTCGAAAAATCAAGGGAAAGTTTTAATCTATCAAAATACACCAAAAAGGGGACTTTTTTTCATATCCATGCTTTTCTCATCATTTGGGAATTTTTAAAATGAGCCGCACAGATAGTGCGATATGCAGCACAATATTAGCAAATGTAAAACATAAATGCATATGTAAAGAAACAGAAGAAGGTTAGCTATTATATTAAACCATGCTTATTCATATTTTGTGATGCTCATGCCAAATGAAATATTTGGTGACAGATTTATATTGTGTCGACCCTGATTTATGTTGTGCAGGTCATTGAAATTATTTATTGCAACCTTTTATGCGTATGTGTTTGGAATGCATTTCACTCGGTCGCGCTCGTGTTTCTTTCGACGTGGATGTATTATGTGGCAGGTTTATACCTTCATAGTAGATATTTTTGGAGGCAAACATGCTATTGCTTGGCGTATGAAAGCCGCGAAATGGATAGTGACTCTAATTAGGAGCGGACATTATAAATGCTCAGTCATTACTGCCCTCGTTAAATAGCTACTCTTATTAAATTTGTCGTGGTGGCATTCTGCACTTGCCAGGAGTCAACGCTGCTCAAGTACAATTGCAAAATAAAGTCATCGGTTTAATAATTGCATTCAAACGACTTAAAAAAAAATAAGAGAAAAGAAACTATTTATATGATTTTGTGGTAAAAGTTAAATTATATAATTTGGGAAGAAATGGTATGGGGAACACGCGCCGATTTTTCCAGTCGTAAGAAAACGGAGGATTAAAAAAAAAATGTCTGGCGAGACAGCTTCCGATACCGAATTAGAAGCTTCTATAAAACATAAAATGTGTTATTATTAAGTTCTTGATGCAATGTGCAATGAATTGGAAGAGCGTGCAAATGGTTTCAACTAAAAGAAAATTGTAGGATTTTTGAAGCCAGAAAAATTAAAAAACATAACTCAAGATGATTTGGAAATTAATCCTGTTAATGAATAGTATAACGATTTTTTTTTAACGGACCTTAAATATGAATTAAGCGGCTTCTCTGAACTGTACTTTTCTCAGAATAGAAATTTTTCTAGTGATAGCCCTTTGCAGTATTTAGAATATGTAATTTACAACAATTTGATGGACAGTTTTCCAGAATGCAGCTCATTGTTTAGATTGTTTCTAACACTGCCGGTCAGCGCAAATCAAGTGCCGAAAGTGTTAAGAGTTCGTTAAAAAGAATGCCGTCGCTCAACCTCAAGATACCTTGAACGATTACAGCATTTTAAGTATCGAAAAATCAATTGCAAACAAAATTAACTTGAATCAACAATAAAAATATTTCTTGAACAAAAGGCAAGGCGAGGCTGCAACTGCAATATTAAATAAGTGTAATATTTGAATATATTACGTAAACTTTCAGTAATATTAGTAAATATATTTTAATATATTACAATTGTTTGTACTTAAAGCTATGATGTTTGTTAATGTCATAGAAAAGGATGATTTGGGAACAAACATTCATAAATTGTGTTTTGTCACATTAAGTGTGCTCAAAGAATTTAAGGAGTTTTGGAGAAAAACCGCAAATAACTTTTTTTCATTGCATTTTTTTGTCTTCACAGGGTTGTTTCTTTCATGGATGCAAGCTTTGTGTTGATGGAGACATTACTAATTCCTTATCTGGAATAAGAATGCGAATTATTCTCCAAAAGACCATCGAAACTTCGCAAAAGTTCCAAAAAAGAGGCTACACAGTCATTGAAATATGGGAGCATACATTCTCAGAAATGAAGAAAAAGAGCCCCGAGTTAAAAGGCATTCCTATTAACCCACAGCTTAATGGGTCGCCTAAATCCTCGTGATGCCTTTTGTGGGGGAAGGACAAATGCAATACAATTGCATTATGAAGGTGTAGCCAAATACATAGATTTCACAAGTTTGTACCCCTGGTGCAATAAATATTGGAAGTAAGCAATATATATTCAACTACGTTAACGTTAAGTATAACAATATATTTTGCATTATTAGACTCTTTTTCTCTCCCCAAGATAACCCATTGGACATCCGATCGTCATTACCGAAATTTTCGGACGTATTACTGATTACTATGGATTAGTGAAATGTAAAGTCCTACACCCTAAAAGGACTATCATCTGGTTAGGAGTGGACACTAGTTGATGTTTCCCCTTTGTAATGCATGCTGTGCCATGAAAAGTCAATCTTCATGTAAACACGACGATGACGAAAGATTTATAACAGGCACCTGGGTAACTGATGAATTAATGAAGGCTATCGAGAAAGACTATACTGTTCTTAAAGTAAGGTTTTTTTTATGTTCATTGAACAATTGATGCTTAGTATATTTATTATAAGTGTATTATATGTAATATTTTATTTTCAGATATATAAAGTGTATCACTTCGAGAATTAGTCCAACAGTTTGTTTAAGTCGTACATAAACTTATTCTTGTAGATAAAACAAGAGGCTTCCGGTTGCCCTTCAAGGTGTCAAACTGATATGGAAAAAAAACAATACCTTCAAAATTACCTTGAGATAGAAGTTATTCAATTGGGCGATGCCAAAATTGAGTACAACCCGGGTCGTAGAGCGGTTGCTAAATTGGCATTGAACAGTTTTTGGGGGCGTTGGGAAATGACCCTCAATAAAACCAAACTATCAAAAGTCTGGCAGACTTAAATAAAATTTTAGTAGATACCACTAAAAGTGTACATAATATTTTTTGTTACAATTAATTGTATTTCTTTTTATTTGTTGGGTGGAAGATATATATTTTCCTACAGAAACGTCTCTCAAGCCAGCTGTAGTGTCTTCGGTAAAGTGAGTCACTTTCTTGGAATGCTACTGACCGTCCAGAAAGTAACTCACCTAACTCTTTGGGGCTAGGTGGGTCTGTTAAAATGTGTTCTTAAATAATCTAAATGAATGTTTAAATTCTGTGCAACTAGGGTTTTTATTTTCTTTAAAATCGTGTGCCTCAAAGAGTTAAAACCTGATAAACCAGACAAAAGTTAACACTCGGCCCCTTCTCACTTTCGATTAGGAGAATTAACAGATGCAGACATTGTGGGAGATATGATATCGCTCTCAAAAGAAGACGATGATGAAGAATGCGAACCTCCTTCAAAGATAACTTTGAAATAGGCTCCAACTTCCATAAAAACTATCTATGCGTGCATTCATTAAATCGAGGACGGAAAAGAAGAGACATTTCAAGAAACCATGCATTTGGAAAACGCAATTGATTTTGAAAGAAATAATCACCAAACTATTTTGGATAGACCTTTTAAGTGAAGTAAGGTAAGCATTTATTTTAACCAAAACAGCCTTTTTATAGGTTGGTTGGTTGGTGTTTAATGGCGCAAGAGCCAGTTATGGCTAAGCTGCGCCAAACAATGGTTTAATTACGAAACCATACGGGTTTATTAAACCGACGTCTCGAAGAAATAAAAACAAATTCGGGTGAGGAACATCACTCAGCAAGTCAGTCAATAAAGGATTATTAGTACCAAAATGGCTTAATCTCTTTGTTGTTAAAATTAGGACATACAGACAAAAAATGCTTAACAGAAAAGAGACAATTACATAGCGTACAAATCGGTGGTGGTTCAGCGAATAAAATATGTCTGTGAGTCAGCCGTGTATGACCTATACGTAATCTAGTTAAAATGACGTCAATGTCTACTGTAAGATGCAGTTTCAAAAGGTTTGATACCGGGTTTTACAAATAATTTATTGTTGATCTGATTCTTCCATTTGTTTTCCCATAATTTGTCTTCTGCTGTTTTCGTGGCTAGTTTGGCATCGCCAACTACAACAAAATTATCCCATACAATTCTTGTGTTTTTTTGCTCTATTGTCAGCTTGATCATTACCTTTTATGCCCACATGTAATGGATGACTTTGATATGAAATATTTTGAAAGGCTTCGATACAGCTCCTAGAGTCTGTATATATTATTAACTTTTTGTATGAATAGTTGTGTATTTTTGTTATGGCCATGAAAATAGCATATATTTCTGAAGTAAAAACTGAACAAAAATTGTGTAAGCTACTTGAGTTTGTTAGGTTACAAAAAACAGCTGCTGACCCTACATGATCATTAAACTTAGACCCATCAGTAAAAACAGAGTGGTAGTCTTGATATACATGTCTGTGCTGTAGCCTGTTTATAGTATTTTGGATAACTCGAATTTTTATACACTTCTGTTCGAAATAGCAAGGGCGAAAGAGTAACACTTGGGATATGCTGCGCCAAACAAAAGTGAATCCAGTCCAAAGTAAAATCATTAAAATATTCTAAAAAGTTTAGTCTTTAAGAAAAGAAAAATAGTTTAGTTACCATACTATGCAAATTAAATATGGTTGATTAAACCAACGTCTTGGAAGAATACAAAGAAATTAGGATGAGGCACTTCACTTAGCAGGTCTTTTATTAAAAGCTTATTAAAACCAAAATGGTCGAATCTTACATCGTTAAAATTGGGACATACACACAAAAATTGCGATACAGAAAAAAAAATTACATACAGAACAAGTCGGTGGTGGTTCAGCGAGTAAGATATGTATAGGAGTCAGCCGTGTATGGCTTATGCGCAATATAAATAAAATAATATCCATATGTCTATTGTAAGAGGTTGTTTTACAATCGCGATTGGATAACAATATACAAAAACGAATTATTCAAAGACAAATACTTACGCAAATGATGAATAGGGAAACGAAGACTAGAAAAATTCGCGTCATATTAATTTACACCAACAAATGGACGATTTTTGATAAGAAGAGCCGACGACCTGGACCTATGTCGCAACTGATAATGTTTCGTCATCGATCAGATGCATTGAGAAATTAAATTTCAATTGGTGATTTTATCCATTGCAACACTGAGGAATGCTCTAATTTGGGTGTTGATTTCTAAACACTGTTTTATTTCTATCATTTCATGTTAAAAACTTGTATTTTCCTATTTTAATAAAATCTTTTTTTTTTTTTAAAGGAAAACCGACTTAAGGGAAATGCGCAAAAATGTATTTTTTTTTTATTATTTTACGAACGAGTTGAAAAAATTTAATTATTAAATAACAATTTTATACTTATTAAAACTTTTTTAAAAACGGCACCAAAATTTAGATATGATTTTTTAAAAAGTAATACGTATAAAATTGATAATAAATAATTCAATTTTTTCAACTCGTTCGTAAAATTATAAATTATTTTTTACTTTTAGCACATTTTCCTTAACTCGTTTTTTTTAAAACAGATTTTATTTTTCCCTTTTAAATTTAGCAGGGGGCTTAAACCCCCAGCTATTATTCTTCAAGAAATTCAAATAACAACTCGTTCTTATTTTTTTTTCTTCTCCGCAATGTATATCGTACAACAATCCCTATCCATGCTAATAAATGCTGGGTAAACGAAATGATATTGTTGCACAACTTCTGTTAAAGAATGAAAACATTTTGGATAAATTGTTTTTAAAAAAAAACTCCGATTAATCGACATTTCCGGATATATAACAAACCGGATAACCGTTTTTTCTTTCCTTTTTTTTACAGTGTTTGCCTAAAGGAATTTTTCTCTATCCAACAAAAAAAGAATTTTTTAAATCGGACAATATTTTTTTTCAAACGGTCTGTTAATTGAGAATTCCGGATAAGTTAAATGCCGGATAATCGGCTATTTTTTTTTCAAAAGGTTCCCCAGTGAAAAATCCTTATCCAACAAAAAAAAAAATATCCAAATATATGAATAAAAACAGAAATCTTGTGCAAATATACATAACAGTCGAATTGATAATCTCTGTCCTTGGCGCACGATTTGGCGGTTTTAATTTAAAGTTTCTAGTTAGTGGCGCAAGGGCCAGTTTTGGCCATGCTGCGCCAAACACACGACAAAATAGTTCTTTATTGTGAGGCCTTTCAAGTATCAGTTTTAAAAAGTAAAAACGTTGTAAAGGATAAAAATATATTTAGATCAACTGTAAAAGTTGACAATTTTGGTAAAAGGTTAAAAAATATTTGGATAAATACAATTGTTTTGTCGAACACTATATACAATATTTACATTTTTACAATTGTTGACCTGCAACATTATATAAACACTAAAAAACAAACAAAGTTTAAAAGAAAAAATTTAAATGTGATTGATAAAGCCAATCTCATTTAGAAAGGAGAACAGATTAAAATGGGGAACTTCCCCAATTAAATCATTCAAGTTTAAAATGGTACTTTTAAAATATTTCATGCGTTGTTGGTTAAAAACAGGACAGACAATTAAAATATGATGTACAGTAAAAACAGATGAGCATGATTGACATGACGGAGGAATTTCGTTAAGGAATTTTTACAGGAACAGAATAAAATATTTTTTGATTTATTTCTCCACAATCAGTGGACTGAGTATTCCATAAAAACAAGCACAAGACAAATTCCCAGAACTTTTAATAACATCCGAGGATTGCTTTCGACTGTTTAATATGAAAAACATTTCATGTGAATACAGTTTTATTCTGATGTATTGCGAGACGGAAAAATGATTTTAAAAAAATTGGTAGCTGCCAGAAATACGATTAGGTAACTGATTGCAAACAGTATTTTTATACTTATTTTGCGCTTTATAAATGTAGATTACGAAATATTCGTTTCATGATAATTGTATTTAAAAAACTTTTATTCCAGTAGTTGTTTTTTGTCCGAACTCTACCTGAAATGTCAAGAATTTCTATTTTGGAGTCTGGTAAACCTAGGCAAGAATGTCTTTCTATGAGATTCGCCATATGTGTGGCAAGTAAGGCACGGTATTACGCCTTAAAGAATTAACAACATTTTAGATATAATATTAGAAGTAAAACGTTATCGTTCAATTTTGGTGCAGCAGATAATTATGATAATTATTTGGCAAAGGAGCGGACCCAAGGCCGGATTTAGGTATAGGCTACAGTCTAGAGGTCCGCACCGCACACCAAAAGAAATAGGTGCCTCAAAACTTGAAAACAATCTGCTTGAATATAAATTACTCAAACAAAGACAATTTTTTTATAACAGCCGAACAAGCTATTTTGAGTGAAAAACTCGTAATTGTGAAGTGATGGGCAAGTATACTGTTTTGTGTGCCACCTTTTTTCCCGAACACGCATACAATTTACATTTAGAGAGTATTGTAATTTAAGAAAGTTGCATTCGAAATGTCCTGTTCCCAACGTGAAAGTGACATTTTGAATACATTTGTCAATGACGGTTAAAATTAGTGATGAAATGTCATTTTTTAAACACAAAACAAGATCTAAAATTTGAAAAGATCTTGTCGGCTGATGAAAAAAGTAAAACTTGTGTCATTTATAATCTCCTCGTATTATTATCTCGACTGCCCCAAATTACATTATGGCCATTCATATCTCTAAAAAGAATGAAAGGAGCCGGAAGTCTCCACGCCTTTCTCAACTTCCATCCACCATCAGATAAATTTTCACTGCTAACATGCATTTTTTTACCGATTCTTTTTTTTTTTTACGTCTTCAGCACGTCCGTTTTCGATTTGACGAATAAATGTGACACTGTAAATAATATAAAACAAACTTAAGAAGGGTCAAAATTAGAACCATGTATATTGCAAATAAGAATACCCAAAAATATACCAAATCCAAAAAACCAAGCCAAAAAAAAAAATCCATAAAACGAAATGAGGAATTACGAAACGTATAATCAACAAAAAAACTAACAAAATTAGAGCCGTCGCAAAAAAGGAAAGAACAAAAAATGGTAGACCCAGCTAGAGTACCATGGGGTTGCCAAATCCGTACTCACAAGATGCAAGCAACCTGAAGGGTATCTGGTGAAGAATAATTCTCTATATGTGTACGCTACTTAAATAAGTACTCAGTTGAAACCGAGGACTTATTCTTAGGAATGTTCAATGCTCCAGACTCGAAGTCAACAACCCTAATGAACATTAAGAACGCCTTACTGAGTTGCAATTTAGATATTAATAAATTCCGGGGTCGTTGCCTCGATGCTTCTGTGCTGCCTAGCTGTATAGCATACATTCCTTTTCAGCATAAATCTCATTAGCAAGCTGTTGCAGAGCGAGCAAATAATTATTTCAAAAGCGGAGGAATTAATCATGAAAGTTATGAATTTCTTTAAGGAAATGCGAACCGAGGGACTTTGAGGAAGTGCTTGTGGACGTCGCAGAAATTGCTGGAATACTTGAAATTTCACTGGTATTTCAACTAAACCAGAACAAATCCCAAGAAAATTGAAGCGTCAATTTAGCTCTGAAGCAGAAGAGAAGCCAATTGCAGATTCCAAAGCGGCTTTCAAAATAAACTTCTTTTATATATTAAATTGTGCCATCAATTCATTGAAGGAACGATTTTCTCAACTAAATTTGCAGAACGATATATTTTGCTTCATTTATAAATTTAAAAATGAAGACATTTTGTTAAAAAAATGTTTCAACTTACAGCCTGCATTGCTCGATGGAGATCATTCTGATATAGAAGGTTTACGAATTCCTCAAGAACTTTTGGTGCTTCTTTCCACCACAATGGAGTAACTTTCAAATTCATAGAGATGCAACCCAAATCCATGTACGTCCATTGTGCAATTCATTCGTTGGACCTTGTGTTGCAAGATCTAATAGATTAATTTCTGATGCTCTCAACTGTCTCAAATTTAATTCGAGAATCTGTCAAACGAAGATACATATACAGAAACATTTTACTATCTTCTGATGAGGAAGGGAGCTCATTTTCACCAAGGCAAT
Organism: Troglohyphantes excavatus; assembly: GCA_963932185.1. Lineage (NCBI taxonomy): Eukaryota > Metazoa > Arthropoda > Arachnida > Araneae > Linyphiidae > Troglohyphantes > Troglohyphantes excavatus. The sequence continues at coordinate 21,624,686 of OZ010678.1, forward strand.
TGCTAGCTCTATGTCCTACCAGATGGGCTGTGCGGACGGCAGCCATTACAAGACTTGTACAAAATTATGAACGACTACTTGAAACTTTAATTTCGATCCCTGGTGACATTTCGTCAATGCGTAAAGAAAAACTCATGGCAGTAAAAAGCTGCCTTTATATATGCAAGCGAGATACTTTCAAACGTCCTTCAGACATCAGTTTTCTGCAGCCAGAGTTAAAAATGGAGTTGCCATTTTGGAAAGCACCATCAAAAACATGAGGAATGGAAATAATTTCAAATATTTGTATGACAATTTGGAAAAAAAATATTCAAAAATGAAGTTAGAAATGACGGTCAACAAATCAAGATTGAAGCAAGTGCCCTTGCGGTATGAACACAGTAAAACTCTCTGCTCTTCTGCTGATCTTGGAGATGAAGATAAATTGCATACCTTGAGATATTGGATTTAATTTCTAATCAACTAGAAAGGAGTTTTAATCAAAAAATTTAGACTAGCTTGTTCAAATTGAAGCTATATTTTCGGGTGATGTGTTGCCTTCGGGAGATTAGATTCAGCAGGTTTAGTTTAATGTTAATTTATGCTGAGGATTTTGACATTAACAAATTTTCAGCTGAGCTCTTGATGCTACGGACATTTTTACCAGGTAATTCTGATCGAAACGCCCTATCAATTGTCAGAAAAATTATATCTGAAGATGAGTTATTGAAGAACTTATTTCATCAAGTATTTTTACTCTCTGAACCGATATTATCGGTACCAACTTCAGTTCCTATTGCAGAAAGGTTCATTACCCCAATATTCACAAGTTTGGAAAAATCCAGCGATTAAACGTGGAAGACGAAAATCGGGGGATTCCTCTGAACCTTATTCACAACTCCTACTATCTGGAGATTTCAAGATCTGAGGTTTCCCCTCCTATTTCCTTTAAGAAATGTAAAGTCATATCCCATTGGTCAACGCGGTACCACGTGACATTGTTTACAACGGCACTTTATGCTGATTGCACGTGTATTTTTGAAAGTGAGGTCGGTTCGTAGTTTTAATAATGGCTGATAAAAAGCAGTCAAGGAAAGTTAATTTTTGTCCATCCGAATCCGAAATCTTACTAACGTTAATAGACAAGTATAAATATGTAATAGAAAACAAAAAAAAAAAAACGCGGTGTTTAATAAAAAAAAATCAGAAACGTGGTTGATGTTGGCGGACGAATTCAACCAAATTCGTAAGGAGGAGGATGGGCATGCTGTCGTGAGGTCTGCAGCACAGCTTCAAGCAAGGTATAAAACAATTAAATGCACGCCCATGAAACATCGTGCTACCGACAAAATTACTGTGTACATGGAAACCGGCGGCGGAGAAGGAGAGCTGGTTACAACAGAAATGGATGCGAGAATCGGAGCCATGGGAGTCGTTATGAATCCGCACGATTGTGTTTCGACAGCGAATATTTATACGAAAAAGCTGTGCGAGAATTGTAATTGTTTTAATAAAATTATAGATTTTAGGAATGGTCTGTTTTACTAATATTGAGACACGCAATTCCTCGATGTAATTTTATACTGCAGTTTTAAAATATTGTGACTCTATACTGTTATAATGCATACGATATGAAAGCCAAAAATCAAGCCACAATAAAATCATATTAAACCGACTATTTAACAATTACTTATTTTTTTTTAGTGCAGTTGATAGTTTTAAACGTTTATAAAGTGTGTTTACATGTTATGTGCTTGATATGTAATATCAAAGAAAACAACCTAGTTACAGAGAAGGCACAAATGTAAAATGTGTGTATTGGTGACAACATTAAAACGTATTGAAGGTCAAGAATAGGACAAGAAAGGTTAAATGACTTATTTTTGCTTCACATATATAAAGATGAAGCATTTACAATTGATGTAGACAATATTTGTAGAGAACTTGTTTCTGTAACTTCAAAAAGAGACTTTTGGAAAATGGTGCAATACCTAACTTCATTAAATTTTCACACACTATCCCTTTATTCAGAAAATACAATTTTTTTTTCACATTTGTTAAGGAATTTTAATAATATTTGCACTTATTAGTTTAATAATAATCATTATTGCATATTTACTGCTGCTACATGTTTTGAGATCCCATGAATACAAAACGTTTTTTTTCTTTCATTTGATCAATTTAATTGCACGTGTTCCAATAAACAAAATATCCCATGAAAGAATTCCTAAATTGATACACAGTTCGCATTCAAAGTATGGAGCGTGACAACAAGGGAAGTGGTTAAAAATCTGACTTATGTAAACGATGCCTTGCCTTTGTATTTTGCCAGTTGAATTAAACATCCGTATTTTCTAAACGGCTATATATATCAACTCAAGTGCGTCTTCCACATTTAATAAATCCCTACCAACAGTGCCCCTAGATATTGAACTTCTTACAAATGAGCATTTTAATGAATTTCAACAATATCAGTGCTTAAAAAATGACTGTGTATCAAGTTCCAATTTTACATATTCTTACTCGGTGCACAAAAAAAGAAAGGAAAAGACGTGAAATGATATTTATGAAAAAATAAATACCTTAGCTTATAAGATATTTTAGTATACTTTTCCCCTTACAGCTATGTCCTTATGATTAAGACATTTCAATCGTGCACGGGAATACAAATAATACTACTGAACATACATCCACTTGAACATATCTTACAACGAACTGTTTGAAAATTTTCCAAACGTTGCGATAGCTCTCAGAATTACCCTGACTCTTCCAGTTAGCGTTGTTAACGGGGAAGGAAGTTTTTCAAAATTAAAACTTATAAAAAAACTATTCGAGATCTGCGATGTCCCATGAACGTTTGGTTAAACTATCAATGATGTCAATTGAATTTGTCATTCTCACCTTCCTTAATATAATTTTTTTTTAAAAATTATCAAATATGTAACATGCCCTCGTTTCTTTCGGATCTTATTTCTTGGTCCTTTCTTAAATCTATTTTTTGTTTCACTAATGATCTTATACATTACTATATAGTTTCGTGTCTATATATAATCACTAAAATTCGTAATAATCGAAATTTTCTCTTGCAATTGCAATCTGTCTTTGGCAGTCCTTCAACTCCGTAGCGTTCGTAACCTAACCAGCAATGATGTAGGATGTGTCTCTGCTACCTCGTCATTTTAGCCGGTATCCCCAACAGTAGCAGAATTAAATTGAAAACTAATAATAAGGAAACAAATATATCACATACGTGATTAGAATAATTTTCTTATAAAAAAAAATATTATGGTTATATGGAAACAAATTTTCTTCACGTGCTAATGAGAGGGGTTCCGACTACGAACCGGTTTTTATTGACAATAACATGCTGCGTTGTGAATACCGCCAATTTTCAGAATCGGGCCAAAAAGCCCCGTATACTATGAATTTACCAGAGTATTTCATTGTTTAATTACTTATTGTTAGTATTCTTTGTACTAATAGTATTTCTGTTAAATAGGCTTGTTAAGGATGTTTAAAAAGAAGAAGTATTCATTTTGTTCAAAGAAACATATGCGCAGACTGATACACAAAGATGTGCGTCTTCTCAAAATGTTGATTTAAGTGAAATAAACTTTGTTCAACAATCTAACAATATGAAATACAAAGATTGAGTGATAAAATTCTGTTGGAATTGTCAGATAACGATTGAATGGTTGGTTGGTTGGTTGGTTGGATGGTGTTTACTGGCACAAGAGCCAAACTGGCTAAGCTGCGCCAAACATTGATATAGTTACGAATCTTTAGACATTTAAATATACTTTACTAAACCAGTGTCGTATAGAAATTCGAACAAGTTTGGGTGCGGATCATCAATTATTAAGTCTTTTAAGATGGGATTTGCAGTTCCGAAATATTTTATTCTCTCATTCTTAAAGTTGGGACAAATACACATAAAATGTTTAACAGACAGAACACAGTTACACCGGAGACATGTCGGTGTCGGTTCAGAAACTAAAAGGTGCTTGTGGGTCAATCGGGTGTGGCCTATTCGAAGCCTTGTCAGGACAACATCATTTTTCCTATTACAAGTTGTATTTTTACTAGCTTTTAGTGTTGGTTTTAAAGAATGCAATTTATTACTTGTTTGGGTACCCCAATGAACTTGCCATACTGAATCATGTGCTTGTTTAACTGCCAGTTTTGAATCTTCGAGAGGTACAAAGTTATATGAATTAATATGCGCATGTTTTGCTGCAGTATCCGCTTTGTCATTTCCATGAATACCGACATGGCTAGGTATCCAACAAAGAATGACATCAAAAGATTGATCTTTGAGGCTATTATACGTTTCAGCTATTTGCAAGACCAAAGGGTGGCTTTTACATGATATGTTTTGCAAAGCTTCAATGCTGCTCCTTGAATCGGTGTACAAAATAAATTTTTTGTACGAAAAGCGAGACAATTTCTTTAAAGCTACATATATTGCATATATTTCCGATGTAAAAACGGAACAAAATGGATGCATTCTATTAGAAATTGTTAGCCTGTTGAAAACAGCAGCCGATCCGACGTGGTCATTAGATTTAGATCCATCCGTAAAGATTGTGTGGTATTCTCCATACTGTTGTCTGTGTAAATAAAACATCTGGTTAAAAACAATATGAGGCGTAGAGGGCTTGTGAAATTTAGTAAAATCATTAATAAATGATAGGTTAGTATCACTCCAAGGTGGAGGTTCGTTCCCTCTGCAAAGGACTGGAAAGTCGTCAATGTTATAAAATGTTAAAATTTGTCTAATTCTAAAACCAAATGTTGGTGTGAAAGATGGCCGAAATGCAAACAAGGCGCTATAAATGGGAAACATGACTTTGTTGAGCATGGGATGATTTTCGATGCTTTTGATTTTAAAAAAATAATTGACAGACAGTCTCTGCCGCCTATTTTCTAGAGACGGTTCGTTTGTTATTACATATAAACTTTCTATTGGTGATGTTCGGAACGCTCCACTGGAAATACGGATGCCTCGATGGTGAATCGCATCAAGTGGTTTCAAGTATGACTTGGCAGTAGAGCCATAAATCTCACAGCCGTAATCGAGTTTAGATCGTATCAATGCTTTATGAATTTTAAGCATTGACACTTGATCTGCCCCCCATGACGCATGTGACAAGACCTTTAGAATATTAAGAGATAAGTTACATTTTCTTTTTAAGTTATTGATGTGAGATTTAAAATTAAGCTTTGCATCAAAAATTACACCTAAAAATTTAAATTCTGTCATCATTGGAATGAGTCGTCTATTTAGAAAAATATCAGGATCGGGATGCAGTCCACGTCTCCTGCAAAAATGGACACCAACAGTCTTTTCGGCAGAAATTACAAACCCATTGAGTTTTGTCCAGTTAGTTATGTTAGTGATGGCAGTATTTAATTGTCTTTTAATGAATCCCATGTCCTCTCCCGCACAATGAATCTGAAAATCGTCTACAAAAAGTGAGCCATGAACATATGGAGGAAGCTGATGGATAATGCCGTTAATTTTTATGATAAATAAAATAACACTCAGGACGCTACCTTGCGGTACGCCTTCGTCTTGGTTAAAATATTCTGATAAAACATTATCAATTCGAACTTGAAAAGTTCTTGTCCTTAAAAAGTTTTCTAAAAATATAGGGAGATTACCGCGCAGACCGATCCGGTGAATGTCACGCATAATGCCATATCTCCAAGTTCGGTCGTACGCTTTCTCCATGTCAAAAAATATCGATATTAAATGTTTTTTGGACACAAATGCCTCTCGAATTGAAGATTCCAGTTTCAATAAATTGTCTAGGGTGCATCTCCCACGTCTAAAGCCGCTTTGAAATGAGGAAAACCATTTTTGTTCTTCTAAAATATGCAGTAATCTTCTATTGACCATTCTTTCCATAAGTTTGCATAAGCAGCTTGTAAGGGCAATGGGCCGGTAGTTGGTTGGTTGCTGAGGGTCCTTTCCCTGTTTCGGAATAGGAACAATCACAGCCTTCGTCCAAGCAGATGGAAATACATTGTCATGCCATATTCTATTGAACAAAATTAGGAGAGTGAGAAGTGAATCGTCATCCAGATGAGTTAACATTCGATTATGAATTCCATCGGGACCAGGTGAGGTAGGATGAGATTTTTTAAGTGCATATTTTAGTTCATGTATTTTAAAATCACAGTTATAAATTTCGGGTGTAGAAGTCCCGAAATTTAACGTCTTTCGCTCTTCTTTTTGTTTATAAGGGATAAAATCGCGAGGGTATGACGCTTCAGATGATACTTCGGAAAAAGCTGCACCAAGCGTGTCTGCTATACCCTTCGCATCAGAGATGATTTGTCCATTATAATTAAGAAATGAAAATGATCTATGAATATAGTTGCCGGTAGCTTTACGAACCCTGTTCCAAACAGTCTTAGAAGACACGTGACCCTCAATACTGCTTACAAATTTTATCCACGATTGTCTTTGGGATTGCCTTCTGATACGACGAGCCACAGATTTCGATTTTTTAAATGATGTTAGGTTTGCCTGAGTTGGGTATTTACGGAATTTACTCCAAGCTTTTTTCTGGGCCTTGTAAGCAGCAGCGCAGCTTTCGTTCCACCACGGCTTCCATAATTTTGGGAGTTTTCCAGATGTTTTTGGTATTGATGTTTCAGCTGCTATAATGATGGCGTTCGATATTGTGTCGACAGCAACATCAATATCTGCTATCTCTGCCATATCCAAGGTCAATTTGGAACAGGACTCGAAAAGTGGCCAATCAGCTTTGTCAAATATAAAGTTAATGGGTCGTGATAGGGATGCAACATCGTTAGCGGAGTATGTTAAAATGATAGGAAAGTGATCGCTATTGTGCAGATCTTTGTCGACATTAAAGTTCCATGCTGTAGCAAGTGAAGGTGAACATAAAACGAGATCTAGGTTCTGAAAAGATCTTGTCGGCTGATGAAAATACGTAAAACTTGTGTCATTTAAAATACATAAATTGTGATCAGAGATTATTTTTTCAATTTGAAGACCCCTCGTATTATTATCTCGACTGCCCCAAATCACATTATGGCCATTCATATCTCCAAAAAGAATGAATGGAGCCGGGAGTTGGTTAACAAGCCCATCGAGTTCCATTTGTCTAACAATAGTACTTGGAGGTAGGTAAATGGAGCATATTGTCAATATTGTTTTAATTTGTATTTGAACGGCCACTGCTTGTAGTGCTGTATTTAATGTTATGTGTCTAAAAGGAAAAGAACAAGAGTGCATTAACGCAACTCCACCTACAGCACGTGTGTTTTGAACGTTGTCCTTCCTGGTAAAATTATACTGTTTAATTCTAGTGTCTATTGTTGGTGTTAGGATTGTTTCTTGTAATCCTAAACAGACAGGCTGATATGTGTTTATTAGGTTTTTTACATCATCGATGTGGCTTCTATACCCATGGCAGTTCCACGATATAAGATTTATGGCCATTTTATTTTGGGGCAGTTCGGAGGCTTTGTAAAGAATTTGGACGGTTGTACAAGGTTTGGAGGAGTCTCCATACCTTTCTCGACCTCCATCTCTCCATCATCAGATACCTCTTCACTACTTTCTTCACTGCTAACATGCACTTTTTTAGTTATTACTTTTTCTTTTTCTAATACAATTTTTTGTTTTTTTACCGAGACGTCTTCGGAACGATTAGTTCTCGATTTCGGTCCCGGTTTTCTAGCTTTAGATGCTGCAGGTGCTTTGGCTGTACTAGTGCTAGGTTGGTTAGTTTTTTTAAAGTTTTCTTTAGAGTATACTACTTTGTTGGATGCAGTATTGGCAACTTTAAAGTTTACATTTGGGTTTGATTGAAACATGGCTGGAATCTTACTTTGGATTGGTTGACTGTTTGTATTTTTAAATTTTGTAGGAATAATCACCTTCATTGCACCTTCTGTACCAGTTTGAGTCATTACTTCGACGTTATCAGTTTGGGTGGTAATTGTTGAAAAGGATTTAACGGCTTTTACAGCCTCTGCATAGGAAGTATTTGGGCGTGGGGAACGGCTTTCAACTATTTTTCTGGCTTCGGGAAAGGATATATTTTGGTTCATTTTTACAGTTTGGACTTCTTTTTCTGAGATAAATTTCGGACAACGTCTTGAATACGAGGGATGGTCTCCTTTGCAATTAGCACAGCATTCCGGGTTGGTACAGTTAGTACTATCGTGGTTAGTATCATCTTGGCAGACTTCAGAGCAGCGAGCGCAAACTGGAGCTTTTGCCTTACAAGCGAATTTAGAATGCCCAAATCTCTGGCAGCGAAAACAGCGCAGAGGATTTGGTATAAACGGTCTTACATTACATCGAAGATATCCAGCTATTATTTCTTTAGGCATATTTGGGGTATTGAAAGTTAATATTACATGGTTAGTGGGTGTAGGTGTTCCGTTTCTGTTTATTGTTATTCTTTTTGCGTCGCATACTTTTTGGTTTTTAAGTTCTTCTTTAAATTCTTCGTCTGATACCATTACAAGTTCAGGATTGGAAATGACACCTTTGGTGTAATTAAGGGTCTTGTGGCCAAATGCCTGAACTTGAACATCACCGAAATTTTTAACTGCCAAGAGACTTTTTGATTGTTTTTCATTTGCTGCTTCAATTAACAGATCGCCATTTTTTTGTTTTCTGATGTTTTTAACAATTCCAGCCACATTTCTTATATATTTTTCAATCAAAAAAGGGGACATTTTAATAAATAGGTTTTCTTCACTTTTCATTACTATAAATAGAGGTAAGTACAATTCATTTGTGTTAGTTTCAGTGTTAGGGGTTGGTGGGTTTAAGGCCATCACCAGGGCACTCGTGTTGGAATCCATAAAAGGAAAAGGTGTTCATCACGGTGGCCCCACACCCACCATGGAGCCCCACACGGGAAGGCAGTTACCGGCTCTGGAAAAATAAACAAAAAGCACTAAAACAAAAATAAACCCAGCCTCGGCACACACCTTAAGGTACCACCGTGGTATAGTGCTACAGCTTCGGAGCGTGATCCGCCAGTTCACCCAGGGCACTCCTAACTGCAGCACTAACCCTTAAATGCCAAATTCCAGTGAAGCCCGGCACCACAAAAGAATATTGTGGTACCGGACTGCAGTGTCATTAGGCGAGCCGATTGACCGGAAGCGGGCTCACTCCGGCCGCTCGTCTACGGAGAAGCATGGACCAAAGGGCACGCAACAGCGCCCCCAGGAACTTAACCCCGTCCTGATATGGGGCGCCGCAGGAACCCCAGGACTCCACTTTCCCCCGATACGAGTCGCCGCACACGGCAAACATGCGGGTCATAAAATGCGACACTGTAAATAATAAAACAAACTAAAGAAGAGTCCAAATTAAACACGTCTATTGCAAATAAGAGAATACCAAAAAATATACCAACGCAAAAAGAAACCAAAAGTAAATTAAAAAATCCATAAAACGAAATGAGGAATTGCGAATCGTACCATCAACAAAAAACTAACAAAATTATATATAATTAGGGCCGTCGCAAAAAGGAAAGAACGAAATATGCTAGGCCCAGCTAGGGTACCTCGGGGTTGCCAAGCCCGTACTCACAAGATGTGAGCCCCCTGAGGGGTAACGATTGAATGGGTCCAAGCACAGATGTTGAATCTGAAGTATATATTTCAGAGGATGAAGGCAATATTTTAATCAGAGAAGAATATTTCGGAACAACCTAATCCAATTGAAAATAGTAATGAATTTAAACTTGAACCAGCATGGGCTACAGAAAATATTACTCATAATGCGTTATCTTAACTTCTAAAAAATCATAAATGCCATGAGAAACTTCCACCTGATGCAAGAACGATTTTTAAAAACTCCCCCGAAGTACATATAAGACACGTTTCTCAAGGAGCTTATGTTCGTTCCTTTACGAATAATATATCGAAATAATTTTCTTAAATATTCTAATGTTGAATCCATAAAGCTAGTCGTAAATTTTGATGGTTTGTCCAAATCAAGATCCTCTAAAAGTACTTTGTGGCCTATTTTAGGAAGCTTAATGAATCAGACTGAAGTGTTAGTTATAGGAGTTTATCACTATTGTGATAAACCATACAGTGCAAATGAGTATACAAGAGAATTTGTTGACGAGGTAAAATATTTGTCCCCAAATGGAGTGCATTTTTGAAGATAAAACTTTTGATTTTAAAATTAATCCAATATTATATGATGTTTTTGCAAAGTAATACGCTATGCATGTCAAAGAACATTGAGGATACTCCAGTTGCACTAACTGTACAGTGGAGGGTACATATTGCGAGGATAGAGTGTGTTTTCCTGAAGCTAGTGCAGATAAAAGAACGGATGATGATTTTAGAAAAAAAGTCGATAAAGACTTCCATAATGAAAATTCAAGAAGTTATTGGAAGAAATTCCTAACTTGGATCTTGTGAACAGCATTCCGCTCGACTACATGCAACTTGTTCGTTTGAGAGGCGTACAGAAAATGATAGGTCTCTGAACGAATGAAAACTGGATTAATGCTCAAATTCCGTATAAAGATGATAAAATTATATCTGATCATTTGATTAGTCTAGGAACGTTTTATTCCGACCGAGTTTTTGAGAAAGCCCAGAAGATTAGACGAAGTTGAATACTGCAAAGCCACGGAGTTTGTGTAATTTTTATTGTACACTTTGGTTTTGCAGAATGTTTTATCAAAAAGCAAATTTACGCATTTTCTTTCATTGCACATTTAGTCCAGTCAGCAAAGCATGAAAAAAGAGCCAATTCTGAAAAAAATCCTGGAAAGCTGGTTTAGTAGTGAGGTCTTCACTAGAAAAGTGTTTTATTTGCGAGAAACTGACATCTGCTTGTAATGCTCGAGAAGTAAAAGGAAAGGGACTTGACACTTTAATCGAATATAGTTTGAAATGGAATGATGGGAAGCATACCCAATTAAGAGAACTTGGAAAAAGTTACTGTACATGAAAAATGCCGAAAAATCTACACACAAAAAAAAGAATTAAGTAAGTTAAGTTTTCACTCAAGACAACAAAAGCCTTCAGCAACTTTGAAGACATCTCGTAGAACAGAGGTTTCAATTTTCAACAATCCTGTTTATTTTGTGGACAAGATGCATCTGAATTTTTTTTAAAGGAGCAAAAAAAAAAACTTTTATTGAACGTGAAGCTCTACATCATGTCGAGACAATTGAACTTAAAGAAAATATCGTGGAAAAGCAGAAAATAAATGAACTTTAGGGCGTGTTATATTTATTGAGAAGGTAGTTAACGTAAGCATTGAATGACAAGAACGCGAGAGCGATATTGTCACACATGGTCATTAGTTTCCACCCATTTGAAAAAACAATGTTTATATTATAATGCTTGACCCATACTGAAAAAATCTAATCCGTCTAAGAAAGGAATTTGTCAGACAGTTGCATAAATTTTTTATTCTGCAAAAGATCTTTGATTCTAATTGAAATAGTTTGAATAAATTTCTTTTTTTTTGTTGTAAATAGTGCAAAAGACGGATTAAACATTTGGGAACGCAAAATACAAGTAGGAATGTTTTTGAAATAGACAAGAATAAAAGTTTTTCTCTACAGTATTGTAGAGATGTATTGGCAGTATTCCACAAGCCAATCCGAGACCCTGATGGTGAATGGATACAACGCCAATGGAGTCGTGATATTTCAACCCTTAACGCTCGTTAGACTCCGTTACGGAGGCAATACTATAGAAATGCGAAAGCTCCGATATTCATTTATGTTGTCTTTTATATATAGAGAAAAATGAATCATTTTTATAACATTGGAACGTACAAAAAACTACGGACCCCGCGATACAACGCCAATGATTGTCATAAACAGACGCCGGCAATGAAAATGATCGACACAAAAATTTGCTTGCCACTTACAAGAGTTAGCTATTTTCCCTCGATTTGTTGGTCGATAGAATAAAAAGTCAACAAATAAGAACAATAGGTGGAAGCGTTTAATTATATCTTTAGTCTTAAATTGACACTTGTATCTTGTGTTAACAAGCTGCATTTGAATAATCACTACAATATTGGCTAACATCAAAATAAGCTAAACCCTAGAGTGAGTACAGATTCTTCACAAAATAACAAACGAACTGATATTTTACACTGATGAAGTGTCTTACCACAATGAAATACAGACTAAAAAATTGGACAAAAAGGATCAAAGGTTTACTTTTTCTATGACGCAAAGTCCCTCCATTCATGCCTTCCTCCCCTTACCGATTTATACTCATGCACCTCAATAGCACGAACCCCTATGTAAACATACCACCGACATTTTAATGCAGGTTTGCATTAATCCCAAGGATAAAATAAAGGTCTGAAAAAGGTGATTTCTGCATAATTGTACCATGTCTGATTAAAACACTGTGGGCCAAAGGAAACACACAGCTGATAATCCTATACCTTTTCCTTCCACGTGGGTCAACGTACACAGAAAACGCGCAAGTCTAATAAAACAGACATTTGAAAGCATTGTTTAAATAGTTAGAAACCAATTCAAGTCGAAACAAGAAAAATTTAAAATGGATTTTGAACAAGTATGATTTAAGTGGAACTACTCAGAATGAAATTTAATAGCTAGGGTACCTCGGGGTTGCTAAGCCCGTATTCGCCAAAAATGCGAGCCCCCTGAGGAAAGTAAATATTAGGATGAAGCATTGAGTGTCTTTCCGTTACAAAAGGTTATCTTCCAAAACTTAGTAATTTTATTTTGGACAAAATGAAACTGGATCTTTGAGTAATGGAGATATCTTCGAGTTAATAAGATATTTAGACACTTTATTTCAAATGACATGGGGCATTAAATTTGTCTTCCACTATTTTGAATGAATTCAGTGATCTCCTTGCTGACAAATTACCTAGTAAAGCTACAGGAGGATTTTTTTTATATTAAACTTATGAGGTAATTATAGTTTTATATTCGGAAATATACTTTTTTTTTTAAATAATTCAAGTGTAATTGTTTCCAGTTCTTACAACTGTGTTGAAAACATATCCTTCATATTGCTCTTAAAGATTACTCTGAAAATTTTACAATATGATAATTGAGTTAATAATTTAAAAACCAAAGAATGTAATCCACTATTTAAAACAGTCAAATAATGCATTTTTCATAAAAATAAAATTATTAAAACAAATAAATTTTAAGAAATTGAATTAAATAAAAATTAAAATAACTCAGCTAAAAACATAAGCATGATATCATTCTCGTATAATTTCGATTATTGAATCTGCCGAAATTTCAGAATTAAAAAAAAACTCATCGATTATGATTAAAAGTTATTATTAGCACTATACGAGTCCAATTTTTAAGTTATGACATTTAAAAAGATTAATTATACACTTGCAAAGTTTGATGATACAACATAAAGCAGAGTTAAATAAAAGGCAATAAAAGAAAAAGAAATTAAATCACAAAAAAAAACTTTATTATAAAAAAATGCACAAATAGATGAGAACGGCAATGTACAGGTGTCAGTGGACTCCACAGGAATCACAGTGTTATCAGTCTTTCATTTCACCATCTTCTTCCTCTTCCTCCACGCCTCGTATATACAGAACGTTATTACATCGGATGAGCACTTCGCCCAGGTTCCCTTTGTTCTTGCCGTCTAGGTACTCCTCTGTGTTGGCCAGCTATGTAGGAGAGGGGAAAAGGTCTTTAGAACAGTACACAAAATGGAAAATTAAGGATAATAGACCTTAACATTTTTTATTTTGTTTACTTCTAAGAAGCGGAATATATCATACGAATCATATTCACGCTTCACTCGCAATAAAGTAGGACACAATAGCAATGTGTCCTAGCAACAATACTTTTTTAAATTAAATTACTGAAAGCATAATTAAATTTTTTTGCCATGTAAATCAATATAAAATTAGTTAAAGTAAAGCTTTTTTTTTTAAACTAAATGTTTAAAAGGTAATTAATTAATTAAATAGAAGTTTTGTAAAAAAGAAGGCACTTTGTTTTGCGAATTTCCTAAAATCATAACTCAATATTCGTATTTTTAGCAAAAAATGTAACTGGGTCATCAAATAACTATGGTCAGTAGTGTCAGAGGCTCCATTTAGCTCTTATATTGACAATCTGTTAGAAATTGACTACTCAAAATATACAACATTGATGTGGCTAACGAGTTTCTAAGGATTCTTAGTCAAAAATAAGGGCTTCAAAGGGCACTTAAAAATAAAAACCAAAAATAAGGACTTTTAAGGACCCGTGAGAACCCTGATAATGAAGTAGCAAAAATAAAGAAATGACATCGGCATAAAATTGGTGTTCAAGTTGAATGGTTGGTTAGGATTATTGGCGCAAGAGCTACCAAAAGGGCTATACTGCGCCAGACATGTGTCTTATAAAAAATCAAGGTATTGTGTATTAAAGATAGTCCTATACAACAATAAAATATTAAAAAGCTTAGTAAAATTCACTTTTTAAAAGATTATTAAACAAGTTACATATATATTTAAATGAGATGATAAAATCCAATTTCTGATAAAAAGTTAAAAAGATTTTCGTGTGGAGACGGATATAAAAGTAGATTCAGTGATGGATGATTTTGATCAAAAAGGCGCTGCCTAATTGGAATAAAAACTGGACAAATTTCTAAAATATGCTTAACTGTAAAAAACTCATTGCATGTTAAGCATTTGGGTGGAGTTTCTGCCTGCAGAAGATGAATGTGGGTAAATCGGGTATGACCAATTCGTAAGCGGGATAGAACGACTTCTCTTTTGCGGTTTGGTTGAGTAAATCCGAAATCCACGACTTGTGGTTGAATGCTATGAAGTTTATTATGCATTTTCTCGTCCCACGTGGCCTGCCACGAGTAACGCAGTCTATTTACGCAAGATTTCATTGCATCTCCAACATAAAGCCAGTTCTCCTTGGTTCCGTTTACTGATTTTGCATGATGGTCAGCCCGTTCATTTCCCATAATACCGACATGCCCGGGTATCCAACAAAACAGTACGTTAAAATTTCTTTCCGAGAGAGTTTTGTGCAATTTAAAAGTAAATAAGGGGATGATTTTGTACGCCTGCGTTCATCAATGCTTGTAGACAGCTCATCGAATCTGTGTAAATGATCCACATCTTGTTGTCCTGTCGGGCAATGAAATGCAAAGCCTTGCAAATAGCATGGCTTTCGGCAGAAAAAACTGAAGATGCTGGATGTAAGGATTTTGCCTCGACATGGGTATCAATGATAGCTGCTGACCCAACATGATCGACACTCTTCGAGCCATCTGTATATGCAGTTTTGAATCTTGAGAAATTTTGGCGATCAAGTTGAATGGAAAACAAAATTTCTTTGGATTAAATGCAAAACTAGTGAAGGCAGAGAGCTTCTTTATTGTCAACTTTGCAAAGACCACCTTGCAAGTGATAGTAAATATAAAAATTCCCTTTGGATTTTATTAAATTAAAGGAATTGCAACAGTGCGCTTAGACAAAAAAAAAAGAACATTCAGAATCTGGGATGCACAACACCTCAATTTATATCGAAACATCTTTAATTAATGAGGCAAATACTGCACAATCAAAATGTTCTGAAGACTCGACAATTTTCAAAGAAGTAGAGTCTGCCATGAAGTTTTTAAATGTTTTAATCGAACATAATATTTCACACACAACAATAATTCGACCCTTTATTGAATTTTACATTAAAAAACCGCAGAGTCATGTACTGGTTCCATTAAAAAAAAAATCAAAAATTGCAACTGCTTCATACACAAGCTATGAAACAATTAATAAATTTATTTCATCCATCCATGGCAATAACTCAGAGAGACTATAATGGAATCTTTCAAGAGTAGTCCATACTTTTCATTAATAGCAGATGAAACTACAGATAAAAGTGCCAGGAAACATCTTCTGTTTCGGCAGGATATGTAAAAGATGGAAACCCTTTAGTTTCATTTGTCAAAAATATCCAAATCCCTAATGGCACTTAGACACAGATTTTTCTGCTATTTCCCCAATAATTAATAACTATGGTGGATTTATCAAAATGTCAGGTTTTGGTAGAAATGGTGCAGCTGTGATGGTTGGTGAAAATAGTGGTATTAGTAAAAAGATCACAGAAAAAATAATTTGAATATTACACGGTTCATACAGATTTTCAAAAGTAAAAATTAAGTAGTTCCTTAAGGACTTTTTAAGGACCTCTCGATAACTTTTAAGGACCTCTTTAATTTTTTGGCGCCATTAGCGGAGAATCGCACATTGTTTGGTGCAAAATTGCCACATAAACACATGTCAGTGGGGTTTTGTAGCAAGTTGGCACAGGATACCACTTCCAGAAAACTCTGGCGCAGAATTCCCATTCCTTAAAGATGCTACATTCTTCTAAATTTCCTCGTTTTTCTAAAATGAGTATCGATTCTTCACAAAACAACAAACGAGCTGAGATTTTCCAATGATGAAGTGCGTAGTGTATTATAATGAAATACCACTGACTAAAAAATCGAACAAAAGAGATCAAAAGTTCACTTTTTTTTCTGACACTAAATACGTCCATTCACGCCTGTCTCTCCTTGCCGATTTATACATGCGTAAAACGGTCAAAAGTGTGGACACGATCAACGTAAAATCTGGAATTCTACATTTCAATAATTTTAATGCACCCGGAATTCTGAGTACGAAAATTAAAAAAATACAAAATTTCGGGTTAGACACGGAAAAATACCAACCATGTGAATTACTAGTAAAAAAAACACGTGTGACAAAAATTAAGGACCTTAGTCGAAAATTAAGGATTTTAAGGGCCCTTAATTAAGGACCTACTTAAATTAAGTAGTTCTTAAGGACTGTGCGAACCATGTATTATCAAAAAAAAATTGAATATTATCACTGTACATTGCCTTGTCAACTAAAAATAGTCATGAAGAATATTCGTCTATAAAAAAAATTAATGAAACTATTAAAGCTCTGTACAAATACTATAAAAAAAAGCTCAGTCAGATCTTCTAGTCTTGCTAAAGTGCAAAATATATTAAATAATGGAAAATTCGCCAAATTGAAGCGCATAAGTTTTACGAGATGGCTTTCTCTTCAAGATGCCATTAACTCAGTAAGAATCAACTTTCAAAATATAATTATCGATTTGGAAAATGCAATCGCAGAAAAAAATGCAAACAGCCATTTAAAATAGCGTAATCAACAAGGTTTACTGAAAAATGTAAAGTCATATGACTTTTATCGAGGGATTCATTTTATGTTGAAAGGAGAGAAGTAGACCTATCTGCAATTGAAGAAAAGGTGGCAGTTACACAAAAAGCATTAGAAAATTTAAAAAGGAAGCCTTGAGGTGAATTTTGCAATAAGTTAGACGAAAAAGCAAGGAAACTTGGTATTCCAGCTTCAGTTGGAGAAATCATCAATGATGATTTCAAAAAGAAAGCAATAAGTTTCATAGATGATCTTATTCAAAATGTTTCCGACCGAATGGAAAATGCACCAATTATTTCTTCTCTTGGTATATTAGACCTCCGGCAAGCACAAGAAGACTGTTCCCCAACGTATAGCACATCAGAGATTGTAGAACTTGCTCAATTCTTTGAGTTAAATGAAGACTTGTTAGTGGAATGGGATGACTTTAAGTCAGTTTATGTAACTCCAGATTGTATGTCAGAAAATCCCTTGATTTGAAATTTGTGCAGGTTTTTTTTACTTCAAAGGTTGCTAAACATAGCAATTACTTTGCCGATTTCTACAGCCGAGGAGGAACGTGTATTCTCTTAAGTATCATTAATTTTAACAGACCATAGAAACAAATTAAAAATAGAAAACATTAATAATTTGTTAATGTTGAAACAAACTATAAATCTGCTGTTACGCATTGGCTGATTTTAAAAAAGAATCGTCTATTTTTTCTGTAATTTTTTAAAAATCTTAATTAAATTGTCATTTTTTGTCTATATTTTTCTGTTTTTAATTCATTACTTACATTTTCAGCATATATATTACGTTCTTTCTATCTCCAAATAAATTTATTTATTTCCTATTTTGTCAGTATTAAGAACTGAAAAATAAATATGTCGCTAAAACATATAGGGTCGATATTTTATGTAGAATATAGCTTAAATCTTTAAATATACATATATATAAAAGACTAGCAATTAGGTAGCCTATTTTGTTTGATATAATTTCTTCCATATTAAGTTGTTTGTTTCTATAGAAGTCAACACGCAATGTACGCTGTATGGAAAAATAGTCTGATGGAAGATAAAGGAAGTGCCCTTTAACTTAAAAGGAAGTGCCCTTTAACTTAAAAGAAAGTGCCCTTTTTAAAAACAATGCAAACACTATTAACATCTACAGATGAAATGGAACAAACAGGTTTGAATATGGGCAAGATAAATATCTTAATTTATTGTTATTCATGTCAGTTTATTTTTTTTAGGAAATATCACTAAAAGAGGATACAACTTTAAGATCTTAGTAGTTCAATCCAGTTACAAGACGAGCCATTGCATAATTTTTTTTATTTTTATACCCTGTAGATTCACGACTGATGGAATTGGTATCAGATGTTGGTACACAAGTATGTAAAAGTTGAAAGCGTAAGATTGCAATAGCTATGTGACTGCCAAAGTAATTCACAAAGCGACAACTGCCAGGTGTACAAGTATGAAATGCGGATTTCAAACAACAGATGGTGCACCAATGCAGTTTGTGCTATAAAGATTTGACACTACACCATTTTGTTCTGTTATCAACTAGTGTCAGACGCGCACGAGGGATAAATTGGAAAAATGTGTGCATAGGGTCAGGTGGGGTAAAGTGGTCAGGTGGGGTAAAGTGGTCATACTCTAATAAATGTTGCAGTTTTTCATCCCTATTTTTTATTATTATTATAAAGGTTTCACATATTTTTGTTTTAGTTTTCAGTAAACAGGAGCAATGTTTTTCACACAAAATTATAATTTTAGTAACACATTGAATGCCAATAAATAGCCATTTTGTTTTTGTACGTTTCAGTACAATCTTTTGACTCTCTTATGAACTTCTCTCCTACATTTTGTTTAATCAAAATCTTAATAGATTAGTTGTGCAGGAGGCTTCAAACATATCTCAAGAACACATTTTCATTGATAGACAAGTTGTGTTTATTAATTTTTTTATTTCAGTGTTCACTCTAGAAATAAAAAGGGGCAGGGCGCTGTTTGCAGTAAAAGGCACCTCATTTTTGAAAAGGCACCTCATTTTTGAAAAGGCATTTCTTGGTTTTTAAAAGGGCACTTTTAAAAAAAATGTTTGTATGGGCATGGCCACACATTTGACACATCGGACTCGTGACCAAACAAAAAAAAGTTCCGATTTGTTGGTTGACATTGCGCCAGAGCTGCATATTGGGCTATTATTAATGGTTCGGGGCCTATCTTGAAGGAAAGACTCGTACAAAATTGATGTATCTTTATGAAAATATAATTTGAAATCTAAAATTTAACATTTTATAAAATTATTGTTTTATCTAAAAAGCAATTCTATACGTAGGAAACAGATTACAAAACTGACTTACAAATCTGATAAAAAGGCTACTTAAATCCAAAATTTGGTAATAAAATGACTAGTCGCAAATCAATCCCTACCTAGTCCCAAACCATATTCTCTTTAAAAAAAACACAGAAAAAAACTTAGAATTTCATGTGCAGCCACAGGCAACCAATAGGATTTGTGGAATGCCCCGTGCTCGAAATTACCGCGGAATCATCGCGATTTCACAACACGCATAGTTATAAAGGAGTTTGTTTTTCTACTGTCATAGTTCTCTTAATTCCTATTTACACACACGTTTTTTTTAATCGATGCCTTTTTTAAAGACGACTAGGGAAGCAATGATGATTTTGCTTGACTGAAAAGGACAAGAAGGGCGGAATTTTTTCAAAAGAGGGCGGCATTTTTGAAAAAAGGGCATGAGGGCGCTATCGATATGAAAAAAGGGCGGGCAGGGCGGACCGCCCTTTAAAAAACACCTAGAGTGAACACTGTTATTTTATAGGGTTTTTAGTAACATGGGGTAAAGTGGTCATATGACTGTTAACGTATTCATGGTAGCAATGAGTTTATTTAGGCCTAATATTTAATGATTGATTATTAAATATTAATTTAGAATAATAAAGCATATATTAATTTATCATAGTTTATAACATAAGATAAAGTAAACAGCATTAGGCTTAACTTTTACATTGCTTGGAATGACTTCATTAAGACCTAATATTCAGTGATTAAAATTTAGATAAACTTGTATAATAAAATAATTTTTATTGTCTTAATCAGTTTTTTTCCTTCTTTTTACGTAATAAACATGACAAGAAAATATGTTAGGAAGATTGTACCAAATTACTCTGATGCCAGTCTATAATTAGTTATGCTGGCAAGGCTAATTAGCTATGCTGGTAAGGGCAGTTAGCTATGCTGGTTAAAAAGGGCAAATCCATTTATGCTGTAGCTCAGGAATTACCCGACTTTAAGAAGATGGGTCATTAACAAGCCCAGGCATAATGGCCCTAATGAGAATCAT
This sequence comes from Troglohyphantes excavatus, assembly GCA_963932185.1. Taxonomy (NCBI): domain Eukaryota; kingdom Metazoa; phylum Arthropoda; class Arachnida; order Araneae; family Linyphiidae; genus Troglohyphantes; species Troglohyphantes excavatus. Next base: position 21,645,232 of record OZ010678.1, read on the forward strand.
GGCTTCGAAGAAGAATCTTGCATCGTTAAAAGCTTCAGATTCATTGCCCATGTTGGACATCCATTCGATCGTTCTGATATATCAAATTTAATCCAAATGTATCTTAAATAGCCTAATAGCAGAGAAAGTCCATTGGGTGATAAGACCTGATTACCTCAGAATATGTGAAAAACTGTCAACAAACAAATTGACCAAACATAACAATGTCCTTACCGAAATAACAGAATTGCCCATTGACTTCACCAGATCAACAAATAGATATTCATCAGAATTCAGAACCATTAATATCTGATATATGCAATTTAAATTTTAAAAGTACAAAAGTGTCAAAAATGGCTAATACAACAATTGTATATCCACTGAAGGACTTTAAGCTATACTGACAACAATATCTCCACCAGTGTCAATTGTACATAACTCTTAAGATGAAAACAGAAGAATCAGTAGCACTTTGTCCACAAAAAAAGAACAAGAGATTCCAATAATAAAAAAATTCAAAAGCTAAAAAAACAGAAAATTATCATATCAACAAATTCTTTTGAGCCAATTTGTGCCACAGATATATACAAATGTGACAAACCATATTCGTGGGACATTAGTAAAATATGATGTGAAAAAATCAATTAAACAGTTTATTGGACAAGATTGAGATAGTAATGGGACTCTTCATTAAATATCTAAAAAAAATCCTAAGTTGGTAACTACTACACATTTCCAGAATATAACGAGATTGAAAAAACAGAGTCACAAGTTATTAAAATGTCCTTGAAAAAAAATTTTTACTATAGAGAAAACTATAAATTTATAATTTAATAATAATATTATTTAAATTTTTAATTTAAATAATAGTTCACAAATATAGAAGTCGTGTAACATATTTTTAAGTAATAAAATGGCACTGTTAACTTATAATTTCCTTTTTATGTCATATTTCTTCGATATGACCACTTTACCCCACACACTGACCACTTTACCCCACCCCATGGGGTAAAGTGGTCATAAAAATGACAAAAAAAAGATGTCATTAAAAGGTGTTACTCTCAAAACATATTTTTAAAGTGCATTCTAATGTACTCTAGAACAATGTAATGTAAAATAAAATCCCAAACAATAATATTTTTTAGAAAATTTCTCATATTTATATTCTTGCAAAGTTAAAAATGCCTGTTTTTATGACCACTTTCCCCCACCTGACCCTACTGCCTTAGTGTTGTGTTCAATATGTCGAAATTTATACCGAACAAAGAGCATTTGCAGACAGTATTAATTTTTTGTTTTCATTTGAAGAAAACTGCTGCTGAATCGCACCGATTACTTCGAGAAGCTAATGGTGAAGATGCCACATTGCAAGATACATGTGAATGATGGTTTCATCGTTTCAAAGGTGGTGACTTCAACGTTGCAGACAAGGAACATGGAAAACAGCAACAAAAAAAACGAAGATATGGAATTGCAAGCCATTGTTGGACGAAGCTGATACGCAAACACAAAAACACTCCTTCGGATGCTGTTCACGGTGATGTAAGGTGAACTCTTGACGAGCTCTGGGCCAACTTTTACTTATCTTTAATAAATGCTATTTTTAATTTTTAAATACACGCGTAGCGTCTTTGTATTCAATTTTTTTTAATTTTCATCAGACGTCTCCGGTGACAGTTTGACTTTAAGGTGCAATCTGCGTTACCTAGGCCAAACTGTCATTAGTTCCGTATTGTACGCATTGCTTTCGAGTGATCTACTTGAAGAACTTCCATTTAAAGTTTGATTCTTTCAAACTTGGTTAGACTTAATGTCCGATATTGAAAACTCTATTTCTCTGACTCGGAGATGAATGCCACTTCGATGGTGGTAAGTGTAGTTGCCGCTGATGCAGTCGACATGGGAGAAACTTTGGTTTTCAATGTTGGATGAGTACTCAGAAAATGAGACAAATAAATGCTTTGACATCAAAGCACTAAGAAATGTTATCATAAATAAAAAGGTATATTTAGACACTGAGATTAACAAACTTGACGTTGGTGTTGGTAATGGTTCGACCAATCCTAGATTGGCTGAAAACCAACTTACATTTTTAAAAGCTGGCATTCAATCAAAAATTGGAACACTGAATACCATGGGGACTTGTGCAATAAAGGGCTGTTCCGATTATGTTGCCCCAGTAGTAACTAATAAGGGCAATAAGCGCAATCGCGATTCAGCTTGCAGCCCAAAGGTGGACAATGGTGATGCAGATGGGTATATAAATCTGCCTAAAAAACTTGTTATTGCCAGTCCTAAACTAATATTAAACTCTGGATCTGCTCTAGCATTCATAGACAATAATCCATTCTCGTCACTCCCACTGGATGATGTGCAACCAATTCCAGTAGCACAAGCAAAATCCCGCCAATCCATGTAAAACTGACGGACGAATTTGCAGCTACTTGTGCTCGTATAATGGAATTCCTTCCGAATTCAGAGATCTAACTTCAAATTAGGGGGGGAATGTGTGAAAGTGTTTGTTCACACAGCAGATGAACACAGAAGTCTCATGAATGCATTTAAAAATGCAGACACTGAACATTCTTTGTCATCTAGGCACCCACTGAAAGTGCTTATGAAAGGTATCCCCTATGGCACTCACCCTGACAAAATGGAAAATGACCCAACAGACACGAGGTTCTCGGTAGAAAAAGTTGCCAGACTAACTAGCAACAAAGATAGGAGACCTCTGCCAATTTTCCGAATCCAACTACGTAATAATGGGAAGCGAAACGAGATTTATAAAATCAAAGAATTAATGTATCTCACTGTTCAGGTAACTAAATTTCTGTGCAAATAGCGAGTTAATCAGTGCTTTAATCATGGCAGCGAGGGTTGTAACATTAAGCCCAGATGCGTTAAATGTGCCTCTACCGAACATTCTTCGAGTGAGTGTACTAAATCAAAAGACTTGCCAGCTACTTGCTGCAATTGTGGCAAGAATCACCCTGCTTCTTAAAGAGGGTGCAAAGCGTTTCCCAAGTTAAGGAAAAAGCAACACCACGGCGCCCCCAGACCACAAGCCAATAAAAATCAAAGCTTGGTTGACTCCGACCGAGCCCCTGCCTAATTAGAACTTACTGCTAACCCAACACTATCCGACCGAATTACAGCTATGCAGAGGCAGCATCTGGTGGCCAAAATATCATTGAAATTGATGCAAATCCAATTCAAAACCCAACTGAACCACCATTAGTGGTCACAAATGAAATGTTCATTAAATTAATGACATAAATGACGACACTCACGGCCCAGGTTGCCTCTCTAGCCGAGAACGTAACTAAAGTAACTCCGCAAATAAACCTCTAATATACCCACCTAATTTCACTATAATATTGTGGAACTCTAACGGCCTCTTAAATAAAATCGGGGAGCTGAGAGAACTCGTATCTAGAAAACACCCAAACGTAAGCCTCATACAGGAAACTAAACTTTACCCATTCAATAGAGTCAGCATCCCGAATTATATCTGCATAAGAGATGATAAAATTGACTCCACTCCTACAGTACCTATTCATAAAATAGGTACTGCTATCTTCATTAAAGACAATATCCCAGCATATAGAGTGCCCTCCACTCTAATAGATAATATTGAATCAACTATAGTCATACAGAAGGCGTCACAAAGTTCTCGATAGCCTCCATTTACATTCAAAATTCTCCAACCAATACTATAAACAATGAACTCAACACTCTCAAAAAATTAACAATGCAATGGTACTTTTTGGTGACCTAAATGCAAAAACTCACAGATGGAACCACTGTGAAAACCGTACAGGCTATAAAATCGAAACCTTTGCTGATATTAACCGCTTCGAGATAGCAGTCCTAGATACCCCAACTAGGTTTGCAGCAAACAAACTCATATTCAACCATAGATCTGGCCCTAATCAGGGACATGCCATTTCACTACTCAATTAAGTCAATGGCTGAGCTCAGAGCTCTGACCATAACCCAGTCTCACTTGTATTCAATGTCGACATTCCCAAAACAAAAGTGGGGTCAAAGTGGATTAACATTGCCTGGATTGGAAGGAAACAAATGAAGATAAAATGAAGAAGTTTCTCTCATTAATTCTTTTGATGGGACATGTGGAAAAGGACTGTGTTAAAGAATATTGTATACAGATCCCACGTTGGAAACTTCATTCTTTCATTCCGCAATGCCTGGGATAGATTTGTACTTTTATTGCGTTACCTACATTTCGAGGATAATGAGAATCCCCCGGACAGAACTGCAACAGATTATGATAGACTATGGAAAATAAGGTTCATATTCGAGGAGTTAAATAAGTCTTTTAAAGATAATTATGACCCATAGGAGGACATTGCAGTCGATAAAGTGATTGTTTCTGTCAAAGGGCATGTAATTTTTCGACAATACATTCCAAAAAAAAAAACAGAAAAGATTTGGTATTAAAATTTATAAACTTGTCGACAATAAAGGATATAGGCTATAACATGCGGGTCTACCTTGGGAAAGACAAGCAAACTAAAACAGAAAAAAATCTTCTGTTCACATGACAGTGACAAATCTAGTTGAATGTGTGAAAGGTAATTGCCATAAATTGTTTATGGACAATTTTTTTCTCGTCCCCAGCTTTATTTTTAGATCTTTATAAAAATTATAAAATAAATAGCTGTGGTACCATGAGAAAAAACCGAAAAGATTATCCGCAGCTGGTTTCTAAAAAAATGAAAAAAGGCTATCTAATTGAAAAATTCGGTAAAGGAATGACAGCTATGTGCTGGAAGGACAAGTAACTTCTACCATGAAATAGGATGTTTGCGAAAAGCCTGTTCTGACTTCGAGCTACAGCAAATGCATGGAATATGTGGACATGAGTGACCGCATGGCCAATAGTTACACATTCGGGTGCAAGACCTTAAAATAGACGAAAAAACTGTTTTTTCATTTATTAGACTTATCTGTGTTAAACCCATACATAAATATTTTCATGAAAAGGTCCGGATAAATTGTGATATTTTTAAATGGTCAAGAATAGTAACCATTCATGAAAAGGGCACAATCTTTAAGATAAAGGGGAGTAGGGCAGGCCATTCTTCAAAAACACCTAGAGAGGAACACTGACATAAAAGCTACCAAGTTCTTGTTGTGTGGGGTTTTGAGGGGACTGTATATTTTATTTCCTTAAGTAACCAACTAAACCTAAAAGATATATGACTTAGTCAGTGGCGAGGCGTGACTTTTTGCGATGGTCATCGCCCTGAGCGGCATGTACCCCCACACCGAGGTAATAGCTTTGCGACCGTCAACTGTTGTTGTAGTCACCCCCCCCCCCCCCACACACACACACCTTCCTCTGTTTTGTGGGAGAAAATTGTAGGAAATACTTTTCACGGGCATTCCTATTTGTCCCTTTTCATTTAACTCACTATCTTTCTGATATTCATTATTGAGATGCTTGGTAAAAAGCAAAAGCAAACTTGCTAAAAATGATAGCGAACTGTAGTTTCGTTGAAAGTACCACAAAATGAAATAAGAAATAAGCGTATGCTTCTAAATGTCTATTTAGAAAAAAATTCTAAAACAAAAAATTAATTTTTTTTTCAAAGCCTCCATGTTCCAAAGCATTTTGTTAATAATTTTTTAATTAATTCAGTACATAGCACTTCAAAAGAAGTCAAAGTAAATAAGGAACAAAAATACTTGGCATAATAAATGTGTAAATGATCCCCCCCCCCCCCCCTCCTCCTCCTCCAACATTCAATAAAATCACTTCGGGTTAGGCTATATGGCGGCGGGTTCATAATTTATAATTGTCCATTTACATGCTTCGATTTATTTTTATTTTAATCCTGGGTTATACTTTTTAAATATTTAAAAAAAATATGTTTAATTCAATGCAATGCCATTGCATTTAATTATAAGTAGCCAAATTGTTTCGTTTGAGTATGCCGATGTTTTTATATATACACAAATATATTTGCCAAATTAATAAATAAAATAACAAAGAAAATGTGTATTACTGAATACATATATATAAAATAGCATAAGTTTACAAGTTTTTTGGACGTTCATTCAAAACAAAACCGTTAGTTGAACAATGTACAACGTAATAAAAAATTAACTTGCTTTTCTGTCAACCTATAAGGAACTTTTTCAAAACATTTCTTGAATTTCTTAATTTCTGATATATTTTTTTTTTATTTACACGGAATATTTTTTGGAAAAAATTTTGTTAATGATTTTATTTTGGGTTATTAGTTGTTTGCAACTTTTATTATACAGAAAAACCGTTTTCCATAACGTAATGAAAATTGTTTTTAGACAAACAATTCTTTAAAATAATGAAAAATCAGACGAAAAAACGCAAACACAAAAACAAACGAACTTAAAACGAAATGACAAGTTAGACGATTTAATGAAAATATACAGGCTAAATATATCGAAAATATTAAACAAAAAATCTCTATTGCCAAATGAGGCATTACAAAGCAATCTGGCAAGCATACTGTCCACGAAGCACCGTCTAAGGTTGCCTTGAAGAAGCTGTGAACTCCACAGATGACTAGGAGGCCAAATCAGCTTAGAGACTTGCCTAATCAGCATGTCTCTATCCTGACCTGGCTGTTTGAGCACGAATCTGATTGGTTGACACTCTTACAAGCGATTCGGTTTTCTTACAGATGAGCTCTGGCGAAGTTTTAGATGTTTTAATCGCCAGATTCTTTATTCTTGGCACGATTAGAGAGTGTGGGTTATATTTATATTGTTATTTTGTTTTTGTTTACTCTATATTCTAGTTTTCGGTTTAAATTGATTTAATGGCTTCACTTTTTGGGACGTTTTAAACGTTTAAAGAAAAGAAAAATTAAATAAAGTAAACAAATGCATTTAAAACTTTTTTTAATTGATAAAATATCGATTTAAAAAAAAATATATTTAATTATTTTTAATTTATATTTTAATTTTTGCGTGGTCATGACTGGACCCTTCGCCACTGGACTTAGTATAAGCTAACTGTTTTGAAATATTAAGGAAGAAAACATCGCTTACTTCCAAGTTCATATATCCATCAACCGACACCAAAAAGCCTCTGTATTCCATTCCCCACTTTAGCTTCACCACCACAGGTTTACCAGTCAGACTGTTGAGATACGGCTTGGGATTTAATGGTAGATTCTAAAAGAGAATGATTTTTAATGATAGGCCTAAAAGTAATGATAAGTAAAAGTAAAAACGATAACAAAAGTGTAATTTATATAAGAATATATGGAACAGATGTAGTATAGGACATTTGGCGCGTTTGTTTTTTGGCAACGAAAAATTGCCGTTAAACATAGCATAGGGTTGCCAGATTTAAAGTCGACACAAGAATCTGAAAATACCAAGAATGTCAGGTGGGATTGCCATACCATAAATTTATTGCCCCTATAAAACACACCAAAAAAAACTTGCTCCAAATGTCCTATACTACATCTGTACCGAATATATATGTGAATTCAACAATTGCAGAAATAATTTTAAGCATCACTATTTGATCAAAAATGTTCTGAACACACATTATAAATTTTTAATAAAATATCCATTAAGATACACTTTGATATTATAGCTGCCCTATTGATGAATCGTCAAGCAAGGTGTATTGTCAAGGTATTGGTTGATTCTGTTTAAAATTATGCTTGGTGAATTCCTAGTGTACGGTGCCCCGTTGTCGCCAAGTCCAAAAATTGGCGCCAAGGCCAAAAATTAAGGTTTTTTTTGTCGCCAAATCAAAATGGCAGACATTCCATTAGTCGCACTTGAGCTCCACAATGGGCTAATGGTGACGGTTTAGAATTGATTCCGAAGCTTAGCTTTGGTTAATTAACATCGCACTAGAGATTATATTGGGCTGTTGCCGGCAGTTTGGCGCCTATCTCGAAGGTAACAATGTCCCTCCGGGCAGTCGATCATGATGCTTACAGGCAATCGTTTGGGGCATTTCGACAGCACTCTTAAGCGTACACACGTACCACGCACTAAAATCACAGACTCCTGAAGTCGATTATGTGGTCTCCGGCCTTCGACTACTCAGGATCACATCCATGACACCCTCCGGGAAGTCGATTATTTGCTGCATAATGTATCCACGTTTCGACCCATAAACTTATTCCACAGTGAATTGTAGCGGGGCCTGCTCCATGCACGTTCGCTTGCTAGACAACAATCCGGCATCCATGCACCAATCAATCAAGGCACGTTAGCCTTTCATTTTCAACTCCCAAAAATACCTATTCAAATAAGCGTCGTCCGCGTATACATCCATAGCTCAGGAAAATCAAAATACCAACAACGGGATCCATCCGTCGATTGAAAAATGGCGGAATAACGTGAAAGCATGCGAGGTAAAAAATTCAAGGTTGCCATACATCATGATATTTTTGCATCAAGTAGGGTTGCCAAAATATAAACTTTATCGCATAATGATTTGTCGCCAAATCCCATTTGGCGAGGGCACCGGACACTAGGAATAAACCTTAAGATTTTGAATTTCTAAAATATGTTGCTAGCAATCTTCAATTTACCAAACATTGAGATGTACGCTTTATAACTTTTTCCAAGATCAGGTTTTTTTTAAATACACATTCACAAGCTTGGTGTATTTTGAAGATGCTGCAAAATATGGAAATGCCCCCTACGTTAACTTGGACCTTAAAAAAAAAATGATGTGAAATGGATTAACCTCTCTCTATTGTTAAAAAGAATATTTTAGATAATCCTTTTTCTAAGTAAATTCAAAATGAATTTTGAAAGTACAGCAATAGAGGTTTGTTTAAAATGCAAACTTTAACTACACAATGTAGGCAGATGAACTGTTTATAGTTTCCCCGTGATTGGCATGAAGTAGCGATTGTTTATCTTTTTACGTAATAACCAATATCTATATATCAAAAACAAAACGGCTGATCGTCAAATAATTAATGCACTACTTTTGATCACCTTTTCATTTAAAATAACAGTTCTCAAATTCAATAAGCAACTTCGAAAATTCTTACTAAAAATCACTTTTAATTATAAAACCTTCCGTTACGAACACGCGGAAATAAGAGAGTAACAAATAATAATCAGGTGAGCAATTCCAATATCAAAACATTTACAAAAAGAATATTCCATGGAACAATAGATCGGTAGGAAATATTTTATAGTCCTAAGCCGGTGAAGTTAGGAATCTAGCAAAGTGCTGACAATAATGCTTAAACTACCGAAATAACTCAAATCATAAATAATAATACTTACAGACATACTGGGGTAACTTTATAGCAACTATTATATAATTATTAATATACTTATATTTGAAATTACAAGAGAACAAACACGATATAAATTAAACGAATTGTTCTTTCACTGTGTATATTCTGTTGCCAGATTGCCTGAGTAAATATTTAAAATATATATATATATATATATATTTTTTAAAAAACTGAGAACTAATCTTTTTTCTTATATAAATTTTAATACTTTGCTATACGGTAAAAAAAAATAAAGAAAATATCAGGATTCTGGAACAATTTGCAAAATAATTTTAATTATAAATTTATACGGAAATGTTTGGCAATGTATTTTTTTTTAATTATAATAAAAAATGTAAATAAACAAACAGTAACAGAAGATAAGTTTTCACCATAGCGGCATTTTTAAAAGAAGCCCACATTTAATTATATACAAAATCCATGTCACTTATACTGCACCAAATATTATGCCTTTTTCGATTTATTCTCATATTTTTTCCACAAACTGGTTATATCCACCCTGATGAACATTTCCAGGGACCAGAAATTGTTTATGGTAAACCATCTTAGAAAAAGTTATCGTTTTTTTTTAAACTTTGGACACTAAAGTATTATTTTTGATGAAAACTGATTGAAATTCGTCGTAAACCACTAATCATAAGTCGTAAACCATTGAATTTTCAGCACATTTTTAGTATATTAAGGTCAAAACAAATTGAAAAAAAGTTTTACATAAAACCCTCCTGGCTCTGCTCTGACACAACCACACCTAATTGTTTGGCAGAATATAAACCATACAGATCTTGCAGTGGCAAAATTCAGTACAAATGTAAGACAAGATACTTTGGAACAGATGTAGTATAGGACATTTGGTGCGGTTTTTTGGGGGGAGGCGACGAAAAATTGCGGTTAAACAGCGCTATGACGTCATAGGGTTGTGCACCAAATGTTCTATACTACATCTGTACCGATACTTGTTTTGGTTAATCTGTCTTATACGGTCGCCCTTGGAAACTTTTCTGAAAATCCTAGTCACAACGATAAAACATTACTTGGCGACACAAACCGGTTTGGTTGCCAATCAAAGAATTCCTCCATTTTCTCCCTGCATCGCGTTCGGCGCCGAGTTGCCAGATTTGGCGAAAAATCAGGGAGCCTGTGAAAGACAGATTAACCCTTTTTGTTTGGTTTTATATGGTGGGATTTTTTTTTCTTATCATTTACACTGTTTCTGGTATTTCCCAATTCTTCCACAAGATTTCATTCTGGCAACCCTACAGGCATCGTAGGGTTTCCAGAGGAAGAATAAAATGCTTCTCATTAATCACTTTTTGATCAAATGTTGGGGCATAATGTATTCTAGGTGACCAAAACGTATGCTCGAAGTGACAGCAACTTATATGAAAGGTGTGGCTGTAGGCCACTGGACCCGAACCCTGACAACAACAGACGCTGAGTTACTATACTTTCATGCTGAGCATGTGCGTGCGCAGCATATTTTTGGCACCTTTTATGAAGTTCAAGTTTAGAGAGTGGGGTGAAAGCTAGGGTTTTTTCTTCTAGTTAATAATAATTAGCAGCAAATTATAATATTGATTTTACTTGTATTGAAAGAATACCTGTTTATTCTTCTCACAGGGTTAATTAAAATAATACACCATAAAAATTAACTTATGCCTTAATTAAATTTAAAAGGTACCTTTTTCTTTAAATGTTTTCTGGATTCTGAAGAAAAATTTATATAACACAACCACAGGTCTGTCATTATAAAAAAAAATTGTAAAAATAAGTGTGCTCAGTAAACAGTTCAGAATAAGCAAACATAAAATATATGTTAAACTGTAATTACCTCGCTACTATTTTAAACTTGTCAAGTTTCATTACAATTAGCCCAATGCTAAGATTAGCTCAAACAAAACTTGGCATTTATGTCAATGTGAATAATATATAGAGAGTAAAAGATTTTTACAATTATTACTCGTCTTTTAATTAAGATATCCAAAACAAAATTGACGTTAAAACCTTCCGAGTAGACATTGATTTTCCCAAATATCTTTAACCCACTGACGCTCAACCGATTTTCGTAATTATAATGTTGTTTTCTCTGGTTAGAGGTTGAAATAATTATTCCTTTATAAACTTTTTTATATTTTTATTGTACCACAAAATAATAAATATTGTAAATTTATCAATGAAAACAATGAGTTCAGGGAGTTTAAAATTGGTTCATCAATTCCTGAGATTAAGGCACAGACAAACACAGAATACCTCTGCAATTTTATTGATACATATAATATAAAATTTATTTTAATTTGAGTATCCTAAAATCTTTTATATTTGCTTAGGTGACATTCTAGATTTGAAAGTCCTCAAAACATGGGATTTCACCATCCCGAAACCTATTCGAAATATAGTATTTCCTTACCTTGTCACTGGACCCCCTTCCTTGCTGGTAACGACCATCGGAATCGAGAATCTTAAAGACACAGTTTCTCTACCTTACCTACTTCTCGTGCTACCAAGAATCATCATGTACTGCATTTCATTCTTTATTGATTTATTACTATACAAAATATGCTGTCTCATGAAGAAAAAGAACCGCAGCACATTATTAACTATGTTCTCCTCGTCGTATGTCACACTTGTTTATCTAACTCGAACATTCTCAAATTGTTTAGAAGTGTTATTTTTCTCACTTTCGGTTTACCTTGTGTGTAAGTTTTTGCATATGAAGTCTGCCTCAGATAAGATTAGAAATATGAGTTTTATGTTCGGTTTAGTTATCGCAATGGGTATTTTTAATAGACCAACATTTATGTGCTTTGCTTTTGTACCAGTTGTGGCTTTTGCTTTGAAATTACTAAAAATGAAATGCAAGGTCAAAATTAAAATCAGTTTTATGGTTGCCATTATCCTTGGTGGAATAAGCATAACCTTAAGTTTTACTTTTATTGATACCTTATACTACAACAAAATCCATTATAGCAACCTAGGTCTACTTTATCGCAATATGATAAGCACCCCTTTGAATTTTATTTTATACAATGCAAATAAAAGTAATTTAGATTCACATGGAACCCATCCTTATTGGCTTCATATTTGTGTCAATATTCCACTCTTATTCTCCATCTACGGCATTTTTGTTATGTTAGATTTTCTACAATTCTTACTTAAGTTATTTAGAAAGCCATCTTTGGATTTGAGGGATTTTCTTATATTATCATTTATTGCACCCTTGTTTCTTCTATCAATAATACCACATCAGGAACCCAGATTTTTGCTGCCTCTTATTTTTCCTTTAACCTTGTTATACAGTGATTCATATTTCTATAAATTCATATCGAAAAGCAATTGTGTTAAATTGTGGTATGTTAATAACATACTAGGTGTTATATTCTATGGTTTCTTACATCAAGGGGGTGTATACACATCTAGTGTGTATATTCATTCATCTATACAAAATAATACAAACTGTGCTGTGATATTTTACAAGACATACATGCCCCCCAGGTATCTGCTGGGTTTGGAACAAAATCGAAAAGATTATGATATTTATGACTTTGCGGGTGCTGATCTAAATCACTTTGATTTATCAGTTATTGATATTACACTTCAACATAAGCCTTTAACTGTTTATGTTGTAACGACGAATGAAATATCACATTCTGTACTTGATTTGCATGTTTTTCGATCTAAGTATAAATTACTGAAGAGAAAAGCATTCTTTCCGCACCTTAGTACAGAGCATTTGCCCAAATTAAATAAAATTATGGAAATAGTACAGAGTAATGTAACTTTAACCCAAAAATTGAATGAAATGCAAAAAATGTTTAGTATTCATGTATTATTTTTTAAAGTTAGGTGATATTGCATTGTATTAAAGCTTATATATATGTTTAATGAGTATATTTTGATGAGCTTATTCGAATAATAGAACATTTAAACTTGTTAAAATCTTAATAATTTTAAGATTTTTTGTTGTTGTATATGAAATATCCCGAGTTTGTATATGTGCGATGTAGAATATGTAAATACTTTTTTGTCTGTGTTGAATTAATTGTTTAAAAGTTAAAGTTGTCAATAAAATATTGGTTTTATTCAGAACTATTAAGCTATTAAGTTTGTTTACTCAAGTAAAACATTATTGTAATAACTACATATGTACATAAAAAATTATTGGTTTTACAAAAATTATACTCATAATATGCAACAGGTGTATAAAACACTATTAATAGTATTTTCCCACTAAAAATCGGTTTTTGAAAAAAATTTATAAATTTAAGTTAAAAATTACATTTTTGGGCAATCATGTACCAAAGTTTAATATTGATTGGCCAAAAATAATTAGTTGTACATAACGTAGAAATATAATTTTGGTGTCATTAGATGAAAATAAAATGAATTATTTTTTAAAGGAATAAAAAAAATTATTTTGTGTCCCATACCTTCTTCAAGTTTCAATTTATTGATTAGTTTCTAAAACAATAAGTTTTTTTACTCATCATAATGTCCTTTCTTTATGTTATAGTGACCTCTCCTACTAACCTCATGAAGGATTGCCATATTGAGGGTTTAATGTAATTTAAAGTGATTATGTAGACTTTATCCTAGCACTAATCTATGGAAGATTACTAAGCTTATAACAAAATTTTAAGTAAGTTCAAATCTAAATTAACACAGACATGTGATTTGTCCGAGAATTAGCTGGGGAAATCTGTTAAAAATAACAGGGTTGCCACTGAATATTAAGGTTCCCTGACTTTTCCAGATGGTTTTTAAAAAATTCCAGAATAAGAAATACATAAAAAGTAATTTTTTTAAAGATTAACGTAGAGACTAATAAAAAACGAAGTCCCTACAAATAATAACCTACTAAAGTATAAAAAAATTAGGAAATTATAATTTGTACAAATTAAAAATTTTATAACGAAAAGAAAATTTCATCGATAGCGAGAAAAGAAATATAGCAAAGCACTTTCAGCCAAAAATTTTAGAAAAATTCCCTGACTTTTCCTGAAATTTTTAGATTTTTTTTTTATTTTCCCTGACAATTCTCTGATTTTTTAGGCCATTTTCCTTGACAATTCTAGGTCTGTGAAAACCGTGAAATAATTGTATTTACTGATTTCAGTTGAGTAATTCTCAACACTTATCAGTCACCATAACAATAAAACGTCACCTCATTTTTTTCTTTAACACTTTATATTCACTAAAAACAACCTCAAAAACACTTCTTAAAATATTTATTTTAAGTCTCACAACAAGAATAAATTCAAAATCCTAAGTAAAATAACATCTGACTAGAAGAGAGTAATATTTCGAAATTCAGGGACCCTTCACAGAATGAGCCGGTCGGTGGTCCCGCTGCTGACCACCTTGCTCGACCGCCCCTCCTCCTCCCGGCACCTCTTCTTGCATTCTAGCAGCTTCTGCAAGTTGCTCCACATCTGCATCTGCTTTTCATTGTGCACCTGGCTCTCCCTCACTTCCTTCTGTTCCTCCTTCAGGAGCTTTGTCTTCCCCTCTTGCTCTTGGATGCTCCTGTTGTACTGCTCCCTTCAATGAACAAAGGACGCATTCATTAACACAGGGGACAACAGCATTTATATGCAAATCCAGAAAAAATATCGGGGGGGAGGGAGGCACATTACAAAGACATACTCAAGGGGGGTGGGTACATGTGGACGTGATTCAGACCCTCCCGAAATAAATGGAGGCCCTCAGCCCCATGGTACCATCATTAGCTAGAAGCTAGAGGGTGACAGTTTGAATATGACTGATACCAGAGATTTGACAAAAATGTTAAAATGCAGCGAACTTGTGATCGGAGATATGTCGGATTCTCTGCTGCGAAGTGACACTATGCCGTCTGAACGTATCCTCCAATTTCTACTGCATGTATACTGGACTGGTGCACGTTAAATCTGATAGGGGTCCGATGTCGTGATGCCTAATGAGGTTCAATCGAGTGCCAGCTCATGTGTTGTCCTTGTTATCTGACCTTGGTTAAAAAATGTAAGGCATTGTTCTTGGGTCTTTCCTTCCAGATAGGCCTCGAACCGTCGCCAATAGCCCAATTTGGAGCTCTAGTGTAATGTTAATTAAAAACAAACAAAAAATTAATGAAAACTATTTTATTTTCATACATATTAGGCCATAAATTATTTAATTAAGTCAATAATATGTATAATTAATTATTTTTTTAAGTAAATAATATACATAATTATTTCTTAATTAACGTTCATTTCGTAAACCCCTGCCTGTGTGTGTGTACCCCAGTCGAAATAAATTTGAACTTTACCAAGAATTTGCTTTGTGTATGACTAACATTACTGTCAACACTATGCATAATTAATTACCTAATTAACGTTAATTTCATTAAATTTTTAGCTTTAATTTACAAAAAATAATAGTTTTATTAACAACTTGAAATAAATTTCAATTTTTCGGAAAATTTACCTTTGCGTATGAACATAAACGATGAAATACAGAATTGTCAATTTAGAAAGTGATTGGTCAAACAGAGAGGGGCCACCAGATGTATGCCGGCCTATTTACCCCAAACTTTGATGGGCATCGCTAGGGTCCCAGACTTCCAGATTTTATAGAACAGGACAAAAGCTGTTAATTTTTTTACCTACATAAGTTTTCCACAAATACATAGGTGGAGAAAGAAGAAGTGGACCGTTATGTGTTGGGGGGGGGGGGGGATTAATATATAATTTACTGTTAAATACCTTATGGACTTTTTCTTATCGGCAGCATCGCTGGAAACATATGACTTAATCTCCTCGGCTACTCTTTCACTCTGTTTCTCTAGCATCTGGATCTCGACATTCAGAGTGTGATACAGGTGCTCGGATTCCGTGATCTCTTCCTTGTAGTTATTCACTTCCTAAATAAAAAAACACACCATATTTTTAATAACTACCCAACATAAAGTGAGGTGCATCAATTTTTATGCTGGATTTGGAGCAGATTGTTTGGTTGTGTTTGTAATAGGGTGAATAAGTCTGAGACAGAATTGCATTCAACAAGGTATTTAACTGACAAAGTGTTCATTCTTCAAAATTTAAAATCCAAATACACATTGATATAATCTTCCATATTATAATAGAAACAAATTAATAAAGTGAAAAGTAACTTTTACATTAGTGTAAATCATGGTGAAATTTTGAATTAATATATATACCATAAGCAAAATATGTGTACTATATACATAACCCCAGGCCCCATTTTCTACACTGTTCAAAGTAATAATTTTTATTCCATAACAAATATATATCTTTTCTACTGCCACTTACATTGATTAATATCATGGCAGTATTGTTGTTATTCATACTCCCTTGTCACCTAACTCATAAAGTCTTATGTTTTCTATAATAATTTCCACACTACCTCAATGAATAAAAAAATACAAATCATTTGTCAAACTCAATTAAACGGCAAGTACATTGTGCTAACTGTGTTATAGCTTGTTTACAAAGTTAATGTTTCCACCTAAATTCTTATTTTGTATGCAGCATGTTGTCAGACACTGATAACCATTATTTGGCAAGCACTATTATTAGCCTCTGTTTTAAAAAAAAGTTTCGAAAGTATTAAATTTCTAGAATTCTATTTTATTCCAACCCACCAGAAATGTTTATTTTTCACAAGGCCTTTAAAAGATATGTTTCCTTTATTATGAAATAACATGGTTATATAAAACTACGCCAACCCTATTAAAACTTATTGAAAGAAAATAAAAAATATATATATTAGAATGTGGCGATTTAAAAAAAAAACATACCTGTTCAATTTTTGATATATTACTTTCTAGGCCTAATGCACAAGAATCATATGCTTGTTTCTTCTGCTCATATTCAAAAGACATATCCTAAAAAAACCACAAAATTTAGCAGTTGAATATTTATAATTTAGTTCCGTAATAATGATTAAATACTTTTGTTACAGAAGCAATTTTATATAAGATTCTACATAATTTCAATTTTTGAATTACTCTGTACAATAATTTCAATTTTGAAATATTTCCAATGTTACACATAAATCCATAAAACATGTTTTAGTTAAAATGTTAAATAAATTATTGAAATTTCGTTAGTTTCAGTCATTAGTTTTCATTCAAAAGACATATCCTAAAACCACAAAATTTAGCAGTTGAAAAGTTATAATTTAGTTCCATAATAAAGCTAAAATGAATTAATGCTTTTTGTTACAGAAACAATTTTATATAAGATTCTACATAATTTCTATTTTTGAATTACTCTGTACAATAAATTCAATTTTGAAATATTTCCAATGTTACACATAAATCCATAAAACATGTTTTAGTTAAAATGTTAAATAAATTATTGAAATTTCGTTAGTTTCAGTCATTAGTTTTCATTCAAAAGACAGTGTTCACTCTAGAAATAAAAAGGGGCAGGGCGCTGTTGGCAATAAAAGGGCACCCCGTTTTTAAGAAAGGCATTTCTTGTTTTTAAAAGGGCACTTTAAAAAAAAAATGTGGGGTGAGCGTGGCCACACATTCACACATCGGACCCGTGACCAAACAAAAAAAGTTCCGATTTGTTGGTTGACATTGCGCTAGAGCTGCATATTAGGCTATTGTTGACGGTTCGGGGCCTATCTCGAAGGAAAGATCCGTACAAAATTGATGTCTCTCTATAAAGATATTACCTTAAAATCTAATATTTGACATTTTAAACTAAAAGTTTTCCTTAAAAACCAAAAATGTAAGTAACCCTAATCAGGCTCCTATACAAAACTGATAAAAAAGGCTACTTAAATCGAAATTCATGTCATATGCGGGCACATATGAAACCAATCGGATTCGTGGAATTTCCCGTGCTCCAAATTACTGCGGAATCATCGCGATTTCATAACATGCGTAGTTAAAAAGGAGTTTATTTTTCTACTGTCATAATTCACTTAATTGCAATTTACACACAATTTTTTTTAAAATCAAGCCTTTTTTAAAGACAGCTAGGGAAGCAAGGATGCTTGTGCGTGACTAAAAAGGGCAAGAAGGGCGGAATTTTTTAAAAAGAGGGCGGCATTTTTTAAAAAGGGGCATGAGGGCGCTATTGAGATGAAAAAAGGGCGGGAAGGGCGGACCGCCCTTCAAAAAACGCCTAGAGTGAACACTGCAAAAGACATATCCTAAAACCACAAAATTTAGCAGTTGAAAAGTTATAATTTAGTTCCATAATAAAGCTAAAATGAATTAATGCTTTTTGTTACAGAAACAATTTTATATAAGATTCTACATAATTTCAATTTTTGAATTACTCTGTACAATAAATTCAATTTTGAAATATTTCCAATGTTAAACATAAATCCATAAAACATGTTTTAGTTAAAATGTTAAATAAATTATTGAAATTTCGTTTATTTTTTTATTTATTGTGAGGCTAAATTTTTATTATTGTATGTAATAAAACTTATTTCCTACAATTTCATTAGTTTTCACACCAAATATTGAAGCAAAAATAACAGGCACGTAGGTAAGGGAGGGGTTTAGGGGGTTCAAACCCCTCACATTGTAAGTCAAATAAAAAAAATTAAAAACCGAACTACTGTAAAAATCATAAAAATAGAGATTTTTTTTGGGGGGGGGAGGGGGTAAAAGAATACTACTGTCAGCATGAGGTATCAGGCACGTAGGTAAGTAGGTTTGACTGACAATGGGAGGGGTTTAGGGGGTTCAAACCCCTCCCATGAAAAAGCTATACCTACGTGCCTGAAAAATAATAAAGTTAATAAAAAATAAACCAAAAAGTAATACCTGGCACTGTTGCCTGAGGGGTCGCAATTCCTTTATAACCGGGGCCAAGCGAGCTTTCTTTTCTGCAATCTTAATGTTAAGCTTCTGCACCATCACAGACATCTCTTCCAAGGTTTGCCCTTTCCTCTCATCCAGCTCGGCTTTGATGGACGACACTTTCTCCAGCTCGTCTTGGGCGTTGTGGAACCCACTCACTCCTTTCTGCATTTCAAGTTGGGCCTGTGACGCAAAATTAAAAACCAAATTAGCAAATATTTTCACATTAATACATTCAAAATTATATTGGGCATGTACACCAAAAGATTGTCAAATACAGACAGTTTGAATCCCCTTTCTTATATGTATTAAACAACTACAGGGTGTCCAGGATGAAAACAATTACGAGCCCAGACCCGGGTTCACTTTGCCCCATCCTTGAGGGGGTGAGGCTCAGGCAACGAGGCCCATGATCGTTTAATAACCCGGGTAGGGAGAAAAGGTCCCCCCAACACTCCGGAAACCTATCAGGCCCCCCAACCCCACCGGGCAGGGAAGGCACCGGACGCCGCCACCAAGGCAGCATGCAGACAACATTTATTGACCAAAATAAAGTATTAGGTACAAAAGCTACGGGGGTTTATAACACACTCCCGAGAAAAGGTTAGTAACAGAAAAACTGCCGCAACACTGCCGGCTAACTCTTTGATTCTAGCAGCCGCAACATGCAGTCTTACGAAATACAACATAACAAAACTATATACAGTATCAGTGTTCACTCTAGAAATAAAAAGGGGCAGGGCGCTGTTAGCAGAAAAAGGGCACCCTGTTTTTGGAAAGGCACTTCTTGTTTTTAAAAAGGCACTTTTAAAGAAAAATTGGAGTGGGTGTGGCCACCCGTTGACACATCTGACCCGTGACCAAACAAAAAAAATTCCGATTTATTAGTTGGCATTGCGCTAGAGCTGTATTTGGGCTATTGGTGACGGCTCGGGGCTTATCTTGAAGGAAAGAACAGTACAAAATTGATGTCACTTTGTAAAAATACTACTTGAAATGCAAAATTTGACATTTTAAAATTAATGTTTTCGCTAAAAACCAAATCAGTAAGTAGCCCGAATTAGGCCCCTTACAAAACTGATGAAAAGTCTACTAAAATACAAAATTTGATAATAAATTGTCTAATCTTGTAATCTCGCTTCAAACCATCTTACAGGCAACCAATAGGATTCGTGCAATACCCCGTGCTCGATATTACCGCGGAATCATCGCAATTTAACAACAAGCTTAGTTAATAAGAAGTTTGTTTTTCTACTGTCATAATTCACTTAATTCCAATTTACACACACAAAAAAAAATGTAATCGATGCCTTTTTTAAAGAAGAGCTAGGAAAGCAAGGATGCTTGGCTTGACTAAAAAGGAAGAAAGATGGTTTGGGGCGAGGTTACAATATTAGACCTTTTATTATCAAATTATAGATTTAAGTAGCCTTTTTATCAGTTTTGTAAGGGGTCTGATTAGGGAGTACTTACAGATTGGTTTTGTAGCGAAAACATTAATTTTAATGTAATTTTTTTTATTTTAAGTAGTATCTTCATAAAGAGACATTAATTTTGTACAGGTATTCCTTCAAAATAAGCCCCAAACCATCACCAATAGCCCAATATGCAGCTGTAGCGCAATATCAATCAACAAACAGGTTGGTCGATGGTCCAATGTATCAACGGGTGGGGACGCCCAATTCAATTTTTTTTTTTTTAAATTCCCCTTTTCAAAACCAGAAGTACCTTTTCAAAAACAAGGTTCCCTTTTTCTGCCAACAGCGCCCTGCCTCTTTTTATTTCTAGAGTGAACATCGTAAAAAGAATTATTTTTATTAATTTCCCTGATATTTTTTTTTAAAATGTCAAAATTCCTGATTTTCCCAGATTGACCAAATTCCTTGATATTTCCCGGTTTTCCCTTTTCTATTGAATCCTGAGTATGCTATAACTGTATTCCCAAATGGATGACAAAGTAAATTCAAAGACCTTAAAAAGCCAATAAAAAAAGGGTAGACACTGAATTGAGGTTTGATAGATTGAGAAAATCAGCCTGAAAAGATATCAAAATACCTTATCTTTTAAACATGTCTATTTATTTAATTAAACACATACAAGATGGCTGGAAATAGCATAGCCATTCTATCTGGCTGTCCTAAAAATTAAAAGGCATTTTAAAAGAAATGATAATGATTTCAAGAATAAGTTTACATACTAAAGTTTTTGTGAGTGCAAACTCTTTCTGCTGCAGAATGTCAACAGTTCTCGAAAGTATTCCGCACTCTGTCTTCAATTCCGCCATCTCCTGCCGCTTCTTTTTATAAACGTTGCTTTTCCCTCGCAACTTGTTCACATAGCGTTTGAACTGAAAAGCAAGGAAAGAATTTATGATAAAAGGTAAATAAAAAACAAGTTAAGTTTTTACAAATCATTAAGAAAGCTGAATAAGATAGATAGATCATAGAGTAATGATACAAATAGAGGAATAAAAATGCTGATTTCCGTGTGTGCATCATTGAAACCACGTGATAGGTAGAAATGCCAATTCACTCATGCACCAATATTACTTGGCAGGCCTTGGCGACTTTCAGAACTAAGCGAGATCGAAGTATTGTAATATGGTTTTGTGTTCAATTTTGTATTTAAATATCGTTTTTTTTTAACGAGTGGCACAATTTAAGGGAGTTTAACAGATATATAAAAGATATTTTTCTTACTTTGTACTTTTGAAATAATTGCGTTACGTTTTAATGTAAAATTTAACATAAGCAAAGTTCTTTCAATTGTTATTTTGTATAGTTCAATAAGAAAATATAAATAATAAAACCGGAGAAATAAAGAGTTTTGTTTTTTCGAGTATTGAACACAAAGAAAATGATATTTTCGTTTCGTTAATGAAGAGAAAATATTTAGCGTAAATTGTTTGAAAATAAGTAAATACCTACATATATGTTAATAAGTTGAATACGGACAGAACGCCTTATCACCAAAAAGAAGAAAGTGCACCAAATTTGGAACTCCTGTAGATGTCTGAACGCCAATTGTAGCAGCGCTAAAACCACGTGATGTTGGTTTTCTTTTTAATGTTGACACTGCGGCCTTACGAGAGTCTGGCATTGAAGGCGCTCTCTATTTAATATAACAACTCTCTGAGATAGATAGGTAAGTTTATTACAGTGGGCCGTAGCCCATTTACAAAGGTTGGCAACATATTTTAACAAAAGCGGATACAAAATTTGATAACACAAAATACAATATAACACATTTTTAAAAAATTTAATACACAAAAAAAGACAAAAATAAATTACATGAATAATTAGGATTGGGTTTTTAATCTGTTATTCCTGCGCAAGTTCACTGATCATAAGCTTAAACTTCTTAAAGATTGCATAATTATAAAAACAAAAATATTCTTTTTTGTAAAATTTTAGGGTGGTTGAAATGTTACTGGAGTCAATTTATGATAAGTATTTTCATCTGAATGCATCGTAATTTGGACAGACTAAAAATACATGATCCCAGGTTTCATTTTCTGTTGTGTTACAAAATTTACAGGAATTATTAGGAAAAATTTCGAAAGCAACTCCTTTAAAAAATATACGTGATTGATAGAAAGCTGAATAAGATATTGAATCATTATATATATATATTTTTTTTGTAAGAACTTAAGTTTTAATTAAAAATAAGTTAAGAAGTATAAATTAAGTATGGATAAAGCTCGGAGTTGCATGATTGTATTAAGATTTCTAATTTTTTTTCATTGTCTATACCACAACTAACTCAAAGGTCTATAGCTTTAGACAGAAAACTGAGTAACTAAAAAACATTTATTAAAAAATAAAAACTCAACAAAAACAAGCAGCAACAAGTCTTGTGAATTAGGGAAGTAAATATATAGGTATCTATTTATAAGCCAGTACAAATATTCTAGGTCTTTATATAGGTAAATAACTAAAATTAATAAATACACAGGAAATTAATAACAGGATGGCAACATCATTATGGAAAAAAAGTTCCCTGATGATGTCAAAAAATTTCCCTGATTTTAAAATTACATTAAGAAATGTTGCAATACATGCTTTGTATAGAAACAAAGTATCCCACTCTACAATGATCCAGTAAATATATTGAATTATAAATGAAAAAATATATGCAATACTTATTGACAGTTAAAATAATAATTTATGGAAACAACACAAATTACGCAATTGTGACAGGAATAATAGTAATAAAAAAAATTCTCTGGAAGCGGATAATGCAAAAAAAAAGCATTTTTTTTCAAATTATTTCCTTTGTAGATAATTTTAAATGTTTTATATGCTTCATATTTCCTACTCCAATCTTCAATAAATCACATATTTATTAGCCCCTCACATGTTGAAAAATGTTCATGATAATTCCATGATTTCCCGGTTATGTTACCACCCTGAATAAGTTCATAGAAATTGATTCCAACATTTCGCATTTATATATAGCTAAGATGCAATTAGAAATGTGATAATGACATAAAAAAATATGAATTGAGTTAAGTAATTTAGTATTTAATAAGATATTAAAAAGTGTGTATGAGTTTATTGCAAACATATGTTTAACTATATAACAATACATTTCTATCAAAATTTATAATTATATTTTTAGATGTTGTACCAGAATATAAGTTATATCAAACATTTTACTCACTACAAAGATTCTAATAATTAGCATTCGCTTTGTAAAAACATCAATAGAATATAACCTCATCTCCTTTGAGCATGTCTCCTTCACCAAGTTTATTGTCTGCTTTCTTTGATTCCAGTTGAGTTTGCAATTCAGCCAACTCTGTACGAGCAGCATTGAGTTCCTCAGCAGCTCTCTCTTTCTTGTGAGCTAAGATGGATACCTACCAAAAGGAAAACTGAATTCTAATTCATATTTTTAAGCATAAGTAAGATTTAAGACATTCACAAGAATTGTTACTATATATTTAAATAAAATAAATGTAAAAAAGAAAAAGGAAAACCATTTTTAAAGAATATGCGTTAAAAAGTTTTTAATTTTACGCACAAGTTTAATAAATTTAATTATTTAATATCAATTTTATACTTATTTAAACGCTTTAAATACGGCGCCAAATTTTATCTATGTTTTTTGAAAATTGGCACCAACTTCAAATTTTTTTAATAAGTATAAAATTAAGATTAAATCAGTTTTTTTTTGCAAAATTAAAAATGATTTTTTACTTTTTAGTTCATATTTCTTAAAGTCGGTTTTCCTTTTCTAAAAAAAATATTTTATTTTTCCCTTTTTAGTTTCTAATTTAGCAAGGGGCTTTGCCCTCTGTTGTTATTTATCAGGAAAGTCAAGTTGTTACTCACATGGATAGCATATTTTCCGGATAAATAAAAGGCCAATAACCAATTATATTTTGCCAAAGTGAATTTTTTTCTTTCCAAAAAAAAAAAAGAATTTTTTAAATAGGAAAATATTTGTTTTCGAACAGTCCAATTAATGGAAAATTCTGGATTGTTAGATAACGGATAACCAGATTTTTTTTTCCGAAAAGTGCTCGTGTGAAATATCCCTTAACAAAAAAAAAAAAAAGACTCCCAATATCTTAATTTGAAAAGCAATCTTGCTCGAACATACATTAAAAATAATATGTAACTGTCGAATTGATAACCTCTCCTTTTGGACAGCTTCTCAAATTGGCTGGTGCGCATTTAAGTTGGTTAAAATAAGTTTTATTTACTGTCAAAAGATAAAAATTTCTCATAGACTGGTTTTGATCATACTTTTTTTTTAATGAAATCTCTGTCTAAAAAATCGCAATTTCATACTGTGTATTCTTTATTAGTTAGAAAAATATTTTTTGTTTCCTATTGGACTCAATTTAAAGATAATTTTTTTTCTTATTGAACAAAATTTTAAAATACAATTTTTTACCTCAAAAAATTAGATTTTAACCAACAAGATTTTAATTATCCTTTTCTTAATGAAAAAATTCTGAATATGTACAGATGCAAAATAATGTAAAAAGTCTCCATTTTTATACTTTGTAAATTCTTTGTCATAAAATATATATTTCTTTCTATTTGACATAATTAAAATCTAATTTTCAAAGGATAGAAAAGGGCGTCAGATATACAATTAATTACACATATAAAGAAAAAAACTATATACAATGTGGGATAAGTTTATAATAAAATATGAACTGATAAGTTTAATGAAAAAACAAGAATTATCAGTAGTATGCAACAACTGGAAGCTACAATAATTAGTTCTCAAGAAGTTAGCTAAAGGTATAACATGAAATAAAGTTCATAAAACACAATTTAGTAGAATGAAAATCTAAAAAGTTTTCTTAAGATTAATAACATGAACTATAAAGTGATTTTCAATGTTTATCAATCAAACAGTGAAGCTATACTCTTACCTGTTGTCTGAAAAGAGACAATTTATCATCAATAGGATTGTTATTTCGCATTCGATTTTCAATAAAATCATGGATTTCACTGTTTACTTCTTGAATCTAAAGAAAAACAAACTCAAAGTTAGGAGAATTAATTTTTTTTTTAATATTTACATGTTTCAATATACAATACAAATACAAATATTGATGACCAACAACAGGCTCAAGGCCCAACAAGGTTGGTCCAGCTAGTACCTCCTAACTATCCCCCCCCCCCCCCCCAATGACTATATATAACTACTTCTTAAAATCCTTTACTTCTGTACAATTAACAGTATCCACTGCACCCGGTAGCAGAATCGCGGCGACGTGCGTCGTACGACGCAGATTTTTTCAAAGGTTTGCAGACAAATTTTTGCAGAAGTCTATCATACTAATTTTTTTTTATGTCTGCACTACTTAAGAACATTTTCTGCAGATTCTTTTTAGGTTAGACATTTACTTTTCTCTCATTTAAGAAAGTCAGGGTGTGTGGGAGAAGTCTCGATAATAGAAAGTCGCATTCGCGATAAGTTATAAGTGTTTGAACAAATCTCCGCAGACGTTTCTTTGTTGTCGATTCACTTTCGTCAACTCCAGGGTACATTTCAGTACCTGTTCTTTGAGAAGATACATTACTAGAAATTAATGAACAGAACCTTCTTTAAGGAGGGAATTTGCGCTAAACGAAAACGGCATTTTATACAGCTTCCACGGCAGATTTCCGACTTTGGCGATAATTTTTTTCTCTTTTGAATTTAGAGCTTAAATTTTTACTTTCATAGCTCATTTTTTTTTTCTTTTACTGATTTTTATCTCGTCTATTTGATAGTCAATAGGTAATCAATGATGAAAGTTTTTCAAAAATCGGCAATTAAACGCCGCGATTACTCCGATTTTGGTGACTAAAAACGCATTTCTTTTGCATATTTATTATTTTTTGTCTAGCTTTGACATGGTTTTCTTAATTTTTGTATTGAGTTTGTTAGGAATTTGTTTATTATCAGCTAACCACAGTTGCCGATTTTATCCGAAATCGATGTTTTAGCCCGGTGGCTTTTTCGATTTTCAAGACAAAAAACTTGTTTTACTACATGTTTAAATCCATTTTTCTCGTTTTCTCGTTTTGAAAGACATTTCTGTAGTTTTAATTTATATATTTTATTATTGCGAACCAATTAGTTATACCATGTTTGTCAAAAATCGGACTTCGCTAATTTCTCCATTTGTTTTAAATTGGAATATTTGAACATTCCTGGGGATATTGTGTGAATCCTAGTATTTTAAAATAAACTTAACTGCAAAGTATTTTATTTTTTTGTCATGATTCTTTTTCATGTAAAATGACAGTTTGAACATTAGTTTACAGTTAGTTTGACAGTTTGCATTAAATTTAATTCACTATACCAATTTTTCAATGAAAAGGAAATCATGATTTATCAGACTTGCATGTTATGAAACATATATAAATGTCTAAATTCTTAATAAATAATAATTTTAATTGCTTTAGAAGTTAATTTTTGCAATTTTGAGAATTGCGTGTTAAAGTACTAGCAGATAAAAAAAAGTAATGCTTTCTTTTTGCACCCTTCCCTTTTTTTTATTTCCAGTATGAACTCTGCAATTTATTCTTTAATCGAATTCTTGCTCATGAAAGGTATAACAATAGTTAGGTATATAATAAATTAAGTTGCAGACAAATCTTGTCGCAGACTGTTAAGAATTTTTCTGCTACTGGGCCACTGCAAGTTGTTCCATTTATTTGTAAATTATCCTATTATAGAAATAATATTTTTTCCTTCTGGATTAAAGTGTGATTTGTTTCATTTAAACCCATGTCCTCTTGTTCTATCACTCGTATTTAAATCTAAACGCTTCACATTCCCTTATTTAATAAATTTGAACAGTTGAATCAAATCTCCTCTTACCCTTTTTTCTTCCAGAGTATACATATTCATACTTACTCTACCAATCATAGCTATATAGAAGTGCATTACGATTCGATTTTAAAGAAAAAAGTACCAATGAATCAGCATCTGGCTTGGAAAATTCAAATAAAGCAAGTAAAGAATCAATAAATAAACAAGAATGTGTTCAAGTTTCTTTTAACACAACTTATTTTTCTGGGTTTTGTAACTTTTGTTGAGAAAAATTAAATGTTTGAATAACTTTAGGACAAAACTTTTCCATCACAAAACAAAATTATATTAATGGCAGGGAAATACAACATAAATTATGTAAATTATCATTGATAATTTAGGGTTATACATCTTTATATATATTTCTCTTACGCGGTGATTGAAAAAC
Source organism: Troglohyphantes excavatus (assembly GCA_963932185.1). Classification (NCBI taxonomy): domain Eukaryota; kingdom Metazoa; phylum Arthropoda; class Arachnida; order Araneae; family Linyphiidae; genus Troglohyphantes; species Troglohyphantes excavatus. The sequence continues at coordinate 21,673,031 of OZ010678.1, forward strand.
ACTGTTTTTCTGTATGCTGAGTGGCAACAGTTTGTTTGTTTACGAAATTCTGTTGCGCCCGCATTTTTATTTTGCCATTATTTAAGCCATTTTGACGATTAACCCCTTCAATTCATTGGTAAATAATTATTTTGATGATGTCAGCTTAAATTAGGAAGAATATAAGACTGATTAAATAAAAAATAGAAGTTTTGAAAAACGCTTTTCCCAACTTTCAATGAAGGAAAAATAAGGGTGGCGCCATCTGTTGGCAATTTTTAAAACTAGATTCCTATGAGCTTCATTTTTATGACGTAAAAGCTCAGTAAATTACACACCTCTGGTAGGCAAGATTTATGGTAAGCTTAACGTCATTTATGGCCAAAACAAACTACCAATAATGTTATAAATTTAACTGAAACGCGGGAAAGGGGTGGAAATAACGTGGAAAATAAATAAATAATGGTAGGCTTGCCAGTGGTACCATTGTTTTCATTTGTAATTAAAAAGAAATTAGTTTAATTGATTTTATCTTGACTTACATGGCGTAAAAATGTTGTGATGCCAAGATGAATATTAATTTAAATTTACAATTTCAACTTCTAAAGTTTTTAGTAATATAATTAAAAATGTACTGTTACTAGGACACATTGTTATTGTGTCCTACCTTTTAGCGAGCGAAGCGAGAAGTGGTTTGCAAAGCAAACCTATGAGGATTGCGTAGCAATCCTCCGGGGGTTGGCGGAGCGTTAGCGGAGCAGGGGGTGGAGCCTCCTAGTATTATTTAAATTATTGTTGAGTCCAATTTTCAGATATTTTATACAAAAGGTATGATTTGTAAATAATTCCATAAAAGGTTCCTTTATACTTAAAATTTTGTGAAATGACCTAAAATGCATATAAATTCCTGCTAAAAAGATCATGTATCTATGGTTATTTTATAAACAAATTGTAAGGCACAATAAGCATATTTTTGCACAACAAAATGTAAAGTTAATCATATTGGGTTTGAAAGAGAACGGGTTACTTTATTGTTGACTTGATCCAAATCGACGCGACTCAAAGCTGGCTGAGACACGATTTTCTGCAGATCAATAATGTACTTCTTCTGAGTTGCAATTTCTTTTGGTAATTTTTCTTTCACTAAGTACGAATTCACTTTGATGCTTTCTTCGAGTTTCTGGACTAAAGCTGTAAACACACACATGCACATTTTTAACTTGCTGATAATGGGCATTAAGGTGATGTAGGGCACATTTTATATTTTCTTTCATTTAACAGCCATCTATATATTGTTTAATACATATGTGTGCAAAGCTTATCAACATAATCACATGGTCAAACATTAAATAATTTTTTTTTAAAGTTTTTAAAATACAAATAAAGATAATATTAAACTTCTTCAGACATACACTAACACAATGGTCGGCAAACCGCGGCTCGCAAACCACATGTGGCTCTTTGGCCTCTTGAGTGTGGCTCTTCCACAAATGTTAAAAACAACTACATACAAACTTGACTTAACCAAACTTTCCAAGGAGATGCAAGGCCATTGTTTATATTAATGTTTGTCAGTCATCGTTTTGATTTAATTTTATGGATACCTTACAATATAATTTTATCAATAAATAATATCATTATTAAGTGTGATATCAAGTTTTATTCAACGTATCTATACTTTAACTAAGACTTAAAACTTTAAGTAAAGTTTATTAAATTAATTTTAGGGAGCGTTGTGGAGTCAAAAAAGATGTAGTGTCGAGGATTGAGAAAGGTATATTGAGATGGTTTGGACATATAGAGAGGATGAACGAAAGTAAATAGTCAAAACAAGTATACAAGACGAGTATGTATGGGAGAGTTGGAAGGGGTCGACCTCAGTGAACGCATCTTAATTAGATTGAGGATCAAAGGCCAGCTTAGGAGTACCATAATTTACCTATATTGTTTAAGTTTAAAAAATTTGGCTCTCAAAAGAAATTTCAATCGTTTTACTGTTGACTAATGAGTTTGCCGACGAATGCACTAACAGATTCAATTGTAATATAAATTGTATTACGAAATTTTTTTAGCCAGTAAAGCAATAAAGAAACTTAAAAAAACTACTGGAATGGGCTTGCACAATTTTGGCAATAAGTTCTTCTATTATTAAAAAAATTTTAAATGCATGAATTTATCTTTTTTATGTATATTACAATATTGTTTAAACTTTATTTGTTTCATTTAAATTTCAAACATCGATATTTACTTTCTGGAGTTGCTCCAAGACTTGATAACTTCAACTCTTTTAACTGTTGATTCAGTCTTTGAATTTTTTGCTCTGCATGGGTCAGCTGATAAAATACACAATTTAAATAACACATTATTTTTAAGAAAATGTTTTGATGAAAGAAGAATATTAAGAAATATATACAATCTTAAATATAATCAAAAAATATTACCACATGCATAACAAAAAAAATACAGTTCTGAAAATTAATAGATTTATAATTCCGAATATTAAAAATAAATACATCATAATATTATATAATAATAAAACTATTGTTTTCCAAATAAAGGCTACCAATTGCCATCATACTTCAAATGTTTTTTTTTACTATTTTTTTAGAAAGTGAACTAGAAATAAATTTAAGTACTAAACTCCTGTTCCACACAACAAAATACTTTAACTTTGGGATTACTATTCTAAATTCTACATATCTACTGTCATGTATATAAGTTAAAGAGAATTAATTTCCAATTAAATTCATATATTGTCTCTTTAAATGAAGTACATCTCCAAGCGATATCGTTAATACAATATTTATTTGTTCTCTTTAGTTCTATACAGAGCAAAAAAAAATTTAACTGCTCTTCTATTTTCCACATTATAGTTTTTTGTAAGTTAATTTAACTTCACATATTCTAACTTAAATTATTTCATTAAATGCTATTTATTTCTTTCAAAAGGTGTACAATTCTATATATTTAATAAATTAACAATTATATAAAATTCTTTTAAATTGTGGAAAGAAACAAAGATATATTTCAATTGTTTGGGAAACTCAAATTTTGAGAAAAGTAGCAGTTTATTATAAAAAAAATTCCCTTTTAGGAGTGGATAGCACAAACATACAAAATAATGAAATATCACAACATATAGGAGCAGTTGGTAAATCTGAAGAAAAAGCTCACAGCATTCCTTTGTTCCATTTTCTGCCTGCTCAAACTATCAGCCAGGTCCCTCTCTTCTCGAAGACTCTTTGCAACTGACAACATGGATTCTACATTGGGGTGACTCTCGACCTACATTTCAAAAATTAAATATTCAATCTAAGAACAAAATACAAAATCTTTTGGTGATAACTTCCATTACATTTTGAAAAAATTATTTAACTTTGTATGTGGAAGTAAGTGGTTGTGGATAAAGTATTCACTTTATTTGTTAAGCAAGTTGATATTTTAGCTAATAATTATGAGATTTACATAATTTTATAAATGTTTCATTACAGAGGATAATTGAATGTTTTTCAAGGTGGTAACAACAGTTACAGTAGAAAGGCATTAATGCATAGTTCTGATTAAAAATACATCAAGTTTAATATTATATAGTTAAAATGTAAACAATTTCTATTTTAAAGACTATAAAAATTGTAAATATACCATTTTAATACTGTTACTTTCTTGTTTAGATTACAGAAAATGTAGTTGCATTAATTTAAAACATAATGTTACATTATGTAGTGAATGTGTATGAAAATGGAGTGTTACATTAAAAAAACCTCAAGTATTTTTTCGGAGTGTGTATCTTAAATACAACTACAAACAAAACTTAATTTTCTAATGAATTAAAGGCAAATATTTCATTTTTAGAATGTTTTAAACTATAATTTTTATGGAAATAATTTCAAAACTTGTAACATAACTGTGTCTCCGTGGAGACTGCTTTAATTTGGATACAATTAACAATAATTTGTGTTGATAAAAAGATGCATAAAGTATGAAATTTAGTAATACATATTTACAAATAGGCATAACAGAATTTAACAACAGTATTTTTAAGAAAGTGTAGAGGGTAAGAATTTCTTGTTTGCAAATCAATAAAAAATTCAAATAAAATGTAGCAGAGGTGAAGTGAGAATTTTTGAAAAAAAATAAATCAGATGAAGTGACCAAAATTAATAGATTCTTTGTATATAAGGCCATTAGTAAATGCACATTTTGATAATAGAAAGGCTAAAAATTCATATTAAAATAATTCATTATAAAAATAATTCATATTAAATATTTAATAATAGATTGGTTTTAATTAGAACTTTTCAGATACAAAAATCCTACTTGGCTAATACGCAAATTTTCAATTTCTAAAACAAAATTATCAACTTATACAAAGAAAGTCTTACATGTAAATACATAATTATCCTTTAAAGCAAAAGCAATGTATAGCTATACTCGGGGACAACCTAAGTTGAACCTGAAGTGGAAGCTATGATATGTATAAATATTCAATTGCTTTAGGCTCAACTTAGGTTGTCCTCAAGTATAGTATGTAGTTAATTATTAAAAACAGTAAATGTTATAATTAAATTGGATATGAACCTTCATCTTAAGCCTGTCAATCTTTTTTATGAGCTGGTCTCTTTCTTCCTCCATGTGCTCCAGATCTTTTCGGATTTCTTGCGTAGAGAACCCGCTGGACTTTAATGCTTCATACTGCTTGTGGACTTCCTTGAATTCTTCAATAACATTTTCATACTGAAAAACAGATACATTGAAACATAAAATAAATCATATAATCAATGTCAATTATAAATTTCTATTAAATACTTTTATTAAGCTACATAATTTGGAGTATTTCATTAATAAAAGTTAATGAAAAGACTAAATAAATTATTTATATAAGGTAGATATTCATTTTTATAATTATTTAAAAATGTTTTACTTAAAAATGTTAATGTATGTCGACCTTTCATATTTGCATACAGAATTCATGAAAAGTAAATTTTAATAAACTTCAAAGAAAGAGTACTAAAATGTAATGCCACCTTATACAATAATTTAAAATATACTGAATGAATTTGCATCGCTTTTTATTCATAGATCATTTGATAACTTTGAAAAAAACATTAAGCCTTAAAATATTGCAATCTAAAACTTTTTAGCCTCAAACATTATATTGCATAAACAAAATGTTTATAGTATTGTCTACTAATTTGTCAATTACGGATACATTTTTCCTTTTCCAAATTTTCTGCTATTGTAATCATTACAGATTTGCTATACAATAAGTAGTAAATTACCATCTGGCTCAACTAAAGAAAGCTAAGAAGGAAGAAAGCAAAAACGAAGATGAAAAACTTATTAAAAAAATCTTTTGAAGTACTGCACCATTAATGTAACTAATTCAAATTCTTAGGGAAAAAAAATAATTTAAGTAATTTAAAAAATATCAGTTTTTTGCAGTATTTACACTTGCATTAAAGCTGATTGTTTATGTTATTGTGCATTGTAAGCTTTAAATAAATTTCGCAGTATCTACTTGGGACAGCAAAGTAATCAAGAACCAATACTAGGCTTTTTAGGTTGGTTGGGTTTAGTGGCGCAAGAGCATCTAAGGCTATGCTGCGCCAAACACTAGGTGCCGCAGTACACAGGGCTATTAAGTATAAAATGATTGGGTCATAAAATGATTACATAAAAAAATGATTAAATTTGAGAATAGTAACCAATTTCGGATAAAAAAGTAAATAATTCACGACTAGGACAGGACAAAATTTGTTGAATAGTAGGATTTAAATTGTTGAAATTAAAAAGTCTACTCAGTCTAAATGCTGGGCAGTCTGCCAAAATGTGTTTGACACTTAATGGAACATCGCACGTGCGACAGGTGGGTTCGCCTTCTGCCAGCAGAAGGTGCACGCGAGTTCTTCTAGTATGACCAATGAGGAGGCGTGCCAGCACGACCTCCTCTCTCCTGCTCGGTAAGGATGCAACAGGTCTAATTACTGAAGGACAAATTGCATGTAACTTGTTTCATTATTTCGGCATCCCAATCTATTTGCCATTGTTTTTTTAATTGAATTTTTTTTTTTAGGCTTTTTAGGCGAACATAAACAGTTTTTATTAAATTTGCTAGTTTTCTCTAATATTTGGGACTCTTTCATATGGGCATGCTTTTTATTGGTTTTAAAGATATTTATGATTATGGTTTAAAAAATGATAATATATTATTTGAGATAAAAAAAAAAAGATAACATTAGTAAAATCACAAAATACAATTTAACTCAATTTTGGTAAATTAGTACTAAACCTTATAATTGTTTCAATCAAAACAACTGTATCTTACTTGATCGTACAGCTCCCTTATATCAGCATCTCCTTCTATGTCTGGAGGTAGCTCAACCTTCATCAGATATTGTGCGAGGTAGGCACGCTTCTTCAGCTCTGGCGACCTTCGCAATATCCATTCAAGAATATGATAAATAACAGATTTCTCGCCAGTCACCAGGCCCTGTCTAAACTCACTCCTGTAAAAATTGAACAATATGCTATCAAATTATAATAAACAATTTAAGTATTAAAATCAAAAGTTTGAATGAATTATCCTTATTTCAGAGTAGCTGGTACTGTAATACAGCGGTTCTCAACTAGCATTAAGCAGTCAATACATTTGAACCAAAATTTACATACAAAATTTCTTATTTAAAATCATACTAAAACAACACTTTATATTTAAAAGAAATTTGAATCTTATTAGTCTTAGGTCAATAAAATCAGTATACAGTATGAAACATGAACAAATTATATTTTTCATACAAATAATAAACATTCTCACTGTAACCAGGAAAAATCTCATGTTTTTTTTTTTTTTTAAGTAAAAAAAAGTGGAAAAAAAACTGATTAAAAGCAAAACAACACAAAATAATATAAAATTGTAAAACATTTAAATACATTCGCATGAAAAACTATGTGCACAATTCATTCAAAATTGACCAGTAATTTTATATATAATTAATATAAAGGAAACAAAATTATTTTTAAAAATTCAAAAACTCAAGAAGCACATACTTAAAATGCATACTCGTTACATAAAACAATAAAATTTCCATGCTAAACTTACATATCCATAGTTGAAGGGGGCTTGTATTTTAACACTTTCAGGAAATTCAGACTTTTAAGTACCATTTGTTCAGGGTCTTCAGCTCTTACATCTATTTTCATCTAAGAGGAAGTAAATTAAACACAGTCACATTTCGTATTAGCGGAATGACCAGTGGCAATGGAAACAAAGGCCTGAACTTTTATGATAAGATACCTTATCAATGTTTTAAAGGAATATGTTTTTTTAACTGGAATTCTTGCAATTTCTTGGTAAATTTCTAGTTTGTGGTGCCCGCTTCACAAGATTCTGAAATTTTTTTGACAAGACCGAAACTATATGTATTTTGTTAATTGCCAAGTCAAAATGGGCTAATGGCGATGGTTTAGATTCAAGGCTGGTTGGTTAAATAATGTAGCACTAGAGCTGCACAATGAGCTATTGGCAATGGTTCGGATTAGACAATTATGCAACTAATAAATAACAATACCACAAAATCAAAAGTTTTACGTGCGTGCAAGTACCGTGCCCTAATGTCACAGGCTCATACCTTGATTTATTTAACCAGGCAATATTTGGTCTTAAGCAGAGGTGGCGCCACTGGGGGTGCTGTAGCCCCCCCGTCGGGCAAGCCAAGCCCCCCTGTCGGGGAGAATTATGAAGTTCGTCGGGGAAGAAGTGTTAATTTAATTGTTAAAAACTAGTTTTGTTAAACATTAAATAATTTTTTTTTAATAAAATGGAACTGTGTCATCCCGACAGGCAGAATTCCAACAATGTTACAGTTCATTGAAATCCCGACTTTTATGTCCGAATAAGGGGCTCGGAGAAGCATCCGATGGGCGCGAGTTCAATCCTCAGCATGTGTGTAACGATTTAGTAAACGGATGGTTGTCAAATTCGCCCTTTTCCCGACCAAGATACTATATTCTCCTTGTATGAGCTTGCTGGGAGGGCTGGATGTAACGTAAGGGTATTTAACGCAGTTAATTGAAAAGTAATAGTCAGTAAATTTAAGAACTTTTGGGGGGTTGTGGCGTTTTATTTCAAGATTGGTTTGTCGGGCTTGACATCTCGTCGTAATTTTGATCCTGTCGATATTTTTACGTTTAGGAACTTTAATTTACTTTTTATACAGTAATTTCAACAAACAAACAAACAAAAAAAATTAGTAATAAAAAATTAGGTAGGAAGTGTCTCTCTCAAAACGGCCGCGGTGTTTAAGGCATGTAATGTCAAACTCAACTCAAGCACTTTTTGGGTTCCGATAAAAACTCTACATGCTCTCAAAGGAGTATGAGTTAGATGATAATGCAATTACGCCAAAGTTGTTCAAGGCTTATGATTTCGTTACGTAAGTTTTCGTTATGTTCATGTTTTTGTTAAAGTTCACTTCGCCCACGCCCTGCATGCACCCTTTACACAGATACGATTTTAAAAACATTACATGTAAAAAAAAAAAAGATTTTTACTCTTATAAAATACCGTCTCTCGTTTGTACAATTGATCACGGATACTGAGCAAAATACGTATCTCCGGTATTACCGTCTGTAAAATTATTTCAATAAACGTGTATTGATTCATCCATTTTACTGGTCATAAAAAAAAGCAAGTATATGACTCTAAGGCCCATTTTACACTATTCTACATTTTATGTCAACGAGTAAAACGCGCATGAGCTTCTCGGTGATTCGAGAATTCATACAGAACAGATGCCTACAAAAGGTAAATCAGTTTCATCGAGTGAGAACATTGTTCCTCTTCTATGTTTCTCGACCCCCTTGTGTTTCTTGACAAAGGGACGGCAAGACGCCCCTCTCGACTCGGATCCAGTTCAGCCTTAGGGGGCATACTAACTGTCCAGCCGAAGCGACCGCCGAGGTATTGGGAGCAATGCCGCTAAAAGGGCAATTAAGGTGGTAAAAATGTCATCTGTCACTTGTTATCTTCATCTTCAAGGGAAAAGAACTAAAGGCAAAATATTTTCATTCAAGAACACCCTTTTCCATTTTATATTTTTTTTGTTCTTTTAGCTGGCTTTTCACTGGCAAGCTCTCTTTGAATTTGGGGGTCACGCATCTGCATAGGATAGGACACAGAGAGGACTGCTGACTGGTGTTGGTACACTAGTATTTAAGGTTTCTAAGAAAAAGGAGGTCCAGTAAATGAACCGATCACTTGTATTGTACGAAGCAGTAGAACAGTCTGAGTTCCGTTCTTTATGAAAAGTTTAAAAAACTTGATAAAGTTTGCTGTTTTTAATTTTTAAAAGAGTAAAAATGCAGTAAAGTAGGCAATGCATTGAGATTAGTGAGTGTCCGATCTGCGAGGATCTATTATCATATAGTGGATTTGGGAACTACAGTACCGTCAAACTTTGATGCAATTCGTATAAGGTGAGATGTCTTAAAAATTATTGTGATTTTTAAAAAAAAAAATATTTGTAAATGACAATTTAATAATATTTTATTTATTTTGTTAAGAACGGAGGCCTATCGTTTGTTGATTTTTATGTTTTCTGCATTTCGAAGAACTATTGTAATTTTTATATTGCCTATTTAATTTATTTAGTATGATACTTTTTTCTAACAATACATTTTTTATAAGAAGTTTAAAAAATACCTTTATTTTTATTACAATTTTTATTACTGTACATTTTGTGAAATTTAAATTTATTTGTAATTTAATAATAAAATATCAATATGGATAAGTTTTTCATGTGGGATCGTTAAAATTAATATATTGAGAAATATTTGTTCTAAAAAAATCAGTTCAGAAGAAATCAGATCCTATTTTAAAGGACAATCATGGTTCAATTAGGTAGTCAGAAATAGTTTTCCACTGAATGGACAGTCGTTAAATCCATTAAATTTTTAATCAGTCCTACTAGGTAATTTAAACATGTTAGTGTAAGTAAAATGAAAATATAAGATTGAATTGATTAAAGAAATTTGAATTTTTAACAAATATATATTTCCTAAATCATTAATAGGTTAAACAAAAGTCAAAATATAAGATTTCTATGTATTAGACACAGGCGATTCCATTGTCAATTCAGCTTTAATTTTTCAGGCTGACTAAAAAATTAAAAACGACATTTTTTCTTATGTAACAAACATTTAATTTTATATGTTCACTGTTTCATACGACATTAAAATTTATAGAAAATTTAGATTACTTCTAAAATTGAACGAAATCGCTTCAAAGTTTAAAAAAAAACGATATCATGGTGAAAGTGAAATGTTACGGATAACAGATTGGATTGATTTTAAGATACACAGAAAGTTAAGTATTAAAAAAAATCTTTTTAATATAATTTTTTCAAAAATAGTACAAATCCAAAATGTCTTCGAAAAATTAAAATATTTCTTTAAAAAATATGTAACACTTCCTATTTTTTTGTGGACTTTTAAATTTGTTGTCTCAGTCTTAAATATATTGTTTGGAAAAGGTCGTGGAAGAAATAAACGAAAGTTTAAAATTTTTTAAAAAACTTTTTCATCTTCAACCATGATTGACCTACAGCTCAATGTTATGAAAAGAATTTCATAAGAAATAACTCATCGCTCATTTCCGTTGCCTTTTATAAATATAAATGTTTTATCATTGTTTTTAAATAAAAAAAACCCACTAAATTAAATGACAGAGCGGTATAATTTGTACATTTTTTTTACTTATCTTTTCCCCAACTATATTTCAGGTTTGCGAAAACTGTAAACGAGTTAAATAGTAATTATTCCAACATAAAAATGATACTTGTTGATTGCAGTCCAGAATATTTGAAACTCTGCAATTCTTTAGTAACAACCCATTAAATATTACAAGCATTTAGTTATAATCAATTAGTTAAGCAATATTTATCCTCGACATGATATTTAGGAAAATTTTATACGTGTATTTTACGTCGGGGATATTAGCCCCCCAGTCGGGGAAGACTAGCCCCCCCCCCCCCCCGTCGGGCAATTCCTAGCGCCACTACTGGTCTTAAGCTACAGCATCCAACTACTCAGGATCAAAGTCAGTACCTCCTCTGAGCAGTCGATCGTGATGCTTACAAGTAATCCTTTGAGCAGTTGATTACGGCAAAAACAATTAAATAAGAAAAGGGCAAATAAAATATCTGGCTTCCCAACAATTGATTCGACAATCGACTCCTCCAGCGGATAAACCACAACGACAAACCGCATAAACTTGGTATGCATACCGATGACAGGATCCTTGAAGTTGAAGCTATGGTTCGTAACCTTGTCCTTCAAACATTCTTAGAAACAATAACAATTCCATGCAAAACAAACTGCTTCAACAACGTGTGCTTGCAATCCGGCATTCATACACCAATCAATAACCAACATATTTGCCTTCTGCATATAAAAATATCTACTATTAATATACACATCTGCCGCATAATACATCCACAGAAACACAGCTCCAACTGAGACAAACACATTCCAACCATGTGAGCATAACATTTAGGATTGCCATAAATCATTTCAATGCTCTGCCCATTATAAATAAGGTTGCCACAATATACTTTATCTCTCACCGTTACCAAATATTTGATTTGGCGGAGGCACAGCAAACTAGGAATAGATCCTTCAAATAATGAATTCAAATTAGAAAGAAGTGTGTAACGACATGCATAAGGATCGCCTTACGCGCATTCGTGGCCTGGTTGGCAGGTGGCATTATTTAGTTTGCTAGAGTGCCGCCCAATTCCCTGGTTTTTTTAGAGTAAGAAGAGGCACGCGTTTAGTGGCATTCACTGAGCATGTGTGACTGATTTATATAGAATAAAAACAACACTCTCCAAAGACAGTTAAAACCAGAAGTTGTGTATATGCAGAGTAGAAGCCGTTTGCACTAGTGTTTCTCAATACTTGGGGTTCGGCCAGCTCATGTGCCTGCCGTATCATGTCAATATCCAATAAATTATAATATATTTACTTTGACTCGGTACAGATGTAGTATAGGACATTTGGCGCTCGAGGGTTTTTCTGGCATATTTTATAGAGGCGATAAATTTATAGTATGACAACCCAACCTGACATTGTTGGTATTTTCGATTCTCATGGCGACTTTCAATCTGGCAACCCTATGACAACATAGCGCTGTTTAACGGCAATTTTTCGTCGACAAAAACAAAAACGCAAAAAATGTCTAATACTACATCTGTTCCTTTGACTCTTGTCTATTCACCATTACAAGTAGCACATTTATTTAAAATTTTATTGTAGTTTTTAAAGTTAACTTGTCAAAGCGTCTAACTTAATGCGATTTCATTTAAATTTTTCAGAACGTTACTTAGTGCAGTTTTATTTGTATGTGTAAATTTATAATATTGCACTAATTTCTCTTTTAGGTAAACCCTAGTAGCTTCACCCACTTATTTACGTGACATTAATATTTGATTGTTGGAAATGGTAACCCAAGGTTTTTCGTACCAAATTAAACTAAGGAAATTGATGTGGCAAAGTGCCCGCATATCCATAAGTTTTTCATTTTCCAAAAATTAGGCAGCACATATCTTTTATCAACAAAGTAGATAATCCAAAAACCCTTTGGAAAAGTGAGCTCCTAAATTTATGTTTTACCAATCCAACTGCATATTTTAGAGTTTAATCGCTATATATGGAAGAAATATGCAAGAAACAGCCTCGTATCCAAAAGTTGTCAGATGTTAAGGCTTCGATAAACCTAACACCAGAGTACCTACCATAAAGAATATTATTTATGAGATTACTTAAATGGAACAAAAGATAAACATATAAAAGAAAAACATACTTTTGCATCCACTTCGGAAAAGGCATCATTAAGAATTTGCAACAGATTGTCTGTTCTTAGAGAATCAAAACTAATCAAATTGAACTTTTTGTTGAAGGGTTCTTTGTTGAGTTCATGAATTATAAACTTGATTTGTTCCCCCATAATTCAGACTTTCAATAAATATTATTGCAATAAAAATATACACATGAAGTAAAGACTTTTTTAGTTGTTAGGAGTTGACAATTTCATTTCGGATGTAAACCAATAACGGATAAACTTCAATAATGCCAAGATTTAATCGTCAATATTGAGAATGTATTAATTTTAATTAAGTTTGAGTAAAAATACAGAAATATTAATTTGTAAAACATATTTTTAAAAGTATGAACACTCTAAAACAGTTGTCATGGGAACCAAAACAAAACTTAGGGTTGAGTTGTTATTATATTGAATAAGTATGTTATATGTTTTTAAAAGATGTTCTTTAATTTGAATAAAACTAAAAATTTAGAATAAAAATGTTTATATACTCAATATGCAATGAGTGAATACTTGGAATGATTTTCTTTAATGTGGAGTAATTTTTTTTGGATACAAAATACTTTTTGGAAAATCCGAAGTGATATGAAGTGGTAATTTTCTTAAGCCGCATCACTTCTTGTTTTCAATTTCAGACGCTTCAATATGGCGCACAGAAAAGCTGACGTTGACAGCGGAAATTTAAGAGTAATTATTTATTACTAGATTTTTGTTATTATTATTCTGTAAAATGAAACCTGAAACATCTCTATTGATGTTTTTGTTCTTCATTTTTTGATTAACCATGTTGTTTTTGTTGTTCGATGTCTCTCAAGTTTACGGCTTTTTTTTTCTCATCACTTTTAATGCGACTTTAAAATACTTTTGACACTTTTAGGATTATTTATGCAACCCGCTGAAGTATAAAGATATTCATCCAATACGTTTTCCGTTGTTTATATTATATGTGTTTGTATATATTAAATATTTAATCGAAAATAACCTCTAAACGATAGTCTCGAGTTGCGTTCAAACACTTTCAATGCAATGCATTTTAATCGTAGTAAGGAATTTTTCGGTTAATCTGCCTTTTACGGTCGCCCTGATTTTTCTCCAAATCTTGCAATCTGGCGCCAAACACCGATGCAGGAGGAAATAAATGGTATTTGATTGGCAACCATACCGGTGGTCACCAAGCAAAGTTTTAGCATTGCTAATAGTAGATTTTCAAAAAGTAGCCAAGGGCGACCGTATAAGACAGATTAAGGGTCAGGTTTACTGTACGGTCACCCTTGGCGCGATTTTTCCGCATTTGGCGATAATTTTTTTTAAATGGCAACCCCCCTCCGTAACGACAAGGAATTGCAGCAACCCTATTGGACAACAGTCGCCAAAATGGCGACTTTTGGCGAGATTTTGAAAAAGTCGCCAAGGGTGACCGTACAGTAAACCTTTACCCAGATTAACCCCATCTTATGTATCTTATCTGCACATTTTGCTTATAGTGACATCAATTAATATTTTAATTCCATTTGACTACGTACTGGGTTAATCTGTCTTATACGGTCCCCCTTGGGGACTTTTCTGAAAATCCAATATTCACAACGAACCTTGCTTGGCGACAAAAACCGGTTTGGTTGCCAATCAATTCCTCCATTTTCTCCCTGCATCGCGTGTGGCGCCTGGTTGCCAGATTTGGCGAAAAATCAGGGCGACCGTGAAAGACAGATTAACCACCTACTGAACTGCCCAATACTCTTCTGATATGTTTTCACTCTCGCACTCACCAAAGCCTTTCATGCCAAAATTGTTGACAAAAATTGATTTGTCAGTGTGGGCCTTATTCTTGACTTTTTCCAAGAAAATTTTACGTTCTTATAACTCATGCTAAATTTCCTAGTCCCTTTGCACAATTCTGAAAATTTGGGAACGGATGTATTATAGGACATTTGGGACGTTTTTTTTTTCGCTTGATGATTAAAAAAGTTTATTTTTAATTTGCGCCGATGAATTTTAGAATTTAGTAAAGTATAAAGTTTTATGTGATAGAAGCAGCTATTGGACTTTCCTAGTGTTTTTAATTATTGACCAACACTTTTAAGTGCATCACCAATTAGGGTTTCCATAATAAAAACTATCGCTTACCGATTGTCACCAAATACCGGGGATACTGTAAACTAGAAATTAACCAATTTATATTATAATTAGTATTTATTTTGTGCGTTTTTCAGATGCCTGAGGAGAAACCAATAAAAGTGGACAAATGGGATGGTTCTGCAGTCAAAAATGCTCTTGATGATGCTGTCAAAAAAGTATGCATTGTATTTTAAAGTCATTTCAATCAGATGCTTGCCTGTTATAATGAATAATATTTGAATTTTTTTTAACAAAATTCACTCTTTATTGCAAAATACAAGTAGTTCAATTGTTTATTGAAACTAATGCACTTTACAACATCTGACATTTATGTTCTTTTTACATAAGTTACCTCCTTTTTTTGTTCTTTTCCCAATAATATGTCGTTTCTCCTGGATGAAATAATATTTTTTGTTGAAGATAAAGAGGGATCAATGTAATGAAAAAGCTTTTATAGCTATGAAATTGGTTTCTTTATAAATTTTCTCTGTTGGCGTAAAAGTTTTTTTAAAAAAATATTCCCAATATTCAGTTATGTAGCGATCCGGTAATCGGAGGGTTTTCAGATTCATTCCTTTCACTGTCCAAAAACAATCTGCAGTCCAGAGGAGATTGATGCATGCTAAATCTGTCATCCTCCAATGTCTTTATGCCTATTGAGATTGCCAGTTCACGTGTTGTCCTTGTCTTCTGACCATGGTTCCTTGTCTTTACATCGATGTTACCCCCTCAAGTCCTTCTGACTGCCTCACCGTGGCGAGGGGGTGTCGCTGGGTGAAGTACATCGGGAGGTTTTCTCCTGGCAGGGCCACCCTAGGTGTGAAGGCCAGACCAATGTGCCCAGCTAAAGTCAGTAGGCATAGGAGCCAAGTCAGACTTCTTGCCCTTGGGTGCTCCTTAAAAAGAAGCTGCACACTTCCCTTCTAGGATTTTTTGAGGGTGTGCGGACTCGTGGAGGCTGTCTAGCTGCTGCTAGCCAGCGAAGGACTAGTAACAACATCGATGTAGATATAGAATTGTCGGCAGTTAGCCATGTGCAGCTGTAGTCCGACTGATTCCAATAAAACTTGCCATGCTTAAAATAGTAGTTCAGGTCTTCCCACTTTATTTTATATCAATATATTACAGAACAGAGTTATCGTATTACTACTTCCCGCTCTTTGGCACATTTTTTTAATGTTTAAACATAAAACTGTACTGTGTACACCTATTTTGATATTTTTTTAATAATAGATTTATCATATTTATCCTGAGGGTAAATTCCTAGTGTATGGTGCCCTGTTGTCGCCAAGTCCAAAAATTGGCGCCAATGTAAAAATGACGTTTTTTTTGTTGTCGCCAAATCAAAATGGCGGTTTGGTTTGGTTAAATAACGTCGCACTAGAGCTGCACAGTGGGCTATTGGCGACGGTTCGGTGCCTATCTCAAAGGAAAGACCCGGGAACGATGCCTCGTATTTTTGAACTATGGACAGATCACGCAAAATGGCGGACATTGCGTTGGCGGACAGGCAATCCTTCGGGCAGTTGTTTGTTGTAAATTTTTTTAAATATCTTCTGGAAATATCAAGAAATGTTATTCCTAGTGATAACTAAGATTTAACACTTATTTTATCCTTTCAGGCATTTATTGACAAGTTCAAGTACAAAGAAAGCCACAAGTTGATGGATGGTCGTTTAGCCATCTCTGGTATTGCCGTCGGTGCTGCAATGTTTGCTCTCCTGTGGGACTACTTACATCCGTTTCCAGAGTCCAAACCAGTATTAATTATATGTGTTGTTTCATATCCTTTCAAGTGGTTTTATCTTATAAATATATATATATGTATCAGTTGGGGATTAACATTACCTGCGAAACAGGGAAATCAGTGAATTATCATGTAATTTTTTTAATTCTGGAAATATCATTGAAATTTTCAAAATTTCACAAAAAATCATGGAAATTTTCTAATTTTGATCATTAAAACGGAAATTATTGTCTATTATGCCCCTTATTCTGGGTAGTTTAGTTGTCAATATTTCCTTTTTACTTCTAAAAAAGATTTTTTTTTTTTTAAATATGGTTATGCACATTTTTATATTTGTAAAAATGTGATCCACTGCTGAGGGGAGAAGCAAAAGCAAAGTGTGTTGGACTTTAAATTGTATGTACATGTGAGGGGCTAATGAATATGCGATTTATTGAGGATTGGAATAGGAAATAGGAAGCATATAAAACATTTAAAATTATCTCCAAAAGAAATAATTTTAAAAACTTGCTTTTTTTGCATTATCTGCTTCCAGAGAACATGTTCAATTACTATAATGCCTGTCGCAGTTGTATAATTTGTGTTGTATCCATAAATTTTTAGTTTAACTGTCAATAAGTATGGCTTATAATTTTTCATTTATAATGCAATGTTTTTATTGTATTATTGTAGTTGGATACTTTGTTTCTATACAAAGCATGTATTTCAACAATTCTTAACGTAATTGTAAAATCAGAGAAATTTTTGTGACACCATCAGGAAAATATCGTAGAACTTTTTTTCCAGGATTTTGTTGCCACCCCGGATAAACGTACCAAACTTTTTTTTCATTAAGAGGCCTCAAAAAAGCTATAATTATAGGTTGCTTGAAACATATTTTTTACTTTTGACATTCATTTTTTATCTATAGTTATAATTGTTTTTGTGATAATAATTCTTATTTCTGAAATTATTTCTTAACTGTGCATACATATTTTATATTGATGGGCTTGTTAACACTGTACACCTCATTTGTGGAAAAAGGCATATTTCTAATTGCTGTAGACAAGGATCCGACTGGTTTGGATCCCGACCACCTGTGGCAAGCTAGCTCTTCCTTAAAAAGGTGGGGTTTTTTTTCTTTACTAATAATTAGAATAATTTCTTTCACTCATTTGATGGCTATGCGTAACTTCTAACTTTTTCAAATTACATAGAAAATGTTTTACTATATTTATAGGGTTATTGTAATACTTTTAAAGTTTTAGATTTGAGATATATTTCTTTTTCAAATAATGGGACAACTATTGACCCTCTGTTGCATGAATTTACTTCCATGTGTTAACTAGGGCTAATGCATTAGAAGTTTAAGAGCTAATTAGAATAATATAAATAGAACAAAAAAGAATTAGTAGATAATTTTCTAGTATAAAGTTTTGTTTTGTTGAGAATGCTTTTTATATGTTTTAACCGACTGAAAAGCACGCCAACTAAAACTGACAAAAACGTGTAATTAAAGTCTGCCAAATGGAGAGAGGTTATCAATTCGACTGTTATGTATTTATGTTATGTATGATTTTTGTTCTAATTCCAATACTTGGACAATTTTTTCTTTGTTGGATAGGGAATGTTTCACTTGGGCACCTTTTGAAAAAATATTCAGTTATCTGGCATTTAACTATCCGGAATTCTCAATTAACCGAACCGTTTGAAAAAATATATTGCCCTATTTAAATTTTTTTTATTTAAAAAAAAATCTGCTTTTTTAAAAAATAATAGGTTATCCCAAAATACGATTAATCATACTCTTTTTTTTAACAGTATCTCCAATTTTAAAATGTTTTCCTTGTTTGATAGAAGTTGTACAACAATAACATTTCCTTCAGATGGCGTTTATTAGAATGTGTAAGGATTGCTTTACAATATGCATTGTTGAGACAATATAGTTTTGTTTCCCGGCATTTATTAAAACTGATCCTAGACTTTGAAAAAAGTTGAGCGACAACTTATATTTTGGTGAATAATAGTAGGTTATTAGAATGTGTAAGGATAGCTTTACAATATACATTGTTGAGACAATATAGTTTTGTTTCCCAGCATTTATAAAAACGGATCCTAGACGTGGAAAAAATTTAGCGACAACTTAAATTTTGGTGTAATAGTAGGTTATTACCATGTGTAGGTATAGCTTTACAATATACATTGTTGAGACAATATAGTTTTGTTTCCCAGCATTTATAAAAACGGATTCTTAGACATGGAAAAATTTGTGCGATAACTTAACTTTTGGTGAATAATAGTAGGTTATTAGCATGTGTAGGGATAGCTTTACAATATACATTGTTGAGACAATATAGTTTTGTTTCTCAGCATTTATTAAAACGGATCCTAGACATGGAAAAATTTGAGCAACAACTTAAATTTTGGTGAATAATAGTAGGTTATTAGAATGTGTAGGGATAGCTTTACCAGTGTTCACTCTAGAAATAAAAAGGGGCAGGGCGCTGTTGGCAGTAAAAGGGCACCCCGCTTTTGAAAAGGCACTTGTTTTTAAAAGGGCACTTATTTAAAAAAAATTGGGGTGGGCGTGGCCACCCATTGATACATCGGACCATTGGCCAAACAAACAAACAAAAAAAGTTCCGATTTGTTTATTGATATTGCGCTAGAGATGCATATTGGGCTATCGGTGATGGTTCGGGGCTTATTTTGAAAGAAATGCCCGTACAACATTGATGTCTCTTTATGAATATAATACTTAAAATCAAAAATTTGACATTTAAAAAATTAATGTCTTTGCTAAAAAACAAATCTGTAAGTAGCCCTAATCAGATCATTTACAAAACTGATACAAAGACTACTTAAATTTAAAATTTGGTAATAATAGCCCTAATATTGTAACCTTGCCTCAAACAATCTTCTCTTTAAAAAAAACATTAAACCAATCAAAAACCAAAACTTAATCCCAATTTACATCCAATTTTTTTTTTAAATCGATGCCTTTTTTAAAAACAGCTAGAGAAGCAAGGACGCTTGTGCTTGAGTGAAAAAGGCAAGAGGGGCGGAATTTTTTTTAAAAGAGGGCGTCATTTTTGAAAAAGGGGCATGAAGGCGCTAACGTGATGAAAAAAGGGCGGACCGCCTTTCAAAAAACGCCTAGAGTGAACACTGGCTTTACAATATACATTGTTGAGACAATATAGTTTTGTTTCCCAGTATTTATAAAAACAGATCCTAGGCATGGAAAAATTTGTGCGACAACTTAACTTTTGGTGAATAATAGTAGGTTATTAGCATGTGTAGGGATTGCTTTACAATATACATTGTTGAGACAATATAGTTTTGTTTCCCAGCATTTATAAAAACAGATCCTAGGCATGGAAAAATTTGTGCGACAACTTAACTTTTGGTGAATAATAGTAGGTTATTAGCATGTGTAGGGATTGCTTTACAATATACATTGTTGAGACAATATAGTTTTGTTTCCCAGCATTTATTAAAACTGATCCTAGACGTTGAAAAAATTTGAGTGACAACTTAAATGTTGATGAATAATACTAGGTTATTAGAATGTGTAAGGATAGCTTTACAATATACATTGTTGAGACAATGTAGTTTTGTTTCTCAGCATTTATTAAAACGGATCCTAGACGTTGAAAAAATTTGAGTGACAACTTAAATGTTGATGAATAATACTAGGTTATTAGAATATGTAAGGATAGCTTTACAATATACATTGTTAAGACAATATAGTTTTGTTTCCCAGCATTTATAAAAACGGATCCTAGACGTGGAAAAAATTTAGCGACAACTTAAATTTTGGTGTAATAGTAGGTTATTACCATGTGTAGGTATAGCTTTACAATATACATTGTTGAGACAATATAGTTTTGTTTCCCAGCATTTATAAAAACGGATTATTAGACATGGAAAAATTTGTGCGACAACTTAACTTTTGGTGAATAATAGTAGGTTATTAGAATGTGTAAGGATAGCTTTACAATATACATTGTTGAGACAATATAGTTTTGTTTCTCAGCATTTATTAAAACGGATCCTAGACGTTGAAAAAATTTGAGTGACAACTTAAATGTTGATGAATAATACTAGGTTATTAGAATGTGTAAGGATAGCTTTACAATATACATTGTTAAGACAATATAGTTTTGTTTCCCAGCATTTATAAAAACGGATCCTAGACGTGAAAAAAATTTAGCGACAACTTAAATTTTGGTGTAATAGTAGGTTATTACCATGTGTAGGTATAGCTTTACAATATACATTGTTGAGACAATATAGTTTTGTTTCCCAGCATTTATAAAAACGGATTATTAGACATGGAAAAATTTGTGCGACAACTTAACTTTTGGTGAATAATAGTAGGTTATTAGCATGTGTAGGGATAGCTTTACAATATACATTGTTGAGACAATATAGTTTTGTTTCTCAGCATTTATTAAAACGGATCCTAGGCATGGAAAAATTTGAGCAACAACTTAAATTTTGGTGAATAATAGTAGGTTATTAGAATGTGTAAGGATAGCTTTACAATATACATTGTTGAGACAATATAGTTTTGTTTCCCAGCATTTATAAAAACGGATCCTAGGCATGGAAAAATTTGTGCGACAACTTAACTTTTCGTGAATAATAGTAGGTATTAACTCTCCAGAATTTAGCAGGGACTTCTCCCACTGCCCAGGTTTAAACCTATTCTACATGAACAAATAAAACGCATACAAGGTTCTCGAGAATTCGTACTACGTGGTATGAATTCTCGAATCACCAAAAAGCTTGCATGCATTTAACTCATTCTTGTAGAATGGGCCTTGGATGTTTTTACCTTAATACTTTTATTAGAAATATTAAAAATGTGTTTTAACTTTAAAAATAAGCTTGGCTCTCCTCAGACTTTTATTATAACTACACCATTGTTTCCCAAGATGCTAACCAACGTTTCTATTTCTAGATTTGACGACATGTACCATCTCTACATATCATACACGGATGGAGTCACGAACAAAACTCGAGAGGCAGAGCTGGAGAAGTCCATAAGCTGCTGGTTCGACGACAACGGGACTCTCTTGTACGACCTGTTCGAGCCCGAGGTATCAAAGCTGCATTCCAGTCTGCTGACAGAGAAGAAGAAGAAATAATGTATGGAAGAAGGGTTTATGTGTATTTTATTTACTTGATTTCTATTAAATTCTTTTCAACTATTTTTCCCCAGGAGTACTTATTGAGCCCCCTAATTTACATAAATTGTTTTTTATTGGCTGTTACTTTATTTACTGTCAACCAGGGTTTCCATATACCTGGAATTGTCAGGGAAAAGGACATGGAATTTTTTTTTAAAAATGAACAATTTCTCAGATATGCTGGGAAAAGTCAAAGAATTGTTCTACATATTTTATATGGCGCTTCGTCGTATTTCCTTTATCACCATCAATGTAATGTTCTTTTAATTAGAAAAATATAATTTTTTAAAAATTTCTATTTCCTTACTTTTTTATTTAAATTTTGAAACTGTGAAATTTGCTGGCTGCTTTTTGGGTCCCAGTAGTAATCTTCGACAAAACCTGTTATTTTTTATGTTTCTCCAGGGTGACAACATAATATGGAAAATAAAAAAATTATCTGACAACATAACTCGAAAAATCAGGGAATTTTTCAAAATTTCACAAAAAATCAGGGAAATTTTCAAATTTGGATCATTAAAACGGCTATTATTCCTTTTATTCTGGGTAATTTAGTTGTCAACCTTCCATAAATATCGACAATTACAACTAATAACTTACCGGGAATCGAACCCAGATCCTCAGGGATCGTAGCCCAATGCTTTATCTGTTGTACTGCCAGGGCGAAGGGAAGAAGTTATAAACAGAAAAAAATTTAAAAAGTGTGTGCCAAAAGAATGGGAAGTAAAATAATTGAGTTATAATAACTCAGTTCCCATCAAAGCAATCGACATCAAATAATGTGGAAAACCATTTTCTGAACAAATATTTTAATTGTCAGGTCGCTTTGTTAAGATGGCTTGAACAGAAGTTGAGATTAGCAATATTAAATCACACTGCTCATTTTTGCGAAAATACGATTACTTCAATTTGAGTACGTCATCGCTCATTTACGATGCAATTGTACTCGAAAAATAAGTAGGTTCGGGTACTCATTTTTAAGTACACTTTTTGTTACAGTGTAGGGATTTTCCTCTGACTCTCTGGATTAGTTGGTTCCAGCGTCTCTTGAAGCAGAGGAAAACCAACAAATCCAGTGCTTCGGAGTACAACCGCCACAGAAGAAAAACGCGATGACATGTTTCGTGCCTTTAACCATTTTTTATTCATTTTCTATCTTTCGAATTTTCGCTCTTTAAAAGGTCTTTTTTGTTTTTGGAACAGGAATAAATATGTTCTATGAAAGGAATATACGTCTTTTATCCTGCCCGTTGCCTGGCGATCATACGGGCTCAAACAATGCTGAACGTCTGACATGCGACGCCGGCCCGGAATGGGTTAATACAGTCGTAAAATTGTTTAATTGAAGAAATTTTTATTTTGACGTTAAAATTAAATTGTAAATATTTGTTTAAAATTAAGACTTTGATATGCAAGTTTTGAACAATGTACAGAATGTTTTGGAAATTACCAGTGTATTCTGATCACGAAACATGGTTATAGCTATTTGCGTTGTTCTAATGCTGTAAGCTGAGTTACACACGATACAAATTATCGCTGAGTTGGCGTACCGTGCACTAGTAGTGGATTTAGGAATCTGGTACATATACAATACAACATACGAAGGTAGCCCCTCTGCTTTCCCACCATTACTGCGTGATTGTCACTCTGATACTTTAAATGACAATTTTTTTGTGGGTTAAATAGTTTTGGTAAACGACGTCTCTTAAATTGCTCTGTACAATCAGTTTATTGCTTTCCAGTATACAATTTTACACAAGCTTCCTTTGTTCTTGCTTACATGCGCACTCTATGTATTTTAGACTCATCAATTATCAAACAAAATTATTCAAAACGTTGGTTACGCTTCTAATAAATCTATTGATAAGCGGTATACTGAAAATTTATAGCATATTAAATAACTTTTTTGTTTCGCCTGTGGTATATTGTCGCAGTGCAGCTCTAGTGCGACGTTGCTTCAAACGTCTTTCAATGGCCTAATCTTAAATATATAATTATAAAACTCATTTCAATTTAAAAGATGGCATTGATCTATCTACAACATTTTAAATTCTTTCTGAATCAATCGCGTCGTCTCGCGATGCTCGTGGAACAAACGCGAGAGCTAATATTTTGTTTAGGTAAATTGAACTTACTGGAGCAAGAGGAATACTTTTAAAATGCCGAAAGTGATGGGCTACCATTTTACTTGCTGCGATCTCTGCTACTTGTTCTGCTGTCCTCCGTGTCCCAGAAATATCACAGAAAAAATAGCTTTTGCTCCGCCGAAACCCCCTACCTACGAAATCGGTTTCGCGGAGAGCAAGGCCATACAGTACGTCTTGACACTATCACCCCAAGCGGACACGTCCGCCCTGAGGAAAGTCATACGTCAGGAGGTGGGCTTCTGCAACACGTCCCTGGACAACAAAGTCGCCCTCCTCTACGTCAAGACGACGGACAATAAGAACGGGACCATCATCTACAGTCACGGGAATGCGGCCGACATCGGACTGGTCCACAGACTGTGCGTCGATTTGGCACTGATGACTGGTTGCGACGTGGTGACCTACGATTATTCCGGGTACGGACAAAGCGAGGGGATCCCTTCCGAGAAGAACATATACGCGGACATTAAAGCCGTCTGGGACTATACCTTGACGTTTCTGGAGCCCGATCCGCAAGGTATCATTCTTTATGGACACAGCCTTGGCGCCGCGGCCACTGTGGATTTGGCGTCGAAGATTAGCTGTGGCGGGGTGATTCTGCATTCGGCGTTCATTTCTGCCTTCGGAGTGGCTTGTCCCGGAAGATCGCAGGCTACTTGCTGTGATACCCTGAAAAGGTACTGGATGTTTATTATTTTGTCAAGATTCGTGGAATGGGCCGGTTTCTCGTCAGTACTTAAATCTCGCCAATTGAGATAGTAATAAGGGGAAGAATCATAAATATTTAATTTAAAGTGCACCTTGGCAAGAAATCTACCCATTTTTAATTAAAACCAATATATTTTTTTCGTTAGACCGGAAAAAAACAGCAAAAAAACGATGCTTTCTCATCAAATTGGCGAGTTTTTTCGTATCTGGTGTACTTTTTTCAAATTAAATGCCTACTAGCAGATGTGAGTATATGATATATAATATCCCTTGCCCATTAAAGTACGATGTTAACATAGCATAATTAAACACATCAATGACGAGGAATTATTAAAGTACGCGTAAGCCAAAGCTCTGTCAAGTGTCGTGCATGAAGATGGCCAAAAAAATCGCCAATTGGCGGGAACTTTTAAAATACCTTACTTTGATCTGATTGAAAAGGACAAAATTATCCTTAATTTGTTATTAAAGATTTATGAATTAAACCGAAATAACGAAAAATAAAGAACATGATAGTAAGAAAAGGGATCACAACATGTCAAAGAACGCATAATTTGCGAACCACCGTCGCTCCCAACAAAAAAGAACACAAATCGACATCCATGTCTTGCATATGATTTGAACCAACCACATATTTTTTTCACTGAGGCGCTGAGCGGCTAAAAAGTATAATTTTATTTGTGATGGTTTTTCAGCGTTATATCAGGTTGGTTTGGTTTTGTTAATTAACGTCGCACTAGAGCTGCACAGTGGGCTATTGGCGACGGTTCGGGGTCAATCTCGAAGGAAAGACCCGGGAACACATTCATACATGCACCTCGTTATTTTAGAACCATGGTCAGATGACGAGGAAACACCTGAACTGGCACCCAATGCCTTCAATAGACGTCGGGACTTTGGATCCCGATCAGATTTATCGTGCACCAGTCCCGTATACACGCCAGTATAATTTGTTGGATATTCTGGACGACTTTCTAGTATTTTTGTAGCGAAGCTGGCAACCCTCCGATCGCAAGATCACTACTTTTTTACTTTTCTATGTCAAGTCCATTTCCCGGATTCGAACCACCAATCCTCTGATTAGTAGCTGAACGCCTGAGCAACTGGGGCTCCGTTATATCAGTAGATCATATCAATCCAAAAGTGATTTTTTTTTTGTACAACAAATTTCTTTAAGGTTTAAGTAAGTAGACGAATTTAAATTTCAACGATAATCATTTGCGAAAGTATAGCAAATTTGCTACAGTTCGAATTTACCTGCATGGGCGCAGAAGTTCTTTTTATGATCAGCTTTACTCCTTTGAGCATATGCCTAACTTGTATTGGGCCCATGGCTCGCCCAATATTTTGAAAAACTGAACCAATTTCTCTAAATTTAATGCGTTTTAGTAAAAATTACAGCCATGAGCCGCCCCTCCACAATAATCTTGGAAGCTTTACGCCTCTGAGCCACAACAAGAGCATAGTTCAATTCATTAGAATTTTTTGTTGGTTGACTTAACCGTACAATAACAGTGCTGCTCTGTTGGTAAATAAGCACATCACGCAACCACTGAAACCCCCTTCTCCCATGTCACGCATGCGCATACTACGTCTTCGGTATGCTGTAGATTTCTCCGCGCTTATGACAAGTTTAGATCTTTTGATATCATTTCATTCGCCTTGAACTGTTCTTTTTTTTTCAAATTGTTTTAAATTACCGAAATTTAACTTTTAGACTAATATTTTAACTTATTATCGAAATCCGAAATCTTTTATAAATCGTTACTTTCTACTATATATAATTTTTTAGGAAAATGGAGACTAGTCAAATAAAATTGTAAAACATGTCTTTTTCTTCAATATAAGCACACACTTTCCACGATCCGTCAATTAGAGCTGAAAGTTATATTCGGTTATGACAAAAATTAGAAATTATTCTATCTGCTTATTGTATGCAAAGCTTTCGTGTTTTATATAGGTTCTTGTATATTGTTAGCTTTAAATTTTTTAATTTGAATATTTATGATTTGTAAATTTTTTTAAAATTTAACAATAAATAGATACTTGATGTGTAAATTATCAGTTTCTATATAGATTTAGATATTTTCTTTTATATTTACATAAACTGTAGAAGGAAACAGCAGAAATTTAGTAAAGTATTTAAATTTTATTAACTTGTCGAATTATTTGTCAGTACATAAAAAAGACAATATATGTAATATAAAATTAATTGTATAGTTAACAATTTAATATTTTTCTTTTTTTATATATTCAAATATTTGTTACATAAAAATTATCCTTTATATTTGTAAATATGATATTAAGTAAAACAATTATTTTTATTAAGCATATTCTACAAAAAAAAAAAAAGTTTTTATTTTCAAAAATATATTTAAATGTTTACCATCACAAGTGTTCTTTCAGTTAATTTAAAATGTTTACATTTTTGGAAAGTGCAAAAGTATTTTAAAGTTCGTTATTTTTATAAATATTCTGTTAAAAAAAAATATTAGTTTTGTTTAAGTAAACTGATAAGTTAAACTGATGTTTTTTTTAAATGCACTAGAAAAATAATTATAATTTTTCCATTGCAATTTTTCTCTATGAAAAAATTTAAAAGTCATGGCATTTTTGGAAAATGCGAGTTATTTCTTTTAATTAAAATAAGTTCTCATTAAATTGTGTTTCTCAAGCTTGCATTTTTAAATGTATTGTATGAAATATAGAAATAATTTTTATACAAACAAAATGTTACAACTTATAATCTTCAGAAGACAGGAGCGCGCTACGCAACCATATGCCGGCCGCTTAAAATTCAGACGACTAATGTGACGTCACGAAAAGCTTACACGGCCTTCTCTCAGTCTAGTTGGCCATGGTTAAACAGGCACACCCGAATTTGTCTGATACTGACTAATTTCTCTATCCCTCACCCGGTACAAAGATCAGAGGGGGAGTAGATAAATGGCCCATCTGGTCGACGTGGTTCACGGTCCTCTACACGATGGTAGGTAATTTATTATCATAGACTGATTTCCCCTTAAGTTATGAAGCTTTGAAATATCATACTGTTCACGTTGTTCAAATTTCAGTCGTTGACCATGGTTATGGTTGGTTGCTAACGTCACATTAGAGCTGGACCGTAGAGGCTACGGCAACGGTTTAAGATCTATCTCGAAGGAAAGACCCGGGAACACTGGCGTATTTTTCAACTAGGATAGATGACGAAAAAATGTAGGCTAAAAATAATAAGATGCTTTCACTGCCCACGGGTATTTCGAATTTTCTTACAAGATTCACCCTAACTGGGGAACAATATCTCGGGATTTGCTCACAACATCTCTGGTAGTTCAAGACAAAAGAGGCTAAGTCGGGTCTTTGCTTCGGAAAAGACTCGGAAACCCTCAAAGTATAGCCTGTTCGTGTAACTGGCGATGGACTTGACAAAGAAAAGTAAAAAGTAGTGATCTTGTGATCGGAGGGTTGCCAGTTTCACTACAAAATACTAGAAAAGTCATCCAGAACATCCCCAAAAATTAACGGCGTGTATACGGGACTGATGCTCGATAAATCTGATCGGGGTAAAAAGTCCCGACATCTATTGAAGGCGTTGGGTGCCATTTCAGGTGTTTCCTCGTCATCTGACCATGGTTCTAAAATAACGAGGTGCATGTATGAATATGTGTGTGAATGTGTATGTGTTCCCGGGTGTTTCTTTCGAGATAGACCCCGAACCGTCGCCAATAGTCTACTGTGCAGCTCTAGTGCGACGTTAACTAACCAAAACCGAACCGTCGCCAATAGCCCACAGTGCATATCTAGTGCGACGTTTTTAATAAAACCAAACTAATCAGGGAGTTTAGCCTCGGATACTCAGCACTGGAGGATGTGGGTTAAATTACCAGCATGTGTTTAGCGATTTGGTAATCGGAAAATTGTGAGATTTGTTCCTTTCACACATCCAAAATAATCGGAAGTGTGGGTATGGAGAGAACTGATGCATATAGTGTAATGTATAGGTCTATTCAAGTTGTATGGGGTGCTATATCAGGTGTAGACACCTAACCTGATCTTGGTTTAAAATTATTAGAAGCAGTGTCTACGTGTCCCACGCAGGGTTCTATGGTCCCACGTAGATTTTTTTTATTTACCAAACAAAATTGATTGTTTTACCTTAAATATTTAATCTCAGCACCAGGTCATATGAGGTGCCATTTACATCTTCATTTGCATCTTTATCAAAACTTATTTTAATCCCAATTTAAAAATTAGATGAAGTATTAAATGAAGTAAATTTTTGTATACGTTTAAGATTGGTATCCCCTTTTATGCTTAAGATTGACCCACAATATTTTTTCTTTTTAAAAAAAAAAATGTATGTGGCGAAATCCAAACCTCCAAGCTGTGGAAATCGTTGTGTCCGCGCTCCAAATCATGTACTGTCCCAGATAGTAGTTTGCTGATCCTGAATTAATTATGTAGTAATTGTTTGCGGGTTTGCTTGAATGCTTTCTGTTCTGCGATGCGTGTGATACTCCAAGAACAACCCCTCCACTAACACCCCACTCTATCTCTCTCTCCAGCATGCACGGTACAGTATCCCCTTTTATCGTCTGCGCTTAGGGTCCAAAGTCCCCCCACAACAACAACAAACTTTTTTCGCGTCCCAACCCCCCGCCCGACCATGCCTCGAGGATCGAGCGAACCCCTGAAGTTCTACGAACTCTGCTGCCTCTTCTGCTGTCCCCCATGCCCCACACACATAGCCGCGAAGCTGGCCTTCGTGCCCCCGGAACGGACCTACTCCCTCATGCAGACCCCAGCGGAGGAGCCCGCGAAGACCCCCGGGTACGACCTCATCCTCAACCGCTCTGCGGAGTGGCAGTTCACCAAAGAGGAGCTCAAACTCATCGAGGTCTTCTACACCAGGACCTCAAAGGGCAACCAGATCGCCTGCATGTTCGCAAAGTGCTCCCCTCTGGCCAAACACACGATTCTGTTCAGCCACGGCAATGCAGTCGATCTAGGACACATGAGCAGTTTCTATGTGGGGCTGGGGTCCCGCATCAACTGCAACATATTCAGCTATGATTATTCTGGGTACGGGGAGAGCGACGGGAAGCCCTCCGAGAAGAACATGTATGCCGATGTGGATGCGGCATGGCATGCCCTGCAGACGCGGTATGGCATTCGTCCCGAGAACATTATCCTGTACGGGCAGAGCATCGGGACGGTGCCCACCGTCGATCTGGCGTCCAAGTATGAGGTGGGCGGCGTGATTCTTCATTCGCCCCTGACGTCTGGGATGAGAGTGGCCTTCCCCAACACAAAGCGTACCTGGTTTTTCGATTCCTTTCCTAGGTGAGATGCTTTGGGTTGTTGTCATACCTGCGTGGGTTGTCGGATATTTGGGAGATGCCTCTATTCTGCTCAATAAAGGAGGTTTTCTTTATTAAATATTTTAAAACGGTTATTTTCTAGTATCTGTGTATTTTGTACTGTTGACCCCATTATAGTAACCGGTAGTATTTAGTACTGTTGACTCCTTTTGAGTGGTATTTAGTACTGTTGACCTCATTATAATAACCATTCTAGATATTTTTTGAAGGGCGGCTTTCCCTTTTTCGTATAAAATTGCGCCCTACTGCTTTTTAGCCCCCTGATGCTCGTGGACGTGCTATCACGTCCAGGAACCTCCTGTTTTTCTAGCGGTGCACCCAATTTTTAAATTCATAAAAATGCTTTATTCTACAATATTTGTTTAATTTAAAGGTTTGAGGTATAACTTGCAAGCTATCTGATTTATATTAATTAAAAAAATTTACTATTAACAGGAAAATTTATTTATATATCCAAGCAGTGAAAATAAATTTACAGTTGCAAAAATTCTGTGAGCATTAGTAGTTTAATGCACAAATCGCCACCCTTCTTGCTCTCTACAAAATCTCTCAATCCATATGACCATTTTATGAAATATTTTCTGTCATCCTTTTCACGTCACAAGCCAAAAATAGTATTCCTTCCTTGGAGCAGAGAATCTGCTCTAATCAAAAACGGAATTTCTTGCAGCAATTTTTTCACTTTGGAGATGAAAAACTTTTATTAATGCACATTTTTCAGTTTTAATGGTATCGTTTAGCATTTACATGCATTGGGTATTTGATTATCAATAAATAATCAAAGGGGTAAAAGTTTTTGAAAAATGGACAACTTAGTTCAATGATTATCCCGACTTTGATAATGGATTAATTGTGTCCTTATAAAAGTGCCTTTAGAAAGAAGATGTGCCCTTTTCCCTCAGAATAGCCCGTGTCTATTTTCATTTGTAGAGTGACTTGATAATGGCCCCATATAACAACCCCTCCATTGGTATAAACGGGAAGCAACACCTTTCCCATTAGTTGATTTTAAAATATGAATGTAGATAAATATATTAATAAGAGAGATTTATAGAATGACCCCCAAAAACCTCCCTCCCCCGTTCACCTTTTCTGTGTACACTGTCAGTGGCAGATCTAGAAGATAATTTAAGTTTGGTTAGTTAACTTCACATTAGAGCTGCAGATTGGGCTACTGACGACAGTTCAGGGTCTATCCCAAAGGAAAGACCCGGGTACAATGCCTCGTATTTTTTTAATCATGGTCAAATGACGCCTGAGCTAACACTCAACGCAAGTTCAATACATAAAAACAGCACCGAGATCTGCAGCATCCTTGTCATAGGCTGTTGAAAAAAATATCCATTAAAACTCTTAAGATTTAAGTTTGATTTAATTATTGTCATGTTTGCAAAGTAATATTTTTGTTTAAATTGGCCTGCACTACCATCAGAATAAACCGGCTACTCTTATTACCAATGCATTTTCTTGGAGATGCTCCATTAAGATGTTTACTGAAACACATTTACTGAAAATCTGTCTTTTATGATATATAGTATCATAAAAGACAGATTTTCTGTCTTATAATATATAGTATCATAAAAGACAGATTTTCTGTCTTTTATGACACACATTACCAATGCATTTTCTTGGAGATGCTCCATTAAAATGTTATGCAAACACATTTACTGAAAATCTGTCTTTTATGATATATAGTATCATAAAAGACAGATTTTCTGTCTTATAATATATAGTATCATAAAAGACAGATTTTCTGTCTTTATGACACACATTACAAATGCATTTTCTTGGAGATGCTCCATTAAAATGTTATGCAAACACATTTACTGAAAATCTGTCTTTTATGATATATAGTATCATAAAAGACAGATTTTCTGTCTTTTATGACACACTTATAGCTACACTTATTACAAATGCATTTTCTTGGAGATGCAAGACAGATTTTCTGTCTTTTATGACACACTTATTACAAATGCATTTTCTTGGAGATGCTCCATTAAAATGTTATGCAAACTCATTTACAGAATATCTGTCTTTTATGATATATAGTATAATAAAAGACAGATTTTCTGTCTGTTATGATGCACTTATGGCTACACTTATTACAAATGCATTTTCTTGGAGATGCTGCAGTAAAATGTTATGCAAACACATTTACAGAAAGTCTTTTGTGATATATAGTATTTCTATGATATCTTTTCAAAATGCACATTCTAAATTCTTACATTCAATTAAAGTATCACTGCATGCTAAATTAATTAAATCTTTATGGAAAAAATATGTCTAAATATATCTAAATGGAAAAAATAAATCAGCATCTGTCCTATGAATCGCTTTGAAAGTTTTTATGATAATGACAAATACACGTTCTAAAGACCTGTTGCCATAATTGTTCTGTAATCCAAAAGTAAATAAAAAATTTAAATAATTCATTTTAAAAATATAAATGAAAGTAAGTTAATTTGTTTTAAATCAGCAGAAAAAAATTATTGCTATAAACTACTTAAGGAGCATTCTTAAGAAGGGTGAAAACAACTAAACTTAACCCATTGTGTTTGTCTGGTCTGAAGACAACTTATTTACTTTAATTGACAGAAATTTTATGTGTTATTCTTGTGACAGTAATTTGTCCCTCTTGTGATAGATAACACAGCAGAGAACGTTCTATGCATGACACACACAAAAAAATGATGTAAAATATGTCTTATTCTACCAAATCAGAGATTAATAGGTTTACAGTAAAAATGTTAAGTGTTTTTTACAAATTTGAAACTTTTATGTTTTTTGTTACTTTTGTGACAATTGAACATCACTATTAAATACATTTAAAATTATATTCAAAAGCTAATATAAAATATTTCAATTATATATATATGATAAATATGGAAATATATTATTAATTTATATATATAATAATTAGGGATGAACCGTTTAGTGTTTTTGCTGGATATCGAATATCTAGCACACATTACAAACCGGATATCCGATTTGGATTTTGCAGGACATCCGGCAATTTTTTTTTTTACGAAAATATCTTCTTTTAACAGTTTTTTAATAAACTGTTCATATTCAATTTGAAACGGCTGGAGCTGTAGTGTATGATGCATTTGAAAATGTAATTTTGAAATATTTCCAAATTGCTGATCTGAATTGCGCTATATTTAAATGCTAAATCTAGCTCTTACTAGACTGGAGAGCAAAAAAAAATCTAATATATAATAAATAGAAATGTAGTTATGCACCCTACACACCACCATCCATGTGAATTGTTCAAACTAGAAGATTCTCCAAGATATCTAGTGGCTGGTTACGAATGTCTGCAGCATATCTTATTTACTATCTATTCTCTGTGACCCACCGTGTCTTAAACGCACCCTGTCGGGTTTTAACGAGAAAGTTATCTCTTCACCCCTTGCCCACGTAAATAGACTGATACAAATTTAAGGGAGAATCTGCAGACTGTATAATACATTGGTAATATTTTCAGGAAAATACATAAACCGAGAACAAGAGATAATTGATCGCTCCAACAAAATAATTTGCAGCGTTTTATTCATCCTGAAATTGGATAAATACAGTATACAGTGTTCACTCTAGAAATAAAAAGGGGCAGGGCGCGGTTAACAGTAAAAGGGCACTACGTTTTCGAAAAGGCACTTCTTGTTTTTTGGACGCTTTTAAAAAAAAAGTTTGGGGTGGGCATGGCCAAACAAAAACAAACCGTAACCAAACAAAAAAAAGTTCTGATTGTGGGTTGACATTGAGATAAAGCTGCATATTGGTAACGGTTCGGGGCTTATCTCGAAGGAAAGACTGTCTCTTACTTTTAAATTAGTGCAAATAGTACAAAACAATATTAAAAATAATTTTTTTTACTTAACCAAATCGGTAAGTAGTCCTAATCAGACCCCTTACAAAACTGATTAAAATGTCACTTAAATCCAAAACTTGGTAATAAAATGCCTAATCTTGTAAAATCACCTCAAACAACCTTCTCTTTAAAAAATAAAAACACAGAAAAAAAACTTAGCATTTCATATGCGGCCACAGGCAAACCTGTGCTCAAAATTACAGCGGAATCATCGTGATTGCACAAAACACATAGTTAAAATGGAGTTTGTTTTTCTAGTGTCATAATTCACCTCAATTCTTATTTACACAAAAAAATAATCGATGCCTTCTTTAAAGTCAGCTAGGGAAGCAAAAACACTTGTACTTGACTGAAAAGGGCAAGAAGGGCAGAATTTTTTCAAAAAAGGGCAGCATTTTTTAAAACAAGGGCATAAGGGCGCTATTGAGATGAAAAAGAAGGCGGGCAGGATTAAAAAAATGCCTAGAGTGAACACTGCCGTATACTTAAAAATGAGCTGGATACCGGATATCCGTTTCATCCCTAATAATAATTTTAGCTAATGAACAAAAAAATAAGAAAATAACATACAATAAGCGAAGTGATAGTTTTGTCCCCAATTTAAACAAGAAATATGTCAACTTTTAGAACAATTTCACTACAGACTATTATTCTAATGAAGCAATACCTTGCAAATTCATATGCAACTTTCTACGATGAAATTGATATACTACACTTACAGTTTGGTTAAAGTTTTAATTTCAGTCAAAAGTTAAAATTTTGTCGGACTCATCTCTTTTTCCATTCCAGCATAGAAAAAGTGCCGAAAGTGACTTCTCCCGTCTTGGTCATACACGGCACCAACGACGAGATTATCGACTTCTCCCACGGGCAGGCCATCTACGAGCGGTGCCCGCGGGCCGTTGAGCCCCTCTGGGTGGAAGGGGCAGGCCACAACGACATCGAGCTCTATGGCCAGTACGTGGAGAGACTCCGCAAGTTCATCAACGAGGAGCTGGCAACCTAGGGCCTTTTAGCACCTACTCTCATGAACGGCATATCAGGTTATCACGGTACTTAGGTACATACCGCAAGGATGAAATGTAGTCTCTTATCAAGGCTTTTTCGCCTTTTGAAGGGTCCTGTGACTTCTCTTTTATATGTTCGTTGTGGAGTTTGACTAACTGTATTATTATTAACCTATTGCACCGTGTATTAAAATGAATTTAATTTGAGAAATTATTTTTTTTATAGAGGTCGTAGGTGAATCTGTATTCTTGATTCGTAATTGTATCTAATGATTGTTTTCTAATATCTAAAAAAAAAGTTTTTAATGCTTATATGGATTTTTTTTTTATTCTGACAAAATTTCATTTTATATGTGTGTTGTTTTGATATGTTCATTCGTATTTACTCCTGATTAGATTCTAGTATTTGAGAGTGTATCCGATAAATAAAATCTGATCAAATTGATATTTTAACCATGTTTAGATTTGTATTGATATACTAACAATTATTATTAGTTAGCTATTTGTGTGCCGAATAATTGAATACAAGTACAAAATAATATTTTAAAGCAGTTTGGTTATAATTCAAAATCCTTGCGATTTTTTTTTTTTACTTCTGTTATTAAACTTTAAAAAAAATTATGTTGCATCATTGTCGTTTTTTATTACTTTTGTTCCTACTTGTTTTGTCGTTCCTATTTTATTGACAAATGCCAATTTTCCCCTTTAATTTTTTTTTATTATTTTTAATTGAGTATTTTTCTATCTTTTTCTTTTTAACTGGCTTTTGTATAATTAATCCTTTTTTTTTTGCATGGGGATTTTTATTTTGTATATCAATGTCTTTTTATATCATGTTTCAAAATGAATTTAGACTGCATTCAAATGATCGATAGTTCTATTCCGAAAGATTATTAGAATAAATACACGCTATTGTAATAAAATTGGCAACATCGTCGAAATTCTTTTTCAATGCCGCCCGACAAATTTTTTAAAACAAGCTACTATTTTGTCGTCGTAGCTTTTATTGTATATTTTTATCGTTGTCTGAAAAAATTATCTATTGTATGACTCGCATACACAGTAAAGATCTTTTTATTTTATGACTATTAATAAATAAAATGTTTCATTTATTCGTTGTCAAGAGAAAATAAATATGAATATATGTTAAGTATTACTGTATGTTGGTTAGTTATGCTATATTATATTTTTGAGAGCATATTGGTTAAATATGTTGATAATGAATTTAAACAACAACATCCAATTTCAAAGTAAATATTTTATGAATTGAAAGTAAAGGTATAAAGCAAGTTATGTGTCCTCGACTAATGTTATAAAATTATAATCCCAATTCTACCAGTTTTCTTTTTACCATAGTAAAAACAACCCAAGAAAGTATTTTGGAAAAGAAGTATCACAATTGGCACTTTGGCAAGAAAGTATCACAATTGTGGCTTTAATATTTGTTTTTTAATGACAGTGAAACCTTTCAATTAAGTATTTTCTATATGAGACACTTAAAATTATAAGAACTAATGTAATGACATAGTTTTTAAACTTGCACCTTTTGAAATTTTTGTATGTGTTTAAAACTTTTATAAACTTAAATAGCTCGAACACAATAAAATTATTGGCATTGTCTTAGCATGTTTAACTTCAACTGGCTTTCGACCCCAGCATTACATTGAAAGTATATTTATTATATTATAAATATTTGCAGTTATCAATAGTTAAAATTCTAAAACATAATCATATTTATTTGAAAAGCTTTGGACTTGTTTGACAATTTAACCCTATTTGATGTAGAATTACAAATGTGCCTTTTTTAATAGGATAAAAAATTAAATTGTCTTTAAATATTTTTGTTTTTCGCTAAATACAATCAGAAATGGTACCTAATTTCTTAAAGGCCGAATTGTCTCTAAATATGAAGTTATCAGCCAATATGAATAGGGTTTTGTACCAAGTATATTAAAAGCAATATCCTTGTTCAATGTTAAAATACAAGTATATATTCATTTTCCCAAGTTCATTGTAAAGAAATTTGCAGAGAAGAAAATATATAGAATAGTTTTAATATATATAGAAAAAAGGCACCCAAAAGCATTACTGCTTCGTGTGGAAGTTTCGTGACCTTTGTTAATATAAAAAAACATTAGTGGAACTGCTTGATTTCTATGTTAAAAAGTTTTAAACTATTTTTAAGTAAACATGTTTAAACTATCTTTTAAAAGGTACATTTTGGTAGCTCTTACACGATCCTTTTTCTAAAACTTATATATTTTTTAATAATTGAAGTTTTTTCTCTAGACAAAGTTTTTTATAACAGACCCATGCTCAAAATCCAATGAAAATTTATGTTTGAATATTATTTTTTAAAGCTGAAACTTCCTTGTATTTAAACCTAATTCTTTGTTATTTTCAGTAATATTGACATTTGAAATAACATTTCAAGTGTGAACATGTTTTCACCTATCATTTCTTTAAGCGGCATACTAATAACTGAAAGGTATTTGTTTTATGTTTTTTATTGTTTGACTTTAAGTTAACAGAAGACCACAAAACCAGTTAAGATAGAGAATATATGCAACATTGATATTTTGTTTTTCAATATTATACTATTTATAGTTATGTGTTGTGATAGAGATATTTATGTATCAATTGTGTTTATTTATTCGTATTATGTACTGTTTTTACTGCTTCTCCATTATTGTGTTAGTTTTTAGCGATCTTTTGTGTGCTGATGTAATGTGGCATGGTTATTTGTAGTTTTGGGTGTCTTTTTCTGTGTGGTTTGAGTTTTAGCGATTTAGTAGTTAATTATCTTTGAATTTTAAATGTGAAAAAGGTACCAAGTTAGTTTTTTGTGCATTGTTAATTGCATACTGTTGCACCACCAAAAGAAAACCCCTGTAGCGACATGCAGTTTATTCATCTTTCACTATCAAGCAATTCCCAGAAAGAATTTCCATTTCAGTGTTTACACCCAGAGCCAATCGCATAGCTCCAACACATGAGGCCCAAGCAGGGGGCGCCCGAATCATATGAACAACACTGACTCAATAGATACCTTCCCAGACCTGCCGCCAACGTAACTTCATGCGCTTTCCACACACTGCTCATCCAAATTGTAATGCCTTAAATTTAATCTTATAAATATAAATTCTTAACTTTTATAATTTCATCATTAAATTGTATTTGTTCTCTAAATATTATGACATTCTTCAACTTATTAATTGTCTAAAAATTCCAACCCTTTGATTTTTAATGGAGTACAACACCATGGGCGTACAATTAGACAAACATGGCCGCAACACCCCTAGACATAATTATTTTGCACGATCAGATAAACATGGCCGCTGCACCCCTTGACATAATTATTTTGTGTGACTGCTGCCATAGAAATGGATTGTTTTATTCAGTTCCAGGAATGGAATGTAGAAAATAAGAGATGTATGGAAGTTAAGTTGGCTGACAATAGAAAAATACCATTTTAAACCTAAACCTTCTATTCTATTTCGGACTTTCAGCAATAGCACAATAGTCTGTAAACTTTTTTCTTGCATATTTCTTTTTTAAATAATAGATACATGATTACAAATCCAGTGCCATAATCCCAGTTTTTTGTTACAATTTTTAAATAGTGAATGAAACAGGTTTTTTTCTCTATTAAAGAACATGAACTACAAAAACTTTATATAACTTTTTAATGTAAGATCTTTATCAAAATTTTAAGTAGTTTATTATTTCGGGTGAAATGTTTGATTTGATGCAATTTTCTGATCAAAACCATTATAGGTTTAATTTGTTATTCATACTGTCAGACTGATTCGAATGTACTAGGCAGCATTCTCGGATGTGTCATTTAAACTTATCCCAAACAGTTAAGGATAGCCTACTTGTGTAGCTATAGTGCATCATCATGTTAAATTTTGAGTTTAGACTCAAAATGAGAAGAAAATAATAAATATAGGAACCAACACAGATTCATGATAAATTATTTACTATTTTCAGTTTTTTTTTAATACTTTGGAGGTGCCTTTCTCACATTTGCAATTCAATTATTTTTTATATCTTGTATTCATATAGAGCCATACGTTTGTCAACTCTGTTTTCGTATTAATATTATGTATAATATAAATATTAACAATATATTATTGTTATATTTGTTAAACAAGAATTAGTTTTCTTATGGTATGAGGAACATTCATATTAAAATTGAATTATAATGAAATTCATATGAGAAATCTCAGTATTTGTCAACGAGTAAAACCGAAACTACTAAAAATGGAAATAACTAATAAGCTTGATTATTTTTCTAAGTTAAGTAATCTGGAAAACAATCTGCAAAGTTGTAATTTGCAGGAAAATATTTATTTGAAATCTGGCATCGGTTAAAAAAAAATTCTGACCTGATAAAATTGTAATTGACAAAAAAGAAATTATAAGTTATTTTAAGTTAATTAGTTATAATTAAAAATAAAATTTAGCTTAAATTTCTTTTCACACTAATGATATAGGTTAAAATATATGTTCATACACCTGGTCGTCCACTCTGTGTGTGTGGTTACTATATTACATTTCGTGCGTGTTGTATTTCCGAAATGTTGCTTTTATGAGCAGTTTTTGATCGACCGACGTGTGACAATGAAGTGAAAAATTGTGCTATGAAATATAATTTGGTCGCTATTCATATTTCTCGTATTGCATGGCTACTGACTGAAATTCACTTTCAGTAGTTATTTTTGAATACCAAATTAGCTTTTATGATGGATTCAGTGGAGTGGATTTAATATTTCTCGTTAAAAAAAAGTGAGAACAATATCACCTGTATGAGCCTCAAAAAAAAATATCGTACAAATATGTATCATATTTTAGAATTCAGGGTAAAACATATATTTATTTTCAAGAATTAAAAAAATGTTTTTTTTAGGAAAGGGAATTCGATTAAAAAAAACGACAAAAAATGTGTCGATGTTTGGTCACAATTTTGTACATTATTTTAGTCTAATTTTTGTTATTGTATACTTGGAGCAATTGTCATATAAATACTTGCATAAAAAAAATTAATAAATTATATTTCTATGTATGAATAATATTTTTATATTTTCCAAGGATAAAATGATACAAAAAAATGCTTTAAAAATGCATACTTTCTTAATTTGAGGTTGCGCTTACGGTTAATATTTATTGCATTTTTTATCATTAATTTAATTTTCAAATTTCTTAGTTTAAATATATTACTAATGTATTAAATTACTACCAATGTAATGTATATTGCTGTCACACTATATAGCTTTACTTCATTGAATTAAACAGCATTCAACTTCTTATAAATTGATTTATTCGAGACAACGTGTCTGTGTAACATATAAAATGTCCCCATATTCTACCTTAAAAGTGTGAAATGTTTAGTATTTAATCCAAGATGGTGAGTTCACTGTACTCTTTACAATAGGCTTGTATATAAAACAAAATTAAAATATCAAGTGAAAAATTATAGTAAATCAGGGTTCGTACGCTTCTTTGGAATTATTTATTTTTGTTTTGTGCTTATAAGGCCCTTTAGAGTACTTATAACTCCTTATTTTTGACCAAAGGGTCTTTAAAAACTTTCAATACATTGAAGGCTCTTAGAAATTTCATAAAATTACTATTATTTAAATAATTTTACTAAATCTATGTTATTTTTTTTTTATCTTAATGTAAATTAAGATCATCCAAGTATAAATTCTTTGGCTTCTTTGCAGCCAATAGCTTTAAGCGGATTGCATCTATTTTCCTCTTTTATATTAATTTATTTAAAAAATAATATATATACAGGTTTCGATTTGAGCCGGAACGACATTCCGGTACCTCTCTTTAGGAAAAAAATTATGATTTCAGACTTAAGTGCATTGCACTCCCACACCCATCGGAAGGTTACAGTTCCGGTACCTTTATTTCTAAAAATCAAGAACTGTATATATATATTTTAATTAAAAAAACCTATTTGGGACTTAAGAGCTAACTTTTCGTTGCAAATGTTTAGAATTTTCCCACATTGAAACAAAAAAACTTCAATTGCTTTTAAGGTACTTAAAAAAAGTCCATAAAAACCTCCTTATTGTTATTTTTGGAAAATTCGTAGGAACCCTGTAAATAAATTAAAACAATTAAACAGTCGTGGTTTTTACATGAATTAACGGATATCCGAGAATTTTACTTTATTGAATGACTGATTTTAACTAAGTAAGGTGCGTATCGACTACCATGAAATTAGAATTTCACCTAATCTTTTGTTTGACCAATCACATGTCTGAAAAGTAGATTTTCACTGATATTAAAATTGCGTCACGGTTTACATTTCTATGCAAATTTAAATAACTCGATTAAAACACTCAAGTTGGTCTGCTTTTAACTCGTTGTTTTAAACTTGCCATAGACTCAATGGTAATAGTTGTTTGGCTACATAAGGCAATCTAAACTTTGATGTTGAGAATTACCAAAGTTGGGTTTTAATTTTAAAAAAAATATTCATATTGAGATTATATAATTTTTTTTTAAAGTGTTATTAAGAACGGTGTTTTTAATGAATCAACATATAATAATGAAGTATTTAATGTATCATGTCTAAGAAAGTAG
This sequence comes from Troglohyphantes excavatus, assembly GCA_963932185.1. NCBI lineage: Eukaryota > Metazoa > Arthropoda > Arachnida > Araneae > Linyphiidae > Troglohyphantes > Troglohyphantes excavatus. The sequence continues at coordinate 21,714,646 of OZ010678.1, forward strand.
TTTGCTAGAGAAAGTTTTATTGGGGCCTATGTAATTACGTTTATTCGCCATCAAAATTCACCCCTTTCCTACCGATTTAGTAAATAACATTCCATTATAATATGTACTTACCAACTTGTACCAATTATCTGTACAATTAAATTTTTTTTATGGTTGCAATAACTATGGATTTTGTATATTCATATCCTTTTTAGTATTTTATACAATTTAAATATATCCTTATTCGTTTAAATGGTGTGACATGTTATATTAAAAATGTAAGAATTAATCTAAAATGATTTTGTATCCCCATTGTAAATGTTGATGGAGGCTTGGTGGTCCTTTCCCTGGCTACGCCCACTGAGCTAGATTATAATATAACTATAAGCACTGGAGCGAGGACTCTCATTGACCGACAATGCACTTTACTGTGCCCCAACTGATGCGTATAATTTGGAAGAAAGGTTTAGAAAACATTCCTCCTTGTCTATGCGGGAGTCTCGCGTAATGTCACAGAAATGTTTAAAATTGTTTTTTTGTGTGCCTTTTTTCTTCTTTTTCTTGTAAGTAATTATGGAAAAACATTAAATGTGCAACATTTAATGTATTTTGGAAAGACAAATGCGTTTTTAAATCTGCAAACCTATGCGAAAGGACTATTTTTTTCTACCTTCACTCAAAAAGGAGTAAAGTGGTCAATTACACTTAATCCTCGCACTATACTCGGGGACAACCTAAGTTGAACCTGAAGTGGAAGCTATGATATGTATAAATATTCAATTGCTTTAGGCTCAACTTAGGTTGTCCCCAAGTATAGTGCTTATAGTTATGTATTTCTAGCTCAGTAGCTATGCCACTGACTTCTATTGTTAACTAGGTAATTGTACTATACTGATTGAAATTTGGAGACTGTCTTTAGTAGAGGTTGAACAAATTGTCACCTTTCAATTTAAAGGTAGCAATAGTTTATATTTTAATGCAAAATTACAATGATGAACAAGGGGGGGGATGTATTTATGTTAAATAAAGTTGTGTACACTGTACATGAAATGTGACCAAGATACAAAGTTAGTTTCAAGTGTATTTTGATTTTGGACTGCGAAAATTAATTCAAATGTAAAACTAGTATTGTTTGTAAAAAAAAACCACTGAATATAATGATCGTTTTGATAAGTATTAATATATACAATTTTTGAATGTCAATTTTTTTAGAATCAATTATTTGATTGTAATTTTTGAAATGTTTTTTTTTTTCTTTTACTCATAAATATTCTTATAAAATCTAAAACTAAGCAATTATGTTCAATAAATTATTTGCTAACTTGTATTTTAATGGCTAATAAGATTCTTTACCAAAATATACAAAAGTTATGATTAGTATGGTTTACATTCATTGTACAAGAATGTCCTGGTTTCTAAATATTTGTTATTAAACTATGTTAAATAATGGATGCAGTTTAACTGCTAAATGAATAGAAAAATTAATATCAACTGCATAATATACTGTGCATCCTGACTATGCAATATGTGTATTGTATAACTAAATGATAAATGGCTGTTAAACTTTTTTGCTCTGTCAGAAGCTGCCTTAAATTAACAAATATAGGTTGGTATTAAAAGGAGGTTACACTAGTTATAAGGTTGGGGATAAGTAAATAATGTTAATGGCTGGAAATAAGAAAGAAAAGCAGAAAGTGAAATGTTAATAAAATTTAAAAATTAAATTTTTAGATGATCTTTAAACTAAGAAAAAAAAAGGGTTTCAAGAGTTTCTTATTTTTCAGTAAATTATATTTTAATTAATGTATCAAAAGTTCTTTATTATTTTAGAATTGAAAAATTGAAATTTATTTAATAAATATATGGATATCTTGAAATAAAAATAGCTCATATATGATCCTGCTTTACACTCGTTTAAATCGCTTAGAATGGCGAGATATTTCACATTTTAATGTATTACAATTTTATATAAAAAAAATTACGAATTAAGTTATAAAACTTCTTGAACTAGACATTTCCCCCTTTAATTTTGTTGGTTAGTCAGGCCCTTCGAGCATGAATGGACTGTTGTAGAGCGAATATGACTTCATATTCGTGAAACCAACATCTCAGACCGGATGGCCCCAGACACATGATTTCTTTTCAAAATTATGAATTAAAAAATACTCGCAATTGGCTGATGAATTGGGAAATGTGTAACAGTGAAAATTTATGAATGGAATGACGTAATTAATCACATGTCTGAGGTCATACATGTTGGCCTCACTTTGATGTTATCGAGATTACAAAGATATGTTTTATCTACTATGAAGGATCCATGCTCAAAGGTCAGGCCACGTTAAAAGTTAACATTAAAAAATTTAATTAATAAAACTATTGTCATTTTCTGCTTACTTGTCTTATTTTAAATAATTTTTAAATTCACATTAGTTACCCGTCTCCAAGAATTAAAAATGTGTAACTTGCTTTTTGTGCCACACATCAAACATTCGAATTCGTGGTTTATAATTTTCTTTTCTCACCACAATCGCAACTGAAGAATATAGCACCAGGACGCCTTCAAAATAAACCGAGACATTTCATTCGTGCGTGTGTCCTCCAATGAGACGTGTCCTTTATACACTATGTCATCCATGAATTTTAGTCAGCACTGCATTAGTGTCAATTGACTTGTGTTTTGTAACTCCGTGTGTTTACCGTGGGATCAAAGAACAGTTGTGAGCTCTGAGCCGAAAAGTAATTAGCTTGTGTTAAGTATTCTTCTGTGTCAGGGTTTCTTTTGCTTTGTTGTGTTTGATGTCCTGTTTAGTTATAGGCTTGTATGTGACGGAACTGCTCAAGTCCAGTTTTTTTTTTGTTGCTAAATCGAGTTTAACAAAGGATAGTGAAGACCATATATATATAAGGTGTGCTCGTTCTCGTGCTGCCTGACGGAAGGTGGAGAGAGCAACTATTTGACGTCATAGTGACGCCTTCCTTCGCCTACTGTGGCCGTGTCTAATGCTTTCGTTTGAACCAATGGCAAGGCTGAACTAGATGCGTGCGCGTTGGTTGATGGTGCTGCCATTTATTCGTTTTTTTGTGAACTATTAAAAAGTGATAAGCTAACTTTATTTAGTTACTTTTACTGCATTTTATGAGTTTAAATTATATTTTAAGGATTGTATTTAGTATGGAAAAATTGCAAAAGAGTTTCTTAATAAATTAAGCGTATTAAAATAATATTAGCTGCCACGAGAGCATGCCCATGAATTTTGAAAGAGTAAAATAGTGGTCGGAACTATCCGGTCAATGCATTTGTATTGGACATATTAAATGAGTTACAATTTCAATCTAGTAAAATACGGGAACATAACAAAACAAGGAGGGATTAGTAGTGAAGTTACCTGAACACAATTATTTACAGATATTTACATTATTTTGATAATTAAAAATTAAATCACCAGTTGTTATCCAACCGGAATCGAACCTAAGTAGCAATGCTTGAAACACACAGCCTATGAGAATGATCAAAAACCGATAGTAAGGCGGAGCTAAAATGATGTCAAAAGTAAGGCGGAGCTAAAATGATGTCAAATAGTTGCCTTTCCTTGCCCACTTTCAAAAATCGAAAAACGAGCGCACCTTCTATATATAGTTTTCACTATCCTTGGAGTTTAACGATGCATTCTAGGAGTAAAGATAACAAAAAAAAAATCAACCGCATTCATTGAAACTGTAACCGTGGAATTTATACATTCTCGCTAAGGAGGAAAGAAGTAGGTGGAGGTGAACTCAAGTCCCAAACTGGTTTGCATTGAGAAGTAAGCAATTGCTTAAAAAGTAGGTGCTGGCGAAGTATTTGGCGTTATTCCAAAGCACTACTTTGTACCAGTATTTGGCCATAATTTATTTTATAATTTAATTAGCCTATGAAATGGAAATAATAGCATCCTTTATTGATTTGGAACTTGTACTGCATTTCACAAGTGCATAAACGGTTACATTTTGAGTTTTTATACTTTAAAATTTGTGTGTTAAATAAAGCAATCCTCATTGTACTGCCAGCCGTGTGTGTTTGTACTTACTTTAAGGTTAAAACCGTAACCATTAAATTTATACAATCTCGCTAAGTAGTCGAAAATAAGAGGAACCAGCTACAAAATTCAGCGGTACACCCAGCAACTTCATTTCTTTATTAAGCAAAGCAATTAATATACGTGGTCGTTTTAGTCGTCTATTACAATAATCTGTTAGTGTGAAAGTTTTATTCAAATTGACGGTGTTAAAACGTCTTTTACATTTATGCCTTTAAAAAGTTTATAACAAATAATAATTTTATTCCTTAGTGTGTAAAAAAGTTATTTAAATTAACTAGCAAAAACAATTTGCTACACTGAAAAACTGTTGAAATGGACTTGTGCAGTTCTATCACTAACCTCTTTAATTATATAAGTACCTTCATAGAAAAGGATCAAAGTTCAAAATGACAATTTTTGAGATGTCCTCCCCCATCATAAATCAATCAATTTCTGTACTTTTAAATATTGAACCAGTTTTTAAACAAATTTGTTCTGTTTACTTGTATTCGAAATGTTATCTATTAATATTTAAAAAATACCATATAGTTTCAAAGAATAAATTTAATTCTATAAATATAGAAATTAGTGTGTTAAAAAAAACTTTTGTGCTCCATTTTTTTTTCTTAATATTTTGTCACCATATTACAGTGATATTTTATATTATTATATTAAAAAAAATATTAGTTTTTAGTTGTTTTGTATCCTTCTAGTTTTATGGTGATATTTTTTTTATCAACAAATTACATTATGTGCAAAATTGGAAAGAAAAACATTTCAAACAGATTGTGCCGTGGCCGATAGCCCACTGTGCAGCTCTAGCGCGACGTTAATTAACAAAACCAAACAGATTGTGATCAAATATTGAATCTTTATTTGTGATGTGTAAGTTTTTTTTAATCCCATTTAAAAAAAACTTTTAAAATTGCCACAGTTCTAATATTGCAATCAAAAGATGTGCTTGTAGATTTACATAAGCTATAAAATATACACATTTTCGTAAATAAGCTGTTTTTGTTTTAAAAACACAAATCCCTATGATATTTGAAGTTTGTTCATTAAAAAATATTACACAATTTAAAAATATGTTGCATGTTAAAATTATTTTCTAACGTCTCGTAAAAACTTGGTACTGATAACATTTGTGTCTCCTTCACAAATTTTTTTTAGACTTGTTGAAAACAGATTTAAATATTAAAATATTAGCATGACGTCAGACTTCGTTGTTTAAAATGGCAATAATCAGTGTCAAAAACTGGCAAACGTTCTTTTTTTGCTATCTATAAGAAGGACCAATCGCTCTTTTTTCTACTAAAACTCATCGTCATTTTGAACATGAACCTTTTTTCTATTAAGGGGTAATGTATTTACTTGAATTAGATTTATATTTAATTTTTTTTAATTACCACTAAACGTCCTGAAGGGTAAAATATTTAAGTTGTTTTAGTGTTTGTAAATTATTATAATCGGATTTGTATTAAATTATAAATTAATCATATTTTTGCATTGAGATTTTTTTTTTAGCAATTTTTGTTGTATGATTCGTGGTATTTATTTAAAACATGGCGTATTTTAAAAATGTGCTATGTCAAATCTCGGAAAAGTTTGTATTCCGTAATGTATGATTTAATAAATGTGTATTTTATGTATGTTTACCATTTAATTTTAGAATGTTGTTGATATTTAAACTGTGTGGTGTGTTTTTTAAACAAAACCTACTTTGAAAAATAAAATTACTCATCATTACATGTGAACTCATCATTTTTAGTTACTACAAATTTAGACTGAGCTCCGAGTTTTAAATGACGAATATTGACTATTTAGTTGTAGTTATGTTTTAGCATTTGAGGAGGAGGGGCCTACCAAAGATGCTTAATATAATGACGTCAGACAGATGGAGCTAATGGGAATCTAGTTTTCAAAACAACTAACAGATGGCGCCACCTCAATTTCCCGTTTACAGTTTGGATATGTTTTACAAAACTTCTTTTTTTGTTAATATAATAACGATTATATTCGTCCTAATTTAAGCTGATATCATAAAATAATTATTCACCAATAAATTGAGGAGATTGATCGTCAAAATGGCTTATATAATGGCAAAATACGGACGCAACAGATATTTGTAACTGATGTTGCCATTCCGCGTAGAGAAAAACAGCGGTTTTTAATCACCGCGTAAGAGAATTGTGTATATCAGGGCTGCCACTGAGATGTACCTTTGAAAATAGTAGCTTTAGTATCCTCAGAGATAAAAAATAGTAGCGAGGTAAAAATAGTCTCCTCAATTATGCATATATTTAGCAAAGATGACTAAAAGCGGTAAATTGCGACAAACGTTAAACAAATTGCGACAAAGGTATTTCATTAAATGCAAGTAATATTACAAATTGATATTATTTTTATTATTGTTAGACAATTCTAAATATGTACTTTATACTCATTTTCTTAAATAGACTGCATAAATTAAAAATGTATATATTTACTAGATACATAGGCGTAAAGTTGTCAAAATTTTTGGGGGGGCCCAAAATTTAACTTTTATCTGAAGAAAATTGCGTATTTTTTTTTTGGGGGGGGGGGGGGGGTAAATATAATTGAAATCCGAAAATTTATGGTACTGTAATTTTCCCTTTGTCATGATTTTCTAGTTTGTCCATTCAATTAGATTTATGGCCAAATTCAGTGGCGTAGGAACTTTTTTTTTCAGGGGGGGCTGAATTTTTTTTTTCAATATATATATTGTTATACAATATAAAATAGTAAGGAGTTGTGAGCTATTAAACAATTAAAAAACAATCAATGGTTTAAATTTTTACTTGCGAAATGTTTTAACTTGTATCCGTTTTTGTTTTGACAGCTTTAGAACATATATTAACCAGGAAAAGTTTTATATTAATTTCAAATGTCCGTATTGTACGCTAAAATGTGAATTTTTTCAGATTTGAGGAAATTGTTTCTATTTAACTTTCTTTAACAACATTTTTTTTTCTAAAAGAAGAAATTTCAACTATATAAGCTGTTTAGAAAATAGTGCATGAATCTGATGGTTTACTATTTCAAAAGGAACAAATTATGGGAAATACGATTATAATTTATGAAATGTCCATAAATAATATTTTTTTTATTTAAAAACGTATTTTTTACATTATTCTTAAAATTACTCTTTAAAGCTTTAGCGTTGTAGACATTTATATAAATACTTGAAATTACGTTTATTTTAGCTGCTTAAATTGATAAATTTATAGGTAGTTTTCAAACTAAACTATTATATTTATGCTTTTCAGACATTTAAAAAAGACGTAATATAAAAAAAAATGTACGTGAGCCAGAGTACTGAGTACAAAAATAAAATTAGATATTATATTGTGAAAACCTATAAATTTGTCATTTTAAATATTACTGAAATGAAATAAACTATAACAAGTATAAAATAATTAGCAATTTAGACTTTTTGTAAAAACACATTTTCCTTACACTAATTCTACAATGACATTTCATTTATTATATGTAATTCAAGATTAAAATGAACTTCAACTTGTTTTTAAACATAAGCATATGCTTAGTGTTATTCACTTAATAGTGTATAACAAAACTAGAGTTACTGCCAATTGATAAGCATAATTACAAAACATTTATCGTTAGAAAAGATGGTATAACTTTTAATTGACTTTTAGAATACAGAAATAATTACTTAACTGACAAAACAGAGGAATATGCTGACAGAAGAAATCTACTACCATTCGATTGCAAAAAGAAATACTTCCTAAGATTGCTGTCTTTACACTAAAAAAACAAACTGTAATGCGGTTGTTAGATCTCACCAGGGATTTCTTATTTGTTGCTGTAGCCCTCCCATGACTTCGGCCCCTAGAGGCAAGTTTCAGAAAAGCGTACATACAAAAACTGTCTACACAAGCATACATGGGTCATTCACAATGGGTTTGGGGGGGGGGGGGGGGATCATCAATAAAATCGACTGTAAGGGCGAGGGCCAGTTAATTACAAACAAATGGGGACGAACTATACAATTCGCAGCTTTGGTGGCCATTCACATGCTTTGAAGATGAGCGTACTACCCCCTGGTATTACCCGACATGGCTGGTCGAGTAACCAGATGGCGGTAAGCATTTTACAAACGAAGTACAGCTGTTGACAGGTAATTTTCTGGTGTTTCTCACAAAAGGTGACATATGACTAATGATGTCGTCTTCGATTGGAAACAGTTGAGAAAGGAACTCATTGTCCTCCTGTACCTTTCAAAGCAAATTCCCCCCACTTTAAAACACGTTTAGAATAAATAAGGGGTGCTTCCTTTCGAATACCTCTTTCTAGGAATTCTCTATTCTACGACGGTTTTTTAAGTAATTTTTTAAAAAAAGAATAGTATAATATTAGGGGGGGGGGGGGGGGGACAGTGGCGGCTCGTGCAGTACAGCAAGTACAGCCGGGCTGCCCCTAATTTTATTAGCGTATTTTAAAACTAAAATTATATATTTTACTAATTTTATAGGAAGATTAGAATTGGAAAGAAAGACGAAATTTCAAATCTAAGTAAAAAAAAATATCCGAATAAATAGCAAACGTGTTTCCGTAATGCACAAATTCAGGAGAGGAAAAACCCCATTCAATCAAAATTGCAGCCAAAAAGCGAAGTTCGAAATCGGCTGCATCGCTGCCATGGCAACTTTACGTAGTATGACTTCCCCTACACGCTAAAATGGAAGATGTGACGACACAAACGTAGCGCAAAAGGATTTTTTCAAATTAGCTGTACAAGGGATTTCGATTAAATGATTGGTTCGTTGCTGAATCGGCGAGGCGGGGTGGAGGAAAACGATAATTTCGAAGAATCTCTCCAAACGGAAATATTTTTTTCGATAAGTTTGCACGTGTGTTGTTGTTTCTTTACTTAAATTAATATTAAAATTGACCGATTCGTAAGTTTGATAGGAGTATTGATTTAATTTTCAAAAAATAAGTAAGTGTTTTCCATTATTTTTACATGTTATCTTTCATAAAAGTTGAAAGGAAACTTGGTTTGAGTAATAAATTTTAAAGAATGTCCGTTCGTGTATGATTGTGAAAAAGGCGAGGGGGGGGGGGGGGGAGTTACATGTTTTCGGCTGCACTAACATTTTTGACCACGGGCCGCCACTGAGGGGGGGGCTGGGCCCCTTTAAAGTAATTCTTGGGGGGGGGGGCTCGAGCACCCCCAGGAATTATTTTGAAGGGGCTCAGGGTATTGCATTTCAATTAACACAAAAAGCTTAAGTTTTTAAGAGTAATTAGTGAAATGCAAGTTACCTGTTAATAAACTTGCTATAGTTGCATTGCGGCAAAGCATTTAAACGAACCAGTAATTTCAACAAGCATCCAAATGAAAATTTTGACATTTACACTGCAGTACAACAAGTACAATAGGAAAAGTCCTAGACGGGAATCCACTATTAGCCGACACTCACGTCTACTGAAGAAGCCCAGCAGGCCTTTCTGAAGAGTATCCCTAAAGTCTGTTTCAGATAGTTGCATAAATGTCGACCCCTGGCCACCCACTGGCCCCCAAAGTTGGCCACTGTTACTAAAAAAAAAGGGGTGTGGCCAGTATTCACTAGAGGGCATACTACCCTTCCCGCCCCCCTAACACACCGCCTATTCTTCCCATTCTTCCACGTAGACACTGGTTCTAGCCTATGCTTCTGTTGAAAACAGATAAGAGAATTCTGTAGTTGCTAGGAAAGGTTGATGGTACATGTTGAAGATTAAAAAAAAGAAAGGGATTTTTTTTTTGCAAAATATAAGTTAGAACTTTTGAATTATTGGGGGGGGGCTTAGCCGGGTTTTCAAATTATTGGGGGGGCTCGGGCCCATGGGCCCAATACAAGTTTACGCCTATGACTAGATATGAACAAATTCCATTTTTAAACCATACAACAATAGTACTGTTTTGTAAAAGTGCATTTTTGCACCAATATTTGCTTTTTAAAAAAATTAACGTATATAAAAATACCGGAAGAACATATGCCAACTTTTAAAGAAACATAATAGAATATGACTGAAGGCAATGGTTATAAAAATACCACATTCACAAAAATTGTCAGCATATTGCCAGATTTTTTTTGCTGAGCTTGTTATTAATAAGTATCAGTTTATAACAAATAGCTTCCTAAACCAAACAATAGTTTAATAAAAAGCGGAAAATAAAGACAATTTTCAAAAATTTTGAAAAGGAAAAAAAACCTTCAAAATTGAAACAAATCACTTTTATAATTGCAGTCTTTTAACCAAATTTAGTAGTAATGATAAGTTGTAAATAGGAGTAAAATTCTCAACCAAAAAAAATACACCCAAAACTTTTGTCTACGTAATCACAAATCTAAAAATACAAATATTTCCTTAAACTCTGAATAATTTATTAAGTTTTATAAAGATATCTACTTAATTCCATCAAAGTTTACACAAGTAGTTCTGGGAACAATTGAGGGTTGCATCAAATACTTCTAATTATGAAACTTTTTGTTGAACCAATGCATGATCGATTTCTATGCTAACTTTAATACATAAGCCCCACAACAACATAACACATATATATTGAGCTTAATGACTTCAAGCAACATTCATTCAAATTTGAAGAAAATCAAACAACACATTTGGTCATAAATGAGTAACAAGCAAATTTACAAACAGACGAAATGCTGATGTGTCAATTTAAAACAGGGACATAACATTCTGAAAAGCAAAGAATTTTCCAACTCTAAAATGCCCATTATTTTGCTAAGCTTGTATAGGATATTAGATTCTGATAATCAGATATAAAGTTCTTTGAAAGTTTAACTAATTTTACCAGCTAACTTATGCAAAATCCCTAGAAATTTCAAATTTTCATTTTTAAAAATCAAAGAAATTAAGAGGCTAAAATGTCGATTTTCGACCTAATTAAGAATTGATTTGCTGTGAATAACGTTATTAGCTGACTAAATAAACTTAAAAGGTATAAATGCTTTAAATGAGACTATTTAGAGGCAGTTGAAAATATTTAACGAAAATGAGTTCTTAATTAAGAATTATTGAATTTATATATATATATATATATATATATATATATATATTCAATATATACTCAACAAAAATATGTGGATTTTTTTTCCAGTGAAATGTGGTTTGTACACTAACCAAATCAGTGTTGCAATTTTGCATGAAATCAATTAAGAAGGATGCTACTGATATTACTTTACTTTTTCCACACAAACTTTACATTTATTGAAGAATGATAATTTAATGGAAAACCAACGCTACTACTTATTTTAAGCATGTTGCATTCAAACAAAAGAAAAATAATGTATAAAATATATAAAAATTAATGCTAAAACGAATTGCAAGTCACAAAAAAAAAGATTTTTTCAAAACACTGACCTAACCTTGCTAGTTATTTTAAGCATGTTAATAAAAATCATTAAAAATTACACACTAAAAGTTAGTTTAATAAGAAATTTGAAAATTTCCAAAAAGGTAAATAAAAGCCATGTTTTTTTAAGTAGAATGGTTGTGAGAAAGGAAAATTTCAAATAAAAATAATTAATATAATAAAAATATATAAACGTTTAAACAAAATATAATTCAATTGGAATTTTAATACCAACCAACCGAAAAAAAAACGAGTTTCTTTAGAAAAAAAAAATCAATTTTTATTACTGAAAATAACAAGTCCTAAATTTCAAATTCGTGAATTAAACTATAATTTCGAAAAATATAATGCAATTTTGTTAAGTAGTGTAAAACAAATCATGATAAAACAGGAAGTAATGAAATATATGAATTAATATATCTGATGCAAAAGGATTGAAAGTCTTGAAACGGAGATCTCAGCAGATCGCGTTTAGCGAATTTCCGCAATTTCAAGGTTTCCTGCATTAAAAAAACATATCAAAATAGCGTTAATTGAAAGTTGCATTCGATACATGCGCCGAAATTATAATTATTATCATCTCAACTTCCGACAGATCTTTCCCGTTTGACGAAGATCGCAAATATTTCTAGATGTGAAAGATGCAAAATTTTTGTGAAATCATCTGAATTTTTTTAGATTGAACATCGATTTTTCGAAAAAAACAATAAACGAGCTGAAGCAGGCCGCGTATACTGAATATCTACAATTCCAGAGTTTTCATGAGCGAAAAAATTCTTAAAACAACGCCATATGCAACGAAAGATATTGAACCATCAAATTTCGACATAAATGTGGTTTTGTAGCAATTTGGCGCAGGATACCAATTTTGGCTCAGGATTCCCATCCTTGATATTTTTTTACAGCAATTTTGATTACAACAATTTTGCTAATAACGATATTTTTATTTAAAATTGCGATACACCGGCACCCGGAAACGTAATCGCTGCGATACAGTTCGAAAATCCACTCCTACCCAGCTATTTTATACAATTATTTTAACTAACATGCATATAGGCTACACATTTAACTGATAATTTTAACTAAAATTTTTCGGAATATACGCTAGTATATTTAGTAATTTTAAAGAAAATTAAAAAAAAACTGATACATTTATTAAATTGATAGTAATAAAAAAAAAGAAAAACGGCGGAACCTCCGAAGATTTTCATTCCTGAGGTGTATCTAAATGTTCTTTGCTTCGCGCAGTGAATTCTGGAAGTAACATACGCAACCTAAACGCAAATTGCTCTCTAAAAGGTAAAGAAAGCAATGTCTATTGGTGATAAACATGCTTGGCAAGTATTATTTACTTGTAAACACATCCTGCAGCGTTTAATGGTGTTGATTCATCGACTGTTTGTCTTTTAGAATCGCCAAATAGCAGTACATTGGCGCTGTATGCAATAGCCAATCAGATTACGTGATACTTCAAATTGAGATAAACGGTGCGTGATTCTGTGAAATATTACTTGAAAATCAGTGTTGTTAAAAAAAGTTATCAAAAAATAGTCGCCAAAAGCTAAAAAAAAGTAGAGTGTTTTGATGAAAATAGTCGCTTTTGGCACTATTTTAACAAAAATAGTCGCCATAGTCGCCGAATCTTTAAAAAAAAGTCGTTTTAGTCGCCTATTTAGTAACCTGTGGCAGCCCTGGTATATAGATGTTGGAACAAGTTCAAAATGGGCTACTCAAACGATTCAGGGTACTTCGAGAACGAATTATGGAGACAAACTTCGAACATATATAGGAGAGGGGAATTCGTTCAACTATTCAAATTTATCAATTTGAGAGATGTAGCAAGCAGGAAATTTAATAAATTAATATTAATTTTATGCTTATTACAACTTTTTGAAGTTACTGCCAATTTACATAAACTACCTAAATTGTGGCGTCGATTTAAACTGGTTGTAATAATTATAAAAATTAATACTAAATAAATGTTTTCAATTTCTACGTAAAATTAAAAAAAAGAAATTTCATTTTAGCTCATTGTTTTAAAAATAGGTTGTTTTTTTTAAAAAAAAGATTATTTTATTGATCCAATACAATCAAATTATAATACAGCCAAACAGTGATCATCACTTAACAGTTTGTGTCCAATCTATATTTACTAAAACACTTTAATAAATTAAATTTTAATTTAGAATTCTATATATTAATATGCGAAGTTTTTCAAAAACTTACTATCAGACGATAGGTAACGAACGACATTATAAACCCCATAGGCTATAAACTTAATATCCGATTTTTTGAAGGTGTATAACTGCACTATTCCCTTAAAATAGAACAAAAAAAATTCAAATTTAGGAAACTTTATCGTTTTTGCGGTATCTCAAGTCGTACATCAAGTCTACCCTCTCATTTTTTTTCTTCTTTTTTACATCAAAAGGCACTTTTTGACAGAGGCCTAGCCTTTATGTTTATTCTGGTCTGATTAAAAAACTATTTTCTCAATTTTCTTTGCAATTGTTTGGAAAGTCAGCGTTCTGAAGTACGATTCGTCACTGGTCGGGAAATTCTCTTTCTTTTGAACCTCAGTTGTTAGGATACGTTGCATGTAAATAAGAACCGTAAAAAGGATCTACACTACAAAAGGAATATAAATATAGGATAATAATAATAATGATGAAGCTTTTAAAGTTAGTTCATTTGACTTAGCCTCTAAACGAGGTAACCCATCGAAAAGAGTCAGCATAAAACATTCATCAAAAATGTAAAATTGAAAATTCCCCCTAGTGCTTACTTTTTCCCCCTAGGGCTTACTTTTTTTTAAAATAGAGAGATAAGAAGAATATATTTTTGTTTCAATACTGTTATTAGTTTATAAGTTATTTAATATTAAAGTCGTCGTTGATAAAATTTCGCTTACAAGTAATTTTGTATGTCGAGTTTCTGAAACGCTATTAAGTGGAGAGATCCAATTTTTTTAGGGAGTGTACAAATAGGTTTGAACTGGAAATCCAAGTAAGCATTTTTTTAAATTCGAATTAGTTTTGGATTTATAAGTTTTTTAAACATTTAAACACGCTCCACTTTTTGAAGTTTTTTCACCCTCATTTTTGAAACGTGATTTCTAAATTGCTATAAGTCATTTAAAATTACATATTCTCTTATTTAAAAAAATATATTAATGTTCGCTAAAACTTCCTCTTTCTGATGTTATAAAGATTATATTCCTATCTTTACAATTAAATTAGATATGGTCAATTAAGATAGGTATAAAAAATAGCGAAGAAGGATAAAAATGTCGGATATTTCGAGAAAATTTTAATTTGCGACTTTTTGTCTCATTGTTCCGCTTGCATCTCAGAAAGTAAATGTTCTAAAATTATGAAATTATGCCAGTTTATTAAGAAATGTTTGGGTAATAAGATGAATATATTTGTTTTTCAATACGATCAGTATATTAGACGTTATTTTATGTTAAAGTCATGATTTTAGAAAATTTTGAAAACAATTCATACATTATTGTATACTTGTCTTCCAATTTTCAACAAAAAAATAAATAAAAAATTAGGGGTATAGATTAAACTATTGGCTACAAATGATCCAGAGCGTTTGTGAAATTTTGATTTAGTTTTGTAGTTATAAATTTTTAAATAATTGACGAAATGTCTGAAATAATCGTCAATTTTACGCGTAAAATTTTAAGGGATAAATTAAAACTGCTCTAAGTAGTTCAAAAATATACTTTTTTCCCGTTAAAAAAATATAGTTATATTCGTAAAATCTTCCTTTCTTGAATGGTATAAATACTGAAATTCTATCTTAAAAAATAAATTAGATGTAACTATTTATGTGAAGTACTATAATTATTATTAAAAGATATTTCGGAGCAAAATGCTAACGTTGGCAAAATGCCAACATGTATGTAAATCCAATATCTTAATCCCGTAGCTTAATATATATTTTAATGGGGAATTATTATTAGCGCCAATTCTCAATAATCTTACTTTATATAAATAAAAGTTTGCGAATTAGGCTTATTTTTGTTTGGCGCGTTTTATGCTGTTGTTTGTTTACACGTTTCGCCGCGTTTTATGCTGTTGTTTGTTTACACGTTTCGCTTTTCAATGAGTAGAAACAATTGCGTTGAAGCAGTTCTGCAGTTGAGCTTTCCAGTTATCAGACCCACCACAACGGCGACAACGTTTGTGTGTATGTGGAAGGAGGGGGGGGGGGGGGGGGGGGCTGTAAACTTGAAACCTTAAAAGTTGGGGTTTTCGAATTTTAAAAATCCCTTTGTTGGGAAAATTTATGCCCCAGGAAAATTAATATTATTAGCAAATGAAAGCGACGGAAGACTAGAAATTGCCCAGCTTGTATCAAGATGAAACTTAAATTAGATCTCAAAACGGAACACTGCATTGGAACATGCGTGCAACAAATCAATACTTTCGAGAGAACTGTTTAATATTACCTATAAAAAAGCTGACAAATGTCTATAAGTTGGAACTGGGATTTTTTTACCTGTTGCGTTGTGAATTTCGAATCGTTAAGTGTGGTCTGGTTAATAAACGTCACACTAGAGCTACACATAGAACTACTGGCGTTGGTTCGAGCAAAGTTTCCTTGATTGGTTATTGGTACGTATTTACTTACTACATCAAGGACGCTTTGGTTCGAGGCCTTTCTCGAAGAAAAGCCCCGGGAACGATGTCTCATATTTTTAACAATGGTCAGATAACGAGAACAACACTAGAGCTGGTACCGACGTCTTTAAGTTGGGAATTTTGAATTGTTCACTTTCGGAATTTCGGATAGTTAAGTTGGGAAATTTCTTGTCTCAACATCCCAAAAATAAATTTGTGTGACGGCACTGCCAGCAATAATTTATATAACTAAAAAAAGTATTGTTGTTAGGACACATTGTCATTGTCTACAGTGTATGAAGCCGGTATTGTTTGCGAAGCAAACTAAAGAGGATTGCGTAGCAATCCTCCGGGGGTTGGTGAAGCGTTAGCGGAGCAGGGGGCGGAGCCCCCTAGTAACTTAAATAAAAATAAGTCATATTTTTTACTTCATTGCTAAATCATTTTTTTTTTTTAAATTGTACGCTATCCCCTAACCACTACTACAGATGATGGACGCAAACCCATCCCCCCTCTGACACTTGTATCACGTGGGGGAGGAGTCTACAACAACAGTTTTTGATTCCGCCACATAACTCTTCGTATAGGCATACCATCATATAAAGAAAGGTAGGCCGCATCGACTAAGCCGATTATTGACCTATTCGCCCGCGACCTTTGTGCTCCGTGAAGAAAATGTCGCCCTTAACTGCAGACGATTTCGTTCACATTACTCCCCGGGGAATCGTGGTATAAGCGATAAATGACCTACAGTGGTATAGGAACGTGAGTCGCGTCGATCAGGTCGTTTGTTAACCCATTTTACCCTCTGATCTTCATATCGCATGAAGGAAAATGTCACCCTTGATGACAGGCAGTATACACATCCACTCCAATAATTTTTTGACACTAATTTCGCCATTCTTATGTTATTTTTACAAATATGATCATATTTTAGTTTATTTGGCGATATTTGAATAATTTGGCAAAATTTTTTATTCATTCGGTGACATTTCAATTAATTTAGCAATGTTGTTATTAATTTGGCGACATTTTGGCAATATTTAGTCATCAGCCAATCAGAATGCTCCTGGTTACATAATATTAAAATTTTCCATTGTTTCAATTTTATATTTTGCATTGTTATATGTTCTCCATGTTAATCCTATGGGAAGGTTTTTAAAAAATCGTTATTTTGGCAGTTCGAGTTCGAATTTTTAAAAATTCTTTCTTAGTGCACCCATAGGGCCCAAGATGAATTTGTGTACTAAATTTCAGCACTCTAGGTCTTTTGGATCTGTAGATATCCAAACTAACGTTGCTACTAACATCGAAAAAAGGGTTTTACACCCTCTTAAATGCGTTTGATCGGAACAAAAATAGCTTACTTTTCCTATATAAGGTATAAGTAACAACTTTGCCAAATTTCTTCTCCATAGGTATACGGGAAGTTGGAGAATTAGTGATGAGTGAATGAGTGGGGTTTTCGCATTTATATATATAGATATATATATATATGTTCGCGAAAGATTTCTGTTTTAATTCAGATATTTGGAAAATTCTTTTTTTGTTGTATAGGGGACTTTGGCACGTTTTGAAAAAAAAATCCTGTTATCAGGCATTTATCTATCCGGAATTTTCAATTTACCGGACCGTTTGAAAACAAATATTGTCCGATTTCGAAAATTCTTTTTTTGTAAGATAGAGAAAAATCCGCTTTGGAAAAATCTGCAAAATATAATCGGTTATCCGGTTGTTATATATCCGGAAATATCGATTGACCGGGAAAAAAATATTGTAAATTTTAACTAAAAATAAAAATTTCGAACTATATTTTAAAATTGTGAAATAATGCAATCGATAACAAATAAGTTGTATGAGATATTTTTTTTAAAAATAATTCTACACAATATATACACGAATTTTGTAGAATATTTTTTCCCTTATTTTTTACCATATTAATATATTTTGTTAAAACTTGTTACAGGAACAAAATAGTTAAATGAAGTACATTGTACATGCAAATAATGCACCTCGCAAGCTAAAACACATTGTTTAAATTTGGCTTATATTCTTTACAATCTGCAAAAACACAATGTTGCAACAATGGTATCGTATAACAATGAGTTAATTAATGTAACAATTAGATTTGACGACTTGTTGTAAATTCGTTCAAATCGACGCCATTTTTATAATTTGTGGACGCTTCGTAAAAAACTGCAGTTAAATAGTTCTTCTAGTGAATTAAAATGTTTGCAAGAGCAAAGGGATCTCACTTCTGTACTTGGTAAGTGAAATATAGTAGATATAAACTTCATAGTTATAAAATAATCTAGTGGGTCGATTTTTCTATTTGGAACTGTCATGCAACATATGCAACATTAGTTTTCCTAAGTAAGAATGTAAGTGTTAATATACTAGTTAATATCAGGATAGCAATCAATGTTGCATATATTAAATGACTATTCCAAATATACTAGTTGGTTAAATCGTTGTCAAAACTTATTCCGGAAATCTAAACTACTTTACTTTATTTCGAGACATCTATAATGGTGCTAAGCATTTATGTTCTTTCTGTTAAAAAGTATAGTACTGCTAACCCCAGAAAATACATCGACTAAGACGATTAATAAAACTTATATCAGAATTGGAAGGTTCTCTTACTTATCTTTGTGAAATTAAAGTGTTTTCACTTGAATTTTTTTGTAAATTTCGATATTTAACTGTAATTAAATGATAATTCTCGTGATTTCAATTCAGATGTATCGTTCCTTCTCGGATTTTGGCCAAAAAGATGCCAAATATGACAAATCTGATACATACAATTCCAAAAATTTGTTCTTCACGACAGCTGATGAATTATTTTGTGGCCAATCAAAGGGAAACTTTAACATTTGTGAATTTAAAGCTGGTTAAACGAAATTCAAGGAAAATCATACAAAAGTATTCCGACGGTGAAATATTTAGTACCAATGGTTACTTACTCATACAAAAAAATGTTTGTTTTTTTTCCATCTTAGGACCGTTTTAGGATTTTTAATATTTTATTGATCCATACCTAGAAATATACATCAGATAAGTTTAGAATGAAGTTATAATGTTTAATCCACAGTTTTATCAGTTGTAGCAAAAGCTGCTGGGCGACGAACCAAGCTATTCATTTCTAAATGTGGAATGGTTTAAACAAGAAGCAATTGGGGTACCTTTGTTTGGAGTTCATCACCAAGCAGCTTTCACTAAGCTGACGAAAACTATAATTTCTTTTAAATTCATATCCAAAGATTCGAAGTATTTCCGCTAAGAGTAACTTTAATTCCATTTACTAACAAAATACAATACTTATGCACTGCATTTGCGGTCTTGGCGCATGTTTCTCTCTCCAAATTGTTTAGAGAATTTAAATTGCCATTTTTCTTTTGTGTGGTGTAAGACGTATTGAGGCAGAGTGTCCGAAAACAACATTTACACTTTAAAAAAAATCATTCCAAACATCAGATAGAGATTATGCAGGTTGTTTTTTCATCTAATAAAAAAAAATCATAATGGTTAACTATTTTACAGTGTTAGTGTATCCCCAAGACTTCCAACCAGGTTTTGTCAGAGAAATATTGGAGAATCGATAGTCCCCTATGGCTACTGGAATTCAAATTTTTAGTTCGTCATTGAAGAACAGTTATGCAACGTTTTACATGCATCCCCATAATAATCTCCAAATGCGTGATATATGGAGATCTAGGTTCCAACTGACATATACTTATTTTATTTAGTAAATAAAAACTAGATGCATATGAGGAGTACCCAAGCAAAAGTACGTTGTTAAAAATAGGTAATTAAAAATAAGTAAAGTGTACTAATTTTTGATTACTTATCGTAGCTCCGAATACATAAGTTTTATTTTTGAAAAAGACATGTCCTCAAAAATAAGTAGTTTCTGGCCTACATAGGCTGCCTTCCTAAATCACTTTCAATAAATTTTAACCATTACAACCAGTACTTACCGGGAATCGAACCCAAACTGTCTACCTGATGTCGTCCGCACCGAAGTCCAGGGCCATATCCGTTGTTCTACGAGAGCTAGGTAACGAAAATATAATATTTTAATATGAACTTAAATAACGAAACAACAGCACCATAATGGTCCAGAAACAATAGAAAACGGTAAATTTATCACGAAAACCATTTCTGCTTGGAGATATTCTCTTAAGTTCTCGTTTCACCCACCCATAATAATGTTAAAAAGGCCCCAGCAGTAATGTTAAAAAGGCATAAAAGAATGGGAAGTAAAATAATTGAGTATTAATAACTCAGTTTTCATTTAAGCAATCTACATTAAATGATGTGGAAAACCATCTTCTGAACACCTATTTTAAGTTTGCCAGGTCGCTTTATTAAGATGGTTTAAACAGAAGCTGATATTAGCAATATTAAACCATACGAAAAGTACGATTACTTATATTTAAGTACGTCATCGCTCATTTACGATGCAATTGTACTCAAAGAAATACGAGAACGTCCATGTACTCATTTTTAAGGACATTTTTTTTTACAGAATAATCATGTCAGTCAGATCGCAAATAACAGAACAACCGCAAAAACATTTGGTAGATGTAAGCCACTATCGAAAACAAGTGTTGAGTATGACGTTACACACATCAATCAAGAGAGCGTCTTGTCAGACACAGCCTACATAAAATATTATTTAACTATGTTATGTTATTGTTTCAAACTATTTTTAAAATGCGATAACTTTACTTTAGAACATAGCAGTGTGTCATCAGAGTTGGAAATTGACCGTCCCTTTCAAACTTGTCTAAGTTATCAAAGAAACATCCAAATGCAGCATGACGGAAGATCAGCAGGAATTAGGGGTCACTTCTAACTAAGGTAGGTTCTGCTTGAATTGCAACAGTTTTAGACTTCGAGCATGGAACCTTCATAGTAGAGAAAACATAATGTTATAATTTCGCTAACATCAAAGTGAGGCCAACATGTATGACCTCAGACACGTGGTTAAATACGTCTTTCCATTCATGAAATTTCACTGTTACACATTTCCCAATTCATCAGCCAATCGCGAGTATTTTTTAATTCATAATTCAGTCACGTGTTTGAGGCCATTTGGTTTGAGATGTTGGTTTCACGATTATGACGTCATATTCGCTCTACTATAGTCCATTCATGCTCGAAGGTTTTAGATTAAAAAAAAAAAAAAAAAAAAAATTTATTTTTTTATTAATTTCACTTTTATATAGAAATGAAGATAATTATTTAAAGTAAAAAAAAAAAATTAAAATGTGAAATGTTTTTAATAATGAAATATTAAAAAAAAAAATAACTCATTGTTAAAATATTACTTATATTATTTACAATCTGCAAATTCTCATTGTTCCTAAATGATTTCTCGTAACAATGAGTTAAGTAATTGAACAATTAGATTTAACAACTTGTTGTAAATCCGTACACTTCGACGCCATTTTGAAAGCAGTGAACTCTCCGTAAAAAAAACTCTTGATGAATAATTCTTCTAGTGGATTAAAATGCCTGCAGGAGCAAAGGGATCTCACTTTATTACTTGGGTAAGTGAAAGATAGTTTATATCAGCATCACTGTTACAAGATAATATATTGAATTGATATTTCTATTTGGAACGGTCATTTAACATATGCAACATTAGTTTTCCTAAGTAAGAATATAAGTGTGGATATACCATAGAGTAATGATACAATTAGAGGAATAAAAATGCTGATTTCCGTGTGTCCATCATTGAAACCACGTGATATGTGGAAATGCCAATTCATTTATGCGTCAATATTACTTGGCAGGCCTTGGCGACTTTAAGAACTAAACGAGATCGAAGTATTGTAATATGATTTTGTGTTTAATTTTGTATTTAAATATCGTTTTTTTGAACGAGTGGCACAATTTAAGGGAGTTTAACAGATATATTAAGGATATTTTTCTTACTTTGTAGTTTTGAAATAATTGCATTACGTTTTTATGTAAAAAATTTACCATAAGCGAAGTTCTTTCAATTGTTATTTTGTATACTTCAATAAGAAAATATGAACAATAAAACCTGAGAAATATAAAGAGTTTCGCTTCTTCGAGTATTGAACACAAATAAAATATTTTCGTTTCGTTAATAAAGCGGAAATATTTAGCGCATATTCTTTGAAAATAATTAAATACGTACATATATGTTAAGAAGTTGAATACAGGCAGAACTCCTTATCACCAAAAAAGAAGAAAGTGCGCCAAATTTGAAACTCCTGCAGATGTGTCTGTACGCCAAATGTGGCAGCGCTATAACCACGTGATGTTGGTTTTTCTTTTCAATGTTGACACCGCGGCCTTATGAGAGTCTGGTATTGAAGGCGCTCTCTATTTAATATTACAACTCTCTGGAATATACTAGTTGATTAAAACAGAAAAGACCATCTGTTTTAATCAATGTTGCATATATTAAATGACCGTTCCAAATAGAGTAGGTGGTGGGGGAGAGATCTGAAGGATGAACCATCAGTGACCGGGGCTGAAGAAGAGAAGGCAAAGTCCCCTCGGCAACCGGGGTATTAGAAAGTTCCCCTCGGCGACCAAGGTAGGAGAAAAGCCTGGGTGGGTGGGTGTGGCGGTGGGGGAGAGATCTGAAGGATGAACCATCAGTGACCGGGGCTGAAGAAGAGAAGGCAAAGTCCCCTCGGCAACCGGGGTATTAGAAAGTTCCCCTCGGCGACCAAGGTAGGAGAAAAGCCTGGGTGGGTGGGTGTGGCGGTGGGGGAGAGATCTGAAGGATGAACCATCAGTGACCGGGGCTGAAGAAGAGAAGGCAAAGTCCCCTCGGCAACCGGGGTATTAGAAAGTTCCCCTCGGCGACCAAGGTAGGAGAAAAGCCTGGGTGGGTGGGTGTGGCGGTGGGGGAGAGATCTGAAGGATGAACCATCAGTGACCGGGGCTGAAGAAGAGAAGGCAAAGACCCCTCGGCAACCGGGGTATTAGAAAGTTCCCCTCGGCGACCAAGGTAGGAGAAAAGCCTGGGTGGGTGGGTGTGGCGGTGGGGGAGAGATCTGAAGGATGAACCATCAGTGACCGGGGCTGAAGAAGAGAAGGCAAAGACCCCTCGGCAACCGGGGTATTAGAAAGTTCCCCTCGGCGACCAAGGTAGGAGAAAAGCCTGGGTGGGTGGGTGTGGCGGTGGGGGAGAGATCTGAAGGATGAACCATCAGTGACCGGGGCTGAAGAAGAGAAGGCAAAGTCCCCTCGGCAACCGGGGTATTAGAAAGTTCCCCTCGGCGACCAAGGTAGGAGAAAAGCCTGGGTGGGTGGGTGTGGCGGTGGGGGAGAGATCTGAAGGATGAACCATCAGTGACCGGGGCTGAAGAAGAGAAGGCAAAGACCCCTCGGCAACCGGGGTATTAGAAAGTTCCCCTCGGCGACCAAGGTAGGAGAAAAGCCTGGGTGGGTGGGTGTGGCGGTGGGGGAGAGATCTGAAGGATGAACCATCAGTGACCGGGGCTGAAGAAGAGAAGGCAAAGACCCCTCGGCAACCGGGGTATTAGAAAGTTCCCCTCGGCGACCAAGGTAGGAGAAAAGCCTGGGTGGGTGGGTGTGGCGGTGGGGGAGAGATCTGAAGGATGAACCATCAGTGACCAGGGCTGAAGAAGAGAAGGCAAAGACCCCTCGGCAACCGGGGTATTAGAAAGTTCCCCTCGGCGACCAAGGTAGGAGAAAAGCCTGGGTGGGTGGGTGGGTGTGTCGGTGGGGGAGAGATCTGAAGGATGAACCATCAGTGACCGGGGCTGAAGAAGAGAAGGCAAAGTCCCCTCGGCAACCGGGGAATTAGAAAGTTCCCCTCGGCGACCAAGGTAGGAGAAAAGCCTGGGTGGGTGGGTGTGGCGGTGGGGGAGAGATCTGAAGGATGAACCATCAGTGACCGGGGCTGAAGAAGAGAAGGCAAAGACCCCTCGGCAACCGGGGTATTAGAAAGTTCCCCTCGGCGACCAAGGTAGGAGAAAAGCCTGGGTGGGTGGGTGTGGCGGTGGGGGAGAGATCTGAAGGATGAACCATCAGTGACCGGGGCTGAAGAAGAGAAGGCAAAGACCCCTCGGCAACCGGGGTATTAGAAAGTTCCCCTCGGCGACCAAGGTAGGAGAAAAGCCTGGGTGGGTGGGTGTGGCGGTGGGGGAGAGATCTGAAGGATGAACCATCAGTGACCGGGGCTGAAGAAGAGAAGGCAAAGTCCCCTCGGCAACCGGGGTAGGAGAAAGTTCCCCTCGGCGACCAAGGTAGGAGAAAAGCCTGGGTGGGTGGGTGTGGCGGTGGGGGAGAGATCTGAAGGATGAACCATCAGTGACCGGGGCTGAAGAAGAGAAGGCAAAGTCCCCTCGGCAACCGGGGTAGGAGAAAGTTCCCCTCGGCGACCAAGGTAGGAGAAAAGCCTGGGTGGGTGGGTGTGGCGGTGGGGGAGAGATCTGAAGGATGAACCATCAGTGACCGGGGCTGAAGAAGAGAAGGCAAAGTCCCCTCGGCGACCAAAGTAGGAGACAAGCCTGGGTGGGTGGGTGTGGCGGTGGGGGAGAGATCTGAAGGATGAACCATCAGTGACCGGGGCTGAAGAAGAGAAGGCAAAGTCGCCTCGGCAACCGGGGTAGGAGAAAGTTCCCCTCGGCGACCAAGGTAGGAGAAAAGCCTGGGTGGGTGGGTGTGGCGGTGGGGGAGAGATCTGAAGGATGAACCATCAGTGACCGGGGCTGAAGAAGAGAAGGCAAAGTCCCCTCGGCAACCGGGGTAGGAGAAAGTTCCCCTCGGCGACCAAGGTAGGAGAAAAGCCTGGGTGGGTGGGTGTGGCGGTGGGGGAGAGATCTGAAGAATGAACCATCAGTGACCGGGGCTGAAGAAGAGAAGGCAAAGTCCCCTCGGCAACCGGGGTAGGAGAAAGTTCCCCTCGGCGACCAAGGTAGGAGAAAAGCCTGGGTGGGTGGGTGTGGCGGTGGGGGAGAGATCTGAAGGATGAACCATCAGTGACCGGGGCTGAAGAAGAGAAGGCAAAGTCCCCTCGGCAACCGGGGTAGGAGAAAGTTCCCCTCGGCGACCAAGGTAGGAGAAAAGCCTGGGTGGGTGGGTGTGGCGGTGGGGGAGAGATCTGAAGGATGAACCATCAGTGACCGGGGCTGAAGAAGAGAAGGCAAAGTCCCCTCGGCAACCGGGGTAGGAGAAAGTTCCCCTCGGCGACCAAGGTAGGAGAAAAGCCTGGGTGGGTGGGTGTGGCGGTGGGGGAGAGATCTGAAGGATGAACCATCAGTGACCGGGGCTGAAGAAGAGAAGGCAAAGTCCCCTCGGCAACCGGGGTATTAGAAAGTTCCCCTCGGCGACCAAGGTAGGAGAAAAGCCTGGGTGGGTGGGTGTGGCGGTGGGGGAGAGATCTGAAGGATGAACCATCAGTGACCGGGGCTGAAGAAGAGAAGGCAAAGTCCCCTCGGCAACCGGGGTATTAGAAAGTTCCCCTCGGCGACCAAGGTAGGAGAAAAGCCTGGGTGGGTGGGTGTGGCGGTGGGGGAGAGATCTGAAGGATGAACCATCAGTGACCGGGGCTGAAGAAGAGAAGGCAAAGACCCCTCGGCAACCGGGGTAGGAGAAAGTTCCCCTCGGCGACCAAGGTAGGAGAAAAGCCTGGGTGGGTGGGTGTGGCGGTGGGGGAGAGATCTGAAGGATGAACCATCAGTGACCGGGGCTGAAGAAGAGAAGGCAAAGACCCCTCGGCAACCGGGGTATTAGAAAGTTCCCCTCGGCGACCAAGGTAGGAGAAAAGCCTGGGTGGGTGGGTGTGGCGGTGGGGGAGAGATCTGAAGGATGAACCATCAGTGACCGGGGCTGAAGAAGAGAAGGCAAAGTCCCCTCGGCAACCGGGGTATTAGAAAGTTCCCCTCGACGACCAAGGTAGGAGAAAAGCCTGGGTGGGTGGGTGTGGCGGTGGGGGAGAGATCTGAAGGATGAACCATCAGTGACCGGGGCTGAAGAAGAGAAGGCAAAGACCCCTCGGCAACCGGGGTATTAGAAAGTTCCCCTCAGCGACCAAGGTAGGAGTAAAGCCTGGGTGGGTGGGTGTGGCGGTGGGGGAGAGATCTGAAGGATGAACCATCAGTGACCGGGGCTGAAGAAGAGAAGGCAAAGACCCCTCGGCAACCGGGGTATTAGAAAGTTCCCCTCGGCGACCAAGGTAGGAGAAAAGCCTGGGTGGGTGGGTGTGGTGGTGGGGGAGAGATCTGAAGGATGAACCATCAGTGACCGGGGCTGAAGAAGAGAAGGCAAAGTCCCCTCGGAAACCGGGGTAGGAGAAAGTTCCCCTCGGCGACCAAGGTAGGAGAAAAGCCTGGGTGGGTGGGTGTGGCGGTGGGGAAGAGATCTGAAGGATGAACCATCAGTGACCGGGGCTAAAGAAGAGAAGGCAAAGTCCCCTCGGAAACCGGGGTAGGAGAAAGTTCCCCTCGGCGACCAAGGTAGGAGAAAAGCCTGGGTGGGTGGGTGTGGCGGTGGGGAGAGATCTGAAGGATGAACCATCAGTGACCGGGGCTGAAGAAGAGAAGGCAAAGTCCCCTCGGCAACCGGGGTATTAGAAAGTTCCCCTCGGCGACCAAGGTAGGAGAAAAGCCTGGGTGGGTGGGTGTGGCGGTGGGGGAGAGATCTGAAGGATGAACCATCAGTGACCGGGGCTGAAGAAGAGAAGGCAAAGACCCCTCGGCAACCGGGGTATTAGAAAGTTCCCCTCGGCTACCAAGGTAGGAGAAAAGCCTGGGTGGGTGGGTGTGGCGGTGGGGGAGAGATCTGAAGGATGAACCATCAGTGACCGGGGCTGAAGAAGAGAAGGCAAAGTCCCCTCGGCAACCGGGGTATTAGAAAGTTCCCCTCGGCGACCAAGGTAGGAGAAAAGCCTGGGTGGGTGGGTGTGGCGGTGGGGGAGAGATCTGAAGGATGAACCATCAGTGACCGGGGCTGAAGAAGAGAAGGCAAAGACCCCTCGGCAACCGGGGTATTAGAAAGTTCCCCTCGGCGACCAAGGTAGGAGAAAAGCCTGGGTGGGTGGGTGTGGCGGTGGGGGAGAGATCTGAAGGATGAACCATCAGTGACCGGGGCTGAAGAAGAGAAGGCAAAGACCCCTCGGCAACCGGGGTATTAGAAAGTTCCCCTCGGCGACCAAGGTAGGAGAAAAGCCTGGGTGGGTGGGTGTGGCGGTGGGGGAGAGATCTGAAGGATGAACCATCAGTGATCGGGGCTGAAGAAGAGAAGGCAAAGTCCCCTCGGAAACCGGGGTAGGAGAAAGTTCCCCTCGGCGACCAAGGTAGGAGAAAAGCCTGGGTGGGTGGGTGTGGCGGTGGGGGAGAGATCTGAAGGATGAACCATCAGTGACCGGGGCTGAAGAAGAGAAGGCAAAGTCCCCTCGGCAACCGGGGTAGGAGAAAGTTCCCCTCGGCGACCAAGGTAGGAGAAAAGCCTGGGTGGGTGGGTGTGGCGGTGGGGGAGAGATCTGAAGGATGAACCATCAGTGACCGGGGCTGAAGAAGAGAAGGCAAAGTCCCCTCGGAAACCGGGGTAGGAGAAAGTTCCCCTCGGCGACCAAGGTAGGAGAAAAGCCTGGGTGGGTGGGTGTGGCGGTGGGGGAGAGATCTGAAGGATGAACCATCAGTGACCGGGGCTGAAGAAGAGAAGGCAAAGTCCCCTCGGCAACCGGGGTAGGAGAAAGTTCCCCTCGGCGACCAAGGTAGGAGAAAAGCCTGGGTGGGTGGGTGTGGCGGTGGGGGAGAGATCTGAAGGATGAACCATCAGTGACCGGGGCTGAAGAAGAGAAGGCAAAGTCCCCTCGGCAACCGGGGTAGGAGAAAGTTCCCCTCGGCGACCAAGGTAGGAGAAAAGCCTGGGTGGGTGGGTGTGGCGGTGGGGGAGAGATCTGAAGGATGAACCATCAGTGACCGGGGCTGAAGAAGAGAAGGCAAAGTCCCCTCGGCAACCGGGGTAGGAGAAAGTTCCCCTCGGCGACCAAGGTAGGAGAAAAGCCTGGGTGGGTGGGTGTGGCGGTGGGGGAGAGATCTGAAGGATGAACCATCAGTGACCGGGGCTGAAGAAGAGAAGGCAAAGTCCCCTCGGCAACCGGGGTAGGAGAAAGTTCCCCTCGGCGACCAAGGTAGGAGAAAAGCCTGGGTGGGTGGGTGTGGTGGTGGGGGAGAGATCTGAAGGATGAACCATCAGTGACCGGGGCTGAAGAAGAGAAGGCAAAGTCCCCTCGGAAACCGGGGTAGGAGAAAGTTCCCCTCGGCGACCAAGGTAGGAGAAAAGCCTGGGTGGGTGGGTGTGGTGGTGGGGGAGAGATCTGAAGGATGAACCATCAGTGACCGGGGCTGAAGAAGAGAAGGCAAAGTCCCCTCGGAAACCTGGGTAGGAGAAAGTTCCCCTCGGCGACCAAGGTAAGAGAAAAGCCTGGGTGGGTGGGTGTGGTGGTGGGGGAGAGATCTGAAGGATGAACCATCAGTGACCGGGGCTGAAGAAGAGAAGGCAAAGTCCCCTCGGCAACCGGGGTAGGAGAAAGTTCCCCTCGGCGACCAAGGTAGGAGAAAAGCCTGGGTGGGTGGGTGTGGCGGTGGGGGAGAGATCTGAAGGATGAACCATCAGTGACCGGGGCTGAAGAAGAGAAGGCAAAGTCCCCTCGGAAACCGGGGTAGGAGAAAGTTCCCCTCGGCGACCAAGGTAGGAGAAAAGCCTGGGTGGGTGGGTGTGGTGGTGGGGGAGAGATCTGAAGGATGAACCATCAGTGACCGGGGCTGAAGAAGAGAAGGCAAAGTCCCCTCGGAAACCGGGGTAGGAGAAAGTTCCCCTCGGCGACCAAGGTAGGAGAAAAGCCTAGGTGGGTGGGTGTGGCGGTGGGGGAGAGATCTGAAGGATGAACCATCAGTGACCGGGGCTGAAGAAGAGAAGGCAAAGTCCCCTCGGAAACCGGGGTAGGAGAAAGTTCCCCTCGGCGACCAAGGTAGGAGAAAAGCCTGGGTGGGTGGGTGTGGCGGTGGGGGAGAGATCTGAAGGATGAACCATCAGTGACCGGGGCTGAAGAAGAGAAGGCAAAGTCCCCTCGGAAACCGGGGTAGGAGAAAGTTCCCCTCGGCGACCAAGGTAGGAGAAAAGCCTGGGTGGGTGGGTGTGGTGGTGGGGGAGAGATCTGAAGGATGAACCATCAGTGACCGGGGCTGAAGAAGAGAAGGCAAAGTCCCCTCGGCAACCGGGGTATTAGAAAGTTCCCCTCGGCGACCAAGGTAGGAGAAAAGCCTGGGTGGGTGGGTGTGGCGGTGGGGGAGAGATCTGAAGGATGAACCATCAGTGACCGGGGCTGAAGAAGAGAAGGCAAAGACCCCTCGGCAACCGGGGTATTAGAAAGTTCCCCTCGGCGACCAAGGTAGGAGAAAAGCCTGGGTGGGTGGGTGTGGCGGTGGGGGAGAGATCTGAAGGATGAACCATCAGTGACCGGGGCTGAAGAAGAGAAGGCAAAGTCCCCTCGGCAACCGGGGTATTAGAAAGTTCCCCTCGGCGACCAAGGTAGGAGAAAAGCCTGGGTGGGTGGGTGTGGCGGTGGGGGAGAGATCTGAAGGATGAACCATCAGTGACCGGGGCTGAAGAAGAGAAGGCAAAGTCCCCTCGGAAACCGGGGTAGGAGAAAGTTCCCCTCGGCGACCAAGGTAGGAGAAAAGCCTGGGTGGGTGGGTGTGGTGGTGGGGGAGAGATCTGAAGGATGAACCATCAGTGACCGGGGCTGAAGAAGAGAAGGCAAAGTCCCCTCGGCAACCGGGGTATTAGAAAGTTCCCCTCGGCGACCAAGGTAGGAGAAAAGCCTGGGTGGGTGGGTGTGGCGGTGGGGGAGAGATCTGAAGGATGAACCATCAGTGACCGGGGCTGAAGAAGAGAAGGCAAAGACCCCTCGGCAACCGGGGTATTAGAAAGTTCCCCTCGGCGACCAAGGTAGGAGAAAAGCCTGGGTGGGTGGGTGTGGCGGTGGGGGAGAGATCTGAAGGATGAACCATCAGTGACCGGGGCTGAAGAAGAGAAGGCAAAGACCCCTCGGCAACCGGGGTATTAGAAAGTTCCCCTCGGCGACCAAGGTAGGAGAAAAGCCTGGGTGGGTGGGTGGGTGGGTGTGGCGGTGGGGGAGAGATCTGAAGGATGAACCATCAGTGATCGGGGCTGAAGAAGAGAAGGCAAAGTCCCCTCGGAAACCGGGGTAGGAGAAAGTTCCCCTCGGCGACCAAGGTAGGAGAAAAGCCTGGGTGGGTGGGTGTGGCGGTGGGGGAGAGATCTGAAGGATGAACCATCAGTGACCGGGGCTGAAGAAGAGAAGGCAAAGTCCCCTCGGAAACCGGGGTAGGAGAAAGTTCCCCTCGGCGACCAAGGTAGGAGAATAAAAAGAGCAGTGGCTTGCCTACATGGACTGCCTTCATAAATCATTTTCAATAAATTTCAACAATTACAACGAGTTACAAGACAACAATTACCAAGAATCGAACCCAATCTGTGTACCTGATGTACGCCCACACCGCAGTCCAAGGCCTTATCTATTTACACGAGCTACGTGAAGAAGTTATAAACAGAAGTCTTGTTAAACAGGCGTTGCAAAAGAATGAGAAGTAAGATAATGAATCTTAATAACTCAGTTTCCATTTAATCAATCGACATCAAATGATGTGAAAAACCATCTTCTGAGCAACTATTTTAAGTTTGCCAGGTCCCTTGGTTAAGATGGCTTGAACAGAAGCTGATATTAGCAATAATTAACAATACCACTCATTTTTGAAAAAGTACGATTACTTAAATATGAGTACGTCATCGCTCATTTACGATGTAATTGTACTCAAAGATAATCAAGTACGTCCATGTACTCAATTTTGAAGCAAATTTTTTTACAGTGTAGTCGCATTAAACATTCGAAACTAAATTTTATATTTTATATATAAAAAAAATTGGCTTTTCAAAATTTGACAAATTTATTCATAAGATTAATTTAATCTAATTCATGTGCGGAGTATTAAAATGAGCTCTGTTATTATCTTCTCATTGGGCCCCGCGACGGCTAAGGGTGGCCCTGATGAAAGTGAACGCCAGTAAACGTGATTTTAGATTAATTGAAATGTGAATATTGCGGCTTTTGCTTATTGATTAAAAACACAGATGGCGCCATCGATGGCCACATTAGCGAACGTGAATTCTGATTGGTGGTTTAAATGTAGATATAGCAGCTTCACTGATCTCTAACTATAACTTCTGGATAGGGCAAGACATTTTGTTGACTTGAAGCCGATATGGGGGCCGCCATGATGTATCCCACTTTTCTTGATACCGCAATATTTCGTATATTTTTCATGTTAAAATACGCCGACATATATTACTTTTGGGTAAGTTTCTTTTATTTTCTTTTTAAACCCATTTTAAATGTAATCTGCTATTAAAATAGGAAGTCATTTGCAAGTCAAAGTAGAAGTAGTTAACAAGCAAGAGCAAACACTATCTGTTTGGCAATATAAAAATGTATTCTATAAGAAGAAAATATAATATTTATATACATTTAACACTTCTACAATGCTTTGGTAATAAAAAACACCACTAAATCATTTAAAAAAAAAATTTGGGGACACAGCATGGCAGCTTTCAATTGGTTTCAACGCGCCCGTAGAGGAAACAAGGTTTGAGCCTTCCAGCAGTTACAGTTAGAGTTCAGTGAGCAGCTTTCTTTTCTTGCACAAAAACAAGATGGCGGCGAATCCAGTTGCAAAACCAGTTAAATACTTATTCTAGTTGCAAAATTAGTTACGGGAAAATTCAAATTTAGTTTATAAATTCTTCAGTATTTTGAAAACTTACGCATTTCATCTAAAAATTGTTGTAGTTTTCCTTCATTTAAAAAAGAACGTATTGCGATAACGATAGTTAGCCCCGTTGGCGCCGCTCAGGCGACAACATAACGACTCGTTCTTTTTGTTCCCTGTTCTTTAAAATAAACGAGAACAGCATGATCTTGTGTTTAAAAAACATCGATATTTTTTTCAACTCGTTCTTTTGCAGATCCAAAACGGATTATGTTTCTATAAGCATAACAAATTCTAGCGTAAAGAACATCAGGATGAATAACTGTTCAGTAGAAAGAGCAAAAAACGCAATAAGTTGTTGGAGTGCTTAGAGTTAAAATTTGACAGATTTTCGCGATTTACCCAAAAAATCTTTTCTTGCATGTTATTGCGTCTGGGCTACTGTAGTATAGATCACTGAACTCTAATTGTAACTTCTGGAAGGCTCAGTACCTGTTTCCTCTATGCGCGCGTTGAAGCCAATGTGGAAGCAGTCATACTGTACCCTAAAAAAAAAAAAAATTATAAAGTGATTTAGTGGTGTTTTTTAATACCATAACATTGTAGAAATATTAAATGTATATACAAATTATATTTAATTTTAATAGAATTAGTTTTTATATTGCCAAACAAATTGTTTTTGCTCTTGCTTTTTAACAACGTCGACTTTGACCTGCAAATGATTTTCTATTTTAATAGCAGATTGCATTTAAAATGGGTTTCAAAGGAAAATAGAAAACACTCAGCCAAAAGCAGTAATATCGGCTTATTTTAACATGAAAAATATACGAAAATTGCGGTAGCAAAGAAAGTGGGACACATCTTGAAAGTATCTACATCGGCTGCAAGTCAACAAATGATCTTGCCCTATCCAGAAGTTACAGTTAGAGATCAGTGGAAGTCATACTGTAAGCAGCCATACTCTACCCCAACTAATTTTTAAAAGTGATTTAGTGCAAAGCAATAATATCGGCTTATTTTAACAGGAAAAATATATGAAATTGGGGTACAGTTGTTAATCCTTCAATTGGCTTCAATTCAACAAAATATCTCGCCCAATCCAGAAGTTACAGTTAGAGATCAGTGATATAGATTTAAAATACAAAATCACAAGGAACCCATTTCTGAATATAAGAGTAAGCACATTCGTTTTAGAGCTCGTATAAATAGAACGTTGAAATGGCATCGTAATACAGCAAAACCATAGAGTAATGATACAAATAGAGGAATAAAAATGCTTATTTCCGTGTGTCCATCATTGAAACCACGTGATATGTGGAAATGCCAATTCATTCATGCCTTGGCGACTTTAAGAACTAAACGATATCGAAGTATTGCAATATGGTTTTGTATTTAAATATCGTTTTTTTGAACGAGTGGCACACTTTCAGGGAGTTTAACAGATATATTAAGGAGATTTTTCTTACTTTGTAGTTTTGAAATAATTGCATTACGTTTTTATGTAAAAATTACCATAAGCGAAGTTATTTCAATTGTTATTTTGTATACTTCAATAAGAAAATATAAACAATAAAACCTGAGAAATATAAAGAGTTTCGCTTCTTCGAGTATTGAACAAAAATAAAATATTTTCGTTTCGTTAATGAAGAGGAAATATTTAGCGCATATTGTTTGAAAATAAGTAAATACGTACATATATGTTAAGAAGTTGAATACGGACATAACTCTTTATCACCAAAAAAGAAGAAAGTGAGCCAAATTTGGAAATCCTGCAGGTGTCTGAACGCCAAATGTGGCAGCGCTATAACCACGTGATGTGGGTTTTTGTATTTCAATGTTGACACCGCGGCCTTACAAGAGTCTGGTATTGAAGGCGCTCTCTATTTAATATTACAACTGTCTGAGTAAAACCCGTTTATAACGATGCCGGGTATAACGTTACGCCGGATATAGCAATGAAAAATGCAAAGGAAGTTTGGACTTCTATAGCAGTCCACGTTAATATAACGATTTCGGATATAACGATTTCCGGATATAACGGTCAAATTATTAAGGTCCCTTGTACATCGGTTTTTACTGTATATAATATGATAGAGACTGCCTTTTCAAAAAAAAACTTACTTTCCATCAGTTGATGAGTTGAGCAACAGATTCTTCAGTTCTACTTTACAACTGTGTAGAAAAGGAAGAAATACATTGAAGAAGTTGCTTTCGTCGAAATGTTTTGAAATCCTTTGAACAAATCTTCCGACGGCCTACTTCACAATTCATTGCGTAATTATGTTTGATTAATGCTTTCTGTCTTTGTTTCTTAATTCGAATAAGAATTACAAAAGGTTTTTCGAAAATAGCAGTTTCCAATTGAATTCTTCCTTGTAAGTGTCCGTGATTAATGTGCGGAAGTCTTTCAGCATTGTGTAATCTTTTTTAAGTATTTCGTTGTCTTTTTCGAAATCGTCTTTGCTAGTAATAATCAATGTCCCAAAGCGTCAGGAAAACGCCAAAGAATGAATACCAGCGGAACAGAATGGGCCATATTTACAGTTTTATTGCAGTACGTTCTTATATTTCCAATAGTAAGTATATCATTGATTGGAATGAATCTAGTGCATTAATGTTCTGTTTCAAATCAAGGCCTGCGAGACCTACCAAACTCCTTGGTACTCTCCACTGATCTCTAACTGTAACTTCTGGATACGGCAAGACATTTTGTTGACTTGAAGCCGATATAGAGGCAGACATGCTATGCCCAACTTTCTTTGCTACGCAATATTTCGCATATTTTTCCTGTTAAAATGAGCCGACGTGTATTGCTTTTGGCTGAGATTTTTTCTATTTTCTTTTTAAACCCATTTTAAATGCAATCTGCTATTAAAATAGAAAGTCATTTCCAAGTCAAAGTCGAAGTGGTTAAAAAGCAAGAGCAAAAACTATTTGTTTGGCAACATAAAAATTAATTCTATAAGAAGAAAATATAATATTTATATACATTTAATATTTCTACAATGCTATGGTAATAAAAAACACCACTAAATCACTTTAAAAAAAATATTGGGACACAGCATGGCTGCTGTCATTTGACTTCAACGCGCCCATACAGGAAACAAGGTTTGAGCCTTCCAACAGTTACAGTTACAGTTCAGTGGTACTCTCTCATCCTTCCCAACACTGATTGCGGACAGTCAAATTCAAATCCGTATTTATCCAAAGTGCTACACGGGGTCCATTAACCACATGCAGTAACTATCCGTAAATGCGTCACAGGTTGGAGGAAATTATTCCCCCCCCCCCCCTCCCCAGAAATCTGCAAACCCTGAAAGATGGGAATTTCAACTTCTAAAAATCCCCGAGTTGGGAAAATTTATTCCTGAAGAAAATTAATATTATTGGCAAATGAAAACTAGGTAAGATTAGATTTGGTTTGGATTATATTAATCAAGTAATTCAGTGTTTTAATAGAAAAAGGTATTATTAATCAATTTATTCAGTGTTTTAATAAAGAAAGGGATTAATAATCAAGTAATTCAGAGTTTTAATAGAAAAAGGTATTATTAATCAATTTATTCAGTGTTTTAATAAAGAAAGGTATTATTAATCAATTTATTTAGTGTTTTAATAAAGAAAGGGATTATTAATCAATTAATTCAGAGTTTTAATAGAAAAAGGTATTATTAATCAATTTATTCAGTGTTTTAACAAAGAAAGGGATTATTAATCAAGTAATTCAGTGTTTTAATAGAAAAAGGTATTATTAATCAATTTATTCAGTGTTTTAATAAAGAAAGGTATTATTAATCAATTTATTTAGTGTTTTAATAAAGAAAGGG
Source organism: Troglohyphantes excavatus (assembly GCA_963932185.1). NCBI lineage: Eukaryota > Metazoa > Arthropoda > Arachnida > Araneae > Linyphiidae > Troglohyphantes > Troglohyphantes excavatus. Next base: position 21,750,358 of record OZ010678.1, read on the forward strand.
ATTATTAATCAATTAATTCAGAGTTTTAATAGAAAAAGGTATTATTAATCAATTTATTCAGTGTTTTAACAAAGAAAGGGATTATTAATCAAGTAATTCAGTGTTTTAATAGAAAAAGGTATTATTAATCAATTTATTCAGTGTTTTAATAAAGAAAGGGATTATTAATCAAGTAATTTAGAGTTTTAATAGAAAAAGGTATTATTAATCAACTGCTTCCTAGTTTTAAAACGTACGGGAGTTAATTAAAAACAATATTTTTTAATAAGAAGGAGACATTGCTCAAACTAATCGTTTTTCTACTTGTTAAAAATTTAACTCTATATTTTGAAATATGTATGAAATTTTCGGAAAATCTTAAGAAATGTTCTTTTTAATTATAGGCCGAAGGTTGGGGAAGGTTTAACAATTGCAAAGGTAAGTGTTTTTGCGACATATATATTTCATCGTATATTGAATTTCTCATTTAAAAAATAAATAAAACTGAACATGCTTTTTTGGTTTGATTTTGGTTAATTAACGTCGCACTAGAGCTTGGTTTCGCATTGGTTTTCAAAAACAGCTGTTAATTCAAAATAATAAACTTGTAATGCATGCTTAAAAAAAATTCAACCAAATTTGAAATCTTTTTGCGTTTTACGAAAGTTTACAAAAGGGGTCATGAACACTGTACAAAAAAAATTTACTTAAAAATGAGTATCTGAAACTACTTATTTTTCTTTCAGTACAATTACATTGTAAATGAGCGATGACGTACTCAATTTTAAGTAACCGTACTTTCTCAAAAATGGGAAGTGTGATTTATTATTGCTAGTCTCAGCTTCTGTTCAAGCCATCTTAACAAAGCGACCTGACAAACTGAAAATAGTTGTTCAGAAGATGGTTTTTCACATTATTTGATGTCGATTGCTTAAATGGAAACTGAATTATCATGAATAAATTATCTTACTTCCCATTCTTTTGGAACACCTTTTTAACATTTATTCTTTTTATAAATTCTTCACGTCGCCCTGTGGTCGCAACGGGTAAGGCACTGCACTGCGGTGCTTGAGGTTCGATTCCAGGAAATTCGTAGTTGTATTTGAGGGTATATTTATCGAAAGTGATTTATGAAAGCAGTCTATGTAGGCTAGCATCTTCTCTTTTTATTCATTGTACTCATTTTTGACTAGATGTCTTTTTTAGAATTGATTGGTTTGGTTTGGTTAAAAAACGTCGCACTAGAGCTGCACAGTGAGCTATTGACGACGGTTCGGGGCCTATCTCGAAGGAAAGACCCGGGAACGATGCCTCGTATTTTTGAGCCATGGTCAGATGACGAGGAAACACCTGAACTGGCACCCAACGCCTTCAATAGACGTCGGGACTTTGGACCCCGATCAGATGTATCGTGCACCAGTCCCGTATACACGCCAGTATAATTTGTTGGATATTCTGGACGACGTTCCTAGTATTTTTGTAGCTAAGCTGGCAACCCTCCGATCCCGATCACAAGATCACTACTTTTTAATTTTCTTTGTCAACTCCATCGCCTAGGATCGAACCAGGAATCTTCGTATATTCGGAACTTGTGTATTCGGAGCCATGATATAAGCATCGAATGTAATCAAAAATGAGTGCATTTGACTTATTTTTGAATAATTTTTTTTAACAGTTCAGCGATTGTGCTTTAAGTCATCGAAATTGAGTTGTTTTTCCTTTTTCATTTTAGAATGCGGAAAATACAACATAGAACCTGCATTCTCATACCGAATCGTAGGAGGAGAGGAAGTGAACTCTCCTATGAAGTATCCATGGATGGTATGAAACAATTTTTTTTACCCTTTAACGTCCATGACATATATATTTGTTCATATGAGTATCCCATATGCAAAATTAGTTATATCCAAAACTCCGAAGAATTATATTTTGATATGAATAGGTATCTTGGCTTCAAGTTTAGAATATAATAGAAGGGCAAATTGTGTTATTTACTAATAAAAATTCAAAAAAGAAGTCTGAAGTTAAAGTTGTAATATTCTTACTATCCAAGCACTGTATGGATGCAAAAGCAGTTATATCCATCAACCGGAACGTCAGCTATTTCTGATTGGTGATTTAAATGCAGATATATCTTTTTTAGTTTCTGGCACTAAAGCAAGATGAATCCAGTTGCACAACCAGTTAAATCCTTATTCCAGTTGCAAAAAATAGTTATGTGAAATTAAAATATTTAGATTATCAATTATTCAGGTATCTGAGAATCAGTTATTCAGTATATTCTCTAAGACAACTGCTGCATTTTTTCTTAATTTTTACACAAAAGAAAAATACATGTCAGTCGAATTGATAACCTCTCGACTAGGCGCGCGATTTGGCGGTTTTTGATTTAAAATTTCTGGCGGGTTTTATTTTGGAGTTTTGATTGGCGCGTTGTTCAGTCGATTAAAAACTTCGAGCATGAATGGTCTGTAGTAGAGAGAATATGACGTCATAATCGTGAAGCCCACATCTCAGAGCGAAAGGCCCAAATCACGTGCCATCTCTTCAAAATTATGAATGAAAAATTTATCACGATTGGCTGTTGAATTGAGAAATGTGTAACACTGAAAATTTATGAATGGAATGACGTCATTAACCACGTGTCTGACGCCATACATGTTGGGTTCACTTTGATGTTAGCGAGAGTGACATCATGACTCCTCTGCTACAGGATCCATGCTCGAAGATTGAAAAAGCATTATTGTGTTAACAATAGTTAAGTTTTGACCGTTTTTTGTGATTTACACAAAAAAGCTTTTGCGTCTGGACCCACTCATATATCTCATCACTATTATTTTTCATGGAAAAAATCTTATTATATTACTAATTTTATCTTATTATATTACTAATTTTATCTTATTATATTACTAATTTTATCTTATTATATTACTAATTTTATCTTATTATATTACTAATTTTATCTTATTATATTACTAATTTTATCTTATTATATTACTAATTTTATCTTATTATATTACTAATTTTATCTTATTATATTACTAATTTTATCTTATTATATTACTAATTTTATCTTATTACATTGCTTTTGAATTTCAGATTGCCATCAGTTCCGAGGATTCCAGGGATTCGGACAGGATCATGTGCGGCGGGGCGCTGATATCCTCACTCTTCGTGTTGACTGCAGCACATTGTCTAATGAAGTATTTATATCCCACTAGAAAAATGTTTTAGGGCACGGAGTAAAGAAAAAGGTGGAGATGATTTGGCGTGATTTCATGAGACGTAAGGTAGCAACCCCAAACTAGGCACAGACAAACCTAGTTTGCAGTGATTTTTCAACAAGGGATGCATTATTTTCAAATTAAGAAAAGCGAAAACTTTGAAAAATGACTATTTCTGTATTTATGGGATGCAGTACAAGTTCCAAATCGATAAAAGATGCTATTATTTCCACTTCATAGGTAAATTAAATTATAAAATAAATTATCGCCAAGTACTGGTACAAAGTAGTGCTTTGGAATAGCGCCAAATTCTTCGCCAGTACCTACTTTTCAAGCGATTGCTTACTTCACATTGCAAACAGGTTTTTGACTTGATCGCACCTCCACCTTCTTCTTTACTCCGTGGTTTAAGGGCCTTTCTACACGGACACTATTAAAGCTTAGCTGTTGCAGATGGCTCAACGATATATGAATGCAAAACCATGTGGTTTGCATTCAACAATCAAAGAGTCATCTGCAAACGATAACGCGCGTTAATAGCGTCCCTATTAAATGGGCCTGTGGTGGCCGTTGTTTTTTGGTTTATACAGCCACGCTATTATTGACTCCATTTATGAATTCAGAAGGTTAAGTTTAAAGGTAATGAATAAGTTGATGAATGCCATAGTATTCAGAAAATAAATTATATTTAATTATGCAAGTTTAACAATTAAGGATTTACATTTAAAGGTTAAATGAATGGTATTGCATTTACATGAGGAGCACAAGAGATGCGCTTGTTGGAACTGTGGCTGGATAGCTGGGAATGTTTCTATTCAGTCAGTGTTATTCGAATTCGGCGCTCCCTGCGTGGGGCCTCTTTAGTTGTCGATCTCTCATTGGTTTGAGATATAAACACTGGTTGAAGTGGTGCACGCCTTTCGCGATTTCTTGGAACCGAAAGAAAAGTGGATGAACTCCAGGACGCTGCAGGCCTTTACCCGTACGCACGCTTTAAAAATTTTTAATTTTTACTTATTTTAAATAGTATAAGGCCCTTTCTTATACTCCTGTTCCGGGAAATATTTTGAAGTGACGTTCAAAATCGTCATGCAAATGCTAATGATTACAGGTAGGAAGAGGCAAACATTGGAAGCAAACATTTGCGAATGACTAATGGGCCAGGCTGGACACGAGAGTGGCCCTAGCTTTAGTAACAGAGGCGTGACGATTCTAGTTAGTCCAATCACTGATCTCTACCTTCTGGACTGGGCAAGACATGTTGAATTGAAGTCAATTGAAGGGGTAACAACTGTACCCAACTTTCATCTTTACCGCAATATTTCGTCTATTTTTCATGTTAAAATAAGCCGACATGCATTGCTTCTGACTAATTTTTTTTTATTTCTTTTAAACTCCATTTTAAATGCAATCTGCTGTTAAAATAGAAAGTCATTTGCAAGTCGAAGTGGTTAAAAAGCTACACCAAAAAGTATTTGTTTGGCATTATTAATTATATCAGAATAAAATGTAATATTCATATACATTTAATATTTCTACAATGCTATGATATTAAAAAACACCACTAAATCACTTTAAAAAATTCAGGGTGGCTGCTTCCACATTGTCTTCAACGCGCCCATAGAGGAAACAAATTTTTAGCCTTCCAGAAGTTACAGTTAGAGTTTAGTGGGTCAAAGTCATATGCAGAAGTCAAATTGCACGCGTAAAATATTGACTTAACCCCCCTCCCCCCCAACTCCAACTGCCACCAAGATATCTTTTACCGTTGATACGATCAAAGATACCGGAGACAGAGTTTCAAGAATAGTGACATAGCCGAAGACGATCCTGACTACGTCTATTCGTCTATAGGCCCAAGATTCTATGCAGTTAAACTATGTCATACTTCTTATCCAGCCTGGTCCAAAAGTCATTCGTAAATATTTGCTTGCAATGTTTGCCTCCACTTGTTGCAATGAATCAAGAGCGGCATAGGCTGTCTACACTCATGGCCCGATTAAGACATTGATGCAAGGGATTCCCGCCTTTAAATCGATGCCTCATAGTTCTCAAATAGACCCTGGAACATCCAATCGAACTTCTACAAACACTATAAACCCTTGTCCTTAATGGCATTAAAAAAAGAGCGGCGATGTTGGGTCGTGCCTCCGGGGAATCACGGCAAATAGTGAACACCATAGGCCTCTTCGAGCATGGATCCCTCATAGTAGAGCAAACATCGGGATATCATCTCGCTGACATCAAAGTGAGGTCAATATGTATCGCTACAAACACGTGACTATGACGTCATTCCATTCATAAAATTCCACTGTTACAAATTTCCCAAATCATCAGCCAATCGCGAGTACTTTTTAATTCATAATTTTGAAAAGAAGTCACGTGTTTGTAGCGATTTGGTCTGAGATGTTTGCCTTACGATTATGACGTCATATTCTCTCTTCTACTGGCCATTCATGCTCGAAGATAGGCCTCAAGAAAAGTTCGCTTCCTCATTTTTAACTACGGTTAAAATAATAAAATAAAAATTCGAAAAACAAAATAAAATACGTTAAAATGGGTGCCATCCCACCTTCCCTATCCTATAACCTAATAAAAACTTCCCTTTCACGTTATCATGATGATAACGCGCCTAACGATCATCTCTTTGAGCCCTTCACTACTTTCACCTTTATTGCGCCCCACGGGCCAGTAAACCCCTTTTGGCCCTTCGGGCAAACCCTTCTTCTCATTTTCTTTCACTGTCAGGCAGTAATTACACATCACCATAAACGGCCGCCAATTTGGCTAATATCGATGAATGTGTAAGGACCACCGGTCGTAGACATAGATATGCTCATTCCGATTTCATTAAAATAAATCACATTATAAATAATATAACAAAATACATTAATGAGTATTCCAAATATTCTGTATACTTTTATTTTTAATATTCGAACAAATTTAATACAAGTTGCGATTTTTGTTTACTAAAGTTTGTAACGCAATTTTGTTAAGATAAATTTAGTAGTAAACTATGTGATGGATGTTCAATATTTATATAAAAGGTGTGATTTGGGGCCCCTTCAAAAATGTAAAGTGCATGCCTGGGCTTCACGGACTTGTTCGATAATCAGGCCCTGGCTACACTGCACACTTGCCTGGCCTGGTCTAATGTTCCTTGGTGGATATTTACTTTCGGTACACTTTACCAAGGATACTCCAGCCCAATTATAAAGCCTCCGTGGCCAAGCGGTTAAGGCGTTCAGCTACTAATCCGAGGATTGGTGGTTCGAAACCGTGCGATGGACTTGACATAGAAAAGTAAAAAAGTAGTGATCTTGTGATCGGAGGGTTGCCACCTTCGCTACAAAAATACTACAAAAGTGGTCCAGAACATCCGCAAAAATTAACGGCGTGTATACGGAACTGGTGCACGATACATCTGACCGGAGTCCAAAGTCCCGACGTCTATTGAAGGCGTTGAGTGCCAGTTCAGGTGTTTCCTCGTCATCTGACCATGGTTCTAAAATAACGAGGTGTATGTATGAATGTGTGTGTGAATGTGTTATTTGTTCCCGGGTCTTTCTTCGAGATAGACCCCGAACCGTCGCCAATAGCCCACTGTGCAGCTCTAGTGCGACGTTAATTAAACTAAGCTAAACTAATCCAGCCCAATTATAATGGCGCGACTGTTAGCGTTTTTCAACCAATGCGTAGTCAAACGGATTGGATTGGTTTTGTTTGGTTTTGTTAATTAACGCCGCACTAGAGATGCACAGTGGGCAATTGGCGACGGTTCGGGGCCTATCTCGAAGGAAATACACGTGAACGATGCCTCGTTTTTTAGAACCATGGTCGGATGACGAGGACAGCACCTGAGCTGGCACCCAGTAGACGTCGGGACTTTGGACCCCGATCAGAGATATCGTGCACCAGTCCCGTATACACGCCGTTAATTTTTTGTGGATGTTCGGGACGACATTCTAGTAATTTGGCAGCGAAGTTCAGACATATCGGAAGATTGGGAAAGAAGACGGACTTGGAGTTGGAATGTTGGTATTGGAAGGTCTTAGTCGTTCTCTTCGACCAGCCTTCCAGTACCTTCCACTCTCCAACATTTGGCGATCATTGGCGATAATTAAATACACCACTCGCCATTGACTAACCTTCTAGCGTATTAGAATAAACACGAGCCCTAGCTTTAACTTCATTTCAACCGATTCAAAACTCGTCTGTGGACGTCTACTGTTACCATTCCTCCATGATGCAAACATACCTTTGGATACCCAGAACACGTCCAACTCGACTTTTGTAGTCTTAGAGCTACGGACGTGCCCGGGAGTTTGCCTCAGACACTCCGGCGCCCAAAGGAAGACTACCCAACAACAAAGTCAGCATAAGACTCTTATTCAAAATGTTAAAAATTGAATTTTTCATGCAAGAATTTTTTTTTTTTTTTTTTTTTTTTTTAAGATTTAAGAAATTTACGGTTTTTGTTTCAAAATCCTTCATAAATAAAATACTGGTAAAAAAAAACTTCAAAAAATCCTGCATAAAAACTTTAATTTTTAATCATGAAAAGAAAATGCAGATATTCACTAGGTTTTTATGCAGGAAAATGAAAAACTTTTTAAAAAAATGGAGTTTTTTGTTTTAATATTCTACCTTAAATTAAAAAACATTTATGAAAGTTTTATGCTGATTTTTTTTTGCTGGGTACGCTTAGGCGAACGGGATGAGTACACATGTCGCAGCACGCGTATGACCCCGTTGTTTATTAGTGCTTTGTCAATAAAAATATACAAGTTTTTACAAATACTTCTCTAGCCACTCAGGGGCAGAACCTGCATGAATGCAGTGGTCGGAAGTGATATTGAAGGAAAACAAACACCATAGAAATGTATAAAGACCTAGAAGGAGGAAGGGTAGAGAAGCCGATGAAGCCTGCAAGGGCGAGAAAACGGGGTAGAGTTGGCGAGAAACGGGGTAGAACGGGGTATATGGCTGCCAGATTGATGACATTTATCGCTTGCTTTGGATTTTGCTTCAACTTTCACAACGCTTGACGTTGTTTTACATAATAATTGCATTATATAGTATTTTAATTACGGCAATATTTTAGGCATTAAAACCATAAAATAACAAAAATTAGCGTTAAAAGTTAAAAAATTATGACAACACACGTGGTTGTATAAAACTTCTAAATATTAATATTTCCCTTTAAAAGCAACGCAAACAACATTTTTTCTCATAATCTACAATATTACCTTGTTTTATTGTAATTTACAGCATTATCAAAAATGCTATATTTAGAGCGCAATAATTTTTTTTAAAAAGCGATTTTACCATTGAAACTCCCATCTACCGACCAATTGAGGGGAACAGTTGGCGACGGCCGCCATACCTTCAATTCCCCTAATGGCGAAACTGGCTTTCAGCCTTCCAGCAACCCGATTAGAGTTCAGTGCTTGTAACCCTAACTTTCCATTTTCCGCAGTGAGAAATCCCGACATGCCGAGAGGTGTTACCCCGTGGGCAACTGCTACCAGAAGGCCAACGACGTGCTGCTCTACACCTGGCACAACTCCACACTCCGGAGACGCCTTCCCGTCTCCGGGATCTTGCCCCACCCAGAGTTCCGGTTCGACGGCGACGTCCTCACCCACGACATTGCCCTCATCCGGCTCGAGTACCTGGTGGCGTGCAACTCTCATCTCTTCCCCATCTGCCTGCCCAACTTCGACATGTCCAACCTCGGCGGGCCGCTTACGGTGGCCGGGTGGGGGGACACGAAGGGATCCGGACACGGTGAGTCCGTTTTTGCTTCCTATCATCCCCATACATGAATAAAGATAATGAAGGGGGAAAGATAGGCCGTAGTACATGCGCAGTAGCGCACAAAGGAAGCACTCAGCGCAATGCATCTTGGGATACTGTCAACAGTTTCGTTATGCGCAGCGGTGCAAAGATAATGGAGAAAAGATAGGGCAATGTACATGCGCAGTAGCGCACAAAAGAGGTATTCGGCGTAATGCATTTTGGGAAGCAGATAAAAGTTTCGTTTTCTGTGATAACAGGTTTGCAGATAGAGGAGGGGGGGGGGGGGCGAAACACCGTCTGCAAATACAACCATTTTGCGCGTTCAGACGGCTCACTCTCATTGGACGTCGTTCTCTGTGGTGTTATTGGTTTTATCTCCTTCCCACAATGCCTAGCGCTTTGTTATGCGCAGAACTTTGAAAACCGGTCGGCAATACTTCATATTCCGGCTCGTAACAAGGCCTCTCCTTTCCCCTCTCTCCTCCCCGGTTTTTGCTTCCTATCAACCCCATACATGAATAAAGGTAATGAAGGGAGAAAGATAGGCCGTAGTATATGCGCAGTACCGCACAAAAGACGCCATCAGCGCAATGAATCTTGGGATACAGCTAACAGTTTCGTTACTATCAGCGGCGTCGGATTTAGGCATAGCCTACGTTGGCTGCAGCCTAGGGTCCTTTTGGTGAGGGGTTCAGTCTAGGGTCAAAATTGTGACAACGACCTGTTTGAAAATAAATCACTCAAACAAAAAGAATAGAAAAAAATTTAAGTTCCAAACGAATTTTTTTTATTGGATAGCTCGTAATTATGAAGTGATGAGCATGTATACGGTTTTGTATGCAAACTTTGTTCCCAAACATGCGTATAATTTACACTTGGGGACACTGTTATTGGAAGAATGGTGATTGTTAAAGACTGTTGCATTCGAAGTGTGCCGTTCCCAACGTGAAAGTGATATTTTTAATGTATTTGTCAATGATGGTTATCAAAAGTAGTGACACTGGATCGTTTATTAAGAATACGCCACGAACCACCATCCCTGTTGCGGCTGAGCCTTTTGGATAATAAGTGACATTTTAGTTTGCCTTAAGTGGCAACATTTTGCAACTAGTGTAGAACGGAATGATAATAAAATGGCGTTTTCAAATACATTCGTGTTTCTTCTAAACTTATAGATTTCAGTCTAATTACAACGTTTTAACTCCAACACCCCCTCTCAACATCATTTTACAGGAGGGGTGTTCCACGCGACCCAGCAGTTGGGGTGCCCGCACCATAATCCACTAACTCTAAATTCGGTTCTGATGCGCAGAACTTGAATAAACCGTTTGAAGCCCACAAAAAAAAAAACTCATCGGCGCAATGCATCTCGGGATACAGATTTCTGCGCTGAAGCGGTCGGCAATACTTCATATTCTGTTACTTATAGGGCTTCTCATTTCCCCTCTCTGCTCCCTGTCACGCAGTAAAGAAAAAGGTGGAGATGATTTGCCGAGATTTCATGAGACGTAAGCTAGCAAGCCCAAAGGAGGCACAAACAAACCTAGTTTGCATTGATTTTTCTACGAGGGATGCATTATTTTCAAATTAAGAAGACGCATACTAAAACTTTAAAAAAATACTATTTGTGCTGTTGATGAGATGCAGTACAAGTTCCAAATCGATAAAGGTTGCTATTATTTCCACTCATAGGTAGATTAAAATTTTTTATGTGCACTCCGACAGGTTTTCAAGTTCTGCGCATATCGAAACTGTTGACAGTATCCCAAGATGCATTGCGTTTTGCATCTTCCTGGTTTCTTCAGACCTTCAGATGGTGATAATTCAGCATCCTTTTTCTGCTACGGCATAACTGCAAGTGAGTGTCGGTGAATTACATACCTCTCTTGGGCCTTACGGATTGAAATCCTCTTCTCTGTAATTTCCTCTAACACCTTTTCAAGGTATTCATTAGTGTAAGTCAGATAAGGGTGACCTCCGACCTTCTTTCTGTCACCACGGGCCATTATCTGCAAAAAAAGCATTGAATAAAAAGGGGATTGAAGCTCAAAAAATAAGAAAATGGAGTTGCACAAAGTTGTCATTTTTGACAACACGTGAGCTTATGACAGAACTAACAAACATTTTGAATTTCTTAATACAGCATATTGTAGATAATAATATAGTGATTAATGTATAAACTTACCAAATCTCCAGCGGAACAACTGATATGAGGTCCAGATGAGACTCTCCTGGTATCTTAAAAAAATTCAAACACTGTGATCACAAACAATATTTTCTTGAAACCACAACTGATAACTGACCAGGTTATTACATGCTCGTTTACATTCAACATCATCATCGCTAACTACAGGATTTTTTCCAAACCTCTAGTTGCATTTATATTACCGCTAGAACGCATTGAAGTCCGAAAACCGTGCGTGGCACAATGTTGCAACCTTGGCACAAAGTTGCCCCACTTTACGGTACGTTTAATTGTAACAAAAATTACAAGAACAAAAATTATTTAATTGGTTGGAGTTAACTATTGTGTGCTAGCAAAAGGGAAAAATTGAAAAAGCAAAGTCTTCAAATTAATATTGTTAAAAAAGTTAAACGCCTCCAGGAAGTCAAGTTCGACTAGAGTTGTGGGTTTGCAAATTAAATGTGGGTTAGGAAAATTAAATATGTGATGATGTTCCAAAGAGTGCTTGGCAATAGAGGACTTTTTTTATTTCTAATTTGACAGTAGGTGCTTGGTTCTCCTTGAGGTGAAATTTTAATACTTTTTTATTCGATCGATGTACGACATTCTCCATTGACATGAGATATCCCAGTTATTAAGGTGAGATAGTGAATGGGGTCTTTAAGTTGTGTGAGAGTGATTTTATTGATAGGTGATAAAAAAATGGAACGTATGTCGAATTTACGGAGAATTTTAGAAAATGTATGGCTGATCTGGGGATAATATGGCAAAACAAAGAAAACATTAGAACGTTCAGATAGATTGCAAGGGCGGATCCAGAGATCATTGTTAGGGGGGGGGGGGGTAAAACAGTATATTGTTATCATGAAGCCCAAATTTGTTACAAAAATTTTTACCCCCCTCCTACCCCGTTCCATGGGTCGTATTTATCACAAGACCCTCAATAGACCTAAACTATGTGACAGACGTTTTCCCGCCCCTCCCCCCGCCTGAAAAGGGTAACCTCTTCCTCCCATTCTTTTGTGATTACGGCCCGGCTGGTTGCTGAAGGTACATTGTCCAGGTGTGACAGGCTTCTGCCGATTGACATAGCAATTAATCCTCAAGGTCAAAGTCTAGGGACCAAATTTCCAGTTTTTATGGGTTGTGTCCTCAGGGCTTGTTGTTGCTAACAAAGAAAGGAGGAGGCTCCCGGGTGACATTCCAAGAAAATGTCCATACTCGCAGCTTTGGTAAGAACAGTGATGTGACATGAGAACACTCTCATTCCTGCGTCTTTTCGTCTTTGGTAGGAAATGGGGGGGGCGGCGGAGAAGTTGGAGTATTGGAAAGTTTTAAAGAGTGTTAAGCAATACCTGTATCACGATTCGCAAAAAAAAAAATTTAGTTTGAAATTTTTCACTGCCTAAGGTGACTATTGAAAATATAATCTTAGATGTTAGGGGGGGGTAATTTCCCCTTTACCCCCCACCTGGATCCGCGCTTGATAGATTGGCATTTGTAATTGTATTTTTGAGTTTATGTAAAGCCCTGACGACGGCATTAGATAGAACGTCTTTATGAAGTAACAATACAAACAACGTAACATCTTTATGTAGTTACTAGTTTGTGTTGAAATCGAGGCAATGTCATAGGATATTTTGTTGGAACTTAGAGCCCATTTATTCATGAAGTTTTAAATACTTGTTCCCGTTCTCTAGATAAAAACCAGATCCTGAGAGAAGGAACAGTGACGCAGATAAGTCCAAAATTGTGCATGGACAAAGGCCAGAGCACCGCCCCCGCCAGAGAGATTATCTGCACTGTCTCAGGGTACACGAAGCAAGTGGGATGCTATGTGAGTTATGATGCTGAAATATTCTTCATTTGCAGAGTTGAGTGGCAGGACTGCGCTTGTTAATTTCGAACATTTTTCAGTGGCAAAAGCAATAAACTCCTTTTGGCAAATCCTAAGGGGATTTCTCGTTCATTAGAAGCGCTTGACTAACTTTAAGTAAATAACTTTAAGTTAAAATATTACATTCTAATTAACTATTTACCAAAAGGTGCGCCTATTGAACAGACACCTTCTACGCGCGGGTTGCGCGGTATAGTTTTCAAATCCTTCTCATTTCTCTCCAGCAAGATGGCGTCAGTCGCGCCATTAGAACCTTGTTGGGTATATATATATATATATATATATATATATATATATATATATATATATATATATATATATATATATATATATATATATATATATATATATATATATACATACGGGAGTTGAACCCGGGACCCTTTGTTTAGCGCACAAGTGCTCTACCACTGAGCTATCCGGACGACACCAACCTTCAGAAACTTTTCACACAGATCGGAAAAGTAGACACATACATACACACTACATAACACGAACATCCCGGCTGGATGAACTTTTCACTCTTATTGATTTGAATAAATAATTGCAGTTCCATGTATTAATGCAGCTTTAAGCGCTTCGCATGACTCTCCTATATCATCTTAAATGAGTATATATCTCTCCTATACAAACTTAAAAGAGTATCTATCTCTCCTGTACCAACTTAAACGAGTATCTCTTATATACCAACTTAAAAGAGTATCTATCTCTCCTATACCCACTTAAGAGAGCTTCTATCTCTCCTATACCAACTTAAAAGAGTATATATATATATCTCCTATACCAACTAAAAGACTATATATCTCTCATATACCAACTAAAAAGTATCTATCTCTCATATACCAACTTAAAAGAGTATTTGTATCTCCTATACCAACATAAAAGAGTATCTATCCCTCCTATACCAACTTAACAAAACTAGGGTGCGGATAGTCTGAGCTGTAGATTTTACTCTGTTTCAGGGTGATTCCGGAACACCGATCTTCGGAACACACAACGGCGTCTACTATACCCTGGGAGTGACCGTAGACCACACTTCGAAGACATGCGATCCGGCGAAACCGATGATCTACACCAAGGTGTTCGCCTACTGGGGATGGATCAAGAGCTACGTCAGATATCTGCCGAAACCTCGAAGACTACAATATTACGATGCGAGTCCACAGGGTCCTAACTTAGGCCCCACACGCCCAGTTCCGTTGAACGATCGGACTGTCCAGATGAATCGATACGGATAAATCTGACGAGTGGCAGGGAAGGGGGACAATAAAGGATATATATATATATACACTATATATAATATATACTATGTAACAGAGTTCTGTCACATGTTTAAATTTTTAGCAGTAGGGGTTAGGTAAAGACCTAACCTCTACTCTACAATTTGCAATATTTTGTAAGGGGGTTCAGACTGACTGGCGGCGGCTTTATTCATGTTGACATTTTTGGGTCAGTTGTATGTTTACATTCCTGGCAGGATTGGTCAGGAGGCTTTGTTCGTAGGGGCGGAGCTGAGCCTAATTGGAAAAGTTAGGTAATTTAGGAAGAGTTTCGGCTCCCCAAAGGAAAATTCAAGGTTTTTCTACCACTTATGCTGTTGACCCCAACCACACCTGACACCCCAGAATAGCTCGGACCTCGTTCCCGTCCGTCTCTACACGTCGGATAATTGTGCTGCAAATGTAGCGCTGAAACATACTCTTTAGAGTCGAAATCGCTCGGAGTACAACAGTACCAAACCTTGAGTATAGATGACCTACAGAATCATCCACCCTGTCGATAACTCTCCTCAAACATTCCGTAAGTCAGTTTGGCTCCTATACCCTATTTGACACACCCTATTTTGTTTATTAGTGTTTCCAAATTCTTTTGTTTTAAAAATAAATTGTTTATATCTTTCTGAATAAAGGAATAAAGCACCTTAATGAAATTTTATGTGTTTCTGTTATTACCCAACAACATCAGTCCATGTCCTAAAACGAACACACACACACACACACACACACACACACACACACACACACACACACACACACACACACACACACACACACACACACACACACACATTACTATATATATATATACTAGCTGAAATACCCGTTCTATGCACGGGAAGGAGATAAGTTACAAAATTGATACAAACACAATATTTATAGCGAAATAAACAATATTCTGAATTTGTCACCCATCAGGGGGAACCACAGTATTAAAGGAACTAATTTGTAACGAAATTTCCTTGGCAAGGTCCTGTAAGAACTGGAAAGATTGATAATATGGAGAAGTTGTCTATACAATAACGTGGATATATAAACGTTATTACCATCCCGTTGATTACCATCCATATTTTAACCTTTAGTAACATCCCAAAGATTTAAAGAGGAAGAACTCATATAATTGTTAATAATAATTATTTGAAAAACTTTTATTGGACACCTATGTCAACATTTGTCGTTAAGTTTCACAAATTGTTAAGAATATAAGACGAAAAAAAAACGAATTTTAAAAGGTTCATTTGCCAAATTCAATATTTTCATATTTTTCTTTTGTACGGAAAACCCTATCAATATGCGAGGAGGGACGGTTCCCCAGTACTTTTTTTGGATTTTTCCCTCGCACTTTTTTATTATTTAACTTAAATAAAAATAAGTCATATTTTTTACTTCATTACCATATCAAATTTAAAAAAAAAAATCATAACCTGTCCCCTAACCACTACTACAGATGATGGACGCAAACCCATCCCCCCTCTGACACTTGTACCACGTGGGGGAGGAGTCAACAACAACAGTTTTCGATTCCGCCACATAACTCCTCGTATAGGCATACCATCATATAAAGAAAGGTAGGTCGCATCGATCAAGCCGATTATTAACCCATTTCGCCCGCTGACCTTTGTACTCCGTGAAGGGAATGTTACCCTTAACTGCAGACGATTTCTTTCACATTACTTCCCGGGGAATCGTGGTATGGACGATAAATGACCTACCGTATTATAGGAAAGTGAGTCGCGTCGATCAGGTCGTTTGTTAACCCAATTTACCCTTTGATCTTTATACCGCATGAAGGAAAATATCACCCTTGGTGACAGGCAGTACACCCTTCCACTCCAATAATTCTATGGGAAATCAGATTTCGTGGATAAATGACATAACATGGAGTAGAAGAAGGTAGGCTGCGTCAACCAGATTGACCATTTATGCACTCTCCCTCTGACCACCTCTCACGTGGGGTCCAAAGTATTCACGAACCAATTATTACGGTACAGAGTGGCTTGTACCTACCAGACAGCTTACTTTTCTATGTAAGATATAAGTAACAACTGTCAAAATTCATCTTCCTGGGTATACAGAAAGTTAGAAAATTAGTGATGAGTCAGTGGATAAGTGGCAAGGATTTTTACTTTTGGCAGTTAGAGATTGAATTTTTGAAAATGAAAATCCTTTCTTAGTGAGCAATTTTGGCTTAAAATGCCATGCTTCATTCCAAATTTAATTTTCGTAGTTGTTGTAGTACGGAATATTCCGTTATCCAATCATATTTTCACCATTTTGACATTTTATCATTTTTTGACACTAATTTCGCCATTTTTATGTTATTTTTACAAATATGGTCATATTTTAGTTCAGTTGGAGATATTTGAATAATTTGGCGAAATTTTTTATTCATTCGGTGAAATTTTAATTTATTTGGCGATGTTGTTATTAATTTGGCGACATTTTGGCGATATTTAGTCATTAGCCAATCAGAATGCTCCTGGTTACATAATATTAAAATTTTCCATTGTTTCAATTTTATATTTTGCATTGTTACATGTTTTCCATGTTAATCCTATGGGAAGGTTTTTAAAAAATCGTTATTTTGGCAGTTCAAGTTCGAATTTTTAAAAATCCTTTCTTAGTGCACCCCTAGGGCCCAAGATGAATATGTGTTCCAAATTTCAGCACTCTAGGTCTTTTGGATCTGTAGATACCCAAACTAACGTCGCTACGAACATCGAAAAAGGGGTTTTACACCCCCTTAAATCCGTTCGATCGGGACAAAAATAGCTTACTTTTCCTATTTAAGGTATAAGGAACAACTCTACCAACTTTCTTCCCCATAGGTATACGGGAAGTTGGAGAATTAGTGATGAGTGAATGAGTGGGGATTTCGCATTTATATATATAGATATATTGGGGCACAGCATGGCTGCTTTCAATTGGCTTCAACGCGCCTATAGAGGAAACAAGGTTTGATCCTTCCAGCAGTTACAGTTAGAGTTCAGTGTCTTGTATCGACAGTAGCTTCGAGCATAAGTGGACTGTAGTAGAGCGAAAATGACGTCGTCATCGTGATGCAAACATCTCAGACCTGATGGCACCAGACACGTGACTTCCTTTTAAAATTTATGATTATTTTGGAAATAATAGTAAATGTGTTACTTCATGAAGTACATAATATTTTTATGAATGAATAAAAAAAACATTATGAATGGAAGACGTATATATAACGGGTCTGCGGGGCTACTGGCTCCTCGGGGCTACTGGCTCTTCGAGCAGGGATCCCTCATAGCAGAGAAATGATAAGGTTATAATCTCGCTAACATCAACGTGAGGCCAACATGTATGGCCTCAGACACGTGGTTTACTACGTCATCCATTCATAAACTTTTTCTAGTTCATTCATAAAAATATCCTGTACTTCATGAAGTAATATTTACTATTATTTCCAAAATTATAAAGTGTCTGGTGCCATCAGGTCTGGTCATCACAATGATGACGTCATATTCGCTCTACTACAGACCATTCATGCTCGAAGAAGTCGTCAGCTGACCATGGTTCAAAAATACGAGACATTGTTTCCGGGTCTTTCCTTCGAGATAGGACCCGAACCGTCTCTAATAGCCCTCTGTTCAGCTCTAGTGCGATGTTAATTAAACAAACCAAACCAAACCATGCTCGAAGTACTGGCCTCTCTGTTGGTTGGTTGAATATCGTCGCTCAAGAGCTGCACAGTGGGTTATTGGCAACGATTAGGGTTCTATCTAAAGGTTGAGGGTTTAAATATTGACTTACAGTACAGCGATCTCGTAATCGATGGGTTGCTAGTTTCGTTACTCGTTTTCCGCATAAAAAAGCCGCATATGCACAATAAGGAACTGATGCACGTTAAATCTTTCGCGGTCCAAACGACCTCATGCCTATGTTAAGCACGTGGGGTACCATCTCAGATATTGTCCCCGTTTTCGACCTTAGCCTGTAATTTACGAGGCAGTGTTCTCGGGTCGTGTCTTCATGATAGTTGGTCGTTGGATTTCTTCATGATAAAACGAATGTCCTGACGCCTATTGAGGTTGCGTCGGTTGCCAGCTCAGGTGTTGTCTTCGTCATCTGACCATGGTTCATAAATACGAGGCATCGTTCCCGGGTCTTTCTTTCGAGATAGGCCCCGAACCGTCACCAATAGCCCACTGTGCAGCTCTAGTGCGACGTAAAATTAAAACAAACCAAATCAACCAAACCATGATAAACGTCGAACTAGAGCTGCACAGTGGACAGCTATTTTCGACGGTTCGGGGTCAATCTCGAAGGAAAGGCCCGGGAACACATACACATTCACACACACATCCATACATGCACCTCGTTATTTTAGAACCATGGTCAGATGACGAGGAAACACCTGAACTGGCACCCAACGCTTTCAATAGATGTCGGGACTTTGGACCCCGGTCAGATGTATCGTGCACCAGTCCCGTATACACGCCAGTATAATTTATTGGATATTCTGGACGACTTTCTAGTATTTTTGTAGCGAAGCTGGCAACCCTCCGATCGCAAGATCACTACTTTTTTACTTTTGTATGTCAAGTCCATTTCACGGATTCGAACCACCAATCCTCTGATTAGTAGCTGAACGCCTTACCAACTGAGCAACTGGGGCTCGGTCTATCTCGAAGGAAAGACCCAGATGCCTCGTATTTTTGAACCATGGTCAGATGACGAGGACAACACCTGAACTGGCACCCGATGCAAATTCCAATCACAAGTTAACTATATTTTTACTTTTTTAGTCAAGTCCACTCAGTCGGGTTTCGAACTCGCAATCCTCTGACTGATAGTCGAACGCGGATCCACTGGGCCACCGGGGGCACGACAAACACCGCAACAAGTTCATGATAGACCCGTCGTCGATGATTGATCGAAGTTCAGATGGAACCGTCGCAAATAGCCCATTGCGTAACTTAGTACGATGTCAATTGCAGTTGTTTTAATATTTCAAAACTATTTTTTTTTGGTCAAAAATCGGTAACTGGAACTGATAATAACTGACAAATTTGTTGCATTTAAACTCTTACTGAAATAATTCTTTTGCGTCTGCAGCGATAAAAGAAATAAGTCCAACACCACAGGTAATATTGCTTTAGATTACAAAAATATTTAGATTCTAAATCTTGTCAATTAATTAATTTAAAGGGGACTAGGTCGATTACTATTAAGATCTGATTTGTGCAATCACATTAGTGTATAGACTTTGGTAGTGTATTAGACTTTGCTGTTAGTAAAAAGGAGAAGAATCTCAAAGGAGATTGTTTGTATTATTTAACCCCCCACAGTAACGCGTGTTTTTATAGTCAACTCTTCGGCAATTCATCGACGTTTTTTTTTTTTAACGCTGTAGAGCCTCTCCAACTGTAACTTCTGGATTGGGCAAGACATTTTGTTGACTTGAAGCCGATTGAAGGGGTAACAACTGTTACCCACTTTAATCGCTACCGCAATATTTAGCATATATTTCGCGTTAAAATAAGCCAAAATGTATATTGCTTTTGGTTGAGTTTTTTTATTTTCTTTTGAAATCCATTTTAAATGTGGGCCTCCGTGGCCGAGTGATTCAAGACGTCAGCTGGGAATACGAAGATTCCTGGATTTGACAAAAAAAAAGTAGTGATCTTGTGATCAGAGGGTTGCCAGCTTCGCTATAAAATACTAGAAAAGTCGTCCAGAACATCCGCAAAAATTAACGGCGTGTATGCGGGACTAGTGCACGATCAATCTGATCGGGGTCCAAAGTCCCGACGTCTATGAAGGCGTTGGGTGCCAGTTCAGGTGTTTCCTCGTCATCTGACCATGGTTCAAAAATACGAGGCATCGTTCCCGAGCCTTTCCTTTGAGATAGGCCCCGAACCGTCGCCAATAGCCCACTGTGCAGCTCTAGTGCGACGTTAATTAACCAAACCAAAATTTACCGATAACGATCTTACAAATTATCATTCAGTTTTTAACTGCGTATCAATCCCACGCATTTGCACATTCCATTTTTTACTGTTGTCTTTAAAACCCTGGTTTCATAACCATATATGGTCACTAGAATCCATGAGAATCCATGAGAATCCAATGAATCGAAACTTAATCTTTCGATGGAAACCTCTAAATCGACGAAAAACATTTATATTTTGTACCTCATTTCCTTCTAGAGATGAGGTTAGTAGTTATTATTAAATAACGATAGTTATTATGATATTATAAAAAAATAACTAGTATATTTAACTGTTATTTGATATCTTAAGTGAGATTAAATGTCGTCAACCTAGGAATTAGGCCCCGCAAAACATCAAATGCTAAATTTTCATGAATTTTTTTTAGTAATTGGTGGTATGAATTATTTTCATTAAAATACTATTAATGATCCAACATTTAATAATATTTCAAAAAATTATTTACGTTATATAAATATATGAACTTATCCTAATCATTTTTATATCATTAAGTGTATAGTGGCAATCTCAATGTACACATAAAAAAATTCATTGCTATTCAATTTTTGGCAACAAACACTTTAAACTTCCATCCAAATTTTGTTTTTATTTAATATAGCGCAATATACCAGACCATGATAAATAAAAAAATTAATAACATTTTAAATGTATGTTTTACCTTTTACAATGCGATGAAGAGTACCAAAGAATTATCGCTTTCAATTCGAATCATTCAGCTAAATTTCGAAACTCAAACAAAATATCTTTCTCCGAACCTCCAAAAAACCCAAAGAATTCCAATGATATTAACAAAACTCTCGAAAACGGATTCACACATTCATGCCAACCCCCAAATGAATTGGACTCGTCCACTTCTGAAGCAATAAACTTTTGCTGACAAGAACACTAAAAAAAAATATCCTGATACAATCGATCATACGATAAAATCAAATCATACGATAAAAAAAATCATAAGATTCTTTTTATCAAAATAATTCTTGATCTGTCTTGAAATGTTTGGATCTCAATTTGGACACGTGCCAATAACGAAGTGACGTAAATATCACAGGGTATGATAATTCAATAATGAAATTATTGCGCTGTGCGATCTTTCTGGCCTTGAGGAATTCGATTTATCACAAGTTGGGAAGTAATGCGATCTGTAAACAGATCGTTTTTCTTTTACCTTTTTTTTTTAAACTTTTTTTTTACGGTTTAGGTGTTTTTTGATAAAATTAAACAGCGCATCTATTAATTGTTTGAAGAACATATTTGTTCAATATATTTTTTTTTTAATTTTGATTTCGAAATAATACTTCTTTTGGTAAATTCCTAGTGTACGGTGCCCCGTTGTCGCCAAGTCCAAAAATGAAGGGTTTTTTTAATCGCCAAATCAAAATGACGGACATTGCGTTGGTCCGGGCAGTCGATCATGGGGCTTACAGGCGATCCTTCGGGCAGTCGTTTGGGGCATTTCAACGGCACTCTTAAGTGTACACGCGTACCGCGCACTTAAAGTCAGACTCCTGCCGTCGATTTTGTGGTCTTCGGCCTACGACTACTCAGGATCACATCCATGACCCCCTCCGGGCAGTCGATCATGGTGATCACATGCATTTAGCAAATAAATAACTTATTTCTTATAAATAATATTTTTAATTATCGAATATTGAAATTTTATAACTGTTATTCAAATAGTCTTATCTCTATTTCCTTCGCAGTCGTACCAGAAATAAAATGTTCCTCTCCCATAACTCGCATCCATCCAATCCAGCCTCGCGACAGACCTCCTACGAGCCCCTGCAAACCGCCGACGACCAATGGGTGAGCGACATGCTTGCGTGGGCGGAGCAACCTCTCCGACGAGAACCGACCTCGACCCGAGTCTCAAACACGACCACGCCCTACCAGAGAATGGTGGAATGGACAAGGAGGATGTGTGGATCCGACAGTGCTTTGTCCCGATGCTGCGTGCGTGTGCTTGGTGTCTTGGTATGCGGTGACAGAAAGGCACCCCAAGATGTTTGCAGTATTGTTGATGTGTGATATTGTGAAGTTTTTACTTGGATTCGTCTCTATGCTGTGGAGATTTTATTGTGAAAAATAAATTTGTTTTAAAATTATTTGGTTTGTATCTTTGTTCTGCAAAGCGGTAATTTTTATCGAGGTTTAAGGGTTCATTCTCTGTATTCTAAATTTATTCTTATCAGGTGCGTTTGGTTTGGTTAATTAACGTCACACTAGAGCTGCACGGTGGGCTATTGGCGACGGTTCGAGGTCTATCTCGAAGGAAAGACCCGGGAACATACACATTCACACACACATTCATACACACACCTCGTTATTTTAGAACCATGGTCAGATGACGAGAAAACACCTGAACTGGCACACCAAGCAACCTCAATAGGCGTCAAGACATTGGACCCCGTATACACGCCAGTATAATTTGTTGGATGTTCTTGACGTTTTTCTAGTACTTTTGTAGCGAAGCTGGCAACAATCCGATCGCAAGATTACTAGGTGAACGGCTTTATCCACTGTGCAACCGGAACCCTTTAATTTATTAAGGTAAATTAAATGAAAACAATTGACCATAGACCACATTAACCCGTAAAAATTACTTGTTGTAACCACTCTTCACGGGTCCAACCCGATAACTTACTCATACGCCAAACGGGCGAAAATGCGCCAAGGTTGTTTACCCATCCCAATGTGTTTACCTTGCACAGGAAATTAAGCTTTAATGCAATGACTGGTTTCCATATAATTTTAAACCATGGCCAATATTCATATATATAAAATATGATATATATATATATGATATATATATAAAAAAGATGAAAAATGTCGATAAGTTGGAACTGGGAATTTTCAGCACTGTTGAGTTGGGAATTTCGAATCGTTAAGTTGGGAAATTTCTTGTTTCAACCCCCACCCAAATATTTTGTGTACCTGCACTGGTGTCTACCTGTACAAATATAATAGGCTACGGTGGTAACCAGTTGAAATACAAGCCAGGTGGCGACCACGTGGTTTCAATTCACTCAAGCACCTGCTTATGTTATAACGTGCGTTATTAACATCCATGGGGCTCATATGGGAATTAATATAATTTACCTTTTTAAAAATATTATTTAATTTTGTGGTATGTGGAAAAAAATGTGGAACGCTTCACGATTTTGCGTGTCATCCTTGCGCAGGGGCCATGCTAATCTTCTCTGTATCGTTCCAATTTTAGTATATGTACTGCCGAAGCGAGTACAATATTGCATAGAAATTTTGTTTTATATATATGATAAAATATATTGTAAAAATATTTACTGGTAGTTTAAAATTTCAGTATACGTTGTTACAAATTGTAAATATAAAAAAAATTAAAGTTACCCGAAATGCAAAATAAGATATTTATTTCTTGATGTAATTAAGAAATAAAAATGTATTTTTAACTAAAATTAGAAACAAAAATACAATACAGAACCTTAAATATACTAATTTCAAATGTATAGAAGAAATATTTAAAAAATATATTCAATTGAAATATAATATAGGATCTTCTCGTCTGTACCTGTTCGGCTGCTGATGAAAACTATGAACCAAATCATGTACCTCCAGTATGTCCATTTCACGATACTGATTTATTTCGAAATTTCTCATATCTACAATACAATACAATTCAGCGTGGTCTCGAAGGACATGGGCTTGTGGCCCTTCGCCTCCAGTATAAAAAGATGTTTTGACCTAACTGTCGCTCACGGCGACACATCACGTAATGATCTGAGACTCTCAGCAATGTCAGGAACGGAGCGGAACAGGAGGGGCGGAGCCCAGGCAGCGCCGACTTCTGGTTGGCCAGGAGATGTGGTCTCTTCGCTTGGGACTTGATCAGCGAAGAAATTCAAAAAAGCTCGTTAGCGATAGCCCACGACGGTCGTGTTTTCGTTTTGCTCCGCTAACATAAAGATTTTTCATAATGCAGAGGCCCTGCTTTCCTACTATTGGAAGTTGGCTTGATGTCAAATCCATGTACAAACCGGAAAATGCTCAGATCCATGCGGATCGCCGTGTTCTACATGATTACCACTTTGCCTTTAAAGTTTTTGAAGGATTTGTGATTGACAAAGTGGACCCCTCCTTGATCAGAGAAGCGGAAAATGCACTGCTCCTGAAATACGAGGTCGTCTCCAACCTGGGGCGCTATGATGAATTCTTCGCCATGGACCTGCTGCACAAAGAAATGCTGCCGGACCCGCGGGGACTCCACGTTCGATTTAAGGAATTCGAACCCGTCCCGATTGAATCCACCCCACCCAGGCCCAAAAAGAAAAAGAAAGCAAAAAAAGTTGTTGAGCTGACCGGTTGTCAGTCAACATCGGAACCTTTGGTGCCTATTGACATTGACTTTACCCCCTGCCCTGAGGAAGTTGCGGCCGACCTAGGCCTAAATGATATGCCTATCGCTGCCGTGACCGAGGAAGTGGAAAACGTGGAAATGATCATCGATCCACCCCCGATTGACACTCCTACTGTGGTTGTTGATACCCAGCCAGGAACAATTTTCCTCAAAGTAACCGAGCAATACCCGCTCATACTTTCCGAGTTGGACATCATTCTTAGTGAAAAAATTCAGTCAAAGACAACTGGACAATTCATTAGAATGCAAGCCGCCAACGACGACGACCATGCCATGATACTGACTTATCTACGAGGTAGAAAAAGTGATTTCTACCTTGCCGCCCCACACAGCAGCACCCCGTTTAAAGTGGTTTTCAAAGGCTTACCGCCCCAGACGCCGTGCTCTGCAATTGAAAATGAACTCAATAACTCTGGATACCATAACATCAAGGTAGTCCAGCTGAAGCGGCGATCGACGAAAGCCCCTACCAAAGTTTTTATGGCGGCTTTTTCAAAATCACCAAACGTAAACAAAATACTCAAAACTAAAGTATTTTTGGGTATCGATGTTTTGGTGGAGCCCTACCGAAATAGACAGATCCCGCAATGTTTTAATTGCAACCTGTTTTTTCACACTTCTCATTCATGTTACTCGGCGCCCAGATGTCTTAAGTGCGGGGATGCCCACCAGACCCGTGAATGCACCATCGGCAGACTCGAAAACCCGACATGCATAAACTGCAAGGCGACAGGCCACGTCGCCTCCAGTAAGAAGTGCCCGCAATACCCGAAAGTGACCAAGACTCCCGCCGGACCCAGAGCTGCCAGAAAAGTACCTGCAGCGCGGAATTTGGCGAAAAAACAACCCACCCGACCACCTGTTCCAGTGACGAAGAGAGAGGACTCTCTCATCACTGAATTGTGTAACGAACTTGCACCCATTTTCACCAACACTGAAGGAATCAGAAAGTTGGTACAACAACTGAGTGAAAAACCAACAGCGGCCGAAAAGCTCCAAGCCTTGTTCGTGTTCTTCCTCTCGATGCTCAATGACATTGTGCCGGCCTCGGAAAGCTGCAATGTGCCAGCTCCACAGGCCACGCCCATGGATACTTTGCCCCTCCAATCGCAGTGAAGGAAATAGTCACGTGGCCCCAGCAGCCAATCAGATATGACCGTCATCCGTTTTCGAACTTTGTCCGTTCCGTCGTCCTGTGTCGTCCCCGTTCAGTCCTTCATTCGCATCTGCGAGACATGTACGCCAATTCTACGGCCAGGCGTTATCTACTAACAGCCATATAGGAGGTTAAAGGGGCTTCGCCCCTATGGTACTCCGCACGCTTCGATCAACTACTACAGCGAAGAAATTGAAGAATGCTTGCAGCTTGGCTAGCGGAGTCTTCTGCTCTCTGATGTTTAGAATAAGACTTTTTATTCCAATTTCACCAGAGAAAATGGATGCTATCTCTTTGAGCAACTCCATGATCGGGGCAACATCATTTAGTTGCTGGGTGGAAGATGGCAGTGCTTTTAAGAGCACTGGCCGTGGAATAAGAGTAGCATTTTCTCTATTTTTAGGAATTTTTGGGGAATTTAAGTGGTTTGGGTAAAATTGCTGCATAAGCGGTCTTTTAGCAGAAGGGCGGCTTGTCCTCTTCTGTGCCGGGGTCCGTCTCGCAGGGAACCTGGAGCATTTTCTGCTAGATGCGACGTGTCCATCTTGCAAACAGTTTATGCACCGAGGCTCGTTAGATTTAGGCAGAATGCATTCACGAGTGGCATGGGCATTCCCGCATTTGAGGCATCGTGCAGTCATGAAGCACTGTGCGCTCGTATGGCCAAACCAGTTGCATTGGAAGCATTGGACAGTAGGGTGGAGTGAAAAGGGCGAAAAAAAAATAATTTCAAATTTTAGTGTTTCCTGACCCAACGAATTGTGCCATTTGGTGAAAAAATCACTGTGAAAAAATTTAAGCGGAATCGTTCATCATCTTCAGGTTCCACATTGAGATATAAAATATAATATTAAAGTCAAACAGTAAAAAAAAATCATTTTTTTTATTTTAATTTAAGTTTTACAATATTTTATTTTCAGATTAAAAAACGGTTCTAATTATTAAATAATAGACATGAACATATTAACACACATTATTTTCAGATTTCACACGTGGATTCACACAAGTTCATCTTGGTGTCAAATTTCGGAAGTTCGTTTCGTGACTTTATTCCGCTGCGAAGTATCCATCTCCGACGGCTTCTACACCACATGTTGCCAATGATGCTTGTGTTTCCAGTTTCACATGCCTCACCCACTGCTTGAGAATGGATTCTCTGTTCAAATTGTGAACCATTTCTGATCAATCTTGTTATGTCTTCGTCGCTGAAGCTCGTGGTAACTGGTGGTTCCAAAGGATTGTCATAGTGAATCATCTCGAAATAGTCATTTGCTTTTAAATTCAAATTGGGAAGATTAAATTTTCTTATTTTCCCCTTTGAGTCAGTTTTTCTTGATTTCAGTATTCTTCTGAAGCCAAGTTCTCGAATGTGTGCTCGTTCATTTAGCATCGCTAACAGAATATTCTCAGAATGAGCAAAATAACAGTTCCCCTGAATAAATTCATGAACGATTGTCTTAAAGTCTTCTGGAAATAATGAACTTTTTTTATCATTCCATTAAGGTGACGGGTTCCATGAGTGGCATTCAGGATTTTCTTTATGTCAAACCAGGATGGCACATAAACTTTCATAACATATTATACCATGAGCTTAAAGTCTCATGGAGCATCATTATTGGTTTGGCGGTCGATACGTAAAGGCGAAGAATTTTGTTGGCTGAAGGGAGCCATCTTGAGTGAAACATCTTCCTGGGTCTTCTGTTTGCTAATTCTGGAAGGCATACCCCCAATGATACTGCCTAGAAATGTCGAAGAGGTGTTTTTGGTCTGTACTGAGTTCTTTTTTGTCAATTTTGGGAAAAGCAACTGGAATAGAGACAAAATTTGCCACGGCAAGAGTTTTGCATGTTTTCATAGATTTGCCAATTGTCGCGGAAAACTCTTGTGGTCCAGACGTATTTCGGTCCTAAATAAACAGAACCAGGTTCTGACAAGAGAATAATGTACTCTACTACAGCTGTAGTCCTGTAGTATAAGAATTCCCTTTCTCATACATAATAGTCTTGTCCTTTATTCCATCGAAGTAGAGGGCATACAAAAATTGCGGCATTTGTGTAGAATCTAGCTGGGACCGTAACTTTCGACGTTCAGCTTATTCCTGTCGATAACTTTAGCCGGAATATCTTTAGATACAATCCCTACATCATGAAGCACAGATGACGCAATGACAGCAGCTGACCTATCTGATATTCCTGTCCTATCACAAGCAACCGCTAAATGCAGCAAGGATATTTTCATCTAACTTGTCTTGGATGTTAAGGGAGTTTTATCATCAGTTGCTTTCAGACGTTTGGCTTCGAGGCTAACGTAATCGTCATCATCTTCAGGGATATCTTCTAATTATGAATCATATCCTAGAATGGCGTTCGCTGTTGAATCTGTAATAGACAGAAAAAGCTTTAGTTTTGCATTATCTTGCTTTGGCCTCATGGTTTTGCCTTTTATGTTGTTTTTTTCTTATACGCTTCAATTTTCGGCTTACAGAAATGTCTATCGACCCTATTGCCATTTTCTTACATGCCGTTGACCTGTTAAAAAATTTCGCTCCATACGAGGAATCTTTAAAGAACACTTGCATTGTTCATAATTCAAACATTTGCATGCAGAAATATCAAACGAAGTACTATTTGTCTGGTCGAAGAAATATTTAATAATTTTGTTAGCCCCCTTTCAAGATTTTGATATTCTTTTCATATTTTTATACTTTTCATTGTAATTTCTTTATAAGTCGAAAAATTTCTTGATGATTTATACCACTGGCAAGGAGGCTTTCTTCCAAATTCTTGAAATATCCCAAGAAACAATTTCGATGATATCTTTGACTGAAGGATCTTTCTTATTCCCCTTTACAATAAATTAATTTTGATCCAGAGGAAATGCTTTATTAAATCAGCATACGTGGGTAAAACTGTCCCAGAAAATGGAATCCACATGACAACTATGTCATGGTAAAAATAGTTATCATAATAGAACACGTGCTGCCATCTATTAAAATTAAGTAAATTTGCTTTTTATGTAGAGTACGAAAGTAATTTATAGCGCTAACATCTGACAGTAAAGTTTTAATTAAGTAATTTATTGACTAAATCATAATTAATTACTATTAATTATCATACAATTAATGTTAAATATCATTTTAATCAACACATTAATTAATTGAATTTATTTATTAAATAAAAGCACATTTTTTTTATATAAAAGGCTATATATAAACTTTCCTTTGAGATGTGGAACCTCAAGATAGCAATATTTTGGGCTGAAATTTGGTGACAATTTGTTCTAGTGAGTTTGGCACCGTATAATGCCTCAGGCAACATGAATTTCAAAAAAAAGTTTTTTCGCTCCACCCTATTGGACAGGTCCCCCTCGTTTTCTGAATGGTTCGAGATGAACATCAAGTCGAAGTAGAGAGTTCACGGAGAGGTGCGGGGTCTCTACCAGGAACATTCCTAGTAGTCTTTTGGATTCGCGTCTGGTCATTTGGGTAACGCTTGATGGGGTAAACCCCAGGGAGGATAGCTCAGAGTATATCTCACAGCACGGCGTTTGTGGCGGCAGTCCTTTAACCACCACTCTAAACGGAGTGATGCTCCCCAGGTAGAAGTCATTTTTTCCCTCCTTGAGGTGAGTCATAATAGAGAAGTGAGTCTCCGCATTCAAAGGGTCGATTCTGATGTAATCACCAGTATTTTTGGTGCTAAATGCATCAGGAAATTTGCCGTGTAATGCCTTTAGAACTTGGGCAAAATTCTCAGTGATCCAGAGAAATATGGGTAGGGGTGGAGCAGGAATAACCACTGGATCAGCGACTTCCGCGGTTGGCGTAGGGAAACTTTGAACCCCATTATAGCCAACCGGGGCGACGCTTAATCCAGTGGTATCTGACTCCGTCAGATCGATAATCAGTTCGTCATGCACCGCGAGCATCTCCTCGATCTCCATTTGATCGATCTCGGTTGCGGGCGGCAGGGTAGGAGCGGAGGCCGGGACCTCGGTAGGAGTGGGTTTGGCTCTCTTAATTTTCCTCTTCTTTCGAGGAGTAGCATGCTGCTCCCTAGCTTTCAGGGTGGCAGCAGGAGGGTGAACATCAGGGAATGCTTTTTTCTCCAACTCCAGGACCTCCGCTTTCTGAGCCGGGTTCAAGGAGTTCAGGATGTTCGCCCAGTTGAACAAGTGTGCATAGCGTTCATCACGGTGAAGTGCCATGGCAGAGAGAATAAGGACTTTCTCTTGTTGGAATCGGTCATCCATAGCAAGAGGTGGGTGATTCAGTAGAACTCCCATATAATCATGGTAGAGCCGCATCGTAGGGTGATCATCTTCACCTGGCGGGTCCACACGTGGTAGACAGGGCCTCGGGAAACTTTCCAGGTCTGCATCATCAGCGAGAACGAACGTCATAGTCTCACGACGTCTCGAAAAACCATTTCTCATATCTACTCTGGTGAAAACTTTTAAATAGTAAAAAATCAATACCCTTTTTCAAATTCTTATTCTCACTTTTACGAACGGAGAAAATTTGCAGTTTTCGTACGCTGCGCCCTCTTGAGGACAAATCTGTCAAAAGATCGAAATTTCTCGGATGCCAACATGACAGTTAACTAATAAAGGAGGCAGTGAATTAGTTTACTGTTTTAGCAATATTAATACGTTCTGGATAGAAAATTGCAATTGCGATGTGAATGAATCGCAACTGAAAAGTTAATTTCACATTGACATATTGTTGTCTTGGTGATAGTTAATCTTTCCATTAGCCTGTTTGAAAAGCTGTTATTTTCATTTCTTTGATCTTTTATACACGCACTGTAGTTTTTCCAGGATAGTTTTACGCACGATAGTTTTTAATAGAAGCACAAAAAACTATCGAAAATACAATAGTTAAACAAATTCAAGCTCAAATATAATTTTATTACTTGATCTTATTTTACTAAAATTAGTTATTACGCTAAGAAATTTAAAGAAAATTAAGTTAACACTAAACTTACCGACATTTCATGTATACCTAATCCTACCAAGAGCGGTCAAATGACCGCTTCAAAAAAAAAAAAAAAAAAAATGTATCTTAATATAGGAAGAGATTTTAGCCAATTGGATAGTAAAAAAAAAAAATATTTTTTTCTATTTAGAAAAGTTTTATTTACATTTATGCATTTTCAGCAATTTTTTTTTACAAATTACAGTATTTATTATATTCTAAGGAAACAAATTTCTACTAAAGATCAGGGACAGAATACACACTAAAGTGCTAATTTTTGTAATTTTTAAAATTTATAATTTATATATTAGTTATGTTCTTTTCATATGAATTTTATATAGCCTGTCTAACATTTTTTATTTAACATTAAACCTACCGACATTTCATGTATACCTAATCCTACCATGAGCGGTCAAATGACCGCTTCAAAAGAAAAAAAAAAAATGTATCTTAATATAGAAAGAGATTTTAACCAATTGGATAGTAAAAAAAATATTTTTTTCTATTTAGAAAAGTTTTATTTACATTTATGCATTTTCAGCAATTTTTTTTTACAAATTACAGTATTTATTATATTCTAAGGAAACAAATTTCTACTAAAGATCAGGGACAGAATACACACTAAAGTGCTAATTTTTGTAATTTTTAAAATTTATAATTTATATATTAGTTATGTTCTTTTCATATGAATTTTATATAGCCTGTCTAACATTTTTTATTTAACATTAAACCTACCGACATTTCATGTATACCTAATCCTACCATGAGCGGTCAAATGACCGCTTCAAAAAAAAAATGTATCTTAATATAGAAAGAGATTTTAACCAATTGGATAGTAAAAAAAATATTTTTTTCTATTTAGAAAAGTTTTATTTACATTTATGCATTTTCAGCAATTTTTTTTACAAATTACAGTATTTTGTATTTTATACTTTTCGTTGCCGTCTGCCGGAGTCGGTCTGCACCCGTGCCGCCTGGTTGGACCAAAGCGGTATGTACAGCGTTGCCTGGTTGGCCTGCAGGACACTTGGTGCCCAGATGGCTGAATTACCCACAACACGGTAGATCCACAATTACATTGTGAACTCGTAAAATAAAAATTATTATTATTAATATTAAAAATATGATTTTCTATTTTTCGCTTCATCGGACCGGACCTTCTTCCAAAAATTTAAATATATATATAGAACTTTATACATGGCTAATGAAATATTACAAATTTTCAATCAACTTTAATTTTATAACCAAATAATTGGTCATTTTGTATATACATTTGTAATTATTAAATAGTTTTTTAATTGAAACTTTTTTTACTATCTGATTAAAAGCATTAAAATATTTCAATTCTAACTCTATGAAAAATAAATAGTTCAAATCTTATATTCCCATATTTTTAATATTTTGGTAAAAATTACGTTTAATTTTCCGTCCAATATTTCTCCAAGTTTTTTTTAATTTGTAACATTTCTATTAAGACAATTTAATTTATATTTATTAATATTTCGTTTTCATAAAATTAAGTTAGGGTATTTTTTCTAAAATTGTTATTAGCGGGGTCTTTACTTTATCTGAGTGGAACAAAAATTACAAGGCAAAGCAATTCTCATCATATTGAGAAAACAAACAAACAAAAATGGTTCGTATCTGAAAAGAATTATTTAAAAAATGCATTTATAAACAGAGAAAATTATAAATTAAAATTTAATCGGGGAAAAAAAGTATGTATAATTATGAATGTAAAAGCACGAACAAGTAATTTTAGATAAATATTTATGACATATAACAATCATACAAACAACTTTAAGTTGTTTTTTATTCGCATCGTAGAAAAGTATAAAGAAATTGGTTTTACTTTAGAATGCACTGTGACATTTGTTCATAAACTATAGCAATGTATCTCCATTAAAGAACGCTAGAATATTTCAAATTCGTGCGTGCAAAACCCAAAACAATCATGTCAAAAAAATATAAAAGCATTTAATTTTATAAAAAAAAATATTTATCCATTTTTGCAATTTTTTTTTTAATATTTTCAAAAATATTCCTTTCATTTTTAGAACTTGAAAATTCAAAGTTCCATTGAAATAAATGTATGCATTTTTTTTTTTTTAGATTGGACTTGCATGTTTATTTATGCATATGCACGATATTCATTTGAAATGTTAATGATGGTAACTGTTATAAAATATCGATTTCAAATTTAATTTCACATTGAAATCTTTTAAGCTTATGCTGATAAAACGACATCAATATAGGCAAATGAGAAGTTTTTATGCACAAATTCATCATGTGTGAAAGTGTGACTATGAAAAAAATTGCATTCAAACCAATGCTGCTAACATTATTTAAATACATTTTAAGTTCTTAGTATTTTAAGATATTTGGCGACATCATAATAAATTATAAATAATTATAATAATGACTTCATTTACATTCTTCAATTAAGGTTATATTATTTCTTACAATTAGTTTCTTTAAGTACCTCATTGTATTAGTACATGTGATACAAGTAAATAACAAGTAGTGTTTATTATCATCAAAATTACTAAAATAATTATTTCTTCAAATAATCTGTGAAATGTTCATAACATTATCGAAATATGTAGAAATCTTTCCAAAGTTCTGATTTCAAAAGTCATCGTCTGTCATTACCATTTAAAAAATTGCATAATAGTTTATTTACATTCAACAACTACTGACAATATTTGTTTCTCGGCAGTTTTTGATGCTTGGTCAACGTCGTACTAGAGCTACAAAGTGGGCTATTGGCAATAGTTCAGGACTATCTCAAAGAAAAGACCGGGGAACACTGTTCAGTATATTTTTACCTGTATTACATGACGAGGACAAAACCTGAGCTGGCACCTGATGCAATCTGAATAGGCGTCAGAGCATTGGGCCACGATTAGATTTAACGTGCACCAGTTACGTATAAATTGAGTATCATTTCAGACGACTTTGGTAATTTAGTATCGAATCTAGCAATCCTCCGATCACAAGTTCACTGCATCTTAACTTTAATCAAGTAATCATGCTGATTCGAACTCACAGTCCTCTGATTGCTAGCCGGATGCTGTACCTCGAAGCCACCGGCCTCCCACAGCAGTTTTTGAAGAGTTAACTGCAGAAAAAACATAAATCAGTAAAAATATTATTATATCAAAGAGGAAACAAACCGAACACTAAGAATTTTTATGAAAAAAGAAAATAGTAATATATATATATCTCAACAAGAATACTTATACTCAATAAAAATTTAATAATTATATACTTGTGTGCCACATGTGGTTCAAGGTTTAAAGTTTCAGATTTGATCGAATTCAAGCTAATTGCTCATTTAAGCAAATTAAGATAAGCTGAAAGGGTTTTTTTTATGTTAAAAACTAATAAAATAAGGCAATACTTTATCTCAGTTAAAAAAGATTTTTTATCAATTTTATGAATGTGGGGTAGAGTTACCTATAATACTTTTTTTAATATTTATATTTTGAGATATTTGTAACATTTCTGTCTCTTTAAAGAGATTTTATTTTGTTATGGAGTACCCGGGGCCGAAGGCCCCACAACCTCCATCATGACTGCATATATAATATACATAGTAAATACATTAGGTTAAATGGACGTTACAGTAGATAAACAAAATTCTCATCCATGCCATTCCGAACGAGGAAGAGCGCAGGCGCGGAACCGAGGGCGGGCCTAGGCAGAGCTAGCTCCCGATTGGCCGGTTGGCGGGGACTATTCGCTGGGAACTTTTTCTGCGAAGTAGTCGAAGAACGCTTGGAGTTTATGAAGCGGATTTGTTTGTTCACGGAGACGAAGGATCAGGCCTTTGATTCCACCATCTCCGGAAAAGATTGGTGCTAACTCTTTCAGCAGCTCCAGGACGGCGGTAGCTTCATTAAGGTGCCGGGAAGTAGCTATGGAGTTTAAAATGTTTTGGCGTGGAGTGAAGGAAGTTGTTGAACTGCTATCAGGAGTAGGGGGAGTAAAGTGGTTTGGGCATTTAGTAATCTTTTTGGCAGCCTGACGATTTGCAACTCGCTTTTTCGTCTGTGGTCGCTTAGGAGAGGATTTGGGGAACAGGCGGCATCTCCTTCTGCAGGCTACATGGCCTTTTTCCAGACAGTTGATGCAGCTAGGTTCTTCAGATCTTGGCAAGGAACAGTCACGGAAGGGTTTGAGGACCCCCGCACTTCAGACACCGAGGTGTCATGAAGCACTGGGCACTGGAGTGGCCAAAGTAGTTACAGTTGTAACATTATATCACTCCGCGTCTGCTCCGGAATGGCTAAATTTTGACATTGAGTTGGAGTAAGGTGGTCAGGACCAGTATTTTGTTGTTGCCTCGCTGGCGTGGTAGCTCAACCAAGAACATTCCTGAATTCTTGTAGCCACGCTTGGACAGCTGAACAACTTTCGCGGCGGGATACCCACGAGAGCCGAGTTCCGCTTGCAGTCGGCTGCACTCAGTTACCGATGGTAGCCCCTTGACTACCACCTTGAAAGGAGTGCAGCTCCCCAGGTAGAATCCTTGTTTTTCTGGCTCTTTAGGCATTTATTTAAAGTTTATGCCATTTTCCTAAAATATAGATTGCTATTATTCGTAAATCATCGAAACTAGTTTAAATCTTGCACATAAATCAAACAAATATAAAAATTTGTTTGGATTTTAAAACGTTTACAAATGATCTCCACTTATCAAAATTGGCTTTCTGCTCCATTTCCTTATATAAATGTACTTTCTGTTGACATATATATAAAAAAAATCTACAAAGTGCTTCGAAGTCCAGTACTCGAATCCCGATCAGTGGAACGCAGTCGCGTAGTTTCGTTCGAGACAAAGTTTTTGTATAAAATAACATTCAAAAGTAAATGCAAGCTTTAAATTGACTATATTAATAATAAATTGCTTGCCACTTACCTTAAATATTGGGAATTGTCCATAGTTGATCCGATATTTATAGCATATAATGAAATCGGATCGACATATTTACAGTCAACAACAGCACGGAATAACAAACCTTCTTTGTCGCACGAAGCGTTTCAAAGTAGGCGCCAAAAAATAATGCTCTTTCTGCGCATGCCAAAAATTCAGGTTAAGCGCCTGTTAGTCAACTTCACTGCAGTGTTTTGTGACTTCAACTTAGCGAGAGGACGCCACAGAAGCGTTGCACCTTCTTGGAGTGTACCATCTTCAAGCAGTAGGGTTATTATAGTATCTTTGGATGTACTTAATTATCTAAAAACGCTGTCTTGACCAGAGATTTCCCCCAAATTACAATTTCGCCACATCTTCGGAAAAATTGGATTTTGTTGACAAATTGTGATGGATAATAGTTTGTTCTCGAATACCTACTTCATAAAATGGTATTCTTTTAGTAATAAGCCTAATAGAAAAACATTTATATTTTTCTTAATTGTATGAAACTATATATTTAAATAGACTTTTCTTAAAAGTTGGTAGTAGTAATTCATATAAAATGATATATTATTGGATATATATTTTATATTTCTCCAATCCGTGATGCCCCAAATAAAAATGTGTTGCCTGGATTAATATAATTGTAAAATATAATCAATTGGAGCATACAAATCATTTGTAAATAATTAATCAATACTTATATATAAGAATGGAGTGTCTGTCAGTGGAATCGAACAAAACCCCTCATTTTGAGTTTTCTCCACGAATTAGAATACGCTGATTCCGAAAATCACATTTAAAATTTTTTTGTCTGTCAGTCTGTCTGTCTGTCTGTTTGTCCGGATTTAACTCAAAAACTACTGCACGGATTTTTCTGAAACTTGCACCATGTGAACAAACTTTTCTTAGTTTAAAATCTGCACTTTGTTTCATGTGGATATCTGTAACCATTCAAAAGTTATAGAACTTTTTCCATTTTCTCTAACATTACGCCTATGGGAAATTTACATCTCGATCTTCCCTTCATAACATTATTGTTAAAAATCACCTTGGGGCGACCAAAAATATTTTTAGACAATACTGGGATAAACGATTCATTTTGATTGGCTGATGAGTAAATGTCGCCAGATGAATTAAAAATATCGCCAAATGAATTAAAAATATTGCCAAATGAATTAAATATGTCGCCAAATGAATAAAAAATGTCACCAGATGAATTAAAAATATCGCCAAATGAATTAAAAATGTCGCCAAATATTGCCAAATGAATTAAATATGTTGTTAAATGAATTAAATATGTTGTTAAATGAATTAAAAATGTCGCCAGATGAATTAAAAATATCACCAAAAAATGTCGCCAAATATTGCCAAATTAATTAAAATATTGCCAAATGAATTAAAAATATCGCCAAATATTGCCAAATGAATTAAAAATATTTCCAAATGAATTAAAAATATCGCCAAATGAATTAAAAATGTCGCCAAATATTGCCAAATGAATTAAATATGTTGTTAAATGAATTAAAAATGTCGCCAGATGAATTAAAAATATCACCAAAAAATGTCGCCAAATATTGCCAAATTAATTAAAATATTGCCAAATGAATTAAAAATATCGCCAAATATTGCCAAATGAATTAAAAATATTTCCAAATGAATTAAAAATATTGCGAAATGAATTAAAAATGTCGCCATGTGAATAAAAAATATCGCCAAATAAATTAAAAATGTCGCCAAATATTGCCAAATGAATTAAAAATGTTGCGAAATGAATAAAAAATGTCGCCAGATGAATTAAAAATGTCGCTAGATGAATTAAAAATATCGCCAAATGAATTAAAAATGTCGCCAAATATTGCCAAATGAATTAAAAATGTCGCCAGATAAATTAAAAATATCGCCAAATGAATTAAAAATATTGCCAAATGAATTAAAAATGTTGCGAAATGAATTAAAAATGTCGCCAGATGAATTAAAAATATCGCCAAATAAATTAAAAATGACGCCAAATATTGCTAAATGAATTAAAAATGTTGCGAAATGAATTAAAAATGTCGCCAGATGAATTAAAAATATCGCCAAATGAATTAAAAATGTTGCGAAATGAATTAAAAATGTCGCCAGATGAATTAAAAATATCGCCAAATAAATTAAAAATGATGCCAAATATTGCCAAATGAATTAAAAATGTTGCGAAATGAATTAAAAATGTCGCCTGATGAATTAAAAATATCGCCAAATAAATTTAAAATGTCGTCAAATATCGCCAAATGAATTAAAAATATTGCCAAATGAATTAAAAATATCGCCAAATATTTCCAAATGAATTAAAAATGTTGCCAAATAAATTAAAAATGTCGCCAAATGAATACAAATGTTCTCCAATTGAATAAAAATTTTGCCAAATGAGCTAAAATAGAGGTCCTATATTTAAAACTATCATCACAATGGCGAAATTAGGGTATAAATAACAAAATTAATGTCGTTAATAAAAACCTCGCCAACTGAAGGAGGAAGATAAACCAGCCCTTTCTACTGACGCCATGTGTATTCATGTTCCAAACAACTTAACTTTATGACAATAGTGCTATTTGTTACGGAGTGGAATATTACAATGATGTTGAAATGGTCCACCCTAAAAGTTTAACTTAAGGTTTTCTATATTTATACCTCCATGTATCTTATTTTTAAATTATCACCACAAAAACATATTATTAGTATTCAAAAATGAATATTTGATAATTAATTTTTTATAAGAAATATTATCCGTAAATATTGACCCGTATGAAGTTATGTTGAAAGACGTCTATATAGACTCCGGTCGCCAATTGGCACAAAAGAAGAAAAAAAACTTCACCAAATACGATACATTATTTCGATTTGGAAGAATGCAATATTTTTACTTTGATATATTATTGCGTCGCCAATATTAAAACTAATGAATGTGCAGTTTACTACATGGGTTTATTGTCACTAAATGGTAAATTTTTATAAAAAAAATATGCAATGAAAAAAATTCAGGAATATTTATTTCACAAAAAGAAACATTTTACAAAAAAATCAGTTTAAATAGTAGTCGCAATAGCATGTAAAGTCGTGAACATAGAAATAGATTTAAGTATCTCAAAAAATACTCAAACTAATTTAATAAATCTGTATTTGGATAAAATTTATTTTTCACAGTGCACAGAGAGTGATATGCGATGGCTATGCTAACAAGACAAAATCGCGCAGCTCTCATTGCGCAAAGTGACCACGAGCAACGCCGGGCCATATTGCTAGTTAATAATAAAATGTGAATAAAATTATTGTCTTGTATTCCAATGTGCTAAATGTAGCATAAATGGTTGATCCCCCAATCCCTATTGTGGCCTGATTTAATTCTTTTTGTTTCAGAATTTTTTTTTTTACAAGAAATGAAATAATTCCAAGCCTTTTCTTAAAACTTTTCAACAGTGGTATGGAGGAGATGTGGAAACATACTAATGTTTGGAAAACTGTTAGTTATGCATAAAATTGTTATTTTGCAGTTTCGAAAAAAGAAATGAAAATAACTATTTATTGAACCCTTTGCTGTTGAGGCAGCCCCGACATTGAAATTTTTATGTTCCGGTCATCTGTCGCCAGATGGCGCTTTTTTCATCCTTCTATTTTTCAGTTGACAGATCAAACCGTCGAGCATGGATCCTTCATAGTAGAGAAAACATAACGATATAATCTCGCTAACATCAAAGTGAGGCCAACATGTATGGCCTCAGACACGTGGTTAATTACGTCATTCCATTCATAAATTTTCACTGTTACACATTTCCTAATTCATCAGCCAATCGCGATTATTTTTTAATTCATAATTTTGAAAAGAAGTCACGTGTCTGAGGCCATTCGGTCTGAGATGTTGGTTTCACAATTAAGACGTCATATTCACTCTACTTCAGTCCATTTATGCTTGAAGGATGAAACAAAGTGACTCATGCAATGTTATTGTTTATTTTAGAGATTTTTTTTAAAATTATAACTCCTAAATATAGATCTCGTTCAAATGATTTCTAACCTTTATATAGCCCAAACCACCAAATTAAAAATATGACAATCAGCTTCTTATAGAAATAAATTCATTTCAGGCCCCGAATAGCATTTTTACACTAAACTTAATTCAGATATCAAATGTTATATTCTTTCAAATAAATGTATGAATAAAATTTCCGCCGTAGTTAACTTAACTTAAAATTCTTTATTTAAATATCATATTAATTAATTTTAGTAATTAACTTCCAGTAAAAATTATAATTCAGCCTGAAGTTATCGGTGGGAATTTTTAGCTGCTTCTGGATTCCAGACTCTGCCTTCGAGCAGTATAGACGTGTTGAAAGAGCTCCGTCTCTTCTCGTCTCATCTTGCAGATATTTAGCCTTTTTTGGATTAATTTTTATATTTTCGCATTCTGCTAGTGAAAACCTACCGACTGATATAATTGCTTTAATTTTTAATAAAGTTTTTCAGTTAATTACGGAATTTTAAAGTTTTTCATCGGCAACGCGTGGCCGCGTACCGGTGCTCCGAATATTGCTGCCGACCCCTAAGCAGACCCTCTCGGCTTAGGCTTAAAAATTTCTCCGCCGAAATTTTGCACGTGTTTCCTGCTGTTTTCGATTCGGCGATATTCCAGAACCTTCATGTTGGGTTGTTTTTAGTTCAATTGATATTATGATGATAGGAAAAATGCTCCTGTGCACACTGTCAATTGGAAAGACTTTTGCTATCTTGTTATAGTTATGGTCTTCAATTTGTTAGTGTTTTGTCTAAATCTCCTGATAATGGGCTATTTTTTAATAGTCACATTCCATAAGTATGGGACTAGTTTCTGCTGTGTCTCATGTTTAAAATTCTTCTAACTTCCAGAAATCTCCCCCCCCCCCCCCCAAGTCTTTGGCTCCTCCCTCTCGTTCGGGAATGGTTTTGGTAACTCAGATAACTTGTTATCTGTGCTTTGTTTTGTTCGTTTATCAATATGCACACCTGGTCATTTTATTACCCTTTTTATACATGCATATGCCATTTTAAGCAACATGTCTTCACATTCATTTTGGAGAGATATAATTTGGTTTATGGACTCCGTTAATAGATATAAACGACGAAAAAACTAAAATTTTCAACTCGATAAAAGGGCAAAACCTAGTTGAATTGTTTTAATAAAGTTTTCTTTATATGATATTTCATATTAGAACTAATTTTTAGTAAAAATTGGTAGTAATAAATGGGATTAATATTCATTTATTCGTGTTCTTAAACGTAATATCCTCATTTGTGTGTTTAACTGGCTAAAAAGCACCAACCAAATCTTTAAAATACACCACCAATAGCTTTAATAAAAATCTCCAAAGCACGCCAAAAGAAGAAAGGTTATCAATTCGACTGTTATGTTGTTTTTTTATGCATGTTCGCGAGAGATTTCTGTTCTATTTCTGATATTTAGAAAATTCTTTTTTTTGGATACGGATGTCTCACTTATGGGCACCTTTTGAAAAAAAAATTCGATTATCCGACATTTAACTAGAGAGCGCAGCGTACTGAAACTGCTATAATCTTTTGACAGTTATGTCCTCTAGAGGGCGCAGCGTACTGAAACTGCGACAAGAATTCGAAAATGGGGGATTGTTTGTCCAGAGAACAGATGAGAAATTTCGAAACAAATAAATACAGTGAAATAATATCGTATTTTATATTTCAATTGGTTAAATTTTTAATATTTCTTTTATCTATTTGAAATTAGAAAATTTTAAGTTCTATATTGCATTTTTGTTTCTAATTTTAGGTGAAAATCAATATTTATTTCCCAATTATATTAAAAATAAATATTTAATTATAAATTACATCAAAAAATAAATTTTCGTTTTTTCGGAATTACTTATATTTTTTTACTTTTTTTTTAATTCGAAACTTCGAATTGTGAAAATTTGAACTACCAGTAAATACGTTACTCCAGTACTTTATCATATATATAAAACAAGATTTCTTTTATACATTGTACTCGCTTCGGCAGTACATATACTAAAATTGGAACGATACAGAGAAGATTAGCATGGCCCCTGCGCAAGGATGACACGCAAAATCGTGAAGCGTTCCAAATTTTTTTTTATTTACCATAACAAAACAATATTGAACAATATTTTTTAAAAGATAATTATTGATTCCTAGGCTTCATGGATGTTATTAACGCACATTAAAGTGAACATGTGCCTCTGTGATTAGTGAATAAACAACACATGAGCTGGTATTTCAAAACAACTCTGGAAATTAACCGAAGAGTTACCAGTACCAGTAACCAGTGGAAGGACCGTAGACAGGGGGGGGGGGGGGGGGGGGGGCACCGACGGGACAAATTATATTTTCTACAAATAGGATCGAGCCCCAGTTGCTCAGTTGGTAAGGCGTTCAGCTACTAATCAGAGGATTGGTGGTTCGAATCCGGGAAATGGTAGTGATCTTGCGATCGGAGGGTTGCCAGCTTCGCTACAAAGATACTAGAAAGTCGTCCAGAATATCCAACAAATTATACTGGCGTGTATACGGGACTGGTGCACGATAAATCTGATCGGGGTTCAAAGTCCCGACGTCTATTGAAGGCGTTGGGTGCCAGTTCAGGTGTTTCCTCGTCATCTGACCATGGTTCTAAAATAACGAAGTGCAGGTATGAATGAATGTGTATGTGTTCCCGGGCCTTTCCTTCGAGATAGACCCCGAACCGTCGCCAATAGCCCACTGTGCAGCTCTAGTGCGAACTTAATTAACCAAACCAAAACCAAATAGGATCAATTTGCGCATCACCAAAACTATAGTTTTTTTTTTTTGCTACTTAACCATTTGTTATTGGTTAAAATGGATTTCAAAGCATAGGCAATTTAAAATGTGTATTAATGTAAAATTTAAAAAAAACAGCCAAAACACTACGATTCGGGATATTTTAGCATGAACAGTATATGAAATATGGAGGTAGAAACTGCATCAAATAGTTTAGATACCATACGAAAATTATAATATAATTATAAAATTAATTAACCTCCCAAACTTCCACGGCGCGACGTGCCTGCACGTAGGGGATGAATGAGTCAGGGAAAATACCTTACTTCAAAGCAAGCAATTTCCGGATTGATGCACTGTGAATTCCGGTTCAACTGCCGCCCCATTTCAAGTGTTAAGAAAGGTATCCTTTTACATGTACAAACAAGCAAAACAATCATACAGACTTACTACCCCATCGTCCCCCCCCCCCCCCACAAAAAGTCGAATTTTCTGTCTTCAAGGCTGTTTCACCATTGTTCTCCTTAAAATCATCCCTTCAGGGGACAGAAGGGAAAGGAGCAGGAGATACATGTGGGGTAGACCAGGAAATGCGACGTGTGTTTTCTCTATAGAAATTAGAGAAAAAAAATCTTCGTTTTTTTTTTTTTTTTTTTTTTTTTTTGCATTTGTTACTTATCAAAAAAAAAAAATTAACTTGGCTATGGGGGGGGGGGGGGGGGGGGGTTCTAACCCAAAGTAACCCAATGCTGGCTACGCCACTGAAGGAAAGGGGTGGGGGAAGAGTTAAAAAAAATCAGTAGAACTTGCAAAATTTTTTCACAATAGGAAAAATGCTCATTTTGTTTCTTTCCTATACAACAAGAATTTTATAACAAAAGCATATGTGTAGTAATCTAGAGAGGGAGAACAACTGAACTGTTCATTTACTCCAATGTTGTAAATCGGTTAGCTGAAAATTTAATAAATGTATATGTACAAAACCTTTTCAAAATAAGCTAAAAAACATTCGTAGTTATACTTTCAGTAGCTATTTAAACGCTAGTTACAGATACTGGACACTTCAAATGACAACCTAACCTTTGTTTAATATACTTGAAAGACGTATGCATTTACTTGTTCAGTAATGCGTTTATCGTCTGTATAGTAGTGGGTGGCGAGGGTGAGGGGGATACGAATGTTTTCCTGATAATAGCAATGCAGTAAAACAATTGATAGATTTCATTTTTAAAAAGTGAAATATTAAAAAAGTCCGGGGGCAACACCCCCCCCCCCCCCACTTCCCTGCATCCCCGAATCGCCGCCACTAAAAAAGTAGTGATCTTGTGATCGGAGGGTTGCTAGCTTTACTACAAATTACTAGAAAAGTTGTCCAGTACATCCACAAAAATCATCGACGTGTATACGGGACAGTTGCACGATACATCTGATCGAGGTCCAGAGTCCCGACTTCTATTGAAGGCGTTGGGTGCCAGCTCAGGTGTTGTCTTCGCCATTTGACCATGGTTCAAATATACGAGGCATCGTTCCCGGGTCTTTTCTTCGAGATAGACCCCGAACCGTCGCCAATAGCCCACTGTGCAGCTCTAGTGCGACGTTTTTATACCAACCAACCAAACTTAGAGGTAGGCCCCGAACCGTCGCCAATAGCTCACTGTACAGCTCTAGTGCGACGTTAATTAATCAAACCCGAACCGTCGTCAATAGCCCTCTATGCAGGAGCCCCAGTTGCTCAGTGGATAAGGCGTTCAGCTACTAATCAGAGGATTGGTGGTTCGAATCCGTACGATGGACTTGACAAAGAAAAGTAAAAAAAGTAGTGATCTTGCGATCGGAGGGGTGCCAGCTTCGCTACGAAATACTAGAAAAGTCGTCCAGAACGTCCAACAAATTATACTGGCGTGTATATGGGACTGGTGCACGATATATCTGATCGGGGTCCAATGTCCTGACGCCTATTGGGGTTGCGTCGGGTGCCAGCTCAGGTGTTGTCCTCGTCATCTGACCATTTTTCAAAAATACGAGGCATCGTTCCAGGGTCTTTCCTTCGAGATAGGCCCCGAACCGTCGCCATTAGCCCACTGTGCAGCTCTAGTGCGACGTTTTTTAACCAAACGAAATATCCGTTAAGCACATGCGTCAAG
This sequence comes from Troglohyphantes excavatus, assembly GCA_963932185.1. Taxonomy (NCBI): domain Eukaryota; kingdom Metazoa; phylum Arthropoda; class Arachnida; order Araneae; family Linyphiidae; genus Troglohyphantes; species Troglohyphantes excavatus. Next base: position 21,795,090 of record OZ010678.1, read on the forward strand.
CCTGAATGTAACAATAACGAATCAAGTATGCGCATTTCCCATTCATAACAACTATTGTTTTCATCATCAGCTTTTGGGACTAGGTAACGTATTTTCTTCGAAGAAAATTATAATTAAAGATGTTCATGTTGCTTAAAGTGTTTATATATATAAGAGACCAACTAATTTTTATTTCACCAATTTTAAAGTATTTAACGTATGTTGTTCTTACAAGTTGCTTTTAGGCTTATTATATAATTTGTATCTTTTTTTTCTTAAACCGCATATACACTTTGACAGAAATACAGTTCCCCAACCATCTCTAAAGAGTGAGACAATTCGTGATTACAAAAATAGAATTATTGCTTCCTTATATACTCAAACTGTAACCAGACTTGCAGTCATTTCAACTTGAGATTCTCTATTCACGTTTCAAATAAAAACTAGTCGTGGGAAAGCAGCTGGTGTAGGTTAAATCTGTCGTAGCCCAAATGGTCTCACGTTGGACGTGGTGGTGTGGAAGTTTAAAAAGTGGGGTGTTGATGAAATAAAAAAAAGTGATAAATAGGTGTTATAATATCATCTGATACTGACTGAAAGTTGTTTAAAATTTATGAGGCACTCTGCCGAGATCTTTCCTTTGGGTTATATCCCAAACTATCAAAAAAATATATTATTTTAAAACGCTGTTAAGTGAAATTAACCTTCTTTTGAAGAAATTATAATTTAGCACCCTGAATAAATTATAAGGACAAGATCTAAGATGGCATCCCACTCTGCGAGTTCGATCCTCATCAACCACGGGGTATAGAGGGGATGGTATATGTTAAATATGTCGTGGCCAAAATGTTATTACCTTTATCGGGCCCCAGTTGCCCAGTGGATAAAGGCGTTCGATTAGTAATCAGAGAATTGCGAGTTCGAGCCCGACTGAGTGGACTTGACCAAGAAAAGTAAAAATGTAGTGATATTACGATCGGAAGGTTTCAAGCTTCGCAACTAAAATGCTAGGACGTCGTCTAAGCATATACAAAGAATTATATTAACGTGTTTATGGGATTGGTGCACGATAAATTTGATACGAGACCCATGTCCTGACGCTTATTGAGGTTGCGTCGGGTGCCAGTTCAGGTGTTGCCCTCGTTATCCGACCATGGCTAAGAGGCCTCCGTGGCCGAGTGGTTAAAGGCGTAGACTGGGAATCCGAGGATTCATGGTTCGATCCTAGGCGATGGACTTGACAAAGAAAAGTAAAAAAGTAGTGATCTTGTGATCGGAGGGTTGCCAGCTTCGCTACGAAATACTAGAAAAGTCGTCCAGAACATCAGCAAAATTAACGGTGTGTATACGGGACTGGTCCACGATAAATCTGATAGGGGTCCAAAGTCCGGACGCCTATTGAAGGCGTTGGGTGCCAGTTCAGGTGTTTCCTCGTCATCTGACCATGGTTCTAAAATAACGAGGTGCATGTATGAATGTGTATGTTTTCCCGGGTCTTTCCTTCGATATAGACCCCGAACCGTTTCCAATAATCCACTGTGCAGCTCTAGTGCGACGTTAATTAACTAAACCAAACCAAACCAAAAGTGGAATTTTCTTATGAATTTGATAAGACAGAATTTAGTAATTTGTTTGAATGGGCAAATAAAGTTTACGCAGAATTTAGCTTTCCCGGTAGAGCACTGATGCACGTTAAATTTGTCGAGATCCGAACGCCCCCACGCCAGTACCAAGTGCGTAGGATGCCAGCTCGTATGTTGTCCTCGTCATCTAACCCTGATATAAAATTAGGAGGCAATGTTTTTGGGTCTCCTTTCCTTAAGGAATAGATTCCAAACCATCTCGAATACAACATTGTGTAGTTCTAGTGCGAAATGTTTTTACCAACCAAATATTTTTTTTCGTTTGTGAAAGTTTTGATGAAGATCGTCTAATTAAAGACATTACTCCGGTGTGAGCACTGGAAACATGAAGAGAAAGTTCCGGTAATAATGTTACTTGAAATAGATGTTACACACATAGTAAACGAAGAAAAAAGCAGCACACTCGATTTTCGTCTATTCTGATTTCGGCTATTCTGATTTCGGCAAAAAGAGCGTTAGCGATAGCCCACGTCGGTTGTGTATTCGATTTGCTCCGCTAACTCAAAGATTTTTTCATGATGCAGAGGCCCTGCTTTCCTATCATTACAAAATGGGTGAATCCCCTTTTTATGTACAAACCTGAAAATAGTCAGATCTATGCTGATCGCCATATTTTGAACAATTATCACATATCTTTCCAAGTTTTTGAAAAGTTGGTGATTGACAAAGAGGACCCCTCTTTAATCCGTGAAGCAGAAACGCAACTGCTCAAGGACTACGAGGACATCTCCAAGCTGGGGAGATACGACGAATTCTTCGCCATGGACCTCCTGCACCGAGAAATGCTACCGGACCCAAGAGGACTCCACGTTCGATTTAAAGATTTCGAGCCCGTCCCGATGGAGTCCACCCCACCCAGGCCCAAAAAGAAAAAGAAAGCCAAGAAAGTTGTTGAGCTGACCGGTGGTCAGTCAACTTCGGAACCTTTAGAGCCTGCAGCCATTGACTTCACCCCCTGCCCTGAGGAAATTGCGGCCGACCTAGGCCTAAGTGAAACGCCTATCGCTGCCGTGACCGAGGAAGTGGAAAACGTGGAAATGACCATCGATCCACCCCCGAATGACATTCCTACTGCGGTGGTTATTACCCAGCCGGGAACAATTTTCCTCAAAGTAACCGAGCAATTCCCGCTCATACTTTCCGAGTTGGACATCATTCTTGGTGAAAAAATTCAGTCAAAGACAACTGGACAATTCATTAGAATGCAAGCCGCCAACGACGACGACCACGCCATGATCTTGACATATCTACGAGGTAAAAAATGTGATTTTTACCTCGCCGCCTCACCCAGCAGCACCCCGTTTAAAGTGGTTTTCAAAGGCTTACCGCCCCAGACGCCGTGCTCTGCAATTGAAAATGAACTCAATAACTCTGGATACCATAACATCAAGGTAGTCCAGCTGAAGCGGCGATCGACCAAAGCCCCTACCAAAGTTTTTATGGTGGCTGTTTCCAAATCACCAAACGTAAACAAAATACTCAAAACCAAAGTATTTTTGGGTATCGATGTTTTGGTGGAGTCCTACCGAAATAGACAGATTCCGCAATGTTTTAATTGCAATCTGTTTTTTCATACTTCCCACTCATGTTTCTCGGCGCCCAGATGTCTAAAGTGCGGGGATGCCCACCAGACCCGGGAATGCACCATCGGCAGACTCGAAAATCCGACATGCATAAACTGCAAGGCGACAGGCCACGTCGCCTCCAGTAAGAAGTGCCCGCAATACCCGAAAGTGACCAAGACTCCCGCCAGACCCCGAGCTGCCAGAAAGATTCCTGCAGCGAGAAATCTGGTGAAAAATCAACCCACCCATCCACCTGTTCCAGTGACGAAGAGAGAAGTCTCTCCCATCACTGAATTGTGTAATGAACTTGCTCCCATTTTCACCAACACTGAAGGAATTAAAGTGTTGGTACAACAACTGAGTGAAAAACCAACAGCGGCTGAAAAGCTCCAAGCCCTGTTCGTGTTCTTCCTCTCGATGCTTAATGACATTGTGCCGGCCTCGGAAAGCTGCAATGAGCCAGCTCCACAGGCCACGCCCATGGATACTTTGCCCCTCCAATCGCAGTGAAGGAAATAGTCACGTGGCCCCAGCAGCCAATCAGATATGACCGCACTTTTTCAACGAACTTGTCCGTCCTGCGTCCTGTGTTGTCCGTGTATCGTCACTTATTCGCCAAGCGCGAGCCATGCAACACTATCTCAAGCGCCAGGCATCTTTATTAATTGCCATACAGGTGGTTAGGGGGGCTACGCCCCCAGGTACTCCGTGCGCTTCGCTCATACATTACACTCGATTTTCCATTCGAAGGGGCGGGGCCTATTCCGCTGCGTCTTCCGATTGGCGGGGAGAGGTGACATCCTCCTTGATATAGGCAAAATACTCGAGGAGCACTTGCAACTTAGACAGCGGCTCGGCACGTTCTTGGAGTCGCAGGATTAATCCTTTAAGTTCCCGAGAAGATCAGAGCCACTTCTTTGAAAAGTTCCATGATAAGGGCAACATCGCCCATAGAATTAACACATTTAAGTTCAGGTGGGGGAGAAAATTTCACTGAAGCACAATTTGGAGTTTTCTTATTTACATGTTTTTTCTTTTTCTTGGTGTTGACTTTGGCCGAACGAGTTCGATTAAATTTACAGTTTTTAGGGAATTCAACACATTTTCGACTTGAGGCAAGATGCCCGTCCTTCCCGCAATTAATGCACTTTGGAACAACATGTCCCTCAGTACAATCACGAGTCTGATGGTCCGAGCCACCGCATTTCAAGCATCTTGTCTGCATAAAACAATTTACGGCAATATGGTGAAAGTTATTACAATTAAAACATTGAGATGGCCCCTTTCGGCATCTGTAGGGTTCGACTCTAACGTCGAGTTTCAACAGCTCTCGAATTTTCAGAATTTTGTTACATCCCGTAACTTTAGGCATTTCTACCAAGAAAATTGGTCGAGAGGTCGATTTGATACTGCGTTTTAGTTTAGAAACCTTTGCAATATTATAACCCAATGCAGTTATTTCATTCAGCAAGCAATCAATATCCGTAACTAGAGGAAGTCCTTTGACAACGACTTTGAACGGTTTCTCACTCGCTGAAGGCACAATGAAAAAATCTTGTTTTTCTATTTGTAGGTGTGACATAATGGCAAAAAGTGTACTCTCTTGATCTGGCGAGATTTTTACAAATTTACCTTGGTTTGAGGTCTTGAATTTTCCACCAAGCTTGGTCTTTAACCCATTAAGTATTGACGCAAAGTTCGGTGTAGTTTTCAAGAAGATTGTCCCAGGTTTTGGTGCTTGTAGGGTGTTGTGTTCTGTGTTAGGGGTGGTCTCAGATCCGTTGACTTCCATCTCCTCAGCACTTGCTTCGGGTAGATTTCGATCATCAGGAGTCTGTTTTGGCTCATGCGAAGATAGATTTGTATCCCCTTGGATATGTGTCGACCACTCAGAGGTAGCGTCACCAAAAATATCATTCAACATTTGATTGTTTAGATAATATGGAATTTCCATGACTATAATCTTAGACAAAGATTTAAGCAAAATTCTAATTTTTAGCGGAGCAAATCAGAGGCACATCCGACGTGGGCTCACGCTGCAACAAGAATGATGATGACACCAACCAAATATCGTCCCCGACTTTATTTTATAGCTTACTTAAGCTGGGGAACATGTCCTTCTGCCTTTTCTCCGCCCCTCTTGACGTTCGAGACACTGATTGGTTGGCTTCCGTGTCTCAGATGGAAACCGACCAATCCAGTTTCTATACGTCAAACGCGTCGTCTACTGAGGATTCAGTCTGAAAATATGTTCCATTGCGTTAAGCGTATGAAAATGCAAAATGTCTACTAACGTCTTAGATGTTGCACAAACTATGAATCTTTTCAAGTATAAAGGCAAATGATCTAATATATGTAAATCTTTCTCCATAGTCAACCGTCCATTGTGCGGGCCGAGCATGGATTCTCTTGCAATTGGAAACGATAAAGATGACTTCAGCGAAGACTGGGAAATCATGGAAGCTTCTGAGGAAATAACGAATCGAGAGGGAAAATCTGCTGATAATGTTGAATTCGTTTTGGACAGAGACGCGAAGAACGATTTTGAGAATGAGGAAGTCTTGGATGCAGTCGAACAAACCGAAGATGACGAACAATTAGATGTACAGTCTGCAGTGTTTTCTGAGAGTGACTTACAGGTCGAGAAGTTGACGTTCGTAGACGGAGCCGAAACAACTGTCGATAACGTGGTTGTTAGAGTAGAAGATACAGAAGAAGTATTCGAACAACTTCAAAATGTTCTGCAATACTTGCAAGCTGTCGAGAAAACACCAGAGCTGGAAGGGAATGACCCTGAGAGATCTGAAACTTCTGTACGAAACCACGTTGAGGAAGAACAAGCAGCGAATTCAAAGAAGCGGTTAGTGAAAATGTGTTTAGAAACTCAAGAAACCATAAGGCTGTTTATGGAGTCTGAAAAGACCATGAATCTGTTGGAAGAATCTGAGAATATACTCTCAAAATTGCATGACTGCTTGAAGGCGCTCAAAGAAGGGGAAACGTCAGCCCAAAATAACATGGAGATAGTGTCTCGGAAGATAGAAATGGCTATTAATGTCTCAGCAAGTGAATTTGAACAGCTCGACGTGGATACCCCTGCACAAGCAAGGTTCGAATTCACACAAGATTCTGATCCTTCGATAGATCAAATGACTCCCACAACACAGCCTGGATCATCTGTCACGGATAATGGTCCAGAATCCTCTGTCACGGATAATGGTCCAGACTCGTCTACCACGGATAATGGTCCAGACTCATCTGTCACGGATAATGTTCCAGACTCGTCTGTCACGGATAATGGTTCTGATTTATCGGTCCCGGATAATGGTACAGACTCATCTGTCACGGATAATGGTACAAACTCATCTGTCACGGATAATGGTCCAGGCTCATCTGCCATGGATAATGGTCCAGAGTCATCTGCCATGGATAATGGTCCAGACTCATCTGCCATAGGTAATGGTCCAGACTCATCTGTCACTGATAATGGTCCTGACTTATCTGTCACGGATAATGGTTCAGGCTCATCTGTCCCGGATAATGATCCAGACTCATCTGTCATGGATAATAGTCCAGGTTCATCTAACACGGATAATGGTCTAGACTCATCTGTCACGACATTACCACCCACATTCCTTCAAAGGATGAGAGTCTCTGTGATGGAACATTATAAATCTTTTCTTATTGTATCCGCCTGTAGTTTATACCTACTGTACACGTACAAAAAAAAGAGGGCTCAGCGGTAGTTTTAATGCCGGAAAATATTTATATAATTTAAGTGTTAAAAAAACACTTTTTATTTTCAACGTTTGGTAGTTTTTTACCTATGTATTTTGATTAGCTTTATAATAAAGACATTAAATATCACTTTTGAAAATTTGCTTATTTAAAATAAGTTTCCAAGATAGCTATGTATATTCAGAATAAATTTAGGCTTTGAAGAAATGAAAATTTATTAGGTGAATTTGTAGCGAATATAATGTACTAACTTCTTAAAATTATAAGGCATATTTAAATTTTTACGATTCGAAGACGTCAATCCAGTCTTTTCTTATAAAAAGTATTTTGCTATTCACTGCACAATATATTCTGCCGTCGTTAAAAAAACACAATAGCACATTGTGTTTTTTTAGTGCAACGTAAATTCAACTAAAGAAAACACGTTCTGAACCAATCGTGGTTTCTGTTTATTAGTTATTAACAATTATACCTACTAAGATGAACGTTGCTCAGTTGAAAAGGCGTTCAGCTACTAATCGGAGGATTGGTGGTTCGAATTCGTGCGATGGACTTGACATAGAAAAGTAAAAAAGTAGTGATCTTGCGATCGAAGGGTTGCCAGCTTCGCTACAAAAATACTAGAAAGTCGTTCAGAATATCCAACAAATTATACTGGCGTGTATACGGGACTGGTGCACGATACATCTGATCGGGGTCCAAAGTCCCGACGTCTATTGAAGGCGTTGGGTGCTAGTTCAGGTGTTTCCTCGTCATCTGACCATGGTTCTAAAATAATGAGGTGCATGAATGTGTATGTGTTTTCGGGTCTTTCCTTCGAGATTGACCCCGAACCGTCGCCAATAGCCCACTGTGCAGCTCTAGTGCGACGTTCATTAACAAAAACCAAACCAAAACTAAGATGAACACATTAGTAAATTGGTGTGATTAATTAACGTCGCATTAGAGCTGCACAGTGGGCTATTGGAGACGGTTAAGACCCCGGAGCTATGCTTCGTTTTTTTTTAACCATGGTCAGATGACATGGACAACATTTGAGCTCGCACCCGACGCAACCTCAATAGGCGTGCGTACTAAGGGCATTGGACCCCAATCAGATTTATCGTGCACCAGTCCCGTATACACGCCAGTATAATTTGTTGGATGTAGTGGACGACTTTCTAGTATTTTTGTAGCGAAACTGGCAACCCTCCGATCGCAAGATCACTACTTTTTTACTTTTCTTTCTCAAGTCCATCGCACGTAGACTGAAAACGCGACCCCCGTCATTGCTTTTAATTGGTTTTGTTTGGTTTATTAACGTCGCACTAGAGTTACACAGTGGGCTATTGGCGACGGTTTGGGGTCTTTCTCGAAGGAAAGACCCGGGAATACACACACACATTCATACATGCACCTCGTTGTTTCAGAACCATGGTCAGATGACGGGAAAACACCTGAACTGGCACCCAGCGCCTTCAATAGACGTCGGGACTTTGGACCCCGATCAGATTCATCGTGCACCAGTCCCGTTTACACCCCGTTAATTTTTGCGGTTGTTCTGGACAACTTTTCTAGTATTTTGTAGCGAAGCTGGCAACCCTCCGATCACAAGATCACTACTTTTTTACTTTTCTTTGTCAAGTCCATCGCCTAGGACCGAAACAGGAATCTTCGAATTCCCAGCTGGCGCCTTTAACCACTCGGCCACGGAGGCCTCGTCATTGCTTTTAAAGCAATATGCTTAGAGTTTAAAATTACGATACTATTTGGCTGTGTTTGGTTTCGTTAAATGAGGTAAGTAAGTGGCTGTTGACAGTGTCTTAAACTTCCCAACATTTAGCGATTTATAATTATTTTTTTTAAGTGTTGCGTGGTTCATGTAACTTTGTATAATTTATTGTTCTTAAGAGTTTTCATACTGCAGAACTTTTTGAAGTTACAAGGTATGTATCTATAAGTTTATTGTATTGATGATTCTTTGTAAAAGTTGTTTGAAGCGAGAATTTTAATTTATATATGTTAATAAAACTTTTGCTTAAAGTAAGGTTTTCACCATAAAAAATTGACTTTTTCCAAATATGATATATTATTTATGTTGTAACTCAAAATTATCTTTCTAATTTATGGATTAATCATTAGTTAACATTGACTAGCTGGACCTAGTATATAAAGTTTTGCACTTCCAACAAATTTCATTTTTAATAACAGAACTTGTATAAGATAAAAGCTCGTCTTATAAAACATTGCGTTAAGAATTTTAAAATACAAATACAACGCTAAAATACGCAATAAAAATGATGAAGGGAGATGTATCTCCCGTAGCATGTTCAGATATGATGGATTTTTATTGCGTATTTTAACGTTGTATTTGTATTTTAAAAAGAACTTTATATCGTAATTATTGAATCCAACTGCTCTTCGAATAGCGTCAAAGTGTTTCTTCATTTCCAAAATTCTTATACGTTAAGTGATCAAAAATTATATTCGTATGAATATGATTATAATTTGTAAAATGTTTTCAGATAATATAAAAATCATAAACTTTCAACTCGCCGCATCGTTGGAATCTTTATGTTTTATATAAGGATTCCAATACATAATTACAATTTTACAAATTAGTGCTTGATGCTTGTATTTTAGTTAAAAAAGAAGTTTGTCTATTTTATCTATCTTCACTTAAATATATTAATTACTAAAAAAGTAAATATGCATAACAAGTATTTCCATTTATAACTATAGGGGAGCATTTAACACCATGGCCACCACGATCACCCGACCTGGCTCTGCCCCATGCACTTCTTCTAAACAAAAATTCGACAAACAAGCACAGCCAGAAAAGATCAAATATCCACTATCGACCCACGATGTAATACAGCCCCAAAAAACGAAGTTGTCTTCCTCGAGTAGCAGCAAAACCCCTCCACTAAACATCCACAACCAGGCGGAACTCAACAGCAGAAACCAAGAACTTCAGATTTACGATCTCGGAAACGGCGGACTACCACAACCACGGTACGTCGTGAGCCCCACCTACCAGAATGGTTTGGTCCATGCCAACATGCTACGAAACGGACAGTTGCCTGGTAACCAGTGGGCAGGGTTTCAGAACTACGCGAACTTGTGCCTGACCAGATCTGTTTACGATCCAGACGCTCAACCCCCAACAACTTCAGAGCTTAAACCGATGCTACCACCGAAAACGCAGTCTAGCTACGGAAAGATATCGAGGAATGCGATTGCATCGTGTGGGAATTCCGAAATGTCCAGTGGCAGTGGAAACAATGATGAGATGGATCTCCACTTATTCAAGGAGGACAATACCATTCTTCAATTGCCCCGGAAAGTGGTCACTGGGCAATACTCTCGAAACAGAGCCCCACTGAAAGTTGAGGAAGCGAATGAATTGAGCTCGAGCTTCAAGGACGATATGGAAGGTATTCAATCCAGGTCCACTAGAGAAAGCTTTCAGACAATGAGCAGATCTCCATGTTCGAATGACGAAATACAAAGGTTCCATAGAGTCGATCATCATAACAAAGACTCAGACATCAGGAGTTTTTGTCGTGTATTGAAGTATCTGGTAGTGCTGTTGATAGGGCTTGTTGTGGGTGCAGGAATACATGCTTTGGTTAAGTGCTGGAAGAATGATTCATCTAAGAAGTAAAAAGCAACAGACAATATTTAACCCCCCGACGTTCAAGGTTGTATATATACGTCCAGAGATCTTCAGTTTTTTTTAGTCCTGCACCCAATTTTTTAAATCATCAAAATACTTCATTTTGGAATATTTTTTTTAATTCAAAGTTCTTATTCAAATTTACAAGATATCTCTTTACAATTAATTTTTTTAAAAATAATGTAAAATAGAATGCACCCAAAAAACTATTTAAATATCCATGACATACAACAGACAATATTTAACGCCACGACGTTCAAGGTCGTATATATGCGTCCAGGTATTTCCAGGTTTTTTAGTCATGCACCAAATTTCTTATATCATCAAAATACTTCATTTCAGAATATTTTTTTTAATTCAAAGTTCTTATTCAAATTTACAAGATATCTCTTTACAATTAATTTTTTTAAAAAGAATGTAAAATAGAATGCACCCAAAAAACTATTTAAATATCCATGACATACAACAGACAATATTTAACGCCACGACGTTCAACGTCGTATATATGCGTCCAGGTATTTCCAGGTTTTTTAGTCATGCACCAAATTTCTTATATCATTAAAATACCTCATTTCAGAATATTTTTTTTAATTCAAAGGTCTTACTCAAATTTACAAGATATCTTTTTATAATTTTTTTTTTAATAATATAAAATAGAATGCACCCAAAAAACTATTTAAATATCCATGACATACAACAGACAATATTTAACCCCACGACGTTCAAGGTCGTATATATTCTTCCAGGGATTTCCAATTTCTTTAAGTTATACATCCAATTTTTTTAATCATCAAAATACTTAATTTTAGAACATTTTTTAAATTCAAAGGTCTCACTCAAACTTTCATGCTATCTATGTATAATTAATTTTTTTAAATAATATAAAATAGCATGCTCAAGAAAAAATATTTAATTGTCCAAGCAATAAAAACAACTATAGAATTCCAAAAATTGTTTGAGCGTCAGTGGATTAAAGTTGGGAATAATCCAAACACTTAAAATTAAACGGATCCAGGAGACAATGAACTACATAAATTAAACTCTTAATCATTGAGATATTTTATTAAAATGTAATGGCGTAGTTTTGAAACTCTGATCGTGATTGATTCTATTTAACAACAATTCTACAATTAGGAATTGATATTCAAAGTGTTTTTAAATTTTTGAAACTACTTTATTCTGCTCTAATTTCGTCTCTGCCTTTCTTGTCAAACTAATTCATTTATGTGATCCCTTTGGATGTAACTAGCAAAAATTTGGACATGGTACAATTCATTTATTACATTATTAGCATCACCCCATAAATCGTCTTAACATGACAATACACATTTCCAATGTTTGCTGCTCGATTATAATCAGTTACAAACCTACATTTGTGATAAATTACAAACTTTTTCATTTCACTTAAATTCTGTACATTTATCCATATCATAAAATAAAATGTATAAAATATTTTGAGTGTTGTTTTTTTACAGTCGGGTTTTATTCACTGATCTCTAACTGTAACTTCTGCAAGGCTCAAAACTTGTTTCCTCTATGGGTGCGTTGAAGCCAATGTGGAAGCAGCCATACTGTACCTCAATTTTTTTTTAATGATTTACTGGTGTTTTTTAATGCCATTTAATTGTAGAAATATTAAATGTATATAACTATTATATTTTCTTCTTATATAATTAATTTTTATATTACGAAACAAATAGTTTTTGCACTTGCTTTTAACTACCAAAAGTAATACACGTCGGCTTATTTTAATATGGGGGGCCGGATAGCCAAGCGGATAAAGGTGTCGGCTGTGAATCAAAGGATTCAAGGTTCGAATCTGTGCGAGGACTAGACTAAAGAATAGTAAAAAAGTAGTGATATTGCGATCGGAGGGTTGCCAACTTCGCTATCAAAATGCTAGAATCTGATCGGGATCCAAAGTCCCGACGTTTATTGAAGGCGTTGGGTGCCAGTTCAGATGTTTCCTCATCATCTGACCATGGTTCTAAAATAACGAGGTGCATGTAAGAATGAATGTGTGTGAATGTGTATGTGTTCATGGGTCTTTCCTTCGAGATAAGACCCCGAACCGTCACCAACAGCGCACTGTGCAGCTCTAATGCGACGTAAATTAACCAAACCAAACCAGTAGAAGTCATTACTCCAGTTCTTAATTTAGCTCAGTGATCATTATTTAATTTATCTCTGAGTGAGGAAATAAAATAAACATATGCACGCGTTTTTATGAAAAATTCTTTTAAAAGCAAGAAAACGTATTTAAACTCTAAAATAAGATTTTTTAAAAACTGTACAATTGAGTAAACTGAAAAGTAAATTATAATATTCTGTTTAAAAAAATCAAATAAATTCAAAAAGGCATTTATTATTAAAATAAGAATCGTTTTATACAAAACCAAAGCCAAATGTCGGGTAATTTGTACTATTATATTACTGATCTGTAGTATCATTACTAAAATAATTTTGAATTTTTACTCTAGGTAATATTACCAAAGATAGTTCTTATACAAGTTGATGTATGGCTTCTTTTTTTACTTTAATTTAATGGTGAAACAGTTACGCAACATTTTTAATTTCCATAGTCAGTAAGTAGTTATTCTACGTTTCGAGAATTTAATAACGCAAAATTTAGTCAATTCAGTTGGGTAATTTAAGATGTAATTAAATCCTACATTTTTTATTTATATTTTCAAAACTGTACAAGATACGAAAAATAATTATATTTCAATTGGTATAATTGTATTTCTCTGTATAGCAGAATTATTGACTTGACGCGTTTTTTTTTAGAAAACTAACAATATTCGCTAGGTTTCCGATGCAATTTTGAAAAGTTGAAACCTAGCTTTGATAGATATTTCTGCACCCAAATCCCAGCGCGTCTCTTCTATAAAAAGAATTTCTACACCTCAAACAGCATTAAATTATCAGTCAAGATTCTCAGCAGAAATCTAGATAATAACTGCGCCAAATTCGCCAACTGATACATCGTGAAAGGATATTCTTACGGGTTTAATCATAGTTGCGTCGCATTATTAATATACTCTACGCTTTACGCAGGTAATTTGACTACTCCTGATTGCCAAGTGAGCTGCCAGGAATGCTACATTAAGCTATATATCGCCTTCAAAAACTTTGCAGTATGGTTGATGGTTATAGTCTTTTGTTTGATGCTATTCATAGGTAAGAAATAATTTTAGGAATGCTACATTAAGTATTATTGCCTTCTGTAACTTTTCAATATGGTTGATGGTTATAGTCTTTTGTTTGATGCTATACGTAGGTAAGAAACAATTTTGCCAGGAATGCTACATTAAGTATATTGCCTTCCGTAACTTTGCAGTATGGTTGGTTGATGGTTATAGTCTTTTGTTTAATGCTATACGTAGGTAAGAAACAATTTTTCCAGGAATGATACATTAAATATATTACCTTCCGTAACTTTACAGTATGGTTGCTGGTTATAGTCTTTTGTTTAATGCTATACGTAGGTAAGAAACAATTTTGCCAGGAATGCTACATTAAGTATATTGCCTTCCGTAACTTTGCAGTATGGTTGCTGTTTATAGTCTTCTGTATTATGCTATATGTAGGTAAGAAATTTTTTTGCCAGGAATGCTACGTTAAGCTATATATTTCCTATCGTAACAAAATCATTGGGGAAAAAAACACTGAGCTAAAATAAGAACTACAAAGAAGACCAAGCATGCGCGACCGCTTTACACCCTTTTGAGCCAAGGTAGAAAAATGTAATCCTTTCGCATGATGTTTGGCATAGGAAGAAGTGCAGATATTTTAGTTTTAAAACCGCATTTCTGACCTTCAAAAATTCTTTAAATGGTACACATTTAAAACTTTGCCATACTTTGCTTTCTTACGTACAAAAATAAGAAAAAATATGAATTAATTAATCAAATGAAGTGGTTAAAGTAACAGTGGTGCGTCTGCTAATCTGCTGCTGAAGTATTGTCTTTACGGGCCTTTTCGGTAATCGGGCCATCTACTGTAACAAGGAGTGGGCCCGTCGAAGAAGGGCATCTATTTGCAGATATGAGAAAGGGTAAAGGAATCCAGAGAGAAAACTGCAGTGAACTGGGCAAAAGAAAATGATATTTCTGTCCTTTTTTTAATTTCTGGAATCAAGGGGGCCCCAAAGTACCCCAATGTAAAAGGGCCCAGATGGCAACTGTTCATTCGCCGCCTGTTAAATTCTTCGAGCATGAATGGACTGTAGTAGAGCGAATATGACGTCATAATCGTGATGCAAGAATCTCAGACCTGATGGCACCAGACACGTGACTTCCTTTCAAAATGTATGAATGAAAAAACGTTCGCGAATGACTTGTGATTTGGAAATAATAGTAAATGTGTTTCTTCATGAAGTACAGGATATTTTTATGAATGAACTAGAAAAAATTAATGAATGGATGACGTAATAAACCACGTGTCTGAGGCCATACATGTTGGCCTCACTTTGATGTTAGCGAGATTATAACCTTATGATTTCTTTACTATGAGGGATCCATGCTCGAAGGTTAAATCCGCCACTGGCATAGAGCCTGCAGTTGATCGGCATTATTCGTATTTGTATAAAGAAATATTTAAACTACGAAATAAAATTAAGGACATTTTTTTTCTACAGGATTAATATCAAAGATTGAAACTGTATTTTATAACAATGTTATCTTTTTGTTACTGTGATTACAGAGCAGAGAAAGCGTCTTTGTTACAAAACCAGATCCCGTACGGTGGAAAATTCTTATTCTGCTAGAAGAAGACTTCTCAACGCAGGAGAATGGCCGCTCAACCCAAGTTTTTCATGTGATGAATCTGAAGACGACATTCCTGATTAGTGATAGTTCCAAAGAACTAAGGCAGACTCTAAATTGACATTACTGATTCATAGTTCCAAAGAACTAAGGAAGACTCTAAATTGACATTACTGATTCATAGTTCCAAAGAACAAAGGAAGACTCTAAATTGACATTCCTGATTAATGGTTCTACAGAACTAAGGAAGACTATAAATTCTAAAATGTTTTGCAAACCAAAATCGGTTAATTGTTTTACAAAAAAAAATATTTTAACTTATTGATAAGTATTAATCTGTAGATGAATATTATTAAAGAATTCAATTTGAAAATATGTTTGTTTTTTTATTATTTCCATGCCAGATAAAAAAAACTATATTATTTCAACAATGTATATTGTTATAACAATTTCTAGATAACAATGATAATATCTTGAAATCGGAAAAAAGTGTTTTAAAAAAAATGTCCATTTAATCGATATTTCTATTAAAGCCTCATAACCAATTATTTAAAACATTTTTTGTAAAAATGGATGTTTTTCTATCTAACAAAAAATAATTCGAAACCGGACAATATTCTTTTTTAAACGTTTAATTGAGATTTCTGGATAGTTAAATGCCAGATAACAGAATATCTGAATTAGACCAGAAGTCATGCTCGAACGTACATTGCAAAAAGTACATAACAGTTGATATGATGACCTTCTTTGGCGCAATTTTTGTTATTGTTTGGTGCGGTTAAGTCGGTTAAAAATTTGCAATATTTTAAAGTAATAAGTAGTCAAATAGTCGTCAATGATGATCATGATCATTAATATAGGCATGTGAAAACTGCTGAAAACCTTGAATTATTTTGAGGGCTTGATTCTAAACAGCTCACAGTGTAAAAAAAAAAGTGCTTAAAAAACGAGTATATGAGCGTACTGGTTTTTCTTTCAATACAATTGCATCGTAAATGAGCGATGACGTACTTAAATTTAAGCAATCGGACATTCTCAAAATGAGCAGTGTTATTAAATATTGCTAATCTGAGCTTCTGTTCAAGCCATCTCAACAAAGCGACCTGACACACTTAAAATAGTTGTTCGAATGATGGTTTTTCTCATTATTTGATATCGATTGCTTAAATAAAACTGAGTTATTACAATTCAATTATCTTACTTCCTATTCTTTTGGCACACCTTTTTAACATTTCTTCTGTTTATAATTTCTTCGCGTCGCAATGGTAGTACAACGAATAAAGCACGGGACTGCGATGCCTGAACATATGGGTTCGCGTAAGTCTTGGTTGTAATTGTTGATATATATTTAAAGTAATTTATGGAGGCATCCTATGTAGGCAAACTACAGCTTTTTTTTATTCATTTTTACTCATTGTACTCATTTTTGAGTACATGTCTTTTTCAAAAATGAAACTTATGTATTCGCAGCTATAATAATCATTGAATGTATTCAAAAATGAGTACATTTTACTTATTTTTGAATACCTATTTTTAACAGTGTTGAACAATTTGTTATTCAGGAAGATATTTCGGGGGTTTTTTTTGCTAAACGGACTTAAAACCCAAATGTACGAAAATGTGTTAATACTGTTTACGCATCTCAATGCTTTTTATCCACAGCAAATTCCGTTTTAATTGAAGGCCTCCAGTTGCCCAGTGGATAAAGGCGTTCAGCTGGTAATCAGAGGATTGCTAGTTCGAACCCGGGCGATGGACTTGACAAAGAAATGTAAAAAAGTAGTGATCTGGCAATTGAAGGATTGCCAGCTTCACTACAAAAATACTAGAAGCTGTCGTCTCCAACAAATTATACTGGCGTGTATACGGGACTGGTGCACGACAAATCTGATCGGGGTCAAATTTCCTGACGCCTATTGCGGGGTTGCGTCGGGTGACAGCTCAGGTGCTGTCCTCGTCATCTGACTATTGTTCAAAAATACAAGACATTGTTCTTGGGTCTTTCCCTTAAGATACGCCCCGAACCGTCGCCAGTGGCCCAATGTGCAGCTCTAGTGCGACGTTTTTTAACCAAACCAAATCAACTTTTCTTTAGGATAGATCCTGAACCGTCACCAAAAAAAGAGCCCCAGTTGCTTAATGGATAAAGGCGTTCAGCTACTAATCAGAGGATTGGTGGTTCGAATCCGTGCGATGGACTTGACAAAGAAAAGTAAAAAAGTAGTGATCTTGCAATCGGAGGGTTGCCAGCTTCGCTACAAAAATACTAGAAAGTCGTCCAGAACATCCAACAAATTATACTGGTGTGTATACGGGACTGGTGCAAGATAAATCTGATCGTGGTCCAATGTCCTGACGTCTATTGAGGTTGCGTCGGGTGCCAGTTCAGGTGTTTCCTCGTCATCTGACCATGGTTCTAAAATAACGAGGTGCATGTATGAATGTGTGTGTGAATGTGTATGTGTTCCCGGCTCTTTCCTTCGAGATTTACCCCGAACCGTCACCAATAGCCCACTGTGCAGCTCTAGTGCGACGTTAATTAACAAAACCAAACCTAAAATAACGAGGTGCATGTATGAATGTGTGTGTGAATGTGTATGTGTTCCCGGGTCTTTCCTTCGAGATTGACTTCGAGCCGTCGGCAATAGCCGACTGTGCAGCTTTAGTGCGACGTTAATTAACAAAACCAAAACCAAACCTAAGATAGATCCTGAACCGTCACCAAAAGCCCAATATGAATCTCTAGGGAGACTTTTGTACAATCAATCAATCAACCAAATTACGTCATAATGGGATATTATTGACATATAAAAGAAACAGAACTGACTGGTGAATTTTTTATTTACGTATTTTAACTTCCAAGCACGAGTAAATTAAGGTAAGTAATTTTCTTGTATTGTTTCTATAAAGTAAGTTTTTTAACGTTAAATGAGTTTATGTCAATTAGAAATATCCAATCCACGTAAAGAGTTTGAGTCCAATACATAAAAAATAGACTTACGAAGCCATTAACTATTTTTTAAACTTGTAAATCAATCCCTAATTATGAAGTAAATGTAAAGGTCAAATTTAAATTTTGAAAATCCTCGTTTAGAATAATTTATGGTTTCCATTGCATGTTTCGGAGCATTTTGTTTATGCGACCCGTTTGTCGATCTTTTTTCTTTGTTGCCATGAAGTCGTGTTTTTTCTGACTGGGGTTAATCAATAAGCTCATACTCAAAGTGGTTTAGATATTCCCCCTACCCCCCCCCCCCCCAACGTGCCTGGTTTTATGTTATTGTTAGCTATTTGTAATTATTTTAGAGAATTACGTTTAATTACTCATAGACGTGTATTTCTAGGTAGGACACGAGTCGGAACAACATGTCTGAAATAGAGCATCTGATAAAGAAAGAAAAGCACCACCGAAAGTTGAGACGCGGCTTCTTTTCGTACATATTCCCAATCCAGCAGTCAACCTCTCCCCAATCACCAGACTTGCCACCTGAAACTGGTTACTCATCCCCATCCCACTCTGCAAGACCTCCATCGCACGCAACTCTACAAATATACGACAACGACCAAACGTCTCTGGAAGATTCAATGCTTGTTCAAGTCTCTGAACTTCAGGATCCCAATTCCTTGGACGGTGACGATGATTCCTTGGTTCCTCAAGTCCCTGAGTACCTGGATCCAAACACCTTGGACCCACAAGAGTCCAATCAATTCCTAACCTGGCCTAGACTACGTCAGAGAACGTCTCCAAGGAAGAGTTCATTGCCTGCAAGGTTGGACACGGACTTCATCAGATCGGTATCCGAGCATTCACAAGAGTTGACCTACTCCAGCAACAGGTTAGTCGTATCGAATAGCTCAGACACTGACGATGAGCACGTAGATTACTCAGAGTATCTCAGATCTATGTTGGACCTTGAAAGAAGGTTGAAGTATCAGCGGGTGATGTGCTATGTGGCAGGTTTCGCAGCTGTGGTGATTGTTATCTGTTTTATTGCTGCTGTTTGGAAGGCCGTCAGAAAACAGCCCGGTGTTTCTTGAAGAAAAGTCCTATGTTCCAGAATTATCGGTGACGACCACTGATCTGTAAGTGTAACTTCTGGATTGAGCATCACAGTTTGTTGACTTGAAGCCAAGTTAAAGGTTAAAATACTGTAACCCACTTCCATTTTTACCTCTATACTTCGTAAATTGTTCATGCTAAAATATACCGATTTGGTATTTTTTTTTTCTATTAAAACCCATTTTAAATCTGTTTTAACCAATAATAAGTAAATAAGAAGCAAAAGAAAAACTATTTTGGAGATATACTAATTGATTCTATATGTAGAAAATAAAAAATCTAAACATTCGATAAGAGAAAAAAAAATCAATTACTTTTAAAAGTTAGTTAGGGTACAGTATGGCTTCAACAGCGCCCATGAAAAGAACTGTTTATGAGCGTTCCAGAAGTTACATTGACAGTTCAGTGGTGACGTCACAAGGTATGGCAGGATGTCGAAACCTCCATGGTCGAAACATATTGTTTTTATATTTTATTACTAAATATTTAATTACTTTGACGTAATCCTTGGTTTATGTAAAGCAAGGATTTATTTTGTAAGTTTTATAATGATAATAAAATATTTATACTTTATAAAATTGTTCCAGTTACCTTAAGTTCTCTTAAACAAATTAAAGTTAGAAACAAAATACAGACAAACTATGAACTGTTTCATAGTCTTTAAGCCACTATCTAATATTAAGTATACTAAATTCCCTTGATTGTGGTGCGTTACTATCAGAGGAAACCATAAATATATTCTCAACATTATAATATAAATTCTAGTATTTTTTAAAAGTAGCAATATATCAACTATATTTTCTATACGATTTCTTAGACCCCGGTAGCCGAGTGGTTGATTTGGTTAATTCACGTAGCACTGAGCTGCACAATGGGCTATTGGCGACGGTTCAGGGTCTGTCTCGAAGGAAAGACCCGTGAACACATTCACACACACATTCATACATGCACCTCGTTATTTTAGAACCATGGTCAGATGACGAGGAAACACCTGAACTGGCACCCAACGCCTTCAATAGACGTCGGGACTTTGGACCACTATCAGATTTATCGTACACCAGTCCCCTATACACGCTGATAATTTTTGTGTATGTTCCGGACGACATTCCTAGTATTTTGTAGCGAAGCTGGCTACCTTCCGCTCACAAGAATACTACTTTCTTACTTTTCTTAGTCAAGTCCGTCGCACAGGATCGAATCGGGAAAATTCTTCGATTCCCATAGCTCGGGTGTTGTCCTCGTCATCTGACCATGGTTTAAAAATACGATGCATCGTTCCAGTGGCGGATTTAGGGTCATCCAAAGGGGGGGACTAATTATTATTTTTTTGGTGGCGGAGGGTATATATAAATTTCTATTTTCGACGATTGCCGTTAAACGGTATGTGTAAATTCCGCCTAAAAATTCTTATTTTGATACCTTGGCGAGATAAATGCCTCCAATGTGAAGAAGCAACTTTTTTTTTGTTTTATTCTGGTGCAATGTACTTTTTTTTGTATAAGAATAAATTTTGTCTCGACGCCTTCTGATATTAAAAAAGGGAATTTTTTGGCCCACCACGCTGCTCATAAACAACTGGTTCACTCTTGGGGCAGTTGTTTGGGGTATTCCCACCAAGCCAGAGCCAGATTTAGAGTTAGTGGACCCCTAGATTAAATATGTGGTGCGAGCCCTAAACTACTTGGTGGTATGGAATACCCCTCCGTAAATCGAAATGGGGAGGGGAGATGGGAAAATTTTTAACATGCAATAATTAAAAATTTGCAAAATAAATAATTTTTCCAGTTTTAATAAAATTGGGATGCACTATTTTTTGTGTGTGTAAATTTTCAATACTATGTTGAACAATTTCAAGGGATTTCAATGGAATTTATGAAAATTACAATAACATATTGTACTCGTCTCCGTATTATTCTCAAATTACTATAAACAGAATAACGGTGTAGAATAAAAACAACTGATTTCCAAAAATAGTAACACAATGCCATTTTAAATTATCACAAATTAAACGCATATTTTAAAAGAATATAAAAGTGTTATGTTATATTTGCGTTGTACAAATCCATTAAGAAAAATAGAATTTTTCTGTGTCATAAAAATTTTGTAGAATATTATTTTCATTAGGATTTAGTTTGATTTATTAGTTATTTAGAAATTCGTTTGGTACTTATAATTTTTTTTGTCTAAGTGATTTATTTTCAAACCAGTCGTTGTCAAAATTTTGAAGTGTTGAGACACCCATTTTTTCAGTAATCTATATTATTATTGGTGAGTTGTGCTGGCCCCTAGGCTGTAGCCTATGCCTAAATCCGGATCTGCACCGAGCATTTAATTTTGTCATCTCAACTCCCTTTTGGGTAGTCGTTTTGGGATTCTCGTATCATAACAAAATTTTTAAATGAATGTAACCTAAATTTAACAACAAAAAAAAACTTGCTCTAATTTCGCAACAAAAAAAATCACATATAATTTTATATACAAGGTTAAACAATGTATTTTACTTAGTATTTGCATCACAACAACTTACAGGGTTGTCAAAGTTGGCTTAGTAATCTATTTGGCTATAATATGTATTGCGTGAAAGGACAGATAATGTTTGCAGCTGAATTTACCTATCGATTTAGAAAAACGAAAAAATTTGCGCCGGAAATTCCTATACCGATTTATTGAGAATATTTTTATTTCTTAAGCAAACGTAAGATACAATAAAAATTTAGTAGTACAACATTAAAAAAAAGCACACCAAAAATAGTTTCAGTTGAAAATGTACACGAAGAGAATAACAAATATGGAAAAATTTTGACTAACGTTTACATATAAATCGAATTTTGTGTTTTAAAATATAAAATTAAATGTTACAAAAATTATTGTTTAAGTCTAATTTGCTCTTATTTTAATCTTAAGAGGTCGTTTATTTATTACGACTCACATTCTTGAAGAAGGGGGTCCATCATGCGTAACTGTGGTGTGACATAAGGGAAAAGGGTCTCGGTTATTGCGTGACGTAGCAAAAGTTCCTAAAACATTCTTTTCACAAACTTTGAGATAAAAAACTTTTTATAGAAATCACTATATCTTTCTAATGGGTTAAAATACACGGAATGAAAGTTTTATTTACTATTTTTTAACCACATAAATTTAAAATGAAGTATCATAGGGAGTAGGGGGATTATGACATAATAAAAGAATGATCCCTAACAGTGCAATCAATTATTTTTATTTGAATTTTAATATAATAGAGGTTTTAATTTCGGAAATATATATTCAATAATTTGTTCCAGATTTTTTTTTTGTCCAGCCCATATGATTTTTTCTTTAATTAAAATTGGCTTCGGCTCCATTTAAAATTATATGCAGCAGTCTTCGCCACTGATGAGTAATATGCTTCAATCAATGAATTAGTATTGTTGTGGATTGTGGAAGTCATATAAATATACATATTCATGGTTTAATTGACAGAGCAAGAAACAAACAATATCTCACCAAATCTCTCGAAGAATATTAAATTTCGTAGTTTAGGAAAATTTAAGTACAATGATGATATGTGAAATATCACCATTGTACTTAAAGTTTGATAAATGATGTTAGAACTGAAATAGTTAGTTAGATTGGTCAAAATAATAAATTACTTTAAACTTTGCAAAAGGAAGACTTTACCCTTTTAATAAGAATACAAACTAGCAGTTAATAGTACTTGCTTCAAGCCACACAAACTCAGACAAATGCTTGACATACGAATAGAAAAAATTCAAAACGGTTTTGTCACTTAAAACGAATCTTGGGAAAACGCAAATTAATTTTTATAATTCGCATAGACAGATTTTAATTTTGCAAGTTAATTTCAATGTGACAAAACGTATTTTGGACGAATAAAATACCTTAGTTAGATAGAAAATTCGATGGCGAAATCATTGACGTAAAATATAATTTTTTGATTTTTTTTTGAACTAAATACGTTTTGATTGTTTGCTTTTCATATATGGTACAATGTTTCTTATGACCATGTCAAATTAAAGTTTAAAAATATCATCATTAAGCATTTTCAGTTCTTTGAATTTTTTTTTCAATTTACATAAAATTTATGTTTTTAAAAAAATACGGTTCAAAAAGGTATTTGGTTCGGTTTTCCTAATTTAAGCTGAGCAACTATCATATAAAAGGTTAAGAATTGATTGTCAAGGATAATGTGATTCCGGTATCACTACTTCATCAAAATACTTGAATGAAACCCAATAGTATTTACAACTGCAGTCTCGCTTTTTGCATCACTTAAAATATATAAAATTACACGAATAAAAACACAAAAGAAAGAAAAATTACCTGACTATCTAACTCAGCTATTCATGAAGCAATAGCATAGATTTCGCCTTTTCCGATGTTTTCGCTCATCAAAACTAACCATGGCGACGCAAATTTTTATTTCCCTCTTTCACTCTGATCCCCTGACCCCTCATTTCTACAAAAAATCTCCCGTCTCCCTTAAAACTTTTAACGAATGACCGTACTCGGATGATACAACAAAGGGTTTCACTTTTGCTGATGGTCATTTGAAGGTCATCTTGATAAGGCGTAAAGACGCGTAACCCCCCTTCACCCCCAAAGAGAGGGTCATAAAACGACCTTCCCCGACTCCCTGGACTCCCCGACTCAAACTGTGGGTCTCAAAGCGAAAGCTCATAGCTAATTTTGAAGAACAATTTTTAAAGAAAAAACATTATTTCTTGAGATTTTTTTTAGTCATAAGCTAAGGAGGGGGCTATACCCCCTTTTAGCCCCTATATAAATCCGCCACTGCTCTAGGCAATGTGTTTCTGGTCGGTTGCAGTGTCCAAGATTATCTTGATCTTGATAGTGCGACAAGACGCGCGTAGCCTCCCCCCCCCCCCCCTCCTACTTCCCACTCCAAAAGAGAACCATAAAACTTGCTCTTTTCCTCAACTCCCTGAAAACTCCTTAGGAAAACTTTGTCTGAACTATATGAGGGGCTATGGCCCTCTTAATTCATAACCATTATCTTCCAAAAAAAACATTTTTAAGAAAAAAAAATCTTGATTTTTAAAAAAAAAATTTGGCCACAGCCCAAGGGGGGGGGGCTATAGCCCTATTTAGCCCCTATGTAAATCCGCCACTGCATCGTTCCAAGGTCTTTCCTTCAACATAAGCCCCGAACCGTCGCCAATAGCCCACTGTGCAGCTCTGATGGGACGTTAATTAACCAAACCAATCTGCGATCCCAGATGACGCCTTTATACACTGGGGTATCCGGCCTTCTATAACCATGGAAGGTTACAACAGTAGAATTGAAAGTTTCGTTCATTGTTCCCAGGGCTTTCCTTCGAGATAGGCCCCGAACCGTCGCCGATAGCCCACTGTGCAGCTCTAGTGCGACGTTAATTAATCAAATCAAACTAAACCCGTCGTTCATTAAAACATATATGTAAAATAAAAGGTTTTTTAGTTTTGGTTAATTAACGTCGCAATAGAACTGCACAGTGGGCTATTGGCGACTGTTCGGCCTATCTTGAAGGAATGACCCGGGAACATTGCCTCGTATTTTTGAAAAAAGGTCAGATGACGAGGAAACAGCTGAACTGGCACCCAACACCTTCAATAGACGTCGGGACTTTGGACCCCAATCAGATTTATCCCGATATTGTTAAGACGGTGCCAGCTCAGGTATTATCCTCGTCATCTGACCATATAGTTCAAAAATACGAGGCATTGTTCCTGGTTCATTCCTTCGAGATAAGCCCCGAACTGACGCCAATCTGTACAGCTCCAGTGTGACGTTTTTAATCAAACCAAAAAAAAATGTAATCTGCTAATAAAATATGTGGCCGAGTGGATAAAGGCGTTAGCTGGAAATCAAAGGGTTCCTGGTTCGATCCTGTGCGACGGACTTGACTAAGAAAGGTAAAAAATTTGTGATCTTGTGATCGGAGGGTTGCCATCTTTCACTACAAAAATACTAGGAATGTCGTCTGGAACATCCACAAAAAATTATCGACGTGTATACGGGACTGGTGCACGATAAATCTGATCGGGGTCCAAAGTCCCGACGTCTATTGAAGGCGTTGGGTGCCAGTTCAGGTGTTTCCTCGTCATCTGACCATGGTTCTAAAATAACGAGGTGCATGTATGAATGTGTGTGTGAATGTGTATGTGTTCCCGGGTCTTTCCTTCAAGATTGACCCCGAACCGTCGCCAATAGCCCACTGTGCAGCTCTAGTGCGACGTTAATTAACAAAACCAAACCAAACCAGTATGGCTGCTTTCACATTGGCTTCAAAACGCCCATAGACGAAACAAGTTTTGAACCTTCCAAAAGTTGCAGTTAGAGCTCAGTGCGCACGCCGTATAAATAAAACTGCATAAGGAACTCCTGGTCACTTTACATTAAGAAGCCAACGCCTTCAAATTACACGACAGAAGTTATGGTTGGTATTATTTATTGTGTTATATGTATTCTTTTATATAAATGTTGATATACTATTTACCTGATGAACTTTGCATTTAGCTGCAATGTGCAGATATTTATAATGGAGTTCAATCAATGTAAGCAGAGTGCATAAGCCTTCTGAATAGCTTTTCATAACATAACATGCGGTCGTCAGCTCATGGTAGTCTGGCTAAATGGATTGGGTGAAATTATTGTTAATCGCCTAGTAGATTAACAGCTCACTGATGCTCAAGCTATTTTTGCAATAGTAAACTTGTTTTTACTGCTTGAAAATTTTAATAATTTTTCGTATGCATGCTTTTTTATATATTTTTTTTCAATTGTAAAGGGATATATTGTAACTTGTACCTCAACCCTTATTGAATTAACACTAAACATGTTCCAAAACCATTATAAAGTAAACGGGGGGAATACGTAAAATTTACGAGTGTTTAGTGCTCTAGTGTTAAAAAACAATTATGTAAAATGAAGTATTTTTATGAATTTAAAAATGTTGTGCATGACGAAAAAAACTGGAGATCTCCGGACGTATATATACGGCCTTGAGCGTCACAGGGTTCAAAGGCTTCAGTGTTAAATCCAGGTTTCACCCAGTGCTGTCAGAACTGGTAGGGCATCTGCCATACTTACTTTCGCCCAAATAATCCTTTGTTAAAAAATATTCTTCAAAATATTATGTTCAAATATAAAATAACAATGTCATTTTTTATCCCCTGCCATACATTTGAAAAATAAGTTTCAGCAACAATGGTTTTGCAAAACAAAGTTGCCTTAAACATTTGGTTTGGTTAAATAACGTCGCACTAAAGCTGCACAGAGTAGTAGGCTACTGACGATGTTTCGAAGCCTATCTCGAAGGAAAGACTCTGGAACGATGCCTCGTGTTTTTTAACCAGATGACGAGGACAACACCTGAGCTAGCACCTGACACAACCTCATTTGGCGTCGGGAGGATTGAACCCTGATCAAACTTATCATGCACCAGTCCAGTATACCCGCAATTATAATTTATTTGGTATATGTTTAGACTACTTCTTCGTATTTTAGTAGCGAAGCTGGAAACCCTCGGATCATAAGATCACTACATTTTTACTAACGTTTTTATTAACTACATTTTTACTAACTTTACTTTACGTTAAAATAAACCGACATGTATTGCTTTTGGCTGAGTTTTTTCTATTCTTATGAAACCCATTTTAAATGCAATCTGCTATTAAAATAAAGTCATTTGCAAGTCGGTAGAAGTGGTTAAAAAGCAAGAGCAAAAACTATTTGTTTAATAATATAAAAATTAAATCTATAAGAAAATATACTATTTATATACATTAAATGTATATAAATAGTATACAATGTATTAAAAACACCACTAAGTCACTTTACCAGAAATTGGGAGGCCTCCGTGGCCGAGCGGTTAAAGGCGTCAGCTGGGAATCCGAGGATTCCTGGTTCGATCCTAGGCAATGGACTTGACAAAGAAAAGTAAAAAGAGTAGTGATCGGTGGGTTGCCAGCTTCGCTACAAAATACTAGAAAAGTCGAACAGAACATCCGCAAAAATTAACGGCTTGTATACGGGACTGATGCACCATAAATCTGATCGGGGTCCAAAGTCCCGACGTCTATTGAAGGCGTTGGGTGCCAGTTCAGGTGTTTCCTCGTCATCTGACCGTGGTTCAAAAATACGAGGCGTCATTCCCGGGTCTTTCCTTCGAGATAGACCCCGAACCGTCGCCAATAGCCCACTGTGCAGCTCTAGTGCGACGTTTTTTAACCAAACCAAACTTAAAGAAATTGTGGATTCATTATAGATTCTTCCACATTAGCTTCAACGCGCCTATAGAGAAAACAAGTTTTGAACCTTCCAGAAGTTGCAGTTAGAGTTCAGTGCTTCTATCTCTCAAGAAGATTTAGAGGGGATCTTATTCAGTTATTCAAATTGGGGGATGTGGCGGGATTGGAATTTAATATTGCCAATGTGACTAGAGGTCATGGATTCAAATTATACAAGTCACAGCTTAATCGGGATGTTAGAAAGCATTATTTTTTTAAATAGGGTTATTGACAAATGGAATGGTTTGCCTGAGTATGTTATTAATTCTTCAGGGGTGGGTGGTTTTAAAAAACAATTGGATCGGCATTGGGGAATCGTGAGGATGACGGATTGACAGGGCCAACCTTGCTGGGCCTAGAGCCTGTAGTTGGTCGACATTATTTGTATTTATTCTACCACTTTTACAGGAATTTTTTCGTTCTCGTTTTCTCATTAGGCCACCAACTGGAACACGTCTGAAAAGGAACCTCTAATAGGGCCATCCGAAAGCGATTGTCAATTGCCCAGACAACCAGTGCAAGCTTCGTCTTCTATCCATTCAAGACCTATATTCATAAGACTTGCACCTGAAAACAACCAGAACTCCTTGAAAGAGGCTTCACTGACTGCCCAAGCATCCGACTCCCCATCTCCCACCACCTTGGTGGAAGATCTCGGCGAGTCCCAGACCTGGCCAAGGCGACGCATCCCACCCCCATCTCCAAGGAGGGGGTCTCTACCAGTAAAACTCGCTACACACAATTGCCCGGAATCTATCCCGTCCTCGCATTCTTTGGAGCTAACTGGATCGAGCAACGCAGCGGATCTGACAGACGCATCGGCGATGTACGAATCTCGGAGTTGGGAACCCATCGAATCTTCGTTGGATAGTGAAGTGCTGGTGTTATTGGACATTGAAGATGAGAAGAACAACCTCAAACGGGCGATATACGCCATGTATATTTGCACCGTTCTGGTGCTCATTGTATGCGGCTTCGTTGCAGCGTATGCATTGCAAGAATATACTGATGACACTCCAGCCATATCGGAAGAAGTGGTCTTGACTACATCGTCTGTGATGGGTCAAGAAATGGACGCAGCAATATCGGTGGAACAGAACTTCACAACTGCACCATCAGTGACTGATCAAGACGTTGATCAATAAATTCTGAAGACTTTTTTTTTATGATGGATTTTTAAATGACTTTGACGTAAATCAATCCTATAATTGTCGAGGAAATAATGATCGATATTGTAAATTTTTAGCATTGAAATAAAATTGGTTTTATTGCAAATATGAGCCTTGATTTATCTTACTGTAGTATTGGGGCCTCCATTGCCCAGAGGATAAAGGCGTTCAGATGGTAATTGATTTGGTTAATTTAACGTCGCACTTGAGCTGAACAGTGGGCTATTGGCGACGGTACGGGCCCTATCTCGAAGCTAAGACCCGGGAACGATGCCTCGTATTTTTTAACCATAGCTGGTAATCGGAGGATTGTTAGTTCGAACCCGTTTGGTGGACTTGGCAAAGAGTAAAGTAGTGATCTTCCGATCGGAGGGTTGCCAGCTTCGCTATAAAAATACTAGAAAGTCGTCCGAAACATCCAACAAATTGCACTGGAGTGCATACGTGACTGGTGCATGATAAATCTGATCGGGGTCCAATGTCCTTACGCACGCCTATTGAGGTTGCGTCGGGTGCCAGCTCAGGTGTTGTCTTCATCTGACCATGGTTCAAAAATATGGCATCGTTCCGGGTCTTTATCCTTCGACCCGAATGGTCGCCAATAGGCCCACTATTCAGCTCTAGTGCGACGTTAATTAAGCAAACCAAAACCCCAATGCAGATTAATATATTTTTTAAATTTATTTTTAGAAATATAAAATTTTCAAGCAAGCGCAAAGCTATATTCCGTTGTCAATTTCCCTATTATAAAGTGTCCTTTCCAATATGGCCATTTTTTAAATACAATTTGAACCCCCGACCCTAATTTTTATATATCCTGTAATGACGTCTTGACACCTATCGCGGTAGAGTCCTGTGCCAATTCAGGTGTTGTCCTATCGTCATCTAACCCATGGTTCAAAAATACGAGGCATCGTTCTCGGGTCTTTCTTTCCCGTACTAAACTACTTAGTTGCACGCAATTGGAAAACTCAAATTGTATGCTCACTGATATACAACATTTTAAATGCACAAAACGTCCTTTCGCTCGCTACCGTGCTAGCAGTTTCGGTAAAATAACTGCGATTTAGATTGTGATAATCCGTTTGGTGATTTTTCAATTTTTCTTTGAAGAATGCGAAATCTGATCTGGCAGCCCTCAGTTGAATGCAATTAAATAATCGATCGCAGTTGGCCTTTGATTTGTTTTGGTTGCTGAGTTGTTTAACCCTCCAGAACTCGCGCCATGAGCGAAATACTCACACCAAGAAGAAAAAAAGTATATCTGGTATTCTACGTCATAGGCGAAGGTGCTGCCCTCTCTAGCTTCTCCTTGTAACCTTCTCTTGCCGCAATCAATTACATTTTATAGTTATTGTTTAGTTTAAAATATTTCATTTACTAACATTTATTTGATTGAAGTAGGTGGTGTGAGAAAAATTCTCACGCGCGGGTTCTCAGGTCACTCATTTTGACGCGAGTTCTGGAGGGTTAAAAGTTTCAAACAGGGACCGACTTACAAGCGTAGCGGCCTAGGGCTAAAGAACATTAGGAGCCCCTCGACGTAACGCAAAATAAAACTGCTAAATTTATGCACAAGCACACAAAACAAAATGACGTAATAAGTCAGCTTTAATGTATATATATATATATATATATATATATATATATATATATATATATATATATATATATATATATATATATATGTATGTATATTTTAAACGACTTATTTTCTTCTTTTGAGAGAATTTGAATTAACGTTAATGATCAATTCTGCAACAGAGTTTTTTCAAACGTTTCTAGTTCTGTTTTTTCCTTTTTAGTTCCTTTTTGGCTTGTTTTTAGTTAAGCCACATTCGGAAATCGGAAATCGGAATTAACCTTACGGTGTGTCGACCAGAGGTCCTTACACCTTCATCGAATTAAGTCTAGTAAATAGAATAACGTTAGCGGGGTTTAAATTTAACTAAGAAGTTACTAATTAATTGTTGGGGGTTGGGGGCCCTAAGGCTAAACGCGAGTTCGTTAGAAAAACCTGAAAAATAACATCAGTAGATGGTGTGTGTTAGAAATAAGTAGAGACAACAAGTGATTTGTAGTACATATTTTATTATTATAAGATGCAAAATACACAACATTGATGACAATAACATAACCTGGCTACTAGCTAAAGAGCAGCTGTCGGGAATTTGACATGTCAATGTGACAAGCAAGTCTAGAAATGCCTACCAGGTGGGGTCGTGGTGAATGGTTCTTGGTCTTTTATGTTTTTGGTTTACCTCGTGATCATACTGTGTGATTTCTTTAAGGTGTTGTATTTCTGAGTTTGCGATTGCCATGTTATAGTTGTGAGAGATAGTCAGTATTGCTGCGTCAATAGTGTCCATTTTAAGGTCCCTGTGTAAGATTTTATTCCTGACATACCTTGGTGCATCTGTTAGCCTTCTAAGGGCTTTGTTTTGAAATGTTTGAAGTTTCTTTCTGTGTGTTCTTCGAACTGCAGCCCAGGCCGGACAGGCATACAGCAGAACTGGTCTGATCATAGTTTTGTAAAGAATTACTTTGTTTCTAAGTGTCATTTTTGAGTTCTTCCCAATGAGGGGATTTAAGCTTATACTTGCACCAGTCGCTTTTGCGAGAGTTTGTTTAATGTGTTCTTTAAAGCTAAGTTTACTGTCTAGGTGTACTCCTAAGTATTTGGTGTGGTGTTCTCTCTTGATCTCTGTATTAAAGATCTCAAGATCGGTGTTGTAATCAACTAGTGTGTCGTGTTTGCGGAAGAGTACCGATACACTCTTTTGAGCATTAATTTTGATGCGCCAGTCTTCGCACCATGATTCTACTGTGATTAAAGCGGCTTGTAGCTTCCCAAAGGCTATGTCACCGTGCTTAGATTTAGCTAGTATTGCTGTATCATCGGCAAATTGGGCCGTGATGCAGTTATCGAATGTAGGGAAATCGTTTATGTACAAGTTAAATAAGACTGGTCCAAGTATGCTACCTTGTGGTACTCCTGCTTTAATGTTGGTGAGTGTTGAGAGTGTGTTGTTTACTCTAACCTGAAAAGATCTCTCTGAAATAAATGAGTTTATCATGTGTATCATTTCCTTGGGGATGTTTTGGTTTATTAGTTTTTTGATTAGCCCTTTGTGCCATAAACTATCGAATGCTTTTTCTACGTCTAAAAATACGGCTCCTATCATTTCTTTATTGTTAAACGCTTCTCCTATTTTTTCCACAATCCTATGAACCTGATGCGTAGTTGAATGTCCCTTTTTAAATCCGTATTGATTAGTATTAATTACGTTATTTGTTTCCAAAAAAGTTTGCAGTCTAATGTTTAAGACCTTCTCAAAGACTTTCGCCAAGCAGGGCAAAAGACTGATAGGCCTGTAATTACTGGGTTGGAGGGGGCTTTTTCCTGGTTTTTTAAAGAGTATTACGATTGCTTTTTTCCATTGGTTTGGGAAGTATTTTAACCTGAGGCATGCATTGAAGATGTTGGTGATGTGTACTATTACCTTATGGGCAATATTCTTAAGTGCTTTGTTTGAGATTAAGTCGTATCCAGAGGCTTTTTTAGGATTTAACTTGGTTATAATGTCAGTCAGTTCCTCTGGGGGTAGTGTAACGTATGATGTTGTGTGGCTCTTCTGCTAAGTAGTTGTCTACTTCATTGATTGTGTCGACAACAAGTTCTAAGTTGATTGGTGAAAGATGTGGTGAAAATTGGTTGTGTAGACTGGAGGCAAGAACCTCTGCCATGTCGTGTTCGGTGTAAGCAATAGAGTTCGGTCCTTGAAGAGGGCCTATGTTTTGGCGTTTGGTTTTTAGGGCTTTCGCCATTTTCCAAACAGTGTTGTTCTGTAGTGAGAGCCTCATGACTGTGTTTTCCCATTGAATCTGTTTGTATTCTTTTGTGAGGGAGCTTACTTTCTTACATGCCTCGTTCCATTTACGTTTATCCTGGGGGTGCCTAGATTGCTGGTAAACCTTCCTAAGTCTATTCTTTTCCCTGATTTCGTCTTTAATATCATGGGGGAGTTTTAGGGTTTTTTCTAGTTTAATGGGTTTTGAGCAGCTATCTATATCCCTTTTTAATTTGGCTGTTAA
Organism: Troglohyphantes excavatus; assembly: GCA_963932185.1. Taxonomy (NCBI): domain Eukaryota; kingdom Metazoa; phylum Arthropoda; class Arachnida; order Araneae; family Linyphiidae; genus Troglohyphantes; species Troglohyphantes excavatus. The sequence goes on from OZ010678.1 coordinate 21,828,052, forward strand.
ATTTACAATTGCTTCATCAATTTGATTTATTGTTCTCATATTTGGGTTTACTGTTAGATTTACATCCGAAATGGAGTGGAATCTTTCCCAGTTAGTTGTAAATTTGGTTGCTTCCGGTGGTTGGGTGAGGCCATAAAAAGTGAATGTGACAGGGTTGTGATCTGAATTTAAGCAGCTGTGTACTTTAAGTGTTGGGTTTGATGGTATGCCCTTTAGGAGCATTATATCTAATATGTCTGGTCTGTGCGAGAGAGTGCCTGGATAGTGTGTGGGTTCATCTGGGGCGGCGATAGAGACGCCGTGATCCAGTATGTATTTTCTAAGTGTGATGCCGTTTCTGTTGTTAGCTCGACAGCCCCAAATAGTGTTTTTGGCGTTTAAGTCGCCAGCTAGAATGGTTGGTAGTCCAGTGTTTAATAGGGCTGTCAAGTCGTCTGCTCCGATTATGGAGTTAGGTGGGTTGTAAACCGAAATAACGAGGATTTCTCCAAAGCTCTCGTTTTCCAGTACTACGGCACAAGCCTCGATGGTGTTAAGTGTTGGGAGAATGTACTCTGTGCATTTAAGGCTGCTTTTAATGTAAATGGCCACTCCTCCACCTTTATTAATTAACCTATCTTTCCTAAATAATTTATAGTTTGCTATTTTCGCATTGTCACTAGGACGAAGGTGTGTCTCGTTTACCATCATTATATCTAAGTTCTTTTCCATTATGAAATCCTTAAGTTCCACTAGCTGTTTCCTAAGCCCGTTTAAATTCGCAAAGCCTACTTCCGTGTAAAATGTGGGTGTAAAAGTGTGAGTTCCCTTGTGGTGTAATTTATTATTCATAATTTAACATACTGACTAACTCCTCGAAGGCGCTAAACCCTACTTCTAATTTGGCCATGATACCCTTTGCCGATTTAAATTTATTTGCGGTATTTTTTAAGATTGTAAGGATACCCTTTAGATTAAACGATTTCATGAAACTCTGAAATTGTTTAATATAATCGAAAATGCTCTCTTCCTCTTCTTGGGGCTGCTGTGTTGGCTGTTGTTGTGTCTGTTGAGTGGGCGCTGAAGGCGCTGGTTGAATGAAGATTGGTGTAGGTTCTGGTGCAACAGCGTTTGAATAGCTGACCCCGGGCCTCACGAGTGAGGGGGCGGGGTTTGCGGAGGGGGTGTGACTATCATTGTGGGCGGAGCCTCTGGTGTGTTGTTCGTGTATGTTATGATCGACGAATTCGTCGTTTTGAGTTTGTTTCTTGGGATACTTAGGGCATCCACGGAAATTTGCAGTATGAGGTCCTTCACAAAGGGCGCATTTGGGCGAATCAATGCGACCCTTGGTGTGACACTCAGCTGTAAGATGGGAACCCGCACATTTCACACAACGTACCGGGTTCCTACAGCCCGACTGGGCGTGGCCAAAACGCTGACATCGGTGACACTGCGTCGGTTGTTTAGACTTTCTATAGGTGTCCACATGAACTTTTAAATTCATGAGTTCAGCTAAGTTGTAAATTCGTTTGTTGTTTTGAGTGTTGTGGAGTTCCAAGAAGAATACAGGGAGGGGAACCTTATAGCCGTCCTTCGTTTTAGAAAATTGGAAAACGGTTATTATGCCATAACCCAGTTCCATAAGTTCTTCCTTAATGCTATCCGTACTAATGTCCGCTGGAACGTTCCTCAGTATCGCTTTTAGCGTTCGATCTTCTTTCATCTTGTAGGTGTGATACGGTATGTTCTGTTCGTCCAGAACATGCGTAGCTATCCTATACTCGATGGCAGTCGAGACCTTTAAGTTTAAAGTTTCGCCCGAAGCCTTACCGCTGAAATTGCTTAAGCCAGCAACTTTCAGGGTTTTAGCTAACTCCTTCCAATTAATTTTAGGATTGGTGATTACGATGGGGGGGATTTTGTGAATGTTGGCCTTGGGGGCTGCTGTGAAAGGTGTGGGGTCACTAGTGTCCATAGTTGTGTTTGTTTTGGTGTCTTCGCCAGTTTCTAAAGCGGCGTATTTGTTTGTGACCTCCAAAGGCTCGGGGCTAACGCAATCCCGAGGCCGTTTGAAAGTCTTCTTGGGAGTAATGAACTCCTTTACCCCCTCTATCTGTGCGTTAACAACATTTGGGATGTTGTCAATCGAGCTTTCCATTAGATTTAAAGCTGGTTCGAAAGTGCTGTGGGCGAGCCTACCGATGTTAAATTGTGGTTAAATATTTTTATATATTATAGTATTGAAATAAAATACTGGTAGTAACTAATAAATATATAAATATTTTTTTTTAAGGTTGAACACAAATCTCATTTTTAATCACATCGTTCAATTTTTAAAATTTTTTTTAGTAATTGGTTCAACAGTTTCAAAACCTGCACGCAAACCGTCCGATTTTTAATCTCTCGCTTGCAAATATAACACTCGTCAGATGAAAATAAGCATCCTTTATTATTACTACAAGCGACATCCGTTATACTAGGATCCGTTATAATGTAGTTCTAATGTATCTTTCAAAATTTAACAAAAAAAGAAATATGAAATTCCGGGTCACCTTTCACGTAAAAAATGAGTACGTGAAATGGTTAAGATCCCTAGAGAAATTGTGGATGTACCCATTTATGTGAGAAACGATCTAATTCACAGTGATCTAGAAATTGATAAAAATCAAAGCGGACATTGACAAATTAAATAACCTAGCGCTTTTAGGCCAGAAACTTTTATCTTATGCAATCCTACATTAAGATGCAATTATCATACCTTTTGCGTCATTTATGCAGCCTGACGCCTTTAATTGTACTCTGTAACCAAAGAGAGTCAAAAATACAAATATGTCTATTTCTGATAATCATCAAAATTGATATAAATGAAGCAATCTCCTCCCCACATACGTCTTTCCTAATCCGTGATGAAGGAAAATTGAAATACTGCAGATGACAGAGACAATCAGTGTAATTTTAAAAAATGTCGTTGTTGTTACGTTGTGTACTTCTTATTTTTATCTTATCTGTTCTGTTTTGTCAATGTACTTGCCCCATCAACCCCCTTACCCCACGCATAAAATTGACGGTATTGTAACCATGGTTACCAAGGCTCATTAATCATTAGTTGAATTTTAAAATAAGGTGCATGGTTGAAAAGGGCACATTAAACTTGGATCTGGTGTAGAGCACAGGGTGTCCGCCTCGAAAGCATTTACCCCTCCATCGAAGTGAGTGCCCGAAAGCGCCGGACATTAAAAGATCGAAGGGTTGGACAGAACATAGACAAAACAGGACAGATAAGAAAACTTAGAGAAGTATTCAATAAGTAACAATAAAAGCACGCACAACACCAATAGCACACAGAATAACTATTTTAAACATAATACAAATTGTCTCTGTAGGATTTCCCTTTTCCTTCATCGCAGATTAGGAAAGGCATATGTGAGAGAAATTGCTTCATTTATATCAATTTTGGTGATTATCATAAACAAAATTATTTCTGCTTATGACCCTCCCTGGTACCATTAGTAAATAAGCGAATAGCCGTTTTGCAAAGACTTTTCCTATTGTGAAGGAGTACAGTTGCCCATTTTTGCTCTTCTCCGGAATTTAACAAAAAAGGGCCCAATGAGGGATTGAAAACACGTAGGACCATCTCCCAGAAGTGGCTCCAAGAGTAAAAATAATATTCAAAAAAGAACATTCCCGGACAAGTAACTTGGTAGAAGAATATTCCACTCCCGCTTTCCATTTCTGTGTCCATATCAACAATTACGCGACCACCGTTAAGAGTTGCATAAATGATGCAAAACGTCTGGTATTCGCATCTTCTTGTAGGATTTTACAGGGCAAAATGTCAGTAAAAGTTTCTTGCCTAAGCGCTTGCCTATAGAACCTTGCATTTAACTTTTCAATGTGCACATTCATTTTTACAATTTCTAGATGTCTATGAAAGATCGTTTCTCACGTACCTGGGTGCATCCACTAAGAATACAGAGTTTGGATATTCTATATAGTAGGACAAAAATATAAAAAAGTGAGAAACTTTCATAAACAAACTTTCATTGAGCGCTAAAATGTAAGCACTTTTTAAAAGATTAAAGAAAACCCACTATTAAGATAGAAACCAGGATGCCCGTGCGATAATTATTATGCCTGACAAACTAAACAAAAGTTATCGAACACTTCCTTCTAGAACTTTTGCAGTCCCCATGCGATATTTTCTAATATAAGAGTAACGTAAGTGATTGTTCATTCAGAAAAGATCCCATTTCGGAATACTGATTCTGTCCAAGTATTCTAAAGAGTTTAGTTTTTCGGTTGACACTATGTTCAATTTAAATCTTCGATTATTTCTTTAAAAATAAAATCTAGTATTGTTGCCATTCATGTTGTTTTAAATTTTAGTTCTAGCAAGTACAATTTAAAGTTTTTCCTTTTCAATGTATATGTCAATGACATCCCCCAACACCATAAAACTACCTTGGCTATGATCGTGGATGACACAGCTATCCTGTCCACGGGAAAAAACCAAAACTATCTTAGGCTCCATGTTCAAAATCACATCAGTCTGATTGAGAGCTGGCTCAACAGATGGAAAATCGCGATTAATGTCTCTAAAAGTGTTGCGCTCATGTTCACGAGGAAAACCAAGAAACCTCAGAAGCTTTCCATGTTCGGATCTGAACTTAATTGGAACGATTCCACCAAGTATCTAGGAGTTGTCCTAGATTCAAGATTAACCTGGGGACCTCATTATGAACACGTCAAAAAAAAATTTTAGAAGAGGCTCCCTACGACTCAAATCCATTCTGGGGAAAAAATCCCCCCTAAACCATCAGATGAAACTACTACTGTTTAAAACAGTCCTCAGGCCTATAATTACTTATGCCTCCCCGGTGTGGGCGAGCGCCTGTAAAACCAGGGTGGCCCAATTCGATACACTCCAAAATTCAATCCTCAGAATTCATGTTGCACGAGCAAGATGGTTCGTGAGGGACGAGGATATCAGGACGAGGATTTCAGTCGCCTCGAAAGCATTTACCCCTCCATCGAAGTGAGTGCCCGAGGACATTAAAAGATCGAAGGGTTGGACAGAACATATAAGAAAACTTAGAGAAGCATACAATAAGTAACAATAAAAGCACACACAACACCAATAGCATACAGAATAACTATTTTAAACATAATATAAATTGTCTCTGTAGGATTTCCCTTTTCCTTCATCGCAGATTAGGAAAGATGTGTGCGGGATATATTGTTTCATTCGTATCAATTTTTTTGCATCTTCTTGTAGGATTTTGCAGGACAAAATGTCATTAAAAGTTTATTGCCTAAGCGCTTGGCTGTAGAACCTTGCATTTAACTTTTCAATGTGCACATTCATTTTATCAATTTCTAGATCTCTATGAAAGATCGTTTCTTACGTACCTGGAGGCATCTACAAAGAATACAGAGTTTGAATATTCTATGTAGCAGCACTGCCTTCTATATTAGCTGCCTGTCAGATAGGCTCGGAGGGGAGTTTGGTGTAGGGTCAGTTTCGTCCGCAAGAGGGACTAGTGGACGGCACATCACCGTCTCGACATTCCGTATAGGACAGTGTGTTTTGGTCGCTGTGAAATAACGTATAAATCAATTCCACAATGGGACATTTAGTTTAGGAATTTATGGTGAAGAGAGGAGAGGGTCAAGCCCTTCACACATCTGGTCCAAAATACACTTAAAATCCTTCTGTTGTCTAAATTCGAAACAAAACTTCGCCGGGCAGTGAATACAAGTCGTAAACTTGTCAAAGAGGGGACGCTTTTGATGAATTAACTGCCCCCCCCCCCCCATACACTCATCTGTTGATTGTCAAAGGACAAACGTATTCTCATTCTTGAATCTTATCTGATGTTTGAACACTTTGAATGGAAAATACACTAAAATACTCATTCAATTCCCTGTTGAAAAGTAAATTTCCCATCGTTAAAACTTCTGGTGCTTGTTTGCCCAATGAGAGTCGATTTTCAGAATGAATGTATTTTACTGTAATTGGATGGGTTTGGAACCACTTAAAAACAGTGATTGAACAAAGAATCTAAACTTGCATTTTACAGGAAGGTTGACGACGGTCAGAATACATCAAGTCCAAGTGATTTATAAACGATCTCTCTTTCAAGGTGGCTGACTTAAATTGTTAGAGGGTTGTTATGCTAAAATCTGCTAACTACCAATTTTTTTAAAATTAGATATAATAAGATAATGGTGTAACGTTTGTAGCGTTTTTAAAGTTTTATTAAGAAACACACTTTTATTGTTCCAATCTGAATGACAAATTTATACAATAAAAAGTAAGTAAATTATATTTATATTGATTTTTATATTTTGGTATAAACTTTTTTGCAAGTTGTTTGAAATTTTAAAAAGTGATGCAGTTAATGGTCTAAAAATGCGGGAAATGCATAAACTTTTTTATATTGTTTTTAAGAAAATGATTTTATATATAAAAAAAAGATTAATTTTTTTATAAAGAATATTTCATCTTTTTTTTATATATAAAAAATTAATCAAAGAGTATATTTTTTGATGGAATTTCGACTTTAAAAAAAAAAAAAAAATGCATGTAGGCATCATGTCCAGTGAAATCTGCAGTTATGAAAAAAAAAACCTTAATTTTGTAGATAATAGTTTGTGGTTATGGTGGTTGCAGAGATCTGAGATGTGTTTCTCTTTGCTGAGGACTAAGGAAAGTATATAAATGAATTAATAAGTACAAAATTTCAGACCTTTTAATGCCAAGCTGTGAATTTCTATAGAGGTCAAGTGTACTATGACTCTATTTTTTAAATGGAGATAGCGATTTATATGCTTCAACGTTTCCATCAATGCGAGCCACTCAATACACAACTAATATTCCATATATATTACAAAGAGACAAAAGATTTCACACATCTGCTACACGGAAACTTTTAAATGTTTTCTAATTTCAGTGTTCACGCCGTGCGTTTTTTTAAGGGCAGGTACGCCTTGTCCGCCCTTTTTCCTTGAAAATTGCGCCCTCCTGCCCCTTTATACTCGAATCACCCTTTCCGAAATCCCACTATTCACCGGATCATGTTAGGAATATATTCGTTCTCATCCTGTTCACTTCAGTATAATTTTTTTCCCTTTCTTTCATTGAGAACGGGATCAGCGCTAATTAAAAATTGGACAGATGAGATAGCTGACTTAAATTATTCGCGAATTGTATCATGCTAAAGTTTTTTCTTCTGCTTTATTTCGGTTCTGCAGTTATTTTGCTAAATATTAAGAACCCTTCAGTTAGACCATAAAATAACGGCAATAAAAAAAAATTGCAATTAGACACTGATTTTTCAAAATCAATTTTCCGACTTAAAAAGCAGCTTCAGCTGTGGTTTTTATTATGTTAAGGGAAAAGTTATTATGTTAAGGGAACTTTAGTTTTGTATGTATATTGTAATAGTTTTAATGTACCATAAGTATCATAAAACTTCCAAATATATTGAAAAAATGCAGTTGTTTTATTTAAATTCTAAATAAAAATAAATATAATATTCACACAAAAATTACTTTAAAATTCTAACATTTCTCCACCGAAAAAAAATTGTAAGTTGAAAATTGTAATTCCCTTAATCAAAAAACCACAAATTTCAGAAAGGGACCACTGCTAAAAGATTAGTAGTAGCGAGCGCCTCTAGTGGGAACGGGGGAAACTTCTCGCAAAACCGCGCGACGCTTGACCTGGCAGGCAGCCAGCATGGAAGGCAGTGGTAGTAGGACAAAAATATAAAAAAGTGAAAACCGTTAATAACCAAACTTCCATTGAGCGCTAAAATGTAAGCACTTCTCAAAAGAATAAAGAAAACCCATTATTAAGATAGAAACTAGGATGCTCGTGTGATATTTATTATGTCTGACAAACAAAACAAAAGTTATCGAACACTTCTTTCTAGAACCTCTGCGTCCCCATACAATATTTTATAATATAAGAGTAACGTAACTTATTTGTTCATTCAGAAAAGATCCCATTTTGGAATACCGTTTCAGTTCAAGTCTCTTGGCGAGGTTGGATTTTAGGTTAATGCTTTTCAATTTTTTTGTTCAATTTAAATCTTTAATTTTTTTTCTTTTTTTTTCTTTTAAAATATAAAACCTACTATTGTTGCTCTTCATATTTGTTTTAATTATCAGTTCTAGCACGGACAATTTACAGTTTTCAGTCGCATTGAAGAATACAGTGATCAGTTAGTTATATAATATTCGAATAGTTACGATTTAAAATATATTTATTACAATAATTTAATGTAAATGTTAAAATTAAAAGTCATTTAGATATTTCAATGATTTTTATCAAACGTTTATTTGATTATTTTTAATGTAAAACTAATAAACAATTTTTACTTCCTAGAATACTCATTAAAAAATTATTAATAAAAAGATAATTAAAATCACCTTTAAACATCTTGTACTTAAACGTAATATTATAGGTGCGTTCTACAATGAAATGGGAAATATTTCATTATTGGAGCCCTGTGCTCTATAGGTGAGGGCAATTCACTAGAACCACGTGGGGAAAGCTGTTCTAGAACTGGGTAAATTTCAGAATTCAGTCTAATTCTTCTTAAGCAGCGCCATCTGGCGAATACCAGTAGCAATACAGATATGGAAAACAAGTATATTTTTTACTTTTGTTATTGAGATTACTATCGCTTTTGTTTGTACAGTTCTATCGGAGTGTAATAACTCAATAACATTACTCCGATATGACATTGAACATCATTTGTCTAAATTGGCGAATTACATTTATGAAGATTAAATAATTTGAAAGATGTGCTAGAATTGAGATTACTGTTACATTCTTTTACATTTTGTTAGCTTCAGTATTATGAGTTAAGTATTATTGTTTATAAAAAAGTAATTTTATTTATACTGGACTTACAAAAAATAATAATTAACTTATAGTACTAAAGCTAACAAAATTTAAAAGGATTTAATAACAAGCTAAACATATATATATATATATATATATATATGGAACGGCTATCATTCCTATACACGATGGTATGTCATTTATCCATATTTACATCGATGATTATAGTTCTGATTATTGTTATTTTTCAAAATAAATAAATAATATTTTATTATTACTACCACTAATTAGTTTGAAGAAAATGTTATTAAAAATTTAAATAAGTGGCAAAATTGAAGTGTAGTCAAAGGTCTATAATCTTAAAAAAAACCACTTAACTAGGAAATTCCTAAAAATGGTGGTGTAGTTTACTGTTGTAAGGCATTTCTAAAAAAATGAAGAAACATAGTTTCTTTATGTCTTTTATGAGCTTGGACAATTTATCACATACTTTCAAATTTTATTTTTGGATTTCGGCGCGAAAACGCTGCTTTCTTGGTTGACGTCATGTTGACCTATCCTCCCACTCAAATCATTGCTAATGTACGGTTCTGTTTGTTGCGATTGATCTTTTACTTCATTATATAATTATACTAGCAAAATCACCCGTTCTTCGCACGGAGATAAATAAAATGACAAAAGGTATATACATTTTCTCTCCTCCCATTTAAAATCGCATACACTAGTTTAGAATTCCTCCTTAAAAAAATAAAATAGCTTTATAAATTAAAATAGCTTTATTTTTTAAAAACTATAAATTAAAAAAAATAAAAATATCTTCATACTACTTGGTTGCCAATACATCGATAAAAATACAATAATTTCTAAATTGTCTCTCACAAGATATGCAGTTTTAAAATCTGAACATTCCTGCAAAAAATACTTTTAGAAATTAACAGGAATTTCCTTTCGGTACGCGTATACATGGTTGCATGAAACGATGACACTTGTAAATTCCTTAATTCCAAGTGGAATGAGCGAATGTGTATAAATAATGTAATATCGTGTAACGAAAGTCAGACGTATGTAATCAATTCCCCCTCTTGCATCTGTAACACGTGCGGAGGAGCGATTCCGCTACAATAACTCAACGTGAAATAAGCCTATATGGATAAATGACATACCATCGTGTAGAGTAAGGTAGACCGTTTCAACTAATACACACACACATACACAAACACATACACACATACATACATATGTACTAGGGGGCGCTGCCCCCTGCTCCGCTAACGCTCCGCCAACCCCCGAGGATTGCTACGCAATCCTATTTTTTTTGCTTCGCAAACCAAAATTGCCTTAGTTCTCAAATAGAGGAGAAAAGCAAAAATAAAACAAAAGTTTGATGCATTTCATTTTTACTTGTCGCGCAAGCCAACTTTAATTACGCAAATGATGTTATTTGGTTTCTATTAAAGGGTGAAATGCATTGAACGGTAACCCTTGTCGGCTTTTCTGAAAAAGCAATACTCGCAACGCTAACAGGTTTTTGTATTAACCCTTGTTGTTTTCTCTGAAAAAGCAATATTCGCAACGATAACAGATTCTTGGAGTAACCCTTGTCGACTTTTCTGAAAAAGCAATACTAGCAACGCTAACAGGTTTTTGTATTAACCCTTGTTGTTTTCTCTGAAAAAGCAATATTCGCAACGATAACAGATTCTTGGAGTAACCCTTGTCGACTTTTCTGAAAAAGCAATACTCGCAACACTAACACATTTTTGGTGACAAAAGGCTACAATTATGTCGATCAAAGAACTTCACCTTCATCCAGCAAGGTTTCCGAAAAGGGTAACCAGCAAAAAATCAGGGTGACTGTTCAATGCATTTGACCGTCTAAATCAACAGTAGTGATAAAAAATGTATCCATTAGGTTACCCGAGTGCTTGAACTTGAATATAAAATTCTTCTAGCCACCAACCCGAAGGTATTTTTCCTCTTCATCTAACTTGGGCCTATAGGCCACTAAATTTTAGAGATATCTGGATTTAAAAGACAAGGGACAGGACAAATACAGAACATATACAAGAAAAATATAAAAACGGTGAATTGCTTTTGATTATGGTACAGACAGTAACAAATAAAAAGTAACATTTAGATCAAAAATATAAAATCTGAGAGAGTGCCAGGCAACTGGTTCCGAAATATATATTAATATATCATAAGGTAAGAGCAGTGGGGAGCACGATACATATACATACACACATATACACGTACATGAACACATATACATATACACACATACAAACTACAATATATACAAAAACTGCGTAACAGCAATCAGCATCAATTAACTATAACAAAATAAATGGAAAATATATTAAGCTTGAAAAAGAGAGGTAAGCACGGCATCTGTGAGCGCAAACGCAGCGTAGGTTCGCCTCCCAGCATCTTCACGTAGAACTTCATAATTGAGGCTTGCCTGGATATGCGACCGCGGCTGAATTGCCTTCCTATGGAAGTTGATGTTGAGTTTTATGATGTGGTCTGCTATTGTGTCTATTTAAAGGTCTCTATGAATAAGGGCGTTTCTGATATATCTTGTTGCACCTACAAATTCACGCAGGATCTTGTTTTGGGCAATCTGTAGGCGTTTCAACTCTTTCTTGGTGACTGTGGTCCATGCAGGAGACGCATAAGTGAGAATCGGTCTAATTGATGTTTCGTATAGTATCTTCTTCATGTTGAGTCCAAGCTTCGATCTTCTACCGAGGATAGGTCCGAGTCTATTCATGACGCCGGCAGCTTTACCTGCAACGCGCTTGAAGTGGTCCGACCAATTTAGTTTATCATTTATGATCAATCCAAGGTAAGAGGCTTTCTTTACAATGGGAATGTTTGTATTAAAGAGCTTGACTGTAAATTTGATCTTCTTCCGTTTGTCTTTTGCTTTTACAACAAGAATCTTTGACTTTGATGCGTTTATCGCAACTTTCCACTTCGAACTCCAATCCTCAACTTCTTGCATCTTCCTGTCCAGCTTTTCGACGGCAAGTTCTGGATTAATGGATTTTAAGATGATGGCTGTGTCGTCAGCGTAGCAGAGGTGGCGCCACTGGGGGTGCTGGGGGGGGCTGTAGCCCCCTGTCGGGCAAGGCAAGCCCCCCCGTCGAGCAAAATTATGAAGTTCGTCGGGGGAAAAGTGTTATTTTAATTGTTAAGACCAAATATTTTTTAAACATTGCATTAAATTTAATTTTTTTAAAGAAAAGGATCTAGGTCATAATTCCGACAGATAAAATCCCGACACACCGAAATCTCGCACCAAAGGCCTATCGTGGTTGAATATTTAGAGGCTCGAACCGATGAGCGCGAGTTTGATACTGAACATGCACGTTTGGGAAGCGACATACAGCAATTTGGTTATCAGAGAGTTGTCAAATTCGTTCCTTTCGCAACCAAAAAGTGTTACCTATTTATAAGGCTGGTACACGTTAAATCTTGTCGTGGTCCAAATTCCGGACGCCTATTGAATGCGTCGGGTGCCAGTTTTCAGGTGTTGAACTCGTCATCTGACCATAGTTCAAATATACGTTGGGTCTTTCATTCGAGATAGATTACTAATATCCCACTGTGCATCTCCAGTTCGTCATCAACCCGACAAACCAAAATGTAAATATTAAATTTTTAGCTAAAAATTTCAGTGTTCATTTTATAGTTTTTTTACACAAGATTTAGAACTCTTATATAGTGTTCCACTACACGTATACTAGAAATATTTTTAATTACATTATTTTATGCATATTGAATAATGAAACTGCCCAAAATTGTCACACATAAATTCATTTTCAAAAGCGTTAACATTAAAATTTAAATATTATATTAAATCATAAACTCAGGTTAAATAATTGAAACAACGTATCATCATACACACGATATTCGACCACACATATCATTGATATAGTACCAAAGAAAACAATTGGAATTAAAAAGGGAGAATGTAGTGGAAAGTTTGAATGAATATGATAAGTGTTTATATTTTAAAATAACTTTTTCCGAATTAGTAATTTGATTTAAATTCATTTTAAAATATCATATTATTAAAACCGCATTAAGATAATATTATTAAAATCCTTTCTTCTAAGTCTGTTATCAATAATAATTTCGAAGACATTTTTATTAATACTGATATTTTCAATTTGGCTTGTCGAGATTTCGGCCTATGGTCAGTTTACAATTATAAGTTTCATAATTAAATTTTTATAATTATATAGTAAATTTATTATGAAACATAAGTATATAATATTCCTAATATAATACGTTAATGTAGCTAATTGAAAAGTAATACCCAGTAAATACAAGATAACCTGATATAACTATATGTTGATTATGATGTATTTCGATTTCAACGTCTCCACTGCTGTTGCGTTTTTTCCTTTGCACACTAATAATTCATTCATCAAATTAAGTTAACACGGCATTTTCTAATATACAATATCGCAGTTAAAATAATCTAAGAATGAAATTCACGGAGACTCAGAAGACTTCAAAAGAGGGTCACTTAGTTCGGCGTCAAATTTTCAAATAAACTCAAGTTTAAAATGTATAATATTTTGACTTTAAAACATACTTTTACTTTCGAATAATTAAAACTAAAGCAAACAATTCTTAAAATTTTGTAGATTACTGCAGGGTACTTATTCGCAGCTGTTGTTTAAGTTTAAAAATGCTATTCTTAAAACTATATTATATCGAATATGACGTTCGTTATTTATTAAATTAAGTACACTTAGAGGCAGTGACCTTTTATTTATGAAATATAATAAACATATTATTATATTTTTATAAAGGGGAAGGCTATTTTATTGATTTTCACCTGTAAGATTTACTGCCAATACTTCAGTCAAATACTTGTAACATAGTGCCTGAGCAAAGATACACCACGTTGCATTCAAATATCGGCAAAAAAAAAGAAAGAAAGAAAGAACCTAGTTGTTTTTTTCACACAAAAGGAGCGATGTAGAATAGAATTTATGCTGGGGGCAACTTAACTTCCCTGGACCTCCATGGGGGGTCGTGAGTCGTAAAACTGGAAATTGCCGCTTTCCTTAGAGCTAAAAAGTATTGGCTGCTTGTTCTTGAAACTTTGCGACTGGATGGGGGGTCTGTGCCTTTTGGTCCTGGGGACACCATTCAGTCCGTGCTTCCATTGTAGGGCTTGCCATTCCTTTTCATTGACCAAAGAATCCACTGTGAATCGTAGAACGAGACGATAGACATTATCAGATTAGTTGCAATTAGAACAAGCCCGTTTACTTAGGATTTCGGAACTAAAACTGGCGCAAATATATGAAGTGGATGGCGGATTGAAAAATAAAGTGTGTTGCTGAAAACTTTCGATTTCGAGATGTACGTTATTAACAATTTAAAAAAAAATCTATGAAAGCCAGAAATACTCTTTAGTTGTCCAGCTGAAAGTACTGATTATCGGAATGCATGTGGGGTAGCGTTCAAAATATTACAGCAATGGTGAGCCTTTTTTATTATTATTCTCCTCAAAAATATAGCCTTTCTTCTTTCCTATAATACGAACTAAGTTAATTAAAAAAATTTAACTTATCATCTTTCTACTAAGAAGCATACTTATTGATTTTGGACCAGAATAATTTTTAAAAATTCAACCTGACATACTAGCCGTGTTTATAATTCCTATACAAAGTACTACTATTCATCACTAATGCATATAAATAACATAAAATATTATATACATTTATTCTCAAACGTTTACTAAACAATTTACAATTTGGTTTAATAATTAATTTTTGACGTGAAACACCTTTAAAATCACCTAGTAATTGGAGTATCAGGATTAAACACCTATTACTCTTTTAGGATTATCCCTTCCAACACTTCCATTTCGTGAAAAATATAAATATTTACATAAATTTGTTCTTGTTCTATAAGAAATTAGCCGCCAATGCGTGTAAAATAAGGTAGCGATGCAAAGCGTGTACGAAGCGTGGATGGGAGACACTGCGTCAGGCGAAACAGTTTGTTTAGCTTAATTTTACTGGATATGTTCTTGTTGACGACTCTTTCGTATTTTTTATAATATTTGCTAAAATGACGTGAATTTTTCTGAATGTGCTACAGCAAAAGCGACATCGAATTTTTTTTAGGATGAAATAATTTTATATGCACAATTTTCGTCGAGGATACTAGCCCCCCATCGGGGAAAGTCAGCCCCCCTGTCGGGCAATTCCTGGCGCCACCACTGCAGCGTAGAAAGCTGTGAGACAGTTGTGATCTTCTTTAAAGGTAGGGAAGTCAGATGTGTAGAATAGGTACATCAGGGGTCCAAGGATAGATCCCTGTGGTACCCCGGCTTCAATTGATCTAGAGCTCGAGATTGATTTTCCAACTTTAACTTTGAAGGTCCTGTCCTGGAGGTATGATTCAATTAGGTGCACGATGTCTCCAGGGATGTTAAGCTTTATCAGTTTGTATATTAAACCTTTGTGATATACTCTGTCGAAGGCTTTGGCCACATCGAGCATGAGAAGTGCGGAGGTTTGTTTGTTGTGAAGGCCTTCACCAATAAACTCCAGGATCCTTACTAGTTGACCAGTCGTTGACTTTCCTGCAATAAAGCCGAATTGTTTATTTGGGATTTTGTCCAGGAAAGGTTTGATGCGCTTGTATACAATTTTTTCGAAGAGTTTGGCAATGTTAGGTAGCAGACTAATTGGTCTGTACGAGGCTGGCATGATCGAATTCTTTCCAGGTTTTGGGAAGAGGATAATCTGGGCTTCCTTCCACTCCCTTGGGAAGTAGGAGGTTTCTAGACAGATGTTAAAAATATTGATAAGTGATTGTATGATGTTTTCAGGAAGATTTCTAATCATCCTGTTGGAGATTGCATCTCCACCAGAAGCTTTCCTTATCATTAGTTTCTTGATAATCATCTTTGCTTCCACAATGTCTGTTGGTTCCATTTATGGCAGCGATTCTCAACCTGTGGGGCGCGCCCCCCTAGGGGGGCGCGAGCACACTAGAAGGTGGGCGCGAGAATATCCAAGAGAAAATATTATTTAAAAAAATTGATTAACTGACTGCTGCGCATGCTCGAGACAGTGGCGTACGCAGGCCCCCTCCCCCCATCTGTATGAAGTTTAAAAAAAATTAATACAAAAATAATGCTTTTTTCCCCAATTAATAAACATTTCCAAAACAAAACAAAAAGTTTAGAAAAAATACAAAAGGTTTTTTTATTTAAAAGTGTGTGTGGGGGGAAGGGGGTCTGGTATCATCTTTTCCCAACAGGCAGACAGCTAACAGCCATTTAGGCGCCTTCCCATTTTCGTCATTACAAAATATTCATCGTTTGACAGGAAATAAAAAGAAAATGTAAAATAAACAAAAAGAAATCTGTTTCGATTTTAGAGGGCGGGAACAATTTTGGCGCCGATATATATCTATGTTGAAAATTTAATAAGTCAATACGAAATATTTTTTTTTAAATGGTAAATAAAATATCGCATTTTTTTTGGTTTTGAATATTTTGTTTCAAAAAATTTGTCGCCGGTCATTTAGAATATATCTTGTAAGTCTTGTAGTGTAGAAGTAAAGGATGACTAAAATAGTCAGGTCAAAAATAAAGGTCAAATGAAAAGATCTTTTGAAGAGTTTCTTTTTTTGTTCTCCTGAAAATTGGACTTTAGTTTTTGAGGCCTTTTATTTGTTTAGTATTTCTGAAAGTTATGGTGATTTGTTTTGCCTTTTAAAGCCAAAATGAAACATGTATCAGATGATTGTGTTGAATTATTTTCTAGAAGAAAGCTAAGGCAATAACAATCCATTTTAGTTGTTTTTTTTCTTTTAAAAAAAAGTGAAGGAAAAGACAACCCAACGATTAATCAGGAAAGGTGAGATTATTCCATATGTGTTTTTAAAAGACTTCATTCCTATTGTCAGTTCCCATGCATACTAATTTAGAAGAATTATAACATTTGTACTGCTTTTACTTTAAAATTCAATTGCTAAAAAAAAAAGACTTATATTTTGTGCAAACATATGCAATTTTTTTTAATGTATGTGAAAAACAATGGCAGATTCGTAAGTATGAAAATTAATTGGGCCCGAATGACAAGTAAACTCAAGCATAATATCAATAGTTAATGTGAATAAAATATAGTATAAAATAATTGTTTTTTCAAAATAAAAACCGGCTTTAAAAAAAGCTCTAAAACGGTTTTTAAAAATAATTATTAATTTAAGGAACAAAAGTGGAATTTTTTTTAAATATTTAAGTATTAATTTTATGGTCATTATCACTTTTTGAAATTGGCTCTAAAATTTAGGTGTTGTTTTTTTGTGAATTGGCACACATTTTTTAAAGAGTGGTAAAAAGTACAAAATTAATTCTAAATGATTATTTTTTTCCACTAGTCCCTAAATTAAAATTTTTGTACTCTGTAGTATTTTATTTCTTAAAGTATATATATATATTTTAATCAATCAGCAAAAAAAAAACCTCTTCGAGCATGTTTACATAATGGTCTGAAGAGACTGATAGTCTGTTCATTTTCCTCGAAAAACCATTGGTGATCTGATGGGACGTGCGTCTCCACTTCTTTTTTTCTGCACACAAAAAGTTTCCCTGCACGTTGTCACCCACCAAAAAATAGATTAACGGTCCGGGATATGTCCTAAAGGCTCAATATTGAAACGACTTCGGAAAGCGCGCTGGGTTGAAACAACCGAACTTCCGTTGGAAAAATAACCCTCTACGGCAAATGCACGCTATTCATTACTCCAACGTATGATGGCGTCTGAACCACAAAATCACAAAACTTTAAAATCCATTCGAGACCACGCCTACCTGCCTGGGGCTGCTGTAAGCTTCAGAGCACTCACTTCAAAAAAGGAAGTTAACTTGCGTGTTCTTGGCATTAAGATCTCCGCCGAGGATCGTCGGAGTATTTTCCGGGATGAGGAAATTTATTAGGTCTTTGTTAACCAGATTTTTTGGAGGGCTGTAGACAGCAGAAAAGTGAATGGCACTGCCTCCAATTTCTATAATGACATTTGTTTCCTGAAAACCATCATCATTGTGACTTCTAAAAAGTGACGAAGGGATTGTTCTTTTGACAAAAACTGCAGTACCTCCTCCTCTGAAGCGCATTCTATGAGTTTTGTATGTCTTGTAATTGGGTATATTTAAGGTGTTGTGTGGTCCGGCAGGCGTTTCTGTGACCAGGCAGACGTCAATACTGTATTCAGAAAGAAATTTCGTGAATTCCGCGATTTTATGTGTAATGTTATTGGAGTTCCAAACAACCATCAGGAGAGGTGAAATGTTCCTGGTTGTATTAGACATTATGAGTTACATGAGACATTAGGTCCATTATGAGACATTAGGTCCAAAATTCTGTCTGAAGTCTTTCATCATCTCCATCATACCACTTGACTTGACGAATTTAACAAGTTCACCAAGCTCCATGAGTATTTCCTTCGCCTCGCTGATAATTGATTTGTGTGTGGCTGGTTCTTGTGCCTCAATGGTCTTAGGTGTGATGTTTTCATTGTATTGAGATTGAGAACTTGCTTGAATTTCTCGTTGTGTCTTGTCTTTTGTAGCCGTCAGTGTGATATTATATTTTCTTTTATACCAACTGCCCTGGCAACTGCAGCGTACGATTTGTTATTGAATGTCCTAGATGGTATTGGTGGTCTCGTATCGTCTGGCTGTGGTTCCGTTCTTTCCTTCTTATCGATTGGAAGAGGTCTGTTCGGACAGCCTGTCTAATTTGCGGTATGATCCCCCAAACAGTTTACGCATCTAGGAGGAGTGCCTTTTGGTTTGTCGCATTTAATTGTCAAATGCTGATCAAGGCATCTGACGCATTTTTCATTATAGTTACACTGGCGTTGCTTAATGCTTAATAGTTGGTTAGAGGGGCATTCGACCCGACGGAGTCGGGCACCTTTCCACTCATCGAATAGATGTTGACGTTTCTCGAAATGAGGAGTCGTGACTGTGGTGGTCAATAGTCAAGAGGCAAAGAAGTGGTAGAGGCGTTGGCAGCAGAGGAAGAGAGCACCAGGTCAGGGGCGTGGCACAATCCCTGGATTCCGATTGGCCGGTGGGCGGGGCATAGGCTCTAGTGAGTTCTTCAGCGAAGAAGTCCAGTAGAACTTGGAACTTTTCCAAGGATGTGTGCTTTGACTGGAGAGGCTTTCTGCTTCCTATATAGTAATCGTGATTCCCCTCAGAGAGGGTTGTCATGATTAGAGAACAATCGTCCTCAGAGCACGGAGAAATAACAATATGTTCACTAAGATATTTTCCGACGAATGCACAGGGGAATTGGTCGTTCAATTCTTTTAGTGCATCGTCGGATCTCTCCGTACGTCTGAGAAAAATAGGCAAAGGGACAGGTTCCTTCTGAGTAACCTATGGGAAGGGTATATCTTCCGCGTCCGACGTAGGGCTTCTTGACACCCCGTTGTCGTCCGCGGCGATATTCGCCCCATTGGTACCTGAATCACTGTCGTTGTTCTCGAAACTACTAAAATATTGAAAACCTCAATGATCGATATTTTTAATATGATGTTAAAACACAAGTTAAACGTAATTAATACAAAATTTGAATATAAAAAAGCGTTGTTATTGTTTGTTTACCAGTAATCTTCAACTTCCACGTTCTCGAAATCCAACAAACAAAGCTACACTCCGCCCCGTTCTAGTCGTCCATTATAATTAGTGTGTTAATTGTTTTAATTATGCTTTACTTTTTTTACCATACTTTTTAATACCATAGCAATGTAGAAAAATTAAATGTTTATAAATATTATATTTTCTTCTCACATAATTAATTTTGATATTGCCGGACAGTTTTGCTTTTGCTTTTCAACTATTTCGAATTAATTTTTTTTCGTTTGATTTGATAAATTAACGTCGCACTAGAGCTACACAAAGGGCTATTGACCACAGTTCGGGGCATATCTCGAAGGAAAGAAAAGGGAACGATGCCTAGTATCTTTGAACCATGTTAGACAATGAGGACAACACCTAAGCTGGCACCCACCGCAACCTCAACATTGGACCCCGATGAGATTTATCGTGCCCCAGTCTCGTATACTCCCTAGTATAATTTGTGGGTTGTTCTGAACGCCTTCCTAGTATTTTTGTGGAGAAACTGGCAACTCTCCGGTTTGGTTTTGTTAATTAACGTCACACTAGAGCTGCACAGTGGGCTATTGGCGACGGTTCGGGGTCTATCTCGAAAAAAAGACCCGGGAACACATACACATTCATACATGCACCTCGTTATTTTAGAACCATGGTCAGATGACGAGGAAACACCTGAGCTGGCACCCAACGCCTTTAATAGACGTCGGGACTTTGGACCCCGATCATATTTATCGTGCACCAGTCCCGTATACACGCCGTTAATTTTTACGGATGTTCTGGACGACTTTTCTAGTATTTGTAGCGAAGCTAGCAGCCCTCCGATCGCAAGATCAATACTTTTTTACTTTTCTTTGTCATGTCCATCGCACGGATTCGAACTAGCAATCCTCTGATTACTAGCTAAACGACTTTATCCACTGGACCACTGGAGGCCCGACTTTGACTTGCAAATGACTTTTTATTTCGATAGCAGATTGCATTTAAAATGGATTTCAAAAGAAAACAGAAAAAAACACTCAGCCAAAATCAAAATACATGTCAGCTTATTTTAACATCAATAAATATACAAAATCTTGTGGTAGTGATGAAAGTGAGGTACAGCATGGCTGCCTACACATTGGCTTCGAATCAACCAAATGTCTTGCCCAATCCAGAAGTTACAGTTAGAAATCAGTGGATTCGACCCACAACCATTCGACTATGAGTTGAGTTAACCGAGAGGTAGCTACCGCTGGCGCAAAAATTTGCAGGATATTACACACAATTTTTTTTCCAGCCAAATTTAATTTTTTTTTTTATCAGTTTCTGACTGATATTCGAACGCATACCCACAATGGGTTTTAATTATTTACAACAAACGTTCCTGTTTCATCGTCTGCAGATAGATGATTCCATTCGACCGGGCAGATCTGTGTTCTGACAATCGCCGCTGCGTCAGACTTATCAGATAACTCGAATTGAGAATAATATTATCCCTATCTGTCTATCTGCTGTTTGTTGATAAAGGGACGTTCTTTCGGCGCCAAACGATGTTTCGACTGGATAGACGCCAAGGTCGGAAAAGAATACCTTCTTTGAATTTCCCGTTCCCCAACTGAATGAAACTGCTGGGTCTGATTGCCGTCTGTCTTGTCCTCTCTGTAAGTCGTTAATTGAGGTTATTAATTAGATATTTATTAATGAAATGAAGATTTTCCTGAGAAAATTGGGTGTTTTTGATTAATGTATAAAATTGAAAGTGTGTCTGGTTTGCTGTCTGTATGTGGAATGAAAAGTTTTCTAAACTATATCCCTTGTAATTTGTAGATATATTCGAATGTCAAATATAGAACAATATTGGATTATTTTTAAAATTTTATCAATTATAGAAACACAATTGGGATTGAATTGTGTTAATGGGGGAGTTTCAGGTGACATATCACCATGGTAACTTACTAGTAGTTTCGATTTCTTCCCTACAGCAGACAACTCTGCTTTTGTTTGTTTAGTCGCTACGCTTGCAATTATGGGAAAGTTTGTTTATAATATTTGTTTTTTCCAAATAAGTAATATTTTTATTCTATATATGAATACATTTAAATACAGAAATATTTATATTTTATTTTTATATAATTAGAATTACAACAAATTCGAAAAAATACTTTTATTTCAACACAAAAATACTTGATAAAACGATTAGTACAATCTATCTCAGTGTATGTAGTAAATATTTCTATATTGAGGTATTATTTAAAGACTAAAACTTAAAATTATAGTACAGGAGCTAAAGCTCCATGCTAACACTACGGAACTTCTTCGGCTTTGCGAAATTTTCTCCATGTTCCGTTCGTACAGCGGTCTTCTTCTTCTCGGCGTGAAAATCCCCCATTGTGTCACTGTGTTATAGGATTTCATGTGGTTTCAGATTAAAGTGAGAATTTACTTTGAAAGATGTTAATTTCGATTCCGAATATATCCCGGGGCCTCCAGTCGCCCAGTGGATAAGGGCGTTCAGCTGGTAATCAGAGGATTGCGAGTTCGAATCCGAGCGATGGACTTGGCAAAGAAAAGTAAAAAGGTAGTGATCTTGCGATTGGAGGGAGCTCAATTGCCAGCTTCGCTACAAAAATACTAGAAAGTCGTCCAGAACATCCAACAAATTATACTGGCGTGTATACGGGACTGGTGCAAGATCAATCTGATCGGGGTCCTAGGCCTCCGTGGCCGAGCTGTTAAAGGCGTTCAGCTGGTAATCAGAGAATTGCGAGTTTGAATCCGTGCCATGGACTTGGCAAAGAAAAGTAAAAAAGTAGTGATCTTGCGATTGGAGGGAGCTCAATTGCCAGCTTCGCTACAAAAATACTAGAAAGTCGTCCAGAACATCCAACAAATTATACTGGCGTGTATACGGGACTGGTGCAAGATCAATCTGATCGGGGTCCTAGGCCTCCGTGGCCGAGCGGTTAAAGGCGTCAGCTGGGAATACGAAGATTCGTGGTTCGATGCCAGGCGATGGACTTGACAAAGAAAAGTAAAAAGTAGTGATCTTGTGATCGAAGGGTTGTCAGCTTCGCTACAAAACACTAGAAAAGTCGTCCAGAACATCCGCAAACATTAACGGAGTGTATACGGGGCTGGTGCACGATACATCTGATCGGGGTCCGAAGTCCCGACGTCTATTGAATGTGTTGGGTGCCAGTTCAGGTGTTTTCACGTCATCTGACCATAGTTCTAAAATAACGAAGTGCATGTAGGAATGTGTGTGTGAATGTGTATGTGTTCCCGGGTTTTTCTTCCAGATAGACCCCGAACCGTCGCCAATAGCCTACTGTGCAGCTCTAGTGCGACGTTAATTAACCAAAAAAAAAAAAAAATCGAGATAGGCCGCTAATCGTCGCCAATATCCTATTATTCGGCTCTAGTGCGAAGTTAGTTCAACCAACTGTTGTGTTCGAATAACATAACTATTTTTAATATTTCCCATAGAGGAATAAAAAGATTGCAAAGACCCATAGTGTCAACCCTAAATGGATAAATTAAAATAATTTGTCGCCGATTCAATTTTAAGTTTTTTTTTTTTTTTACATGTGACATTTGACTAGTAGGTAAAATATCCCAGCAAAAAATTCAGCCTAAAACCTTCATCAAAATTTTGAAATTGAAGGTTTTATGCAGGAAAACTGCAGTTTTTTTTGAAGATCTATAAAATTAAAGGTTTTTGTTTCAATGTCCTTCATAAAAACTGCAAAAAACCTTCATAAAAACCTGCAAAAAACCTGAAATTTTAATCAAGAAGGAAAAATGCAGTTATTTAAAAGGTTTATAGCGCGATGCAATTATCTGATGCATTATGCACTACTTGGCACCGCTCGGTTTTGATCCGAGGAACTTCGTCTTGCTACGCCGATACTCTGCCGATCAGGCCAAAGTGATCACTCTCGCCTGAACGGGAGTATCGGGTAGATGAAGTGAACCCTACAGGTTTTATTCAGGAAAATTAAAAACTTCATAAAAACTGTAGTTTTTTGTTTCAATATCCTTTATAAAACCTTCAATTTGACAATTTTGATGAAGGTTTCATGCTGACTTTTTTTGCTGGGATGTTTCGTGCATTTCGAATCTATATTAACTTATCTGGGAGTGCCCGTTGGGTGCTTCAGTAGCCTCGCATTTGGCTAGCAGTTACAGGATTGCGAGTTTGGACCTTCGAGCATGAATGGACTGTAGTAGAGAGAATATGACGTCAAAATCGTGAGGCCCACATCTCAGAGCGGAAGGCCGATATCACGTGCCATCTCTTCAAAATTATGAATGAAAAAATACTCGCGAATGGCTTGTGAATTGAGAAATGTGTAAATGAAAATATATGAATGGAATGACGTAGTTAACCACGTGTCTTGGGCCATACATGTTGGCTCCACTTTGATGTTACCGATAGTGACGTCATGACTCCTCTACGACAAAGGATCCATGCTCGATAGTTTGGAATTGACAAAAAGAACAAATGTAGTGAACTTGTGATCGGAACGCTGCCAGATTCGCTACTAAAATACTGAAAGTCGTCTAAAATATCCTCCAATATATATAGGCGTCTATACGGGTTTGGTTTGTGTTAATTAACGTCGCACTAGAGTTGCACAGAGGGCTATTGACGACGGTTCGGGGTCTATCTCGAAGGAAAAACCCGGAAACACATACACATTCACACACACATTCATACATGCACTTCGTTATTTTAGAACCATGGTCAGATGACGAGGAAACACCTGCACTGGAACCCAACGCCTTCAATAGACGTCGGGACTTTGGATCCCGATCAGATTTATCGTGCACCAGTCCCGTATACACGCCGTTAATTTTTGCGAATGTTCTGGAGGACTTTCCTAGTTTTTTGTAGCGAAGCTGGCAACCCTCCGATCACAAGATCACTACTTTTTTTACTTTTCTGCGTCTATACAGGTCTGCTGATATTTTCGGGATCCAATGTCTTGGCGGCTTTTGAGGTTGCGTCGGGTACCAACTCAGGTGTTGTCCATATCATGTAACCATTGTTCAAAAATACGAAGCATTGTCCCGAATCGGCAACTTTATCGCTCATTAAATGTCGCCAAATGTCGAATTTGGCGACCGTACTGTATACTAGGAATTAGCCGTATTATTATTAAGTAAGCCATGATTTAATGTATCCCAATGAGAGTGTGTGGTGCTTGTAGGTGCAGCCCTATGGAGCGAGGGGCAAGACGTGCCACGCCATGGACCAGTGCAGGGAGGACGAGTGTTGCATGACCAAGAGCTCCATGGTGGGCGGATGCAGGTCAAAAGGGTGCGAAGGTACGTATCTTCCCACAAGTTGTATTCCCTCGTAAAAGTTCGGTTGCCATAAAATTCGGTTTGCGACATCACACACATTCCAGTCACAGGTCGTCAAAAACAGTGCGTTATTCACACTATCCACTGATCTCTTACTGCAACTTCTGGATTGGGCAACACATTGTGTTGACTTGAAGCCAATGTGGAAGCCGCCATGCTGAACCACACTTTGATCGCTAGTGCAAAATTTCGTATATTTTTCATGTTAAAATAAGCCCACATGTATTGCTTAAGTTTTTTTTATATTTTCTTTTGAAACACATTTTAAATGCTATCTGCTGTTAAAATAGAAAATCGTTTGCAAGTCAAAGTAGTTAAAAAGCAAGTGCAAAAACTATTTGTTTGGCAATATAAAAATTAACTCTATAAGAAGAAAATATAACATTTATAGACATTTGATATTTCTACAATTCTATAAAATTTAACTACTAAACCGCGAGCAGCGGTTTGCCGACCACTATCCTAAACAAATCTAAAGCGGTCCCTCCCGCGTTTTGTAGCAACCATTTATTTAGAAAGTATTGCTAAGCCAGAAAGTTCCTTTGAAACTCCATAGATGGCAGCACGGGAACCTGATTTAGAACGGTGACTTCAGGCTTAAAGGTATTGTAGTTACATGACGTATTTTGTTCTCTAGGATGTCCATGCCAACCGAACAATGTGAAGTCTCACCTCGGAGACATGTACCTCATGTCCTGCCCATGCACAGAAGAGCTGGTGTGCGTGGCTGAGAAAGAAATTATCAACGCAGATTCGGTAATTAAATATTATATTAAGTTATAATTTTGTTATTATATTTTTATATATGTCTAGGTATATTAAAGTGACTGTACTATACTGTGAGAACACTTGCAGCGCCCTCTAGCGGAAATTTAACAAGGTAGCTTGCTTATATATAAAATTATACAACATACATGATGTTAGTCAATAACAAAATTGTAGAGAAGCATTAATTTTGAAAGAAAAGATACCTTGCGAACATGAATGCTACGAATAGAATGAGACAACGCTCGTTTGACTTACACCTTTTAATTATCTTTTTACACCTATCGAGGGAAATTTCCTACACGTTCCATATGGTAACAATAGAAATCGAGATCTTACAAACGAGCTTTGTACGCGTTCTTTTCATGGGCATACTTGTTCCCAAGGTATGTTATTGTTCTAACTTGATGCTTCTTTGTAATTCCCTATTTTCATGTATGTACAATAATTTTAGGGATAATCACGCTAACTCCATAAATTTCCGATAGAGGGCGCTGTGATAATTTTCCTTCATTCCCTTTCTGACAATTGAATACATCAATGACCAATTTCCTTCATTCCCTTTCAGACAATTGAATACATCAATGACCATTTTCCTTCATTCCCTTTCAGACAATTGAATACACCAATGACCATTTTCCTTCATTCCCTTTCAGACAATTGAATACATCAATGACCATTTTCCTTCATTCCCTTTCAGACAATTGAATACATCAATGACCATCTTCCTTCATTCCCTTTCAGACAATTGAATACATCAATGACCATCTTCCTTCATTCGCTTTCAGACAATTGAATACACCAATGACCATTTTCCTTCATTCCCTTTCAGACAATTGAATACATCAATGACCATTTTCCTTCATTCCCTTTCAGACAATTGAATACATCAATGACCATTTTCCTTCATTCCCTTTCAGACAATTGAATACATCAACTCAACTTGTCGGAAGGAAGACCCACGCCAAACATCTGCTCCAGAGGCAATATTCAGGAAACTTCCACGATATTTACGAATGTCGATTGCAAAAGGACTTTGAGTACCGCTTTGAAGAGCGATTTTTTGTAAATTGTATATTTTTAATGTTTTTCGACGAGTACAAAATATTATGTACATATCAAAAATTGTATTTTTTTCTCTAATTTCCAATTATAAATGTTATATTTTATTGAAATTTTTTCATTTTTGTAATTCATTTGTCTTTACCAGTAGCAGTTTTTAAGTACAATTATATGCATAAAAAATATTATATACAATACATTTTCCTAAAAGGACAATTGAAGACGTTATAGTCCATTGCAATTAGACCGAAAAAAGGCAAATAGGAGAAAAAATTACAATAGTTTTTAAACTCTGGTCAAATACTCGTTTGACCTCCAGGAGTTGAAAACCGAAGAGTTCCCCTCCTTGAGGGGGGAGCTTTCCCCCCTAGCCCCCCTAACCCCCCCCCCCTAGAAATTTCGAAAAAAATTGTATCTCGCTTATAAAACAAGCTATAATTACAATTTTTTTTTTAAATATAAGTAATTTTTTTTCTCTATTAATTATTACTTTATATTTAAGCTTGTATCTGGCATAGTTTTCATATAAATATATATATATATATATATATATATATATAAAATGTTTCATTTCTTCCTATGGCTATTTTTCTATTATAGCAAACCAAAAAAGTGTTTTATTAAACTACTAAACTTTAATTTAAAAGTTCAATTTATTTATTTAGTTATTTACTTCATGCAACAGGACATTTCCCTTACACCAATGCTTGCCAATTGTACCTCCAGCGTCCAGGATATGAATGCACTTAAAAAGAACATGGCAACTGAGGAATTCCGTAAATTTACTTTGGACAGCTTATTTACAATGCATCGTTCAAATAACAATTGGCGTGGAGTTTGGTCAGACGTGGTGATTGAGCAAACGATAATGACAATTTTAAAAAGCTTTGGAGGCGTTACGCATGACAGAGGTTTTCCTGGGGTAACATTCTTAATAGATGCCTTAAAATTGCCAAGTCAAATATGTGTTTTTACGGTTTTTAGCAACTTTTTTGAATCTGTTAATGTACCTATTTTTTGCCCATTGGATGTGTTTGGTTTAGTTAATTAACATCGCTCTAGAGCTGCACATTGGGCTATTGGCGAAGGTTCGGGATCTATCTCGAAGGAAAGGCCCGGGAATAATTCCTCGCATTTTGAACCATCCCAATTAGTTTTAGAGAAAAATTAGTTTTAGATGAGAAATTGTTAACCCGACCAGAAGTAAAAGTTATTAAAATATTGCATTTATTTACAAATATTTCTCCATTATTTTTATGCATACGTGGGCCATAAGAATGTTGGTAATTTTCTGTTGACTTGTGAAAATCACAATCCTAGTTGGCAAACTTCCGAAATATGTGACTTTCTTTTGACTCTACAGGAATTTACCAATAACAGGGGGGGGGGTCCTTAGCGAGGGCATTATACAATTTGGCTCCCGCAAGCTGAAAACAACTGACGTGGCTAAAAGCGACGTTTTCGTCAACCAGTTCAGTAATAGTCGGAAAAAGACGTTATTGAATTAGATACAACACATCTTTTCCAGAGGATACTGTACATTCACCTGACGAACTACAAGATTTCGTATTCGAGCATGCAACTGTACTCAAGGCTTTATTTCATAGCAGCGCCATTATGAGAAAGACAAAGAAATTAGCGTTTTATAATGCTATAATACTGTTCCAGAGCGACTAGTTGGTAGCTCTGACAACCTGTAATTTGTCCTTGATGGAGGCTCACTTATTCATCTCGTGACATGGCCAAAGCAAGAGACTCTTAGTGATGTTTATACTACCTACACACCTTACATCAAGAAATATTACGCGATCAAGTAACTGTTGTGTTTGACGGATACACCAATAGTAGTATCAGAACTAAGGTTATAGAAAAAGCCAAAGGCAATTGATGAAGCGTACGTAAAAATAAATAAATTTTAATTAGCACGGTTTTCGTTGACTTACACATATAATTTCTAAGCAATCTTGTCAATAAGGAGTGTTTCATTTTGTAACTCACTGGCCACCTGGTGAACTTAGGCATTGTATAGCAACAAATGATGCTGATGTATATATTGTGAGTATCGCAATAGAGACACACGAGAAGAATAAAAAGCAAGTTATTGTAGTTGACCAATATGTTGACTCCTTTTACTACATACACAGTGGACGTCTTCATGCTGAAAGAGAGTAAAGATAACGCAAAGATAGGTTCTACAACTCTAAAAATCTGAAGAACTCTAATTTTGTCGTCTATTGCAAAAAATCCATTCTTTTCTTCATGTGATTAGTGGTACTGACATAACCTCAAGACTTTATGAAAATTTGAAAACTGAAGGAAGTATAGTTGTTCAACCACAGTACACACATGCAAGATATCCCTGAGATCTTCAATAACCTTAATTCTACTTGTGATGACATTGAACGAGCAGGGGAGAGGTTCGTCATCGCATCGTATAACAATATGAACAAAGAAGAAAACAACTTGAATACGATTATGTATGACTGTTTTTAATAAACTAGTAGGTCAAGCGAGTGCTGTTGTTGTCCTCTCCAAATTACCTCCAAACACAGATGCTGCACCTCAACACTCCCGTAGCATATTTCACCAAGTGCAAACACGGCAAGGAGATTGTTTGAACTCATCGGGCTTGGGATGGAACTTAGTGAACAAATTATTGACACACATATCAGCTGCTAAAGGACCAGCTCCAGCTAAAATAGTGTGTCTGATTACTTGTGCATTTAATAAAGGTTATGGAAAAAAATGCAAGTATATAAAAGTTAACCATTGTTGCACTGTTATGTGCAAAAACTGCTGAGGCCAAAGTTGAAGTAATACCGAAGCAATAGACATCGTCGATGAAATAGATAATGATAGTAAAGCAAGAACTATTACATTATTCTGCATTATCTAGAAAGAAATAATTTTAATGTAATTATTGTAAAATAAAATAATTTGTATTGAAATGTAACCTAATATGTATCCATAATTATGATACTTTTTCATTCTTTATTAATGACTATGTCCTAATATATTTTCAGTTTAAAGAAGGTTATGTGTTGTTTTATGTTTAATAAAGTTTGGATTTTAAATTGCGTAGCATGCTTTCTCTTCCGAAATTAAATGCACAAATACAGGCTTGGCCATATAGGTTATTAAGAGCAGCGCTGATAAAAAAAAATATATAAAACTATATGGTATATCAAATGTTTAACAAAATATTATTTTTTCTTTTTACATTTCATGTTTGGTAGTTTAATAAAACATTTATTTGGTTCACTTTAATAAAAAAAATTATCATAAAAAAAATTATAATATACCAGGTATATTATTGTAATATATTTTTTTATAGGAAAACTATGCCAGGTACAAGCCCAAATCTAAATAAATAATTTATTAAAGACTTAAATACCTGTATTAAAAAAAATTGTCATTATAACTTGTTTTATAAGCGAGATATAATTTTTTTCCGAAATATCGAGGGGGGGGTTAAGGGGGCTAGGGGGGAAAGCTCCCCCCTCAACGAGGGGAACTCTTCGGTTCTCAATTCCTGGAGGTCAAACGAGTATTTGACCAAAGTTTAAAAACTATTGTAATTTTTTCTCCTATTTTACCTAATTGCAATGGACTATTAGTGCAAGAAGCTCCCTTTTTTTCTGATTCATACTTTTTCAATATTCTAATAAAGATAAAGGTACTCTATCGATTGGTGCAAGAAACTATTGATAAGCCCTAAACAATGGCTATAGAGATATAAAGTAATAGGAGCTGTAATTTTGTATCATACACTGTAAAAAAAATGTGCTTAAAAATGAGTACATGGGCGTACTCGTTTTTCTTTGAGTACAATTGCATCGTAAATGATCGATGACGAACTTCAATTTAAGTATTCGAAAAAATTAGCAGTATGGTTAAATGTTGCTGATATCAGCTTCTGTTCAAGCCATCCTAACAAAGCGGCCTGACAAACTTAACCCTTTGCACTCCAAGAACACTTTGCGATTTGTGTTCTTTCTATGGAACAGTTAGTCCTCTTTACGTTCTTTTCCACTTATTTTTTTATACACATAAAGGGGAAAAAATTCTGATATGGTTTGTATTTGCAAAAGAACGATTTGAAAAAATATCAATGCTTTTTAAGCACAAGATCATGCTGTTCTCGTTTATTTTAAAGAACATGGAACCAAAAGAACGAGTCGTTATGTTGTCGCCTGAGCGGCGCCAACGGAGTTCAAAGGGTTAAAATATCAGGTAGTTGAATAAGTTCTCGCTATTTTTTTGTGAAAATTAATATTTTATTTAAAAAATCATTAAAAAACATGTTACTGAAAGTATTGTCCATAGCTAGCCACTTTTCCCCATCTTGCTGGCAGCATTTGAATTCCACGTCGGAAAAACGACACGTCTTTTGAGGCTATCCAAGAGTCGACCCAATTTTTGACATCTTCATAAGAACGGAAGTGCTGCTGAGCCAGCCCATGCGTCTTCGACCGGAACAAATGTTAGTCGGAAGAGGCAATGTCTGTTGAATACGGCGGGAGGGGTAGGAGTAGGTTTTTACCGGTTTTGCAACATGTGGCCGAGCGTTGTCATGCTACAAAATGACATTGTCGTGTCTCTGCTCGTACAACAGCCGTTTTTCCTTCAATGCTTGGCTTGATCGCTCCAATTGTCGTCTGTGGCGATCTCCCCAGATGGTTTCATTTGGTTTGAGCAGTTCATAATAAACTATACCCACCAAATGCAGATTAGAAGCTTGGAACCATGATATTCGGCTTTGCTGAAGATGTTGATGGATGTCCACGATTTTGTACGCTTATGGTTATCGTAGTGTATCCATTTTTCATCACCATTTATGATACGATGCAAAAATCCTTTCCTCTTCTGCCGTTGAAGCAGTTGTTCGCAGGTGAAAAGACGCCGTTCGACGTCTCTCGTCTTCAACACGTACGGCTGCTTTTGAATCATTCCCAATGCTTTCAAACGTTTCGTAACTGTTGTGTGATCAACTTCTAATGATTCTGCAAGTTCAGCTAGCGTTTGAC
The DNA here is from genome assembly GCA_963932185.1 of Troglohyphantes excavatus. NCBI lineage: Eukaryota > Metazoa > Arthropoda > Arachnida > Araneae > Linyphiidae > Troglohyphantes > Troglohyphantes excavatus. The sequence goes on from OZ010678.1 coordinate 21,859,769, forward strand.
ATGAGTCCTCATGAAGTAATGCTTCCAATTGTTCGTCTTCAAACTTCTTCGGTGCGCCAGAGCATCATTATTTTTAAAGCGTCTAAACCAATCTCAACAAGTTGTTTCAGACAGAGCATGGTCGCCGTAAGTCTCAACAAGAATTCTGTGAGCTTCAACTGCAGATTTTTTTTTTTAATAAAATAGTGCAGTAAAATTCCCCGGAAATACTCTTTTTTTGGCACGAAATTTGACATATTTAACGCAATGAAAAATAAAGTTGTTTGCACTTCCGCGAAAACACATACACTGGATTTCAAGCTTGCTTATAGTACTTGTAAATAGATGGGTCACTATCATAAAATAACGTAAGCAGTTCCGGTAACTCCATCTGTTGGAAAACAGCGAGAACTTATTAAACTACCCTAGTTGATCAGAAGATGGTTTTCCACATCATTTGATGTCGATTGCTTAAATGGAAACTGAGTTATTACGATTCAATTATCTTACTTTTCATTATTTTGACATGCCATTTTAACAATTTTAAAATTGGTGCGGATTCGAGTATGAAGATAGTCCCCTATGCAATTTTTTTGTATATCAATGTGTAGTAGACTTTATTCCCTACAAAATGGAATATTAAATTTAGCCCTACAATAAATAGTGGCCGAGAAATCAAAGGTGGTTCGTTTTATTTTTTCCCTGCTGTACATATAAAAAATTAAATATTTTTTTCTAATTTGTAATTATAAATATTACATTTTAATTAAATTTATTATTATCATTCCATTTGTTCTCATTAGTCGCATCTTTAAACTAAAATGTTTGGAAAAAAATTATGTGATTAAAATATTCTAATTTAGAAGCAAACTATTGCACATTTTTCGATATACGTATGTATATTATTATTTACAGAATGAAAATATCGTATCTTTCAAATCCGTTAAAGTAACGAAACATTGTGTTATACCATGTTACTTGCAATGAAATCTTAGCGACAGACAAAATTTATTTTAGGATCACCTAAAATCTTTAAAAAATGTCGATTAGAACAATTTACCGCCAGGTATAGAAATAATTATCTTTTGAAAAATTAGTTATTTCATGTATATTTTAAAAGAATTCAAAATAACATAATTGCTTACCCTTTCCCAACAGTGCGTTGTAGTATTTAAAAATAAGTAATAAAAATTAACCGTACACGAAAGTGCAAAATTACATTATCAAAAACAAGCGTAAAGCAAACGTAACCATATTTATTTCAGACAACAATAATGGAGTGGAGAAGATAGGCCCTAGAATATTTTCAAAAGAAGCCCTCAGAGCAATGCATCTTGGGATACTGTCAACAGTTTCATTTTTTAAAGTATTGTCAACAGTACTTCGAACCGGTAGGTTTGGTTTGGTTAGTTAACGTCGCACTAGAGCTGCACAGTGGGCTATTGGCGACGGTTCGGGGTTTATTTCGAAAAGGAAAGACCCGGGAATACATACACATTGCCACACACATGCATTCTTACATGCACCTCGTTATTTTAGAACCATGGTCAGATGACGTTTAGTTTGGTTTGGTTAATTTACGTCGCACTAGAGCTGCACAGTGGGCTATTGGCGACGGTTCGGGGTCTATTTCGAAAAGGAAAGACCCGGGAATACATACACATTGTCACACACATGTATTCTTACATGCACCTCGTTATTTTAGAACCATGGTCAGATGACGTTTGGTTTGGTTTGGTTAATTTACGTCGCACTAGAGCTGCACAGTGGGCTATTGGCGACGGTTCGGGGCCTATCTCGAAGGAAAAATCCGGGGAACGATGTCTAGAATTTTTTAACCATGGTCAGATGACGAGGACACCTGAGCTGGCACCCGAAGCAACCTCAATAGGCGTCAGAACATTGGACCCCGATCCGATTTATCGTGCACCAGTCCCGTATACACTGCGGTATAATTTGTTATATGTTCTGGACGACTTTCTAGTATTTTTGTCTTGATTTCAAAACTCAAGCATTATTCCTGGATTAGTTTAGTTAAATAACGTCACACTAGAGATGCACATTTGGCTATTGGCGACGGTTCGGGGCCTATCCCGAAGGTTTTGGTTTGGTTTTTGTTAAATAACGTCGCACTAGAGCTGCACAGTGGGCTAATCTCGAAGGAAAGACCCGGGTACACATACACATTCACACACACATTCATACATACATGCACCTCGTTATTTTAGAACCATGGTCAGATGACGAGGAAACACCTGAACTGGCATTCAACGCCTTCAATAGACATCGGGACTTTGGACCCCGATCAGATTTATCGTGCACCAGTCCCGTATACACGCCAGTATAATTTGTTGGATATTCAGGACGACTTTATAGTATTTTTGTAGCGAAGCTGGCAACCCTCCGATTGCAAGATCACTATATATTTTTCTTTTCTTTGTCTAGTCCACCGCACGGTCGCGAACTAGCAATCCTCTGATTACCAGCTGAACGCCTTCATCCTCTGGGCAACTGGAGGACCAAATATTTCCGCAGAAGTATTGAACATGTTTTAAAATGAATTGTTTTAATGAAGGTAGACTATGTAATATATATCGAAACATAACATTATTGCAGACGTATCTGTGTGGCCCGACAATACAGCAAAGATTAGTTGAGTTTTGGTTTGGTTTGGTTTGGTTAATTAACGTCGCACTAGAGCTGCACAATGGGCAATTGGCGACGGTTCGGGGTCAATCTCGAAGGAAAGACCCGGGAACACATACACATTCACACACACACATTCATACATGCACCTCGTTATTTTAGAACCACGGTCAGATGACGAGGAAACACCTGAACTGGCACCCAACGCCTTCAATAGACGTCGGGACTTTGGACCCCGATCAGATGTATCGTGCACCAGTCCCGTATACACGCCAGTATAATTTGTTGGATATTCTGGACGACTTTCTAGTATTTTTGTAGCGAAGTTGGCAACCCTCCGATCGCAAGATAACTACTTTTTTACTTTTCCATGTCAAGTCCATTTCCCGGATTCGAACCACCAATCCTCTGATTGTAGTAGCTGAACGCCTTACCAACTGAGCAACTGGGGCTCGCCTATCCCGAAGGAAAGGACCGGGAACAATGCCTCGTATTTTTGAACCATGGTAAGATGACGAAGATAATACCTGAGCTGGCACCCAACACCACCTCAACAGACAACAGGACATTGGACCCCGATTAGATTTATCGTGTACCAGTCCCGCCAGTATAATTTGTTGGAGCATTATTTTTGAGACTGTAACTTCTGGTAGGTCCGAACCGGATTTTCCTTATGGTGGAAGCCAATTGAAAGCAGCCATGCTGTATTCCAACTAACATTTAGAAGTGATTTAGAGCTTTTTTTTAAAGACATAACACTGTAGAAAAGTTGGATGTGTTTAGATATCATAATTCCGACTTTTAGAATATAATTTTTATAATGCAAAAAATCAAATTTCGTTCTTGCTTGTTATTCACTTGGACTTTGGAATAACTTTATATTTTGAATGCATATTGCATTACAAAAGGAAAATTAAGAAAACAATATCTGCCAAAATCACTACATGATGGGAAATAATATAGCTATAGCTATCAAGTTTGTTTGGTTTGATTAAATAAGCTAGCTAGAGCTGCACAGTGGGCTATTGGTGACGGTTCGGAATCTATTTCAAAGGAAAGACCCGGGAACACATACACATTCACACACACATTCATACATACACCTCGTTATTTTGGAACCCTGGTCAGATGACGAGGTAACACCTGAACTGGCATCCAACGCCTTCAGTAGACGTCGGGACTTTGGACCCCGCTCAGATTTATGGTGTACCAGTCCCGTATACACGCCGTTAATTTTTGCGAATGTTCTGGACGACTTTGCTATTGCTATCAAATTGAAATACAGTTGTTAGTCCTTCCATTGCCTTTAAGTCAACCAACTGTCTTAGCCAATTCCGAAGTTACAGATAGAATGGGATATAACCGTATGATTGATATTGAGTAATGCATTTGCAATACTAAAACATATTAACACTAATCCTACCATGAGCTGTCAAATGACCGTTTTTGAAATTTCGCTTAGAATTTCTTGTATTCAACGTTACTGTATCGCCATGTAACTTATTGACTTTTCCTGTAATATACATACAACCCATTTTTCAATATTCACAACTTTCTTTATTGTTTACTTTCCGAAAAAAATTATAGCATATCTAGTCTACCACGAGCGGTCATTTGACCATTTGGACAATTCATGTTATTTACGACTATATTTTTCGGAAAGCGCACTCCTGAAATTGTTTTACGAGTCCACAATGTAATTGTGGACATACTGTGTTGCGGTAAACCAGCCATCTGGGCACCAAGCGTCCTGCGGGCCAACCAGGCAACGCTGTACAGACCGCGTTGGCCCAACCAGGCGGCACGGGTGCAGACCGATTCACGGCAGGCGGCGCTGACGACAACGGAAAACGTGCATTACAAAATTCTGTAATTTGTAAAAAATGTGCTAAAAATGTATAATTTGTAAATAAAACTTTTCTAAATAGAAAAAAATATTTTGTTTACTATCAAATTGTCTAAAATCTCTTTCTTATATTAAGATACATTTTTTTTTTTTGAAGCGGTCATTTGACCGCTCATGATAGGATTAGGTATACATGAAATGTCGGTAGGTTTAGAGTTAAGATACATAATTTTTTTTTGAAGTGGTCATTTGACCGCTCATAGTAGGATTAGGTATACATGAAATGTCGGTAGGTTTAGTGTTAATGTCGAAATCACGAAGTGTAATAAAATATTTCAACATTTGACACAATGAAAAGTTTTTTTCAAATGTTATTCATTAATCTATCACAATCTGTAATTCATTTACTACAGTAATCTTTAAACTGTATACCACATACAACACGTTGTTATGTATTGTCAACACATTGTTATTTGACTTCTGTTCACAAGTAAATGAAATGTAGTATATGAAATGTCATTTTCGAGGAATGGCCCTTACGGTCTCCTCATCTTCCCCTGGCTGGAGCGTGAAGCTCTGCATGATGGAGCCGATGATGATGAACACTTCCATTTGGGCCAGAGACTCTCCGATGCAAGATCTCTTGCCTGGAAAAGGAAAATAACAGTGCATTCAAAAACATTGTTAAGACAAGGACTCAAATGTTTGGGTGATAAAAGTTAATAAACATTCAGGGCAGTCACAAATTGCTGGGCGATTGTAATTGTTTTTCTGTATCTCATTTAGCTATGTTTATCCCGTGCTTTACCCAGAGTGTTAAGCGATTCTTCACTGTGGCGCCATCTGGTGGTTTTAGTAAGAAGTCATTTCTGCTTTAAAGGGGCTGGAGTGGTTTTCCGAAATCTTATGTAAACAGTAATCTTCCTCTTGTTTTAAAAGTCAAGTGTGCAATATTTCATGAAACTCGGAATAAAACTGTACATTTGTTTCAAATACCCAACAAACGAACAGACACCCATTTTTATATATAAATATGCCTTCTATTTTTATGTAATAATCAAGATAAAGTGAGGTGTTATGTTCTTAAAATGTGTAGGGTATTGGTGGGACCTCAAAAAGTATTCGTAAAATGTGAATGAAATGTTCTCATTATCAATCATATTTAGATAATTTAAAAAACGTATTTTTGCCATTTTGCCATTAATCTTATCATTTTGACACTAAATTCGTCGTTCATTTGGCGACATTTCCATTCGTTCGGCGACATTGTTATTCATTCGGTGACATTTTTATGTATTTGATGACAATGTTATTTTCGTTTGGGCGAAATTTTTATTCATTTGGCGACAATGTTCTTAATTTTGGCGCAATTTTTATTAATTTGACATTTTGGCGATATAAGGGCGATATTTACTCATCAGCCAATCAGAATGCGTCGTTTATCACTCACAATAGATTTCTAATATTAAAATGTTACGTTTTTATAATATTAAAATATTCAATTTTTACATGTTTTCCATGTTAATCCTATGCAAAGGTTTTTAAATAATCGTTAATTTGGCAGTTAGAGATGGAATTTTTAAAAATCCTTTCTTAGAGACGGAATAATATGAAACTAAGTACCAATTTTCAGCTCTCTGTGTCTTTTGGATCTAGAGATATCGTGATCCATGAGACATTGAGTGAGTGATATTTGGCTTTTTTATATATGTATAGATTCTAGTCAATAGCTTAAATTGTGAAAACTACAATATATGAAAATATATGCGCAAATATTTTAAAGCGCTATAACATACCTTAAGATTAAAACAAACACTGTGAAGATAATATTTTTATATACTTTAAGAATTAAAAATTAAGAGATAAAAGTCAGAGAGTTGTAATATTAAATAGAGAGCGCCTTCAATACCACATCACGTGGTTATAGCGCTGCCACATTTGGCGTACAGACATCTGCAGGAGTTCCAAATTTGGCGCACTTTCTTCTCTTTTGGTGATAAGGAGTTCTGTCCGTATTCAACTTCTTAACATATATGTACGTATTTACTTATTTTCAAACAATATGCGCTAAATATTTCCTCTTCATTAACGAAAACGAAAATATTTTATTTGTGTTCAATTCTCGAAGAAGCGAAACTCTTTATATTTCTCAGGTTTTATTGTTTATATTTTCTTATTGAAGTATACAAAATAACAATTGAAAGAACTTCGCTTAGGGTAAATTTTTTACATAAAAACGTAACGCAATTATTTCAAAACTACAAAGTAAGAAAAATCTCCTTAATATATCTGTTAAACTCCCTTAAATTGTGTCACTCTTTCAAAAAAAAAAACTATATTTAAATACAAATTAAACACAAAACTATATTACAATACTTCGATCTCGCTTAGTTCTGAAAGTCGCCAAGGCCTGCCAAGTAATATTGACGCATGAATGAATTGGCATTTCCACATATCACGTGGCTTCAATGATGGACACACGGAAATCAGCATTTTTATTCCTCTATTTGTATCATTACTCTATGATAAAAGTTAGACGTCATTGGCACGTAATTATTTTTTTCTAGTTGCCAAAATGTTCTGTTTAGGCATAATTTAAAAATAATTCTAATTGCTTAAGCAGAGCTGCCAACTGTTACGATAATTTTGTGATCATTAAAGCTTGTTTTAAATAAAATAAGAAGCATGTTTCCATTTGTGCTTTAAAAAATATCACCGGCTGAGGCCGCTTTTACATTTAACGACACGACACCGATAAATCGTGAACGATCGCGAAGGGACAACACAACGTTTTATCGTATCGTCTGATGGTCAGTTTTTCATTGCACCGATATCGTTCGCCGAAAACGAAAATTTTTACATTCAGTTCGTGTTCGCCTGTTGTCGAGAGCACATCTATTCTCAATATGGCGCATCGCAACAAATTACATGATAACAAACTGCGATTGTTGTATTTGCTGTATTTAAGGAGAAAGAAAAGATCAATAACAAAACGCTTCTGGGTGCATGATATCATCAAAGCAAGACATGTTGAAAGAAATTTTTATGTTTTATTTGAACGTCTACAAAAAGCTAGAGCTAGAGCTAACCACTAGAGCTGCACAGTGGGCTATTGGCGACGGTTTGACTAAATATTGCCTCCCATGCCTTTTCTCGAACAATCTTATTCTTGTAAAATTCATCTCGCTTATCCCAAATACAAGTCTTTACTTCCACTAATTCACACAAGTTCACAATATCGAACTTAAAAACCATATGGATAATATAAATAAAAAAACACAGTAGAACTCTAGCAGACGGCAACAAGTTTTTCGGAAAGAAACTCAAAATGTCGTCACGATGAAGTAGGGAAGGCGCGTGCCCACGATAAAACGTTCCGATAAATTGTATCGTCTGATCGGCAACGACAATATCGTTATCGTATCGGCTAGTGAAAAAGCGCTCAGCTTCGTATGTGTATTTTGCGTACCCCGATATCGTGCCACTGAAATCGTATACGATTTATCGGTGTCGTGTCGTTAAATGTAAAAGCGGCCTGACTGATAAAAATTACTGAAAAGTGTAAGAGCCATTATGGAAAATCAACGTTAAACGTCAAAATTGACGACTGGGTGTAAAAATACGTCCTTCAAACTTAACTTTTTATAAAAAAAAAACAGGCGTCAAAAATGTAAAAATATGTTCTTCAAAATTAAATTTTTATAAAAAAAATTAGGCGTCAAAAATGTAAAAATATGGTCTTTAAACTGAAATTTTTATTAATAAATTAGGCGTCAAATATGTAAAAATATGGTCTTTAAACTGAAATTTTTATTAAAAAAATTAGGCGACAAAAATGTAAAAATATGGTCTTCAAACTGAAATTTTTATTAAAAAAATTAGGCGTCAAAAATGTAAAAATATGGTCTTTAAACTGAAATTTTTATTAAAAAAAATTAGGCGTCAAATATGTAAAAATATGGTCTTCAAACTGAAATATTTATAAAAAAAATTAGGCGTCAAAAATGTAAAAATATGGTCTTCAAACTGAAATTTTTATAAAAAAATTAGGCGTCAAAAATGTAAAAGTATGGTCTTTAATCTAAAATTTTTATTAAAAAAATTAGGCGTCAAATATGTAAAAATATGGTCTTCAAACTGAAATTTTTATTTAAAAAATTAGGCGTCAAAAATATAAAAATATGGTCTTCAAACTGAAATTAGGCGTCAAAAATGTAAAAATATGGTCTTCAAACTGAAATTAGGCGTCAAAAATGTAAAAATATGGTCTTAAAAACCGAAATTTTTATAAGAAAAATTAGGCGTCAAACTAAAATTTTTAGCTGCAAATTACGACTAACGACCACTAATTTTGAACCTTGCTAAAGTTTGGATACATATTTTTCAGATTTAATACGGAATTTATAAGAAACAAGATATTACTACAAACAAAAGTCACGTCTGGTCAATCCATATATTTTAATTAACCATATATTAAAAAATATATATCTATACCGATACCTAATCCGAAAGGATACGGCCCCTCTCGTTTGATTCTTTTCCCTTCAGAGTTGAGGAATCTGTTTGGATCAAATTGTTCTGGTTCTGGATAGAGCTCAGGATCGAAGTGGATGCTGTACAGATTGGCCACAATAGCGCTACGTTTAGGTATCCGGAAACCGCTGATGGTTGTTTCCTCTAAGTTAATGAAAACAATAATACATTCCCATGATACAAGGATAGTGAAGACCATATATATATAAGGTGTGCTAGTACTCGAGCTTTTGACAGAAGGCGGGGAAGGCAACTATTTGACGTCATAGTGAAGCCTACTTTCGCCTACTGTGGGCGTGTCTAATGCTCTCGTTTGAACCAATGGTTTCTGAGGTGCTGCCATCTATTCGTTTTTTTGTGAACTATTAAAAAGTGATAAGCTAACTTTATTTAGTTACTTTTACTGCATTTTATGAGTTTAAATTATATTTTAAGGATTGCATTTAGTATGGAAAAATTGCAAAAGAGTTGCTTAAAAAATTAAGCGTATTAAAATAATATTAGCTGCCACGAGAGCATGCCCATGAATTTTGAAAGAGTAAAATAGTGGTCGGAACTATTCGGTCAATGCATTTGCATTGGACATACTAAATGAGTTACAATTTCAATCAAGTAAAATACGGGGACATAACAAAACAAAGACGGATTAGTAGTGAAGCTACCTGAACACAATTATTTACAGATATTTACATTATTTTGCTAATTAAAAATTAAATCACCAGTTGTTACCCAACCGGGATCGAACCTAAGTAGCAATGCTTGAAACCCACAGCCAATGAGAATGATCAAAAACCGTTAGTAAGGCGGAGCTAAAATGACGTCAAAAGTAAGGCGAAGCTAAAATGACGTCAAATAGTTGCCTTTCCTTGCCCACTTTCAAAAAGTGAAAAACGAGCGCATCTTCTATATATAGTCTTCACTATCCTTGCCCATGATATGACATATTATGAGTCAAAGTGACAGTGTCCAGTGACAAACGGAAAATTAAGAATAAAAAAAATAATTTAATTTTTTTAAATGTATTTTTTTAAAAAAAACATTAAACTGAATATTATTAACTATATTTTAACGTTTTTCATTCAGTTCTTTTTTTAAAATATCTGTTATTAATTTTTATTATGAAAAATACAACAAATTGTCATGTCTGTTACCAAAGACGGTAACAGACATGATAAGTAATAGACATCACATTTCATAGAAGAAGAATTATTTACTTGGAATATCTAAATCAAAACATAAACAACACATTTATTTTGGACAAATAACCTTATTAGCTAAATAAATCAGTTGAGAAATTAAAAATATATAAATTATTTATATAAAAAATTAAGGTAACAGACATGACATTTCATAAAAATACTTTCTACAAAAGGTCTCCTTCTTCATCTATTACAATAACAACAGGAAATTCAAGATGGCTGCTTGTAATTATCTCACTAATCCTGCTGCATTGATAAACAACTTTCACCATTTAGAAAATGCAAATTTTGATTTAAAAATATGTTTTTAAATGTATGGTAACAGACATGACACACATTTCTGGACAAAAGAATTAAATATATTAAAAGCTTAATTTATCTTTAAATATTATGAAAACCTTCTGTAATGTAAAATACAGAATATTTAAAACAATTGTAAATGCTACACACACCAAAAATTTGGCATTGGAATAATTAATTGCAGAATAAAAATTATACTTTCTGTTTCGGACAACCCTTTTTTTTTTATTCCCCTACCATATTTGTTTAAATACATAATTTTTATTTAAATATTAAATCCAATTTTGTATTTCTTTAATAACAACTGTTTGACAAGATCTGTACAAAAAAAGAAAAAAGTTGAAAAGATAAATACAACCTATAGGGAAAATATTTTTTATCAGGACGGTAAATGGCACTGGAATTTGAAAATTACCCATATATGATTTATCTATGGTATTCACTGAACTCTAACTGTAACTTCCGGAAGTCTCAAAATCTGTTTCATTTATGGGCGCGTTGAAGTCCATGTGGAAGCAGCCATATTGTGCCCCAATTTATTTTAAGTGATTTAGTGGTGCTTTTTAATACCATAGCATTGTAGAAATATTAAATGTAGAGAAATAATATATTTTCTTTTTATCGAAGTAATTTTTATATTGCCAATTAAATAGTTTTTGCTTTTGCTTTTTAGCCACTTCGATTTGTAAGTAAATTTCTATTTTAATAGCAGGTTGCATTTAAAATGGGTTTCAAAAGGAAATACCCCCACCCCCCGCTGATCTCTAACTGTAATTTCTGGATATGGCAAGACATTTTGTTGACTTGAAGCCGATGTAGAGGCAACCATGATGTGCCCACTATCTTTGCTACCGCAAAATTTATATATATTATTGTTCTATAGAATATATAAGAATTTACCACCATAAATACTTGCCTGAAATTTAAAAGAGACTTATACTATTGCGAAATAAATTTTATAATATTCTTTATGTTGATTTTTCTCAAATGCTGCATATTTGAGTTATATCACTTCTCTAGTGGGGTTTAGATATTGAATCAAGCCACATCATGTCTGTATTTCAAATGATAATGAAAATCTGACTCACGAAAGTTGGAATAGATGGTGGTTACGAAGAACGGCGATTTCATCCTGTAGAGCTCTTGAATGGTGGCATCCAGATAAGGTAGTTTTGGGCGATCTGCCCAGGATGGCAACCTTTCGCCGCCCACAACACTGTCCAGCTCCTCCTGGACCTTTTCCTGGACTGCAGGATGTCTGCTGAGTTCCAGCAGCAAGGCGACGGTTGTGCTACCTGTGGACTCGGTGCCTTCGAAGTACAGGTTCATTGTGGTGGCCTCCAGTCGGTTTTCTGCCATAGAGGAAAGAAAAAGATGGAGGTGCGATCAAGTCAAATCAATGTGAAGTAAACAATCGCTTAAAAAGTAGGTACTGGCGAAGTATTTGGCGCTACTCCAAATCACCACTTTGTGCCAGTATTTGGCGATAATTTATTTTATATTTTAATTGACCTATGAAGTGGAAATAATAGCATCCTTTATTGATTTGGAACATATACTGCATCTCATCAACTGCCCAAACGGTTGTATTTTGAGTTTTTATAATTTAAAATTCGTGTGTTAAATAACGCAATCCTCTTTGAAAACCAGGGAGGAGAGAAGGGAGACGAGAAGCCCTATAAGTGGAGGTATATGAAGTATTGCCGATCGGTTCTCAGCTGCATTTGTATCCCGAGATGCATTGGGCGATGAACTGTGTTATGCGCTTCGACCGGTTTTCAAGTTCTGAGCCTAACGAAACTGTTCACAGTGTCCCAAGATGCATTGCACTGATGGCTTCTTTTGTGCGCTACTGCGCATTTACTAGGGCCAATCTTTCCCCCTACCAAGGATAGTGAAGACTATATATAAAAGGTGTGCTGGTACTCCCGCTTTCTGATGGAGAGCGGGGAAAAGTATTCTTTTGACGTCATACTGACGCCTCCGACTTCTGTGGGCGTGTCTAATGCTCACGTTTGTGCAGTCGTTTTTGGAGTCTACTTAATTTAACAAGAATTCTTGTTTTCAACTATTCATGAATTTATTTTTTAAAAAAAAAACAGTTAAAATTTGCTTCAAAAAAACAATTTTAATCAATTTCCAGAGTTGTTTAGTTATTAAAATATTAGGAATGAATTTCGTTCAATTTGAACTAATGGTTCGTGAGGGGCTGCCATCTATTAGTTTTTTTTGCGAACTATTTAAAAGTGATTTCGCTAACTGAATTTAGTATTTGCTGCATTTTATGAGTTTAAATTTTATTTTAAGGATTGCATTTAGTATGAAAAAATTGAAAAAGATTTGCTTAATAAATTAAGCGTATTAAAATAATATTAGCTGCGACGAGAGCATGTCCATGAATTCTGAAAGAGTAAAATGGAATCAGAACTATCATGTCAATGCATTTGTATTGGACATATTAAATGAGTTACAATTTCAATCAAGTAAAATGCATAACAAAATAAGGACGAATTATCAGTGAAGCTACCTGAACAAAAAATTTTATAGATATTTACATTATTTTGCCAATTAAAAATTAAATCAACAGTTGTTACCCAACCGGGGATCGAACCTAAGTAGCAATGCTTGAAACATACAGCCAATGAGAATGTTCAAAAACTCATAGTAAGGCGGAGCTGAAATGACGTTAAAAGTGTGCTTTCCTTGCCCCTTTCAAAAAGCGAAACACGAGCACACCTTTATATATATATATATTAGCCCAGTCAATAAAGGACTTGAATGGGAAAAAATTAGGGTAAAGCTGATTTTTACCCCATTGATAGACCACTACTAGAGGAGCATTTTGACAAAAGTCCCCAAAAATCCCCTTGGAGCTTTCCCCCCCAGCCCCCCTCAAAGGTTCAAAATGCCAATATTTACGGATCTGTCATTATCTCTGTTACTAATGATCGAATCAAGTTCAACTTTTTTTTGTTTTGTTCGTTATTAAATGGGCTACAATATTGGTAATCTATATATTTGCGTTAAACCTAATAGTTTTTTATAAATTAAGAAAAATGTGAGAAAAGTAGTTTTTTTATTTTGAAATTTTTGTTTTTGGCGTTATATATTCTTTAAATGTCAAATTATGTAAAAACTCTTGATATAAAATTTATAACCTATATATTTTTAAATCAACTGATATACAGTTTTATTTATTTATGTGCGATATTAACGCGGGGGAAAGCAAAAATGTTCGGCGCGCAACGCGGCATAACCTGATAAAGTTGGCAACGTCGTTTTTATTACCATAGTCCTGTTTTCCTGACTCATTTCTACTCCATCCTCCCACACCCTATATTGACCTTGTCAGTAAAGTACCTTTGGTGTCTGTATTCACTGTAAAATAACAGTTTAAGTTTCGCTTTAAAAAAAAGTTATGTGTCATGTGCTTCATATCAAAACTACCATTCAATTTGAACTATGTGTGTTCATGAATTTTACAATGTAGTTAACGTGCGCCTGTCCTTTTTTTTTTAAATTTCTGGTGTGTTTAGAGATTTAATGAGTATTTTTAATTCATAAACATTATTTTTCTAAACGTTATTCTTTATTGTTAGTCATAGAAATCTGGAAAAAGTAATTTCAAAGTGCAAGTATATTATTTCTCAATAATCTTATTTTTTAATAGTTCAGTCCGTTAAATCGAAATCGGAATAAACAATTCAAATATGGTGTGTATTTTTTGTAGAAAGAAGTGGATTTTTGGAACATCAATACAATAAAATGAACAACATGTTGAACTACGAGAGTCAAGAACACAAATAGATCTCTGGACTTACTAAAATTTTCAACGTGACTACAACAACACAATCCGTTCGCCAAACTTTCGTGAGAGCTAGTGTCCTTGGAATTTGTATTTGTATTTGATAATTCTGTAAATTGGGGCCAAGCTTAAGAGATTGGGCTTAAAACTATTGACAAAATAATAGAGAATTTTTTTGAAGAACTTGAACTTTATAGGAAAGACATAGTAAAACTCAAGCACAGAAAAAATCAGTTAAAGTTAGATCAAATCAAAAGAAGTTATCGTTAATTCCCAACAGCTCTTCATCTTCAACCGTATATAATGTGTCTGCGATAGCCCCAGAAAATTAAAATTTTATCTAGAATATGAATTGTCAGCACGCCCAACATCCGTATTTGATTGTGTATCTCTTCGAAAGGGTACAAAATCTTCTGTGATGAAAATGTTTGAAGAAGGTGTAGTCGACAAGTGGCTGGTATGAACAATATGATTATTGATTTTGACGGATATCCCGAAGAGCCTACTACCAAGAATGAAGAGCAAAACAGGAGGGCTGCAAGACATTCATTCTGCGATATCGTTTTGAGAAAAACACCGTTTGTTTTACAGCAAGAGAGGACTTCTTGGAAAACGAAACCAATAAAAAGAAATAGTCACTAACTTTGGGATTAGAACTTTAAAGTCAGCAATAGCCCAATTGCGGCCGAAGGGAGCCGGGTTTACCTTTTTTTTCAAAGAAGAAAACATTTGTTTATCGCTCAGACAAAAGGTTGTTATGGGCCGCAATTGAAACTTTCCGTCAAAATCATGAATTGAAGGTGATAACAGCGGGAGCAGATGAATATGTAGACATTGAAAGGACTGCCATAAACCAAAATTAATACTAGCTCTAACGTTGTAGCTGTGGGTTCCGATACAGATTTAAATGTTCTGTTAATTACGCTGTCTCCTGAACAGGAAAAATATTTTTTTTTAAAGGAAAGGTGGTGCTATTTCTTC
Organism: Troglohyphantes excavatus; assembly: GCA_963932185.1. NCBI lineage: Eukaryota > Metazoa > Arthropoda > Arachnida > Araneae > Linyphiidae > Troglohyphantes > Troglohyphantes excavatus. The sequence goes on from OZ010678.1 coordinate 21,875,058, forward strand.
AACAGTCATATATAAGATAGGAACATTAATTGAAAGTACAAGAGTTCCCGACAACTTTTATTTACCCATGACTTGCTGTGATACCACTTCTTGTTTTTGTGGTATAGGAAAAATAAACGCAATGGACATGCTTAAGTTGCCTGAGACTCGCAGTTGGGCTAATATCTTTCTAAACCTCAAAGGGTGCCAACAACGCTTACTTAGAGTTTTTTTTTTTTTTACAAATTCAAGGATGGTTAAGAAACAAACTCCCCTCTACGAAGTGGGAACGGAAAATTAAAACTTTAAATACAATGGAATTTTCAAAAGAACACTGAAACCAATATTACAACATTCAAACCATTTTCCACATATGATCTGTTATATCAATTATCTTGTGCTTGCAAAAGAGGATGTGTCAGTTATTCTGTGGGTGCAGAAAAGCGAAGGGTTGAGTTGAGATGAGTCAGGAAAACGGGACTTATGGTGATAAAAACGACTTTGAAAACTTTATCATGTTATGCCGCGTTGCACGCCGGACATTATTTTTGCTTTCTCCCCTTTCCCCGGCGTTAATATCGCACATAAATTAATAAAAAATATATAGGTTATAAATTTTATAACAAGATATTTTACATAATCTGATATATAAAAAAAATATAAAATATACAAAATTTCAAAATAAAAAAACCGACTTTTCTCACATTTTTCTTAATTTATAAAAAAACTATTAGGTTTAACGCAAATATATAGATAACCAATATTATAGCCCTTTTTAATAACAAACAAAACAAAAAAAAGTTGAGCTTAATCCGATCATTAGTAACAAAGATAATGACAGTTCCGTAAATATTTGGATTTTGACCTTTGAGGGGGGCTGGGGGGGAAAGCTCCAGGGGGATTTTTGGGGACTTTTGTCAAAATGCTCCTCTAGTAGTAACCTATCAATGGGGTAAAAATCAGCTTTACTCTAATTTTTTCCGATTCACGTCCTTTATTGAATGGGCGACGTTGCCAACTTTATCAGCTTATGCCGAGTTGCGCGCCGAACATTTTTGCTTTCCCCCGAGTTAATATCGCACATAAATAAATAAAACTGTATATCAGTTGATTTAAAAATATATAGGTTATAAATTTTATATCAAGAGTTTTTACATAATTTGACATATAAAGAATATATAACGCCAAAAACAAACATTTCAAAATAAAAAACCTACTTTTCTCACATTTTTCTTAATTCGTAAAAAACTATTAGGTTTAACGCAAATATATAGATAACCAATATTGTAGCCCATTTAATAACAAACAAAACAAAAAAAAAGTTGAACTTGATTCGATCATTAGTAACAGAGATAATGACAGATCCGTAAATATTTGGATTTTGACCTTTGAGGGGGGCTGGGGGGGAAAGCTCCAGAGGGATTTTTGGGGACTTTTGTCAATATGCTCCTCTAGTAGTGGTCTATCAATGGGGTAAAAATCAGCTTTACCCTAATTTTTTCCGAAGTTTGATATTTTAGTGTCTTTATTGACTGGGCTATATGGTCTTCACTATCCTTGTCCCCCTACATAATTTTTCTTAAAAAAACACTGCCATCTGGGTTTGTTTGTACTTACTTCAAGGTTGCCATCTTACTTCACGTGAATTCTCGCCAAACCACCTCTATCTTTTTCCTTCCTCTGTGGATTTCTACAGGGTAAAATACTTGATTTTTTATTTTATATTGTAATCTGAATAAAGATATTAGCACGCCATCAGAATGCAAATTCAGCGGATGGTCTGCGATTGAAGACTTTTTAACGGTTATTGGAAATTAGATTTTCAGGTATGTTACAATTCGGGTATGATGACGGAATGTCCAGTTGTGATTCGACGAACTCGAGGAACACACTTGATATTTAAGTTATTTTTGTGGAACAGTTTCATTAAGTTTCTGTTATTTTTCCCCAAAACGAAATGCCCCTGTGACGTCATACTTTTAAATGGAGTTTGATAAAGAACAAGCTATCGAAAGAAACGTGTTTTTTTAATGTTTAAGAACTAGTATAATTCTAACTCAATTTGAAGAACAGGTAACAAAAGAACAGGTCGTTATTTTGGGGACTGAGAGTCGCAGCCCGAGAGCATGTTAAAAATTTAAATATATTTTATACCAACACACAAATATGTGCGTCATTTTCCTCTAGAAAAAACATTCGAGAACTAATAGCAATACCTTTCGCTTTAGACTTGCTTGTCAAATCGACATCCTCCTTATCTAGCCATATCACATTTATGTCCTTACCTTCGAGCATGGATCCTTTGTAGTAGAGGAGTCATGACGTCACTCTCGCTAACATCAAAGTGAAGCCAACAAGTATGGCCTCAGGCACGTGGTTAATTACGTCAGTCCATTCATAAATTTTCACTGCTACACATTTCCCAATTCAGCAACCAATCAAGAGTATTTTTTTAATTCATAATTTTGAAGAGATGGAACGTAATATGGGCCTTTCGCTAAGAGATGTGGGCTTCACGATTATGACGTCATACTCTCTCTACTGCAGACCATTCATGCTCGAAGGTCCCTACTAATGCGTATAAAATAATAAATAATAAAAATTAAATAAAAATATGTGTTGTCTACTTATTTCCTACACACACTAATCATGTTATTCCCTTTCAGGAAAACGAGCTTAAGCTTACCCTCAGGGCTCCCCCTCCTCCCAAGTTTAATTTAGTGACTCAATAGTTAATGTCTACACCCACAAAAGTTCTCCTATTTACTAGGCCTAATTCGACGGAGGTTTAAGGACCAAAGGGTCGACACATCGTAAGGTACATTTCAATTTCCGATCAGCAATACCTGCATATCTACAAAAGCCTTGAATAATTGAAAAGGGCTCAGTATTTAAACAAAAATCAAGTCCATACTGTGCTGCTTTTAAACTAGACAGTTATCCATCAACAGAAACCAGTCCAAAAGTTAAAAATGCACCCTATAGGAATAAGCTCCAAGTAGTAAAATGCGTGTATTCAGTTTTGTGGGCCCCGTTTTCTCAAGATTCATTTAATGGAGAGCCTCCGTGGCCGAGTGGATAAAGGCGTCAGCTGGGAATCTGAGGGTCCTTGGTTCGATCCTGTGCACTGACATGACACAGAATGTAAAAAAGTAGTGATGTTGTGATCAATGGGTTGCCAGCTTTACTACAAAATACTAGGAATGTCGTCCAGAACATCCACAAAAAATTAAAGGCGTGCACAAGGGACTGGTGCACGATACATCTGATCGGGGTCCAAAGTCCCGATGTCTATTGAAGGAGTTTCCTTCGAGATATACCCCGAACCGTCGCCAATGAGGGAGTTTCACGCCGAGAAAACGAAGACCGCTGTTCCAACGGAACATGGAGAAAAATCCGCGACTATGAAGAAGTTCCGTAGGATTAGCATGGAACTTCAGTTCCTCTACTATAATTTTAAGTTTTTGTCATTAAATAATATCTCAATACAAAAATATATACTTCATGTACTAAGATAGATTGTACTCATCGTTTATGAAGCATTTTGTGTGTTGAAATAAAAGTATTTTTCCGTATTTCGTTGTAATTCTAATTATTTACATATATAATATAAGTATTTCTGCATTTAAATTTATTCACATATAGACTAAAAGTATTACTTATTTGGAAAAACAAATATTATTAACAAACTTTCCCATAATTGCAACCGTAGCGACTAAACAAACAAAAGCAAAGTTGTCTGCTGTAAGGAAGAAATCGGAACTACTAGTAAGTTACCATGTTGATACGTCACGTGTAACTCCCCAATAGCCCACTGTGCAGCTGTAGTGCGACGTTGTTTAAACCAACCAACCATCATTTTAATGGACTTCTGAACCCATCAAAGTGTTTTTTCCAACTCATGCAGTGGAGGCGACAGCAGCGCCAACAGCGGATTTCTACGGTTTCGGGGAAGAATTGCTAACATCAGTACACTACCCCTTCCAGTAGTAATACAGATAGTAGTAATGAGGGTAATTTGTGTCACACTCATTCGTGAATGTCCCGCCGTCCTTCTTTCCTTTCCTGATGAGCTCGTCCCTGCGTCCGAGAAAAGCGTCCACGTATCCCCGAGGGTGGTCCCCATCGTACGTTTGCGTCTGCTCGGCCACCACGGCGTCCGTGAACTTGCGGACGCTGTCCCTGCCTTGCTTCAGTCTTGGGAAAACAGCAAAGAAGAGGCTGGAACGGAAGAAATGACTTCTTAGAACTACTGCATTGGGAACATTTCGTTCAACATCACATATTTTAGATTGGCTGCAAAATTCTAATGTCGCTGTTAAAAATAGGTACTCAAAAATAATAATGTACTCATTTTTGAATATATTTGATGCTTATCATGGCTCCGAGTACGTAAATTACATTTTTGAAAAGGACATGCACTCAAAAATGAATACAATAAGTAAAAAGAGTAGTTGCTTGCTTACATAGGCTGGCCTAATTACATTGCTTGCCTAGTTTTAAAACCAAATTTTTAACTTTCAGAAATACATTAAATGTTACACACGTTTAATGTTTTACATACTTGTTTTCATACTTATTATTGGAGTTATACTTTATAATCGCTAGTGGAAGAATTTATGGTACACAAGAATGATTAAGAACGAATTTATTAAGATTTAATGGACGGTAAAAAGACTATAGCGTGCAAGCTTTTAAATGTAAACAGAACAGAGGAGAATGCAACAGATGTTGCCACATACAAAATTAGAAACCATCACAAATATAAACGATTATGATTAATTACAAAAATAGTATTGATAATTTCAACACTCCTCCTCGTTTATATTACTCCACACATTTCCCTAAGCATACAATGCCTTTTTACAGGTAGAGGTTTTGTTAACAGATCAGCAACCATTGATTCAGATGGACAATAAGCACACTCAATAAGTTTCTTTTCGACACAGTCTTTGATGAAATGATACTTTGTATCGATGTGCTTGCTTCGATTTGAAAATTTTCCACTGTTAACCCAGCACAAACAACTTTGATTGTCCTCGTACATCATTACAGTTGCACTGTCAACATCTTGGAACATGTCCTTCAACAAACGGCGTAACCACAGAGCTTCTTGACATGCCTCAGACAAAGCAATATACTCTGCCTCGGTAGATGATAAGGAAACACATGTTTGCTTCCTGCAACTCCAATTTACGAGACCGCCATTCAGGAAGAACACGTATCCACTATTTGACTTTCTGGTTCTTCGGTCTTCTGCCCAGTTTGCATCCGCATAACCATGAAATGACTTGTTTTCTGTCATTCGGATGTTGCTCAGCTTCAATTTCATGTCTGCTGTAGATTTCAGATACTTAGTAACTTGCTTCAGTTGAGTCCAATCTTCCTGGCATGGTGCAGAAACTTTCTGTGCAAGGATACTGACACTTGCTGCAATGTCTGGTCTCGTATTTATTGCCACATACAACAGACAACCAAGTAGCTTTTGGTACCTGCTGTTATTGGCCAACATATTACCAGGTTCCAACTTTTCGTAGTTTGGATCCATAGGTGTCTTGACTGGCTTAGCATCCGACAGACCAAAATCATTCGCAATTTTCTTTATGTAACTTGATTGACAAAATTCAAAGTTACCATCAGAGTCCTTGGTAACATCAATTCCAAGATAATGATGAACTGGTCCCAGATTTTTTATCTTGAATTGATTTGATAAAATACTTTCCACTTCATGTATTTCAAATTCGGATTTGCCAGCCACTAAAATGTCATCAACATGAATTAAAATGTAGCATATGCTATCACATGATCTTTTAAAATAAAAGCATGGATCAGTTTCACTTTGTTGGAAATTAGCATTGACAATAACTTTATGCACCGTCTCATTCCATACTTTAGCAGCTTGCTTAAGACCATATAGGCTTTTCTTCAATAGGCATACTTGTGTCGAGTCACCTTTGACAAAGCCAGGTTGTTTCATGAATATTGTTTCAGTCAACTCACCATTCAAAAATGCTGTCTTAACATCAAAGTGGTGAACCATAAGATTCTCTTTAGCTGCTACTGATAACAAAGTACGTAGGGTTGTTTGACGTACTACTGGTGCAAAAGTCTCGTCATAATCTTCACCGTACTTCTGGGAAAATCCTTGAGCTACTAGACGTGCTTTAAACTGCTGTGTACTTCCGTCTGTACTCTTCTTTATTTTGAATACCCATTTACTGCCGACTGCTTTTCTGTCTTCTGGAAGGTTGCACAGATCCCAAGTCTCACTTTCTTCTAAAGATGTAAGCTCCTCCTGCATCGCATCGAGCCATTTTTCTTTAAATTTACTGGAAATTGCTTCATTGTAGGATCTGGGCTCTTTCTCTTCGACTTCTTCATGTGCCACATGCACTTCTTCAATCAATCTCCTTGGAGGTATGCCTTTAGTTGACCTCTGGGAAACACGAGCATGAGGTTCTTCATTAGGATTGGTTTCCTCTTTGTCCTCCTCAAGAGTTCCTATATCTTGATCTGTTATTACCATTTTGGAGTCGGTGTGAGTGGTATTCTCAGAAGTGTCGTAGCTGTCATGTTCACCTTTATGTGTATTCACACTGAACCTGACATCTCGGCTAATTACTACTTTGAGAGATGACACATCATAGCATCTGTATGCCTTAGATTCTTCATCATATCCAAGAAACATCATCTCTGTTCCTGTACAGTCCAACTTCTGTCGTTTCTGTGTTGGAACATGAACAAAACACTTGGAGCCAAATATCTGGAAATTCTTCACTTTCGGCTTTTCTTTATGCCATAGCTCATAAGGTGTCAACTTTCTAACTTTAGTAAGAACTCTGTTCTGAATGAAATTGGCAGTCACCACAGCTTCTCCCCAAAACTTATTTGGTAAGCCTGCGTCGATCAGCATGCAACGTGCCATTTCTACCAGTGTCCTGTTCTTCCTCTCTGCTACGCCATTTTGTTGTGGAGAATAAGCTGCTGTGAGTTGTGTCTTGATACCCTCATCAGCCAAATACTTTCTGAGGTGTGTGTTCAGATATTCTCCTCCACGATCAGAACGAATCGTTTTTACTTTCTTTCCAAGTTGGTTTTGTACCATAGCTATATACTGTTTCAGAACATTGGGAACATCCGACTTGTTAGCCAATAAATACACGAATGTGTACCTTGAAAAGTCGTCGATGAATGTGACTAAATACCTTTTACCGCCTGGTGTCAGTGTCTGCATTGGTCCACAGACATCAGTGTGTACCAAATTTAATAAGTCACTTGACTCAGTTGTAGACTGTTTAGGAAATGGTACTCTGGTCAGCTTTCCTTTCATGCAAGTGTCGCATGACATCTTGATACCACAATCTACAATATCCAAATCGGCTAGCAAACCTTCAGCACACATTTTCTTTATTGCATCAGGATCTCGATGCCCCATTTTTCGGTGCCATGTATGTATACAGTTTTCTTTATGTTCAATCACCGAGTTGACTTTATGTGGTTGACACAGTCTGTACAAGTTGTTCACAGTGTTAGCAAAACCTACTTGATGACCATTCTTAAGAATTTCACAACAGTCTTTGGTAAAGTTCACTGAAAAATTGTCCCTAGTCAATTGATGAACAGAAACTAGATTTCCGACAACTTTTGGAACGTAGAGAACATCACAAACAGGAATAGGTGTGATTGTTCCTTCTTTATTAGTGACAGTTAGGTTTCCAGTACCGATTCCCCGAACATCAACAAGATCACCATTAGCAACTTCAATTCGATCCACATAGGACTTATCCAAAGAAGTGAAGAAATTTTGATCATTCGTTACATGTCGAGTTGCCCCTGAATCTAAAATCCAATTATCACTTTGGACCCCGACAGTGAATAAACTGGCCTTTGGTTTGGAACTGTCAACAACATTTACTTTATCTGGATGATTTTCTTTCCATTTGATGTACTTCCTACATTCTTGCTTTATGTGGCCTGCTTTCTTGCAAAAGAAACACTTTATAGCACTTGATGCGGCTTTCTTGAAGTCTTTACTTGAGACGGATTTCAGCATCTTTTCCTGAGAAACTCCAGGAGTTGCATCTGCATGTTGCCTCCGCTCATACTCCGCTAGGACCTTCTGTTGTACAACGGCAAACGTCAGTTCTGTTTCTGTACGTGTCTCCAAAGCAGTAATCAAAGTGTCAAAACTTTTTGGCAAGCTACTGAGAAGCATCGCCACACTCCAATTATCCGACAAGGATTGTTCGCCTAAGTCACTTAATTTTAGAAACAGTTCCTTCATTCTAGTGACGTGCTGCGGAACATCACCGCCCTCTTCAAGTTTCAGAGAACATATTGTTCTCATTAGATGCACTTTATTTGTAAGTGTGCTTCTTTCATGATATTCTTTGAGGGTGTCCCACATAGCCTTCGCTGTAGTTTTGTCCCTTATATGGATCAGCTGATCATCTTCTACTGTTAGTCCTATGTATGCCTGAGCTTTATGATCAGCTGCATCCCATTCATCCATCTTCTGGTTTCCTACTTCAGTGGCGGGTCTAACGCCTTCAATTACTTTCTTGAATAAATTTTCTTTCATCAAAAGTAGTTTTATTTTATACTTCCAGTTCGAATAATTGTTGTTGGTTAACTTTACAACTTCGCTTTTGAAGTCTGCCATGACGTACTGTATGTAAACGAACAACTACCGGAAACGAAACCACTTATTGATTCTTAATGCACCAAACTGGAGGCCATAACCTATTGGAGTTATACTTTATAATCGCTAGTGGAAGAATTTATGGGTCAGGTTTACTGTACGGTCACCCTTGGCGCGATTTTTCCGCATTTGGCGATAATTTTTTTTAAATGGCAACCCCTCTCCGAAACGACAAGGAATTGCAGCAACCCTATTGGACAACAGTCGCCAAAATGGCGACTTTTGGCAATATTTTGAAAAAGTCGCCAAGGGTGACCGTACAGTAAACCATTACCGAATTTATGGTACACAAGAATGATTAAGAACGAATTTATTAAGATTTAATGGACGGTAAAAAGACTATAGCGTGCAAGCTTTTAAATGTAAACAGAACAGAGGAGAATGCAACAGATGTTGCCACATACAAAATTAGAAACCATCACAAATATAGACGATTATGATTAATTACAAAAATAGTATTGATAATTTCAACACTTATAAGAAGAAAAAAAAGAATATTAATTAACTATAATATTAGTTAACTGCTACACGGTTGCTTGGTTTAATCAACGTCGCACTAGAGCACAATAACGGAGAGATAATGGGAACAACACCTGAGCTAACAACCGACGCAACCTCAAATAGGCTACAGGACATTGGCCTCGATCAGATTTATCGTGCACCAGTCCCGTATACACGCTGATAGTTTTTGTGGATGTTCTGGACGACTTTTCTAGTATTTTGCAGCGAAGCTGGCAACCCTCCGATCACAAAATCGATACTTTTTTATATTTCCTTGTCAAGTCCATCGCACAGTATCGAACCAGGAATCCTCTGATTTCCAGCTCACCCTTTATCCACTGGGCCACGGAGGCCCTAAAAGCAACACGACAAACGGTGCAAAAGTCAAGGTGGAATGTTTTCTCTACCTTCTCTTCTGAATAGTATTCAACCGCGCGGCACGCTGAAGTACATTTCCCCACAAAGCGAGTCATCAGTCTAGTGTTTATTATTTTAGCTCAGTGCTTAATATGACATTTGAAGAAGGCTTCAGGCCACCGTGGCCGAGTGGATTAAGGCGTCAGCTGGGAATCCAAGGGTCGCCGGTTCAAAACCTTGCGATGGACTAGACTAAAGAATAGTAAAAAGTATAGTGATATTCCGATCGGAGGGTTGCCAACTTTGCTACCAAAATTCTAGAATGTCGTCCAAAACATCCACAAAAATTTAACTGCGTGTATACGGGACTGGTGCACGATGAATCTGATCGGGGTCCAAAGTCCAGACGTCAATTGAAGGCGTTGGGTGCCAACTCAGGTGTTGTCCTCGTCATCTGACCATGGTTCAAAAATACGGGACATAGTTCCCGCGCCTTTCCTTCGAGGTAGGCCCCGAAACGTCGCCAATAGTCCACAGTGCAGCTGAATTGCGACGTTAATTAACCAAACCGAAGAAGGATTCAAATTGATTTGTAAGATAGAACGATAACAGAATACGAAATGCGTTTACCTTTGCAGTTTAAAACATTCCGACACTGATTAACATAAGTGTGGTCAAAGTTTGTTAGGATAGGCTTTGAAAACTTTTTGTGTTGACTGGAGAGTTGAATGCTTAAGGTGTATGGTATTATGGGTTGGGTACACTGATCTCTAACTGTTATTTCTGGATTGGGCAAAGCTGTTAGTTGACTTGAAGCCAATTGAGTCTAAAAACTCCACTTCCATTTCTACCTCTATATTTCGTATATTGATCATGCTAAAATATACCGAATATAAAGCTGTAAAATTTGTTATAAGTAATAATAACTAGTAACAAAATATCAGCGAAATATCGAATCTCATATGTTTACCGCTTGGCACCGCTTGGAAAAGTGTACATAAGAAAACATTGCATCCGACAAATCGTATGTCGGGCCGGCATCCGATTTGTCGGATTCATCGCCGGCTGCATTTTCGTTACCGATACCGGAGCCAAGTTTGTGGATAAAATTAAATATAAATAAGTGATAATTGAATAACATTGCATCTGGCGACGGTGCCGTCGACGGTTTTCCCGGTATGCGAAAAAGCGGCCTTACTCAAAAGCGGAGCCGAGCAACATGTTCCGACTTCCGACAAACGTGTTGATCATCTTCAGCATGTCCGATACGTTTTGGGCGAAGGTTTCGTCTTTCTTGAACTTCTTGTCGAACAGAACGTGCGAAATGATGCTGTTCGTGACGTAAGCCACGTGCAGCGAAAGTCGCACGGGCCTCTCTCCTTCCTGTCGAATGTCCGCGAGCATCCGACGAACTTCGTCGTGGATTCGTTCCTCCAGCTCCAGTTTCCCGAATCCGAAGTTCTTCGCCGTTTGCAAGAAGAACTTCCGATGCTCGCTCCAGGCTTCCCCCTCCTCTTGAGCTATACCTGCAAAGACCAGAATATAAGGACCCTCCCTACCTTCGAGCATGGATCCTTCATAGTAGAGAAAACATAATGTTATAATCTCGCTAACATCAAAGTGACGCCAACATGTATGGCCTCAGACACGTGGTTAATTACGTCATCGTGCACCAGTCCCGTATACACGCCGTTAATTTTTGCGGATGTTCTGGACGATTTTTCTAGTATTTTGTAGCGAAGCTGGCAACCCTCCGATCAAAAGATCACTACTTTTTTTAATTTTCTTTGTCAAATCCATCGCCTAGGCTCGAACCAGGAATCCTCTGATTCCCAGCTGACGCCTTTAACCGCTCGGCCACAGAGGCCTCCTTGTAAATTGGTTTGGTTTTTTGGTTTTTGTTAATTAACGTCGCACTAGAGCTGCACAGTGGGCTATTGGCGACGGTTCGGGGTCAATCTCGAAGGAAAGACCCGGGAACACATACACATTCACACACACATTCATACACACATTCATACATGCACCTCGTTATTTTAGAACCATTCTTGTAAATTGGAGAATGTGTGACTGTGAAAATTTATGAATGGAATGACGTAGTTAACCACGTTTCTTGGGCCATAGATGTTGGCTTCACTTTTGATGTTAGCTAATGGGAAGTCCTGACTCCTCTACTACAAAGGATCCATGCGCGAAGGTATTAGTACACAGACTCACCCAATCCATCAGACACCCAGGAGACGAGATTCGTTTCCTTGATCCTCCCTATGAACTCGTCCGCCCTGTCGATCAACACCTCCTTAATGACATTCGCCCTGTTGAGCACCACAATCAACCGCCCGCCCACCGTCCGGAAGCAGAACACGTCGCCGAACTTCTCGCTCAGCTGCCAGAAGTCGGTGTGAGTCGTCCGGAGGAAGGGGTAGTAACTATAGGGAAGATGAAAAAGGGATAATCACTGAACTCTATAACTGCAATTTCTGGAACGCCCATAACCTTTTTCCTCTATCAGCAGGGTTGAAGCTGCACTGTAACCACCTAATTTTTAAAATTTATTTTATGAGGGATTTTGAATGTCGAATCGTTTCAGAAATGTTAAATGTGTTTAGATACTGTATTTTCTACATATAGAATCAATATGTATATCGCCAAATATATTTTTTTTTGTTTTGTTTGGTTTGGTTTATACGTTTTCCGACTGCGTATTTCTGCCCTCGTATTGAGACAAATCACGGTCATATACCCATTCCCACATTCATAAATTCGGTTTGGTTTGGTTTGATTAATTAACGTTGCACTAGAGCTGCACAGTTGGCTGTTGGCGACGGTTCGGGGTCTATCTCGAAAGAAAGACCAGGCAACGATGCCTCGTTATTTTAGAACTATGGTCAGATGACGAGGAAACACCTGAACTGGCACCCAACGCCTTCAATAGACGTCGGGACTTTGGACCCCGATCAGATGTATCGTGCACCAGTCCCGTATACACGCCAGTATAATTTGTTGGATATTCTGGACGACTTTCTAGTATTTTTGTAGTAACCACCAATCTTCGGATTAGTAGCTGAACGCTTTACCAACTGAGCAACTGGGCCTCCGGTTATTGGGGAACCTTTGGTTTGGACGCGATCCATAGCGATCGTTGGCGGTTCGAGCCCCAAAAATGCTAAATACTTAAAATTACCTAATTATATATTAAATTTAAATTATATGATATTAAACAACAATAAATTTGGCATAAAATCTTAAATTATTGACGTTTAATTATTCAAATACTCAAATGTACGCATGCGCTACTTCATGTCTCATTTCCGTGTCGAGATCATTCATGTTCAATAGCCCCTACTGAAGTTTCGCATCAAAAACACTTCAATATCTTTTAGTGAAAGTTAAAGTTGTTGTACCTACCCAAAAATAGGGAGGCCCCACGGTCCTGGGGGAAGACGACGGTTCTGGTTCCACCACCACAGAACCGCCCACGTGACTGCCAACGCCACCACCGAACCAATCATCGCAGGGGTGAGATCCATTGCCGTGACAACAACTGAAAAGAATTAGTTATTATATTATAATTGCTACAACCAGTGTGTGGAAATTTCAGTAATGAACGATTTAATGAACACCGATTCCTTCAATGCGACGATCTTCAATTGAATGCATAAATCTTTAGACTAACTGGATTGCGCATGTTGGGCTTTCTGATAACAGTTCACTGTACAATGGACGAGTAGAATGACCACGCTCACAGTGACGTCAGAGCCAGTTTGTTTGTGGGATAGCGTTCGAATTTTCCTCAAAACGACTAATATATTGAAACTCTCGATGATATTATTTTAGAATATGATGTTAAAACACAAGTTAAACGTAATGAATGCAAAATTTGAACACAAAAAAGCGATATTATTGTTTGTTTACCAGTAATCGGCAACTTGCACGTGCTCGAAATCCCACAAACAAGGCTAAACTCCGCCCCGTTCTAGTTGTTCATTTGATATCTGCCATTAGAAACCATTGATCTCTAACTGTAATTTCTGGAGAGGGTGATAGACAGTTTGTTGACTTGAAGTCAACTAAAGATTAAGAAACTGTACCCTACTTTATTTATACCTCTGTATTTCGTCGTTTTTTTATAGACTTCGACTATCAGTTGACTGACTGAATCGATCCGGCAACGCTTGCTTCTACATTCCGTCCGCAAGATCTTCAAGAACAATTGAAATCTGTTTCGAATGGTCTACTACGCATTTGAATTTCTAGGGAATGGAACTAAAAGGAAGTGCTCTCTTAGGTTTAGCCTGTTTAATCTACCTCACTGTCTATCATCGCTCTTTCGGTTATTGACGTCACAAAAAGTTTCAACGAATCATCTGTCTTGGTATACAGAAGTGTTATTACTGATACAAGATCCTTTTGCAAAGTCGACGGTTTACCGCATAGTTTTAGACAGCTTCCCTTTGGCGAGTTTAGAAATATTTTCCTTTTTCTTTGGCGCAGTTTGCAGTTCCGCATCTTATGGTAGTTCGATTAGTTTTAGATTCACACTTTGGGAATCACTGAGTTGGTTTGGTTAAATAACGTCGCACTAGAGCTGCACAGTGGGCTATTGGCGACGGAATCTCAATTGGTTAGGTTTGGTTGGTTTGGTTAATTAACGTCGCACCAGAGCTGCACAGTGGGCTATCGGCGACGGTTCGGGGCCTATCGCGAAGGAAAGACACGGGAACGATGCCTCGTTTTTTTTAACCATGTTCAGATGACGAGGACAACACCTGAGCTGGCACCCAACGCCTTCAATAGACGTCGGTACTTTGGACTTGAAAAAGTCGAAGTAGTTAAAAAGCAAGAGCAAAAACTATTTGTTTGACAATATAAAAATTAATTCTATAAGATGAAAATATAATATTTATATACATTTAATATTTCTACTGTGCTATGGTATAAAAAAACACCACTAATAATTAAAAAAAAAAATTGGGGTCCAGTATGGCTGTTTCCACATTGGCTTCAACGTGCCCATAGGCGAAACAAGTGTTCAGCTTTCCAGAAGTTACAGTTTGAGTTCAGTGCAGTTGAATACACAACGCGTACAGTTGAAAAGGTTAAAAATCAAAGACTATTTGTTTGGCTATATAAAAATTAATTCTTTAACAAGAAAAGATAACATTTATATACATTTATATTTCTTCTGGAATAAAAAAAACTAAAAAACTTTTTTAAAAAATTGGGGTTTAGTATGGCTGCTTCCACATTGGCTTCAACGCGCCCATAGACGAAACAAGTTTTGTGCTTTCCAGAAGTTACAGTTAGAGTTCGGTGGACCGATTTAATTACAGAACGTATTTTGCCATACCTGAAAGTACAAAAATACTAGAAGGACGTTCAGACTATCCAACAAATTATACTGGCGTGTATATGGGACTGGTGCACGATACATCTGATCGGGGTCCAAAGTTCCGACGTCTATTGAAGGCGTTGGGTGCCAGCTCAGGTCACTCGTCATTTGACCATGGTTCAAAAATACGAGGCATCGTTTCCGGGTCTTTCCTTCGAGATAGGCCTCGAACCGTCGCCAATAACTCATTTTTATATTTTTATATTTACAGTGTGGGGTCCATATATTCGACCGTGGCCGAGCGGTTAAAGGCGTCAGCTGGGAATCAAAGGGTTCCCGGTTCGAACCTGTGTGACAGACTTGACTAAGAATAGCAAAAAGTAGTGATCTTGTGATCGGAGGGTTGCCAGCTTCGCTACAAAATACTAAAAAAGTCGTACAGAACATCCGCAAAAATTAACGGCGTGTGTACGGGACTGGGGCACGATATATCTGATCGGGGTCCAAAGTCCCGACGTCTATTGAAGGCGTCGGGTGCCAGTTCAGGTGTTTCCTCGTCATCTGACCATGATTCTAAAATAACGAGGTGCATGTATGAATGTGTGTGTGAATGTGTATGTGTTACCGGGTCTTTCCTTCGAGGTTGACCCCGATTTAACAAAACCAAACCAAACCAAAAGCCTTACCTGAAAGTCCCGTTTCAGTGACCAATGCAGTTGATCGCTCTCGGATATATTTAGCTGAACGTCAGAACTGCACACGCGGCCGATTGGCGGCGATCCAACAGAAGAAATATTTATCCGGTTTTTTTTTCAATAGATAATTTCCTGCAGTGAACTTGAAAGACAGATTCGATAAGGCTTGTTGAATAATCAGTCGTCGCTTAAAAGTGTGTGTGTTGAGTACAAAATATTCCTAAAGTTAGATATACTCTATTTATTTATGATCTACCTACACACGTAAAAAAAAATCATTTTCCGATCGGTCTTAAAGCCAAAAGGTGTTTGCAGAGACTGATTTACGGCAGGGCATTTGCCCAGAGACCCCATTTTAAGGGGGCTCCAAAAATGATTATAAAGCTAAAAAAAATGGGAAAAAGTTAAAATTAAATTTATAAACTAATCATTTTCTAAATCAATTATTTTAATTTTATCAAAAAAAATTATTCATCTTTTTTTTAAATCAGTTGTTAATTTTTTGAAAAACTTCTATTTTATACAATTGATTTCACTTTTCATGATTTATGTCATCTTTCAATAGCGTTTGTCAAAGGTTGGTTTGTAGGTTTGTATGGTCTGAACCATAGTCGAGATGACGAGGACAACACCTGAGCTGGCACCCAACGTCTTCAATAGACGTCGGGACTTTGGACCCCGATCAGATTTATCGTGCACCAGTCCCGTATACACGCCGTTAATTTTTGTGGTTATTCTGGACGACATTCTAGTATTTTTGGTAGCGAAGTTGGCAACCCTCCGATCGCAATATCACTACTTTTTACTATTCTTTAGTCTAGTCTGCGCACAGGTGTGAACCGGGGACCCTTTGGATACCCAGCTGACGCCTTAATCCACTAGGCCACGGAGGCTTCAAGTTTTTTTAAATAAACGTCCCACTAGAGCTGCACAGTGAGTTATTGGCGACGGTTCGTTAAATAAACGTCCCACTAGAGCTGCACAGTGAGTTATTGGCGACGGTTCGAGGCCTATCTCGAAGGAAAGACCCGGGAACGATGCCTCGTATTTTTGAACCATGGTCAAATGACGAGTGCAACACCTGGGCTGGCACTCAGCACCTTCAATAAACGGCGGGACTAAGGACCCCTATCAGATTTATCGTACACTAGTCCCGTATACACGCTGATAATTTTTGTGGATGTTCTGAACGACTTTTCTAGTACTTTGTATCGAAGCTGGCAACCCTCCGATCACAATATCACTACTTGTTTATTCCGTCGCATAGAATCGAACCAGGAATCCCCTGATTTCCAGCTGACGCCTTTATCCACTGGGCCACGGAAGCCCGTTTATCAAAGGAATGCCGTTTGGATCACTTGCAAAATTCAATTCATGATCAAGCACATAAACAAACAACTAATTGCACGTAGATTTGTCGTTTACTGATAATTTCTACTTATTTCAAATGTTCCGATATTATAATCTTTAGGTTTTGTTTGGTTTGGTTAATCAACGTCGCACTAGAACTGCACAGTGGGCTATTGGCGACGGTTCGGGCCTATCTCGAAGGAAAGACCCGGGAACGATGCCTCGTATTTTTGAACCATGGTCAGATGACGAGGACAACACCTGAGCTGTCACCCAACGCCTTCAATAGACGTCGGGACTTTGGACCCTGATCAGATTTATCGTGCACGAGTCCCGTATACAAGCCGTTAATTTTTTGTGGATGTTCTGGACGACATTCTAGTATTTTGGTAGCGAAGTTGGCAACCATCCGATCGCAATTTCACCACTTTTAACTATTCTTTAGTCTAGTCCGCGCAAAGGTTCGAACCGGGGACCTTTTGGATTCCCAGCTGACGCCTTAATCCACTCGGCCACGCAGGCCTCTATAATCTTTAGGGATTTGCTAGTTATAAAATGAGTAGAACATACTAATCGGGCTCAACTAAAAGAAAGCCAAATGTGTAAGATAGAACAGAACCAGAAACGTATGAAGAAACTCTGTTGCAGTATTTCCACTTTCATTGAAGCTGATTGATTTTGTTATTTAACACATTTATGGCAATTCCATAAATGTGTTAAAATATTGCTTATTTTTCTCTTTCTGCTTTTTTTTTAAAAAGGTATATTTACAATGCTAACACGTTCTCAGCGACAAAACTGGTTTTGTGCCAATCAAAAAAAAATTTCATTTTACCCCTGTAGGATTGCCTAAAATGCTAACTAGATTTGGCGAACAAATCAGAGGGACCAAAGAATACATTTTAACACAAAAAGAGAGAGAGAGAGATTCCACAGTGGTTACGGAGTACCCGCGGCCGAAGGCCCCATTACCTCCAATCGGATTGCAGTAAAACTGCGTTATTAACACCTGAGGTTATATTTGTTTCCCTTAGATTATGAAATCGCGAAAAATGTGACGAGATAAACACAAAATACGAAAAGTCCACCGAGCAGTGGAATACATGATACAAGTTTTATGATAATATTACGGGGACATGACTACAATTTTTATTGGATTTTAGTAAGACTTTTGCATTTTTTTTTTCAGTACTTGTGTTTACAAGTCCATAATAGTATGAACAATAAAGAATAGAATATTCAGGCAGAGCGAATATTTACAATTTATGTACAGAAGAGGTTTTATCGTATACATTTTAACACAAAAACTTGAAAAGTATTTAATATAAAAAATATATATATATATTCATTGACACCTGGATTTAATTTAGTCTTATAAAAAATTATTTAGTGTTATGAAAGTGTTTTTAAAAAAAATACATAAAATTCAAATTGATAACCTCCCCTCCTTAGCGCGCGATTTGGCGATTTTAATTGAAAGTTTCCAGCGAATTTATTTTGCAGTTTTGGTTGGCAGGCTGTGCAGTCGATTAAAATTATAAAAGTTCATTATTATAAAGATTACTCGTTAAATAATCAAATTTAAAAAAATTCTACAAAATTGAGAAAAAAAATCCATTTTAGGTAGTCTCAGTTGTGTACTATTGCTGGGGGAAATGCCCTAATACCCAATACCTAGATCTACCACTACTACGGAGTATGTATATATATATATATATATATATATATACATCATTGAAAAAAGTTCGATGAAGTGAAAAATAGAAAATTGTATTGTAATAGTTTTCTAACCGCATACGTATTTTAAAAATGTACAAAACAAATTTATTACATTAAATTCCTATTATATATAGTAATTTTAATATAATTAAGAATGCATTCTTTATTTATTTTTCTCTGCACTTTTATGCCTTTTAATTTTGTAAAAAAAAAAAAATTTGATTTCATATAAAATTTATGAACATTTTTTAAAAAACATGAAACGGTCTTTAAATTGTTCTTTATAAATTTTATTTAAAATCTAATTCCTTTCGTTACCTAATAATTGTTTAATGGTACTTTGAATGTATATCCGCGTGACCGTGAATTAAAACGCCAAATAGAATCTATAAAAAGCGATAAGCATGCCAACGTGCAACCCTCCTATGCCATTAGTGTGACTTTAAGTATGGGGACGCTGTCATCAATCGGTTTACATTACGTCTACGGGAGTGTACCATCTTTAAGCCGTTAGGGTTATTATAGTATCTTTGGGTAAGCGCATGTAAGTAAGCTTCACTGTCAAGGATAGTGGATATATATATATATATATATATATATATATATATATATATATATATATATATATATATATATATATATATATCACATTGTATATAGTATATCACATAAACTATAGTATATCACATTGTATAAGAAAATTGAATATACTATTTACGGAATTCGATTACCCACTAGATGGCGCGCATATTCAGAATACTCACTGGTTTTCATTAACCGAAATAAAAGGAGTGAATATTTATTTCCACTGATTGGTAAAAACAAAGCACATCGCTCCTTTTTACGGAATCTCCGACTGCCGCTAGCGGCGCTTTTTCCGACCTCTTTTCCGTTTGGTTAATTAAAGCTTCGTTGATATATATATATATATATATATATATATATATATATATATATATATATATATATATATATATATAAGGTATGCTGTTTCCAGGGCTTTCTGATAGAGGGAGGGGAAAGGATATTTTTGACGTCATAGTGACGCCTACATCTGCCCTCTGTGGGCGTGTCTAATTTTCTCGTTTTCACAGTCGGTTTAGGAGTCTACAGAGCAAATTTAATTTAAAAAGAAAAATTGTTTTTAACTAATCGTGAATTTAACATACGGTGCTGCAGTTTGGGCGATAAATAACTACAATGATCTAGAAAAATGTTTTTGTATTTATGTTAGAAAGCTCCTTACAGTTTCCCGTTATATACCTGGATATATTTTAAGACTCGAATTAGGTCATCCTAGGATCTCTTTAGTTTTTATTTGTTTAATTTTAAAATACTGGATACACCTTCTCAAAATGTCAGATGATAGGTTTGCTAAAATTTGCTACTTAAACATGTATAATTTATCCTTTTACTGCACAAACAATAAATTTAATTGGGCCATCTCGATAAGAAATATTTTACAAAACGCTGTTTTTTATTTTGTTTGGCTTTCGCAAGACCATAAAGTTGCTGAACATTACATTTCAACGATAGTACAAGTATACCATGACCAATACACACAAAATGATCTTGCTTCAATGAACAATAGTATTAACCACTCACAGTATAAATATATCAAAAACTCACATTTAATCGAAGACTATTTAATTTCAAATATAGACATCACTATAAAAAGAATTATTATACAAATTCGTTGCAATCAATCCCGTATATTTTTTAAAGGAGTTGCTTTCGAAATTTTTCCTAACGAGTCCTGTAAGTTTTGTAACACAACAGAAAATGAAACCTGGGATCATGTTTTTTTAGTCTGTCCTATTTACGATGCATTCAGACAAAAATACTTATCATCAATTGAATCCAGTAATATTTCAACCATCCTAAAATTTTACAATAAAGAATATTTTTGTTTTTATAATTATGCAATCTCTGTTTTAATATTCCGGGAGGACTTGATCAGTGAACTTGTGCAGGAATAACAGATTTGAAACCCAATTCTAATTGTTCATGTAATTTATTTTTGTCTTTTTTTTGTATATTTGTCTCAAATTGTGTTTTAAATTTTTTTTAAATGTATTATATTGTATTTTGTGTTATCAAACTTTGTATCCGCTTTTGTCAAAATTTGTTGCCAACCTTTGTAATTGGGCTACGGCCCACTACAATAAATATATCTATCTATCTATCTATCTAATCGTGAATTTATTAAAAGAAAACAGTTAAAATTTGTTTCAAAAAACAATTTGAATCGATTTGCAGAGTGGTTTAGTTATTAAAAAAATACAGGAAACAATTTCAATCCATTTGAGACAATGGTTCGTGATGTGCTGCCATCTATTAGATTTTTTGGAAACTATTTAAAAGAAATATTCGCTAACTTTATTTAGTATTTGCTGCATTTTATGAGTTTAATTTATGTTTTAAGGATTGCATTTAGTATGTAAAAATTGCACAAGATTTGCTTAATAACTTAAGCGTATTTAAAAAAATATTAGCTGCCACGAAAGCATGTCCATGAATTTTGAATGGGGGTCGGAACCATCAGGTCAATGCATTTGTATGGGACATATTAAATGAGTTACAATTTCAATCAAAAAAAATACGGGGACGTAACAAAACAAGGACGGATTAGTAGTGAAGCTACCTGAACACAATTATTTACAGATATTTACATTTTTTTGCTAATTAAAAATTAATTCACCAGTTGTTAGCCAACCGGGGATCGAACCTAAATAGCAATGTTTGAAACAAAGAATGATTGAGATTGATCTAAAACCCAAAGTAAGGCGAAGCAAAAATGACGTCAAAAATGTCCTTTTCCTGCCCACTTTCTAAAAGCGAAGAACCGGCACACCTTCTATTATAATATATCCACTATCCTTGCTTCACTGCAGTGTTTTGTGACTTAAATTAAATGGGATGTTTCCACTTTTTGACTTAGGGTACCTTTTGGTTGTTCTAATTTCTTTGGCCAAGCGAAGAATTTGCATCCCCGCTTTTATAAAATGAATTGTTAATCCTTTAAAAATTAAATTTCATTTTTTATTAATAACTTAAATTTGTTATAAAAGACTGGTAGCATTAAAATTGAAATATAGATTTTATGTATATCCTAAATCCTTAATAAACTACAAACTATACATCAAAATAAATACTTTAACCCCAGTAGACACTTAAAATAACAACACGTATGGCTTCATTATAAGATGGTAATTGTAACGAAATATCGTTATAGCGAGAGTTTAAAGAAATCTATAGCATAAAACTAATCAACGATTTAGCTTCATTGTCAATCGTTATACGAAGAGCTCTATTTTATAGTAAATTAATTGGTGGTTCTACCGTATTTAGCCATTGGCCTATGCAAGCAAAGCGTTCTTGAAACTATAGTATATCACATTGTATAAGAAAATTGAATATACTATTTACGGAATTCGATTACCCACTAGATGGCGCGCATATTCAGAATACTCACTGGTTTTCATTAACCGAAATAAAAGGAGTGAATATTTATTTCCACTGATTGGTAAAAACAAAGCACATCGCTCCTTTTTACGGAATCTCCGACTGCCGCTAGCGGCGCTTTTTCCGACCTCTTTTCCGTTTGGTTAATTAAAGCTTCGTTGATATATATATATATATATATATATATATATATATATATATATATATATATATATATATATATATATATATATATATATATATATATATATATATATATATATATATATATATATATATATATATATATATCCAACCCGCGCCCTTGCCGGTGCCAAGTCCGAAGCTCTCACTACTCTGCCATCCACTGGACCCTGAATACATGAGAATTATTTTATGGACATGCTGTAAACTGGAACCTACCGGAGAAAACTCTGCTGGAACTAATATACAAGATTGCAGCATTTGGCGCTTTATCCCCTCAATGCCAAGCAATTGTCGCGCCAATATGCTTTTCCTTCATCAGCCGGATGAGGTTAGAGACGCTATGAATTCCACTTCTGGCAGTGGCGTACACAGAAAATGTGTATGGAACGCGATATGGGTCTGGGAGATGCGGGATCACTACACCCTCACTCACCTTTGTTAGTATGAATTGAAAAAATTTATCAAATACATGTAATGTGCCCTTGTTTCTGTCTAATCTTACTCAAGGCGGATCCAGAGATTATTGTTAGAGGGGATAATACAGTATATTGTTATCATGAACACCAAATTTGACCCCCTTAGTATGAAATTTTTCATTGCCTAAGGTGACTTTTGAAAATATAATCTTAGATATTAGGGGGGGTATTTTCCCCTTTACCCCCCCACCTGGATCCGCGCTTGAACTTCCTGGTCCTTTCTTAAATCACTTCTCTTCTTCAATATACAATGATCTTATAAATTACTATACTGTTTTCACCATTGCATCCACGCGTTTGTACATTCCATTCTTCGAAGTTATGTCTTCAAAATCCCGGATTCATATCCAGGTACGATCACTTTCTGTTATTGTGCAGCTTCATTTACATAAATGTAAATAAAGGTGGTCATAAAACAGACCTCTGGGGTGTGCCGCCCTGGACAAATCAAGGAGTCGAAATTGCTTTTTGCGACTGAACTACAAATTCTTCAAAAGTCCTATTGTAATTAATTTTTTTTTTAATATAATTATCTCTGGATGGGTTGGAAACCTCTCTCCATAATTCATAATTTAACTTCTTGTCCTCGTCTTAGACTTGTATATAATCGCTTTTTTAACACTTCATCTCCCACATTGTCCTATTTATTGAATCATCCACATCATCCATCACTATTTATCTTTTTAAACTATACGGGATTTTTGCCTTTAATTTGAAATTTATTTAGTTTATGTGTATATTTTAGAATTTTAATGTTGGTTTAAAAAATCTAGTGTTTGGCGCAGCTTGGCCATATTTGGCCCTTGTGCCAATAAACCCCAAACAACCAACCAACTGGATGGGTTGAATATCAAAAGATGAGCGATTGATTACCGCATATTCTCGTTATGAGTTATTTTTCCTTGGATTTATACCTATTTGAAAGTTATTTCCTTCCCAAGCATACAACAAGTATTTAAATTTCAATTAATACATTCCCAAGCGAAGAATGAGTATCAACACTTAGCTTCATCATATCATATGCAAAAATTTCTTGTCAAACTTTAAAATAATTTTTTTATTAATAAGTCATTTTCACATTAAAATAACAGTAGCATTAAAATTGAAATATATAAAAAAAATTTAAATATATATTTTAAATTATAAATCGTTAATAAGATACAAACTATGTTTCAAATTGTTTAAATTGATGTATTGTTTAAATATTTTTTTGTATATAATTATCTCACAAAAGAGTATGGACTGAATATCATAAGCTGAGCGATTGACGCTTATGTTCGTTATGAGAAATTTTTTCTTGCATTTATTTTCAATTAGACAGTTATTTCAATTTAAAATAAAATATCGCCAAGCGAAGATTGAGTATCATCACTTGTTTTTTTAAATAAATAAAAGAAGTTATCATTTCTTTAAATTTTTATTTTTCGTTATTTAGTTATTTTCATATTAAAATAACAGTAGTATTAAAATTAAAATATAATTCCTATTAAAATAATAGTGTATTATAAATCGTTAATAAGCTACAAACCATGCATCAAAAAAAAAATAGTTTAACTACAGTTGACACTTAACAATAACGACGCATTACGGCCCCAATATGAGATGGTAATTATAACGAAAGCTCGTTATAGCGAGAGTTTAAAGAAATATATTGAAAAAAAACTAATTACCGATTTAGCTTCATTGTCAATCGTTAGAGGAAGGGTGTTTTTTTTTATGGGAAATTAATTGTAGGATCTACCGTATTTAGCTATTGGCGTATATGGGCGCAAAGGATTCTTGATACCATTGAATATCACTTTGTATACGAAAATTATCTATTTTTTTAGGAAACTTAGTTACCCACTAGATGGCGCGCAAATTCAGAATACTCATTTGGTGTCTTGACTTGAATATAAAATTGTTCGAGGCACCAACCCGAAGGTATTTTTCCTCTTAATATAACTTGGGCCTATGGGCAACTAAATTTCTGATATATCTGGATTAAAAGACAAGGGACAGGACAAATACAGAACATATGCAAGAAAAATATAAAAGCTGTGAATGGCTTTTGATTATAGTACAGAGTGTAACAAGTAAAAAGTAATATTTAGATCGAAAATATAAAATCTGAGATAGTGCCAGGCAACTGGTTCCGACATATAATATATATATACACGTACATACACAATACACATATATATATACACATATATACACATACATGAACGCATATACAAACAAACTATAATATATACAAAGACGGCCTAACAGCAGGCAGCATCAATTATATATAACAAAAAAAAAAGGAAAATATATTAAGCTTGAAAAGAGAGGTAAGCACGGCATCTGTGAGCGCAAATGTAGCGTAGGGTCGCCTCCCAGCATTTTCACATAGAACTTCATAATTGAGGCTTGTCTGGATATGCGACACCGGCTAGATTGCCTTCCGATAGAATTTGAAGTTGAGTTTCATGATGTGGTCTGCTATTGTATCTATTTTCAGGTCTCTATGGGGGCGTTTATGATATATCTTGTTGCACCTACAAATTCGCTCAGGAGCTTGTTTTGGGCAATCGGCAGGCGTTTCAACTCTTTCTTGGTGACTGTGGTCCATGCAGGAGACGTATAAGTGAGAATCGGGCTAATTGAGGTTTCGTAAAGTCTCTTCTTCATGTTGAGTCCAAGCTTCGATCTTCTACCGAGGATAGGTCTGAGTCTATTCATGATACCGGCAGCTTTACCCGCAACGCGCTCGAAGTGGTCCGACCAATTTAGTTTATCCTTTATGATCAATCCAAGGTAAGAGGCTTTCTTTACAATGGGAATGTTTGTATTGAAGAGCTTGACTGTAAATTTGATCTTCTTCCGTTTGTCTTTTGCTTTTACAAGAAGAATCTTTGACTTTGATGCGTTTATCGCAACTTTCCACTTCGAACACAAATCCTCAACTTCTGGCATCTTCCTGTTCAGCTTTTCGACGGCAAGCTCTGGATTAATGGATTTTGAGATGATGGCTGTGTCGTCAGCGTAGAAAGCTGTGAGACAGTTGTGATCTTCTTTAAAGGTAGGGAAGTCAGATGTGTAGAATAGGTATATCAGTGGTCCAAGGATAGATCCCTGTGGTGATTATTAAGCTAAATAAATGGAATGATTATTTATTTCCAATGGTTAGTAGAAATAAATTACACTAGAGTTGCACAAAGGGATGTATGCGTCGGTCCGGGATCTACCACGAAAGAAGGTCCGGGGAACACTGAGTCGTAATTTTGAAGGGGTCTCCAGTTACATAGTGGATAAAGGCGTTCAGCTGGTGATCAGAGAATTGCTAGTTAGAGCCAGTGCGGTGGACTAAACAAAGATAATTAAAAAAGTACTGATGTTGCGATCGGAGGGTTGCCGGTGTAGCTACAAAAACTCTAAAATGTCGTCCAGAACATCCAACAAATTACACTGGCGTGTATAAGGGACTGGTGCATGATAAATCTGATAGGGGTCCAGTGTCCTGACGCCTATTGAGTGCCAGTTCAGGTGTAGTCCTCAACATCTGATCATAGTTCAAAAATACGAGAAATGGTTCCCGGGTCTTTCTCTGCGAGATAGGTCTCAAACCGTCGCCAATAACCAACTGCGCAGCGACTTTAATAAACCAAACCAAACCGTAATTTTTAAATCATGGGCAGGTTTGATTAATTAATTTCGCACGAGAGCGGCACAGTGGGCTATTAGTGACGGTTCAGGGCCTATCTCGAAGGAAAGACCCGGGAACGATGCCTCGTATTTTTGAACCAAGGTCGGATGATGCGGACACAATACCTGAGCTGGCACCCGACCCAACCTTTTACTTTTCTTTGTGTAGTCCACCGCACTGGCTCGAACTAGCAATCCTCTTATTAATAGCTGAACGCCGTTCTTCACTGGGCCACTGGAGGCCATGAGGCAGATGACAAAGACAAGACCTGAGTAAGCACCCCACACAAACTCCATAAGCGCGACGACAATGAAGAACACGGTTTTAGCGTGTTCCAATCTCTCCACATAAACCAAGGCCTCCGTGGCCGAGCGGTTAAAGGCGACAGCTGGGAATACGAAGATTCCTGGTTCAATCCTAGGCGATGGACTTGGCAAAGAAAAGTAAAAAAAAGTAGTGATCTTGTGATCGGAGGGTTGCTAGCTTAGCTACAAAATACTAGAAAAGTCGTTCAGAACATCCGCAAAAATTAACGGCGTGTATACGGGACTTTTGCACGATACATCTGATCGGGGTCCAAAGTCCCGACGTCTATCGAAGGCGTTGGTGCCAGTTCAGGTGTTTCCTCGTCATCTGACCATTTTTCTAAAATAACGAGGTGCATGTATGAATGTGTGTGTGAATGTGTATGTGTTCCCGGGTCTTTCCTTCGAGATTGACCCCGAACCGTCGCCAATAGCCCACTGTACAGCTCTAGTGCGACGTTAATTAACAAAACAAAACCAAAAACCCGACGTCTATTTAAGGCGTTGGGTGCCAATTCAGGTGTTTCCTCGTCATCTGACCATGGTTCAAAAATACGAGGCATCGTTCCCGGGCCTTTCCTTCGAGATAGGCCCCGAACCGTCGCCAATAGCCCACTGTGCAGCTCTAGTGCGACGTTTTTTAATCAAACCAAAACCTACTAGAACTAGTGGTGTACTAGCTGAGCGCCTTTATCCATTGTGCCACTGGAGGCCCCGTCAGTCGTTGTACAATAGATTCCTAAAAATAGATCATACACAATCCATGATTGTCATGCTAGATATGCCCGAAGTAGGCTATGGTCCATCCAGTAAAGGGAGCAGAGAACCCAATCCAGAAAGTTCGTCGTCTATTTCATGACCTGGAACCCAAACAAAGAAACTTTGTCGCTTTTGGTAAGTTTGCGTAGTAGAGTATAGCATTTCCAAACTAATAATGAAGTAAAATTGGATTTAAAATTAATAGAAAAGGCTTCAATTTCTTGGCTTGTGAAAAAGCTTAACGTCTCGTTTATGTGGGTCTTAGATATGACTATACTAGATTAAAAACTTTAATAATATTATACTTTCTACAAGTATTTCTTATAAAAACATTTTTATGTATGAATTAATACAAAATTAAAAATATAAGAAATCAGTGTCCAGATAAATTGTTTGAGTAAAAATTTCTTCAATCACCAGTGGAGTAATTATAAATGATGATGTAACAGAGGTTTCCCTCTCGCATTTTGTAGATCGACTACAGCGCCCTCCACGTCAGACCAATGGAACTAAATAGCTTTTGCGGAAACGTCACGAATTCTCTTGCGAGAAAAATTCGGGACATATTTTCAATGTGGCAAATTTATTTGTGAAACGTTTGTGACTGAATTTTACACAAAATGCTTGATTTGCCCTTATTATTTTATACTATTTATTTAGAAGAATATGTCGATATTTAAAACTATAGAGCTTTTCGACTAAGCAAAGATTTACGAACCACACATTTATAAGTCATTAATCGAAAAGGACTACAATTTTTTTTCATTTTTAAATATATTTTTATTGATAATTTTATAACTTTAACTTATTTGTTTCCACTTCATGTCAGCGTTCTGTTTTGAATGAATTAGAATGAATTTGAAATGAATTATCGTTTCTATAAATTTTAAAGTCAAGGTGCAGTAAATTTGCTATGAATTCGTAAAAAGTAGTTACAAATATATATAAAAAAAATTGCGTCTTGGTTAATTTTGAAAATTTAAATTAAGTATTTTTCAATAAACGTATGAATACTAACATCTAAATTATTTCCCATGTTAAATTTACGATTTAACATGGGAAATAATTTAATATGGGAATAAATATCATTTTATAAATTTGACTACCTATATTTTTAATTTACAGTTGTCCGATTATAAACGATGGCTTCCGTTAGACTGTATACTTGTAAACGATATGAGGATATTTTAAAACTACAAATCACAAAAAAAATAAGATAAAAATTAATTTGTGGACGATGAATCTATTTTTCGTTATATGTGGGCAAACCAAAGTCAAGAAACTCAAATTAAAATAACAAAGCCTTCTCAAAATGATGCGAAGCGAAAGCATATTTAAGAAAGTAATAATAAGAATACTTACATTTTAGCTTTCATTTGTATATAAATTGAAATTTCTGACTTAAGTATATTTTTCTAATCACAAAAAAATATTATTAATTTAAATAATAGTTAAAAAATTAAAATTCCTCAGCAAAAAAATTAGATATTTAAATTAAAAAAGCATTGTTGAATTTTTTTCACATTTTACAAAAAGAAAATTGCAGATGAATTGAAATTTTTGACTTAAATATGTTTATATAAATTTATTTCTGCATTAATTAAAAAAAATGTAATTAAACATAAATTATTTTAAAATATAGACTTCTTTCAAATTTTATTTTGGGATTTAATTTTAATTAAAAAATTTATTAAAAAGTTTTAATTTTAAAGATTATTGTTTCTGTAAATTCAAATTTGTGATTTAATTTGTTAATTTATATATATGAGTTTATTCTAAAAAATTGCAATTAAACAGTATTTAATACTTTAAACTTCTTCAAACTGTTATTTATAAATTTAATTGTAATTAAAATTTTAATTTTTTTTTAATCAACTTCTTATTTTTTGTAGATAAATAAAAAGTGTGAATTTTATATGTTTATATAATTTTATTCTAAATTTATTTTAATAAAGATCTTGACTTGAATATAAAATTGTTCGAGGCACCAACCCGAAGATATTCTTCATCTAACTTGGGCATGTAGGTAACTAAATTTCTGAAATATCCGGTTCTATTATAATTAGTTCATAGGACTTATAAGAATTGATGGTCAAGGGTCTTTTAAATACAGATATCTCAGAAATTTAGTTGCCTATAGGCCCAAGTTAGATGAAGAGGAAAAATACCTTCGGGTTGGTGCCTCGAACAATTTTATATTCAAGTCAAGGCAAAATATCCCGGGTTCGAATCCGCTATTTTCTTTTTTTCAAATTACAACGCTTAGTTCCGCTGAAAAAGACAGAGGGCGCCACCATTTTTCAGTTACCATGGCAACGAGGTGAAACCTCTTCTAGTTCCGTGGTCTGTCAATAGTGGCGCTAGTGTCTAAGCGAATTTCAATGGGCAACGAATTGTATGGGAGTCCAATGAGAGTGAAGCCTCTTATGTAATCTTTAATCTCCTGGTTTATGAAAAAGCTGAACTTGTAACTACAAGAGGGTGCACTTCGGCAATGCTACTGTGGCGCCCTCTCACTAAGTTGAAGTTACGAAACACTGCAGTGAAGTTGACTAACAGGCGCTTGACCTGAAGGTAGGCATGCGCAGAAAGCGCAATATTTTTTGGCGCCTGCTTTGAAACGCTTCGAGCGCCACAGAAGGTTTGTTATTCCGTGCTGTGTTGACTGTAAATATATCGGACCGTTTTCATTATATGCTATAAATATCGGATCAAATAAGGACAATTCTCAATATTTAAAGTAAGTGGCAAGCAATTTATTATTAATATAGACAATTTATAGCTTGCATATACTTTTGAATGTTATTTTATACAAAAATTTTGTCTCAAACGAAACTACGCGACTTCTTTGTGCGTTCCACTGATCGGGATTCGAGTAATATAAGCAACTGGACTTGAAAGCACTTTGTAGTTTTTTTTTTATATATATGTCAACAGCAAGTACAGTTATATAAGGGAATTGGGCAGAAAGCCAATTTTCATAAGTGGAGATCATTTGTCAACGTTTTAAAATCCAGGTAAATTTTTATATTTGTTTGATTGATGTGCAAGATTTAAACCAGTTTCGATGATTTACGAATAACAGTAATCTATATTTTAGGAAGATGTTATAACAAAAATATTAAATAAATGCCTAAAGTGCCAAAAATGTTACAAACATTTAAAAAAAAAATATTATAGGGAATTCGACCGCATATTCATAAAATTGATCAAAACATCTTTTTTAACTGAGATAAAGTATTTATTGCCTTATTTTATTAGTTTATAACATAAAAATAAATCTTTCAGCTTATCTTAATTTTCTTATATGAGCAATTAGCTTGAATTCGATCAAATCTGAAATTTTAAACCTTGAACCACATGTGGCATACAAGTATAATTATTAAATTTTTATTGAGTATAAGTATTCTTGTTGAGTATAAGTATTTTTTTCTTTTTTCACAAAAATTCTTAGTGTTCGATTTGTTTCCTCTTTGATATAATAATATTTTTACTGATTTATATGTTTTTTTTTTCAGTTTACTCTTCAAAAACTGCTGTGAGAGGCCGGTGGCTTCGAAGTACAGCATCCGACTAGTAATCAGAGGACTATGAGTTCGAATCGGCATGAGAACTTGATAAAAGTTCAGATGTAGTGAACTCGTGATCGGAGGATTGCTAGATTCGATACGAAATTAAGAAAGTCGTCTGAAATTATATTCAATTTCCATCGGCGTGCATACGGAACTAATGCACGTTAAATCTAATCGAAGTCCAATGCTCTGACGCCTATTCAGATTGCATCATGTGCCAGTTTAGGTTTTGTCCTCGTCATGTAATCCAGATAAAAATATACTGAAAGTGTTCCCAGGCTTTTCTTTGAGATAGCCCTGAGCTATTGCAAATAGCCCACTGTTCAGCTCCAGTGCGACGTTGACCAACCATCAAAAACTGCCGAGAAACAAATATTGTCAGAAGTTGATGAAAGTAAAAAAACTAATATAGAATTTTTTAAATAGTAATGACAGACGATGACTCTTGAATCAGAACTTCACAAAGATTTCTACATATTTCGGTAATGTTATGAATATTTCACAGATTATTTGAAGAAATAATTGTTTTAGTAATTTTGATGGTTATAAAAACTACTTGTTATTTATATGACATGTTCTAACCATAGAGTAATGATACAAATAGAGGAATAAAAATGCTGATTTCCGTGTGTCCATCATTGAAACCACGTGATATGTAGAAATGCCAATTCATTCATGCGCCAATATTACTTGGCAGGCCTTGGCGACTTTCAGAACTAAACGAGATCGAAGTATTGTAATTTCGTTTTGTGTTTAATTTTGTATTTAAATATCGTTTTTTTTTTAACGAGTGTCACAATTTAAGGGAGTTTAACAGATAAATTAAGAAGATTTTTCTTACTTTGTAGTTTTGAAATAATTGCATTACGTTTTTATGTAAAAAATTTACCATAAGCGAAGTTCTTTCAATTGTTATTTTGTATACTTCAATAAGAAAATAGGAACAATAAAACCTGAGAAATAAAGAGTTTCGCTTCTTCGAGTATTGAACACAAATAAAATATTTTCGTTTCGTTAATGAAGAGGAAATATTTAGCGCATATTGTTTGAAAATAAGTAAATACGTACATATATGTTAAAGAAGTTGAATACGGACCGAACTCCTTATCACCAAAAGAAAAGAAAGTGCGCCAAATTTGAAACTCCTGCAGATGTCTGAACGCCAAAGGTGGCAGCGCTATAACCACGTGATGTGGGTTTTTCTTTTCAATGTTGACACCGCGGCCTTACGAGAGTCTGGTATTGAAGGCGCTCTCTATTTAATATTACTACTCTCTGGTTTTAACACAATATAGGTACTTAAAGAAACTAATTGTAAGAAATAATATAATCTTAATTGAAGAATGTAAATGAAGTTATTTTTATAATTATTAATTCATTATTATGATGTCGCCAAGTATTTTAAAATACTAAGTACTTAAAATGTATTTAAATAACGTTAACAGCATTGGTTTGAATGCAACCTTATTTATAGTCACACTTTCACATATGATGAATTTGTGCATAAAAACTTCTCATTGACCTATATTGATGGCATTTTATCAGCACAAGCTGAAAAGATTTCATTGTGAAGTTAAATGTGAATTCGGTATTTTATAAAATTTACCATTTCAAATGAATATCGTGCATGCATAAATAAACTTGCAAGTCCAATCGCAAAAAAAAAGTTTGGTACATACATTCATTTCAATGGAGATTTGGATTTTCAAGTTCTAAAAATAAAAGAGATATTTTTGAAACTATTAAAAAAAAAATTGCAAAAATAGACAAATATATTTTTTTTATAAAATTAAATGCTTATATATTTTTTTTACATGTTTGTTTTGCACGCACAAAGTTCAAATATTCTAGAGTTCTTTAAAGGAGATATATTGCTATAGTTTATTATCAAATGTCACGGTGCATTCTAAAGTCAAACCAATTTCTTTATACCTTTCTACGATGCGAATGAAAAACAACTTGAAGTGGTTTGTATGAGTGTTAAATGTCATAAATATAAATTATTTGTTAGCGTTTTTACATTCATAATTATACATAACAATTATTCTCCAATTAAATTTGAATTTATAGTTTCATCTGTTTAAATGCATTTTTTAAATAAATCTTTTTTTCATATACGAACTGTTATTGTTTGTTCTCTGAATACGATCAGAGTTGCATTGCCTTGTAATTTTTGTTCCACTCACATAAAGTAAAGACCCCGCTAATAAGAATTTTATACAAAATACCAAAACTTAATTTTTAGCAAATTAAATATTAATAAAATTAAAAATCTCAAATAAAATCATAAAATTTAATAGAAATGTTATAAATTAAAAAAAACTTGAAGAAATATTGGACGGAGAAACACAAAGTAATTTTTATCAAAATGTTAAAAATATGAGAGAGAATGTAAGATGAACTATTTATTTTTTATAGAGTTAGAATTGAAAATTTTTAAAGGCTTTTAATCAGATAGACCAATTATTTGGTTATAGAATTAAAGTAGATTGAAAAGTTGTAATATTTCATTAGCCATGTATAAAGTATATATATATATATATATAAAATTATTGAAAGAAGGTTCGATGAAGCGAAAAATAGAAAATTATATTTTTAATATTTTCTAAAAGCATATGTTTTGAGAAAATGTACTGAATATATTTATTATATTAAATTCCTATCATTAAATAATATGCTAAAAAGAATTAAAAATACATTTTGTTATTTCTTTCTGCAGTTTTATGCCTCCATTAATTTTGTAAAATAAATTTGTTAACGAAAAGAATTAGATTTCAAATAAAATTTATGATTTTTTTTTTTTAAGAACGTTCTTTAAATTTTTTTTTATAAATTTTATTTAAAATCTAATTCCTTTTGTTACCTAATAATTGTGCCTTAATGGTACTTTTCCTGCATATCCGCGTGACCGTAGATTAAATCGCCAAGAATCTATAAAAACCGATAAGCATGCCAACGTGCAATCCTGTTATGACGTCACTGTGACTTCAAGTATGGGGGCGCTATCATCGAATTGGCTTACGTTACGTCTACGACAGTGCACCATTTTTAAGCCGTAAAGTCATTATAGTAGCTTTGAGTGAACTTTTTATTGTTATTATTTATTTGGGAAAGCGAAGAATTTGTATCCCTGTTTTAAAATTTTCATTTTTTCTTTTTGCTAATAAGTGAAATTCGTTTTAAACTATTGGTAGCAATAAAATTGAAAAATAAAATTAAATGTAAATTCTAAATCGTTAATAGGCTTCAATGGTGCACGATAAAACTGATCGGAGTCTAGTTAGCCCAGTAAATATAGGGTTTTATATGAAACTAATTTATAATTAGCTGAAAATTTCAGAATTAGTTCCTCTTTGCATGTATAACGAATCCTGAAAAGTCCCCTAACTTTCCATGTGAGCTTCAATCCAAAATGGCGAATCAAAGATGGCCGCCAAGCACTTTTTGCCTTGTTTGATGTTTTTCCTCATATCTCAGTTAAAAATAAAAAAATTTCAATTCTGTAAAAACCGGTATATTCTAAAAGGATTATTGTTTCGATATATACCATAAAATAACCGATAGCAGTTTTCAAATGAGGGAAAATTAATTTTTGTTTGACGTCGAAACCTTTTACTGGTAATTTCTGTGTTCGAAGTTTTTAACTGAATTCATAATTTAGAAATATAAATAAATTGTGAAAAATGTTGTAGGTATGAAAATGTTATTTCTTGTATGGAGTTTTCTAAAGTAAATTTTAAAAAAAATATCCAAAGAAAAATTGCTGATATATTCCGTTTTCTTAAGCAATCCAGCAGGGTTTTTTTTAACTTCGAAGTGAGGAGTTGTTAGTGTAGATCTGTATTAAACTTAAAAACAAAACAAAAAACGTGACTGTCTTTGTTTATAACTGTAACAAGTTGGGCAAGAGAGGGAAAGTGTGCGCGGTTTTTTAAAATGAATTGAAATGAAAAAGAAAAACACAAATTTTATAAGACATAAGAATTACATAAGAATAACAAAAATTTTGGCTTACAGTTCATAAATAAAAAAATATAGACCAGTCATTGAACATCATAATCATCATCTTCGAAACCGCTGTAGGAGGAGCTGAATTTTTACATGACTCTCCTAAGCAAGAGGTACAAAACTTGGAGCACTGGAGGTCTGCCTTCTTGCATTGGCATCTTATGTCACAGTCTTTTGTTGAAGTTATTTTGCAGTCACATGATATTAGTTGTAAAAGTTCTTCGGAAGCTGCGGGAAGTGTTGAAGGCACTGGATTCAATCTACCATCCTTCATGAACCATCCCCATTTAGTAGGATCAAGGTTGTTCTCCAGCCACTGTTGAACTTGATGATAGGTGCGAAGTGAATGCTGTGAAGCAGCTGCACTTGTTGGTGGAAGAGTTGCTAAATTAAAGTTTGAAGAGAGGGTTTTAGCTACTTCTTTATTGTAATGGAAGTATCGCAGATCATATAAAGAAGTTATTTGTTTTCCTCCAATAATGTATTCCAGGAATATTTCACCAATTTCAATGACCTTTTGGGAATCAAGTTGAGGATTGTTGAACTATGAAATCAAAGAACGCAGTTCGTGATTGTTCTTTATCAACTTGTTAGCTGTAGATTTCCCCTTTCTGAATATTGCAGATGTAGTGTCGCATCCAGTGGCAGCGTGTAGGAAGAGAAGGGTATCCTTTATTGGCCCAATAGCTTCTTGTATTTTAGTTATGCTGTAGCACTTTTCGTTGTACTTAGTTGATTGGGGTCGTAAAAAGTACAGTGATGTTCCTGGGATACCTCGTGCAATCAGAATTGTAAGTAGATCTGTATCAGAACCTATTACTGCGACAGATCTGCAACTGGTCTGGCATGCATTTATTGCCGTTGAGCAGATTAGTGTATCTGCGTCCCCATCCGCCTGCTGCCACCATCAACCTACTCGTCTATTGTAGATGGAGGATTTCTTATGCAGACATTGGCTTGGAAGGAGTCTGATACCTACGGAGATATATGCCTCAAATATGTCAGATTTGTGCAGAAATGATTCTCTCCATGTGAGGCAGTGATTTTTGATGGATACTCGTGTGCTTTATCAACTAAAAGTGTGGAGAGACAAAGAAAGATGATGTCAAAAATGTCTGCCACTATTGCTTTTGATGAAAATATGGTGGCAACGACTAAACAAGCTAATATTTTGCGAAACTCCGAAAAGAAATCAAGACTAATTCGAATGATGATATGCTACTTCCAATCTGCAGTAATAACTGTTAAACAGGCGGATGGGGACGCAGACAAGAAGCTATTGGGCCAATAAAGGATACCCTTCTGTTCTTACACGCTGCCACTGGATGCGACACTACATCTGCAATATTCAGAAAGGGGAAATCTACAGCTTACAAGTTGATAAAGAACAATCACGAACTGCGTCTTCATGATCATGAAGGATGATAGATTGAATCCAGTGTCTTCAACACTTTCCACAGCTTCCAAAGAACTTTTACAACTAATATCATGTGACTGCAAAATAACTGCAACAAAAGACTGTGACATAAGATGCCAATGCAAGAAGGCAGACCTCCAGTGCTCCAAGTTTTGTACCTCTTGCTCAGGAGAGTCATGTAAAAATTCAGCTCCTCCTACTAGCGGTTTCGAAGATGATGATTATGATGTTGAATGACTGGTCTATATTTTTTTATTTATGAACTGTAGGCCAAAATTTTTGTTATTCTTATGTAATTAAGTGGCATAAAATTTGTGTTTTTCTTTTTCATTTCAATTCATTTTAAAAAACCGCGCACACTTTCCCTCTCTTTCCCAACTTGTTACAGTTATAAACAAAGACAGTCATGTTTTTTTTTATTTAACAGTACCCTACGCTAACAACTACTCACTTCGAAGTTAATAAAAAACCTGCTGGATTGCTTAAGAAAACGGAATATATCAGCAACTTTTCTTTGAATATTTTTTTTAAATTTACTTTAGAAAACTCCATACAAGGAACAAAATTTTTTTACCTACAAAATTTTTCATAATTTATTTATATTTCTAAATTATGAATTCAGCTAAAAACTTAGAACACAGAAATTTTGGGTTTCGGCGTCAAAAAACTTAATTTTCCCTCATTTGAAAACTATTTTAGGTTATTTTATGGTATATATATAGAAACAATAATCTTTTTAGAGTATACTGGTTTTTACAGAATTGAAAAATGTTTATTTTTATCTTAGATATGAGGAAAAACATCAAACAAGGCAAAAACGGCTTAGCAGCCATCTTTGATCCGCCATTTTGGATTGAAGCGCACGTGAGAAGTTAGGGGACTTTTCAGGATACGTTCTACACATATCTAGGAGCTAATCCTGAAAATTTCAACTAATTATGAATTTGTGCCATATGAAATCCTAAATTTACTGGGCTATAAGAGCCTAAAAAAAAAGTGCTTAGCGGCCATATTTGATCCGCCATTTTGGATGGAAGCTCACGTGCGAAGTTAAGGAACTTTTCAGGATACGTTCTACACATATCTAGGAGCTAATCCTGAAAATTTCAGCTAATTATAAATTTGTTTCATATCGACCCTGTTTTTGGTCTAAATTTACTGGGCTAAGTGTCCTGACGCATATAGAATTGGGTCGAGTGCCAACTCAGATGTTGTCCTCATCATCTGACCATGATTCAAAAATACGAGGTGTCGTTCCCGGGTCTTTCTCTTCGAGATAAGCCTCGAACAGTCGCCAGTAGCCCACTATGCAGCTCTAGTTCAACGTTACTTACTCAAACCGTAATTTTGAAATCATGGGCAGATGACAAGGACTGGAGTAAGCACTCCACGCAAAATCAAGAGGCGTAACGACATTGAAGAACAGGTATTTATAGTGTACCAATCTCTCTACACAAACTATTACTTTTTATGAGAGAAAGAACTGAATCTGACAACACTCCGATTGCCATATTGCTAGATTTATGCCTGGATTATGTCGAACCCGCGCCCTCGCCGGCACCAAGTCCGAAGCTCTCATTACTCGGCCATACACTGGCCCCTGAATACAGGAAAATTATTTTATGGACATGCTGTAAGCTGGAACCTCCCGGAGAAACAGATGCTGGAACTACAATACAAGATTGCAGCATTTGGCGCTTTATCACCTGAATGCCAAGCAATTATCGCGCCAATATGCTTTTCCTCCATCAGCCGGATTTGGTTAGAGACCCTATGAATTCCACTATGCCAGTGGTGTACGCAGTAAATGTGTATGGGACGGGATATGAGTTTGGGAGATGCGGGATCATTTAACCCTCACTCACCTTTGTTAGTATGAATTGGAAAAAAAATTCACATACATGTTTACCCTCATTTCTTCGAATCTTTTTTCTTTTCCTGGTCCTTTCTTAAACCACTTCTCTTCTTCAATATATAATGATCTTATACATTGCTGTATTGTTTTCACCATTGCATTCAACCAAATGCATTTGTACATTCCATTCTTCTAAGTTATGTCTTCAAAACCCTGTATTCATGACCATATATGGATGGTGTTATGCAAAAACGACTCAACCCACAAAAACCTGATTTTGAGATAATGGGCTTTGAAGTCAACAAACTCTGGCAAATCATGAGCTCTATATCAATATACCAATGATATGTTACCATGAACGCAATATTTAAACTTATTTTCTCATGTATTTTTCAATAAAAAATTTCAAGTGTTTCTGTATAAAAAAATAAAAAATGTTGGATGAATGCTTTTTGCTTTATAGGTTATTAAGGAATGGAGGGTTAAAAAAATAAGGTAACCCACATTATTAATGATGAATCATGTGTTTTATTGATAAAAAAAATGCTGTACAAAAAATCAGTCTTTCAGAAATAAGTAAAATTGTTTAAAAGATATTAATCCTCAACTTCGTCAATGTCAAAGTCCACATTTGAAACTCCAAAACCGTCAACATCATCTGAAAATTCCCCCTGTTGAGCAGTTCTCAAGAAATTATAAAAATATTTTAATTCTTGTGGTACTAGCTTCAAAATTTCTTTGAGGTCTTTGATCTTTTCTTTTGACAGTGGTTTACCCGTTGGCCATAAGGAATCCAACTGTATATCTTTAAACAACTTGTGTTGTCGACCTTTCTTCTTTTTTTCTATATCTATTATCTGCACGTTTCCTTCTGTTGTGTTAGTTTTCATGTAGTAAATAGTTCAAGAATGAAAGAATCGATACAATGAATTCATTTTGAGGAGTGGATCGAAACTGAATCGTTCACTTAAACGAATCGTTTTGCCCACCCCTAGTGGGTATGTGGGTTGATACAGTTGGTTGAGTGTTTGTTGCAAAATAGCTTACAAACATCAAACTGTTGGATGAGTGTTTTGCAGCTTCACTCAGTGGTTGAATGTTTTTTACTTAATGGTATATTGAAGATTCAAGGATTGTGGGTTAAAATGTTATCTGTATTAGTCCTTGAAACGCTGACAGGGCTTAAATCATTTTTGCTTAATGTAGAAAGCAACATATTTTACCATCAGAGTTGGATAACTCATTTTTTTATGTTTTGTGGGTTAACTCCTTTTTGCATAATACCATCCATATATGGTCATTAGAATCCGTGAGAAGCGAAACTTTCCCGCACGATGGCAATTTCTCTTCGGCCGTCCTCCGACTTCGCCATTTCTCATTAAAAAAAATATTAGTATGCATATATGGAAATAACTTTTCTTTACAGACCAATAGGAGGACTTTTGAGTTCCCATTGGTGATGAAACTTCTGTGAAATTCAGCCAATAAATTATTTGAACGATGCGATAGTTTCATTGCAGGCATTTTTGATTCTCAAAACAATTGGTAACCATTCGAAATGATAGATGGCACCACTAATCGGGCCTCTTCGACATTACTGTTCAATTCACGATCTCTTTTCATTTTCAAGTTAATTTCTGACGTTTGATTAAACGAATTTTATGTAAATTACGATGCTTCCTACGGAGACCCTTCAGGATAGGAGTTTTCTGTTTGAATTGCATTTCTGATAGGAAAGATATTCCTGTGTTACTGTCACTAGAAAAGCTTTGCTCTCTCGCTCACGTTATGTAAACTGATGAGTTGTTTATCCTTCGGCATTCCTCTTGGCTGCGGTTTTTTGCAAAATTTATTTAAACTGAAATAGTTTTTCTATTTCCCAAATTTAACATCTTCAAAATTCATGATTCTCTCCCCCCCTTGATTTGCTCCTCCCCATCGCTCGTGTATGGTTACATGTTCAGGGAAAATTGTGTTGCTTGTTTGTTCGTTTATCTATCATCATACCTGTTCATTTCAAACCACTTTTACTCATGCATTTACCATTTTAAACAACATGCCTCAATTTTTATATCGGAGTTATGTAATTTAGTTTATAGACTTCTTTAATTTATATAAACGACGAAACGACGATCATTGCAGGTCGGATGTCGTTGTTTCTCATAAAAGTGTGGTCGGCCTGGACAAATCAAGGAAACGATCTTGCTTTTTTTTTCTTCAATTGAACTACAAATTCTTCAAAAGTCCTATTGTACTTAATTTTGTTTAAATACATTTTTTTATTTAATTATCTCACAAAAGAGTATGGACTGAATATCATAAGAGCGATTGCCGTTTACGTTCGTTATGATAAATTTTTTCGTGCATTTATATTCACTTAGACAGTTATATCAATTTAAAATAATATATTGCCAAGCGAAGATTGAGTATCATCACTTGGTTTTTTAAAATAAATAAAAGAACTTATCAATTCATTAAATTTTTATTTTTTATTAATAAGTTATTTTCATTTTAAAATAACAGCAGCAATTAAATTAAAATATAAATCCAATTTAAAATTATATTGTAAATTATAAATCGTTAATAAGCTACAAACTATGCATCAAAATAAATACTTTAACAACAGTTGATACTTCATAATAACGACGCATTACGGCCCCAATATGAGATGGTAATTTTAACAAAATCTCGTTATAGCGAGAGTTTAAAGAAATAATTTGCATAAAAACTAATAACCGATTTCGCTTCATTGTCAATCGTTAT
The DNA here is from genome assembly GCA_963932185.1 of Troglohyphantes excavatus. Classification (NCBI taxonomy): domain Eukaryota; kingdom Metazoa; phylum Arthropoda; class Arachnida; order Araneae; family Linyphiidae; genus Troglohyphantes; species Troglohyphantes excavatus. Next base: position 21,916,168 of record OZ010678.1, read on the forward strand.
AAGAAGGGTGTTTTTTTTATAGGAAATTAATTGTAGGATCTGCCGTATTTAGCTATTGGCATATATGCGCGCAAAGGATTCTTGATACCATTGAATATCACTTTGTATACGAAAATTGTCTATTTTTTTTTACAAAACTCAGTTACCCACTAGATGGCGCGCAAGTTCAGAATGCTCATTGGTGTCTTGACTTGAATATAAAATTGTTCGAGGCACCAACCCGAAAGTATTTTTCTTCTTCATCTAACTTGGGCCTATAGGCAACTAAATTTCTGAGATATCTGGATTTAAAAGAGAAGGGACAGGACAAATACAGAACATATACAAGTGTGGCGACCACCATCGAACTGAAGTGAACTGCACACACTGTCGAACTGAAGTGAACTACACACACTGTCGAACTGAAGTGAACTGCACACACTGTCTTTTCTTTTGAGAGCGATGTTTTGAACGTATCGAAAGTAATTTTGTAACAAAATAAAAAGAGTTTCTTTTGCCGATAGCAGACATATTATTTTATACGCGGCTACACACTCTTCAGTGGTGACCCGGACGTGATGTCTCGCATTTCAGAAATACAGGTACCTACAAATATTGATTATGATGGTATGGCTAAAGCTCAGGTTGACGATGAGGAACTACAGCAGGTTTTAAATTCCGATTCTGGTCTTAAGTTGAAACCGCTTCATTTATCACAAACCGATTTGACTTTGCTATGCGATACGTCAACTGGAACTGTTCGTCCTTATGTACCTAAAAACTTTCGTTTTTAAGTTTTTCTAGTTCTACATAACTTGGCCCATCCAGGAATAAAAGCCACAACTAACATGGTTCGACAACGCTTCATCTGGAAGGACCTGCACAAGGACATTGCTGCATGGTGTAAAGGGTGCCTGGAATGCCAAAAAAACAAAGCCCACCGCCACACGAAGTCCGAGGTTGGAAGTTACCCCCTACCAAAGTGCAGATTCAGCCACGTAAACATCGACGTGGTAGGTCCTCTTCCTACTTCTCGAGGATTCTCCTATTGCCTTACATGTGTCGACAGATTCAGCCGGTGGCCAGAGGCATTCCCCATGGCGGACCAGACTGCGGCAACCATAGCTGAAACGCTGTTCGGAGGATGGATATCCCGTTTCGGAGTCCCTGAGTACATTTCAACCGACCAGGGGAGATCTTTCGAATCTGAAATCTGCCGGGCATTGATGAGGTTTATCGGGACGGACAAGTACCGGACAACCGCCTACAACCCCGCATCTAACGGTCAGGTGGAGAGGTTTCACCGCCAGCTTAAACAAGCCATCAGATGCCAGGCCACAGAAAGATGGGTAGAAGTACTTCCAAGTGTCTTGCTAGGCATTAGATCTTGTTTCAAGGAGGATCTTGGAACGAGCTCAGCCGAACTCGTGTATGGAACAACGCTTAGATTACTCGGTGAGTTCTTTCGTTCTTCACCAGCGTCCAGTACTCCTACGCATGCAGAGTTCGTTCAGCGTCTGCGGGATGCCATGCAGAGGTTGCAGCCTACGCCAGCGTCCAGGCATTCAAAGACGGATGTGTTCGTCTGCAAAGATTTGATGGAAACTACGCATGTCTTTGTGAGGCAAGATATGGTGAGGAGACCTTTGCAACAGCCGTACGAGGGCCCGTTTCAAGTTCTTAAAAAGGGTCCCAAGTTTTTCAAGCTACTAATCAAGGGTGCGGAGAAGAACGTCGCAATAAACCGTCTAAAACCAGCATTTTCTTGCCGCGGAAGATCCTGCTATTCCTCGTCTGGAGTCGAATCCACAACCAAGGACAGTCACGACAAGATATGGAAGGACTGTTCGTTTCAGACTGCCGTAACAACAGTATCGTCGTTCCGACTTGCGGGGGAGCTCTGTGGCGACCACCATCGAACTGAAGTGAACTGCACACACTGTCGAACTGAAGTGAACTACACACACTGTCGAACTGAAGTGAACTGCACACACTGTCTTTTCTTTTGAGAGCGATGTTTTGAACGTATCGAAAGTAATTTTGTAACAAAATAAAAAGAGTTTCTTTTGCCGATAGCAGACATATTATTTTATACGCGGCTACACACTCTTCACAAGAAAAATAAAAAACAACTGTGAATGGCTTTTGATTATGGTAAAGAGAGTAACAAGTAAAAAGTAACATTTAGATCGAAAATATGAAGTCACGTTATTTCAGCTGCACTAACATTTTCAACCACGGGCCTCTACTGTTTTATACTTATTACAACTTCTTTAAGTTGGTGCCAATATAGCAAAACAATACCCGAACTTTGGCGCCGATTTTAAAACGTTGATATAAGTATACAACTGATATTAAATGATTCAACTTCTTCCACTTGTTCGTCAAATTAAAATTTTGTTTTTACTTTTTAGCACATTATTTTTAAAGTCGGTTGTCTTTTGCTATTGTGTCTTCTTGAGAAAGATTATTTTATTAATACAAGTAAATGTAGATAATACCTGATTTATAATCACGTCAATGTTTTTATGAAAAACTCTCTTCTTGATATCCATATCTCCATGTCGCATCGCCTGTGCAAGGAAAAGCATCTTGGTGCGATAATTGTTTGGCAGTGAGGGGAAAAATTGCCAAATGTTGCAACCTTGTATTGTTGCATTTATTCCCTTCCCCGGGAGATTCAAGCTTACAACATATGGTTGTTTATATCGGGGAGAAATTCCATATTTCCGAATGAAATGAAAGACCTAAATGGATTATAGTTGCAGGGAAGACTCCATGTTCAAAATCACATCTGTCTGATTGAGAGCTGGCTCAACAGATGGAAAATCGCGATTAATGTCTCAAAAAGTGTTGCCTTCATGTTCACGAGGAAAACCAAGAAACAGGCACGTAGGTAAGGGAGGGGTTTAGGGGGTACCCCTACCATTGTAAGTCAAATAAATAAAATTAAAAACCGAATTACTGTAAAAATCATAAAAATAGAGATTTTTTTTTTAGAGGGGCGAGGGGGTAAAAGAATACCACTGCCAGCATGGGGTATCAGGCAGCAGAGGTGGCGCCACTAGGGGGGCTGTAGCCCCCCCCCCCCCCGTCGGGCAAGCCAAGCCCCCCTGTCGGGCAAAATTCTGAAGTTCGTCGGGGAAAAGCGTTATTTTAATTGTTAAAACCAAATTTTAATGAAAGGTTGAGTCGAATTTGCTTTTTTAATGAAATGAATCTGGGCCATAAACCCGACAGAGCGAATTCCGAAAAGCAGGTCACAATACCGACAAAACTATAATTCCGACAGACCGAAATCCCGACAGCCTGTGGTGGCCGAATGGTTAGGAGTTCGGACAAGCACTCGATAGGCACAATTTTTATCTCTAGCTTGTGTGTAGCGATTCAGTAATCGGAGAGTTGTCGAATCCGTTCCTTTCGACACCAATAAATATCCTCCCCGTATAAGGGTGCACCCAGGTTAATCTGATTGTGGTCCAAAGTCTTAACGCTTATTGCGGTAGGTTGCACCGGATGAGTTGATCTCGTCATCTGACCATGGTTCAAAAATACGATCAGACGATATAAACCCTGATCCTTCGCCAATAACCTCCCACTGTGCTGCTCTATTTCAATGTTAATTCGACCAACCTATTCTAACAAACTAAATTCTCGACAATATAGTAATCCTATATAACCAAATTCTATAAACCAATATTTATTATTTTAGATAAAATTGTCAGCATTTTTATTATTTTATAGCTTTTTATACAAGGTTAAGTAGGGTTCCACACACACACGTATACTATATATATTGTTATCATAACTTCAATTACATTATTTGCTACATATTTTACACTAAAAGAGACACTAAAAAGCAACCCCAAAATTTCAAACTAAAACCCATGTTTCAAAATATTAGCATTAAAAAATTTAATATTAATCCAAATCATAAACTTAAGAAATATATGATCATATAATTAAAACATCATATCACATGCACATGATATTTCATCACGCATATCATTGATTTTGTGCCAATAAATAATCGCGATTTATTAAAACTACGCGGCGAAAGTATTTTCAAAAACTTTTATTAAGTCGGCCATCAATAAGAATTTCAATGAAACTATTGCTAATACTCAGTGACGGATTTAAAGAACGGTAAATATACAATTAGACAATACCATTTGGGCCCCTGCAATATCAGTCAGAAAAAAAATAAGGACTTGAGGAAAAATATACTTTAAAAGTTTTAGGAAGTAAAGTGGTTAAAATGAATTTGTCAATTTATATCATTAATGAATTTATTTTATAAAAGGAAAACTTCTAAAAGTTAGCATGTGTGTCGAAACTGTACATTAGCGAAATTATTTTGTGATCGTTCAAAAATTGAAGAACACGATTCAAAATTTAATTTAAAGTAAAAGATTTCATGTTAAAATGTAAAAAATTAAAGTTCCTCTTTTTAAAAATGTTCTTTTAAGACACAACATAAATCTTAACACTGCTTATTTCACATGCTATATATTTTTTTCTTCTGCTGCATTTATTTTGAGCGTATGAGCAGGATATGATTTAGAAAGCTCAGTACTATAGGCCCTACATCACTAAAGATGGCCCTCTCGTAAAAATAGTCTCAAAAAATTAAAAATATCGCAAAATAAGTTTATTATTTATTTAAAACACGACTTAATTATCACTTTTTTTGATAAATTGCTGAAAATTTCATTAATAATAATAACAATTTTGTCAAGTATTCGCCGGGGCCCAAAATCAGTCCCTGCGTATGAGACACGAGTCATTTTGTTTTCTAATCTCCCAGCTATCCAAAGCCGGTCTATGCAAAGAGTAGGTCTATGGTCCTGGGGACAAAGCATCCCCGTCGTTTTAAAGATTTGGGTAGACAAAATCGCCTTCGGGGATGTTGGAGTGTTTTTCGAAGAGAGGGGAGGTATATATGTATATCAATAGGATATATGTATAGCGCCGCTGTCTCCCCTAAAAAAAAGAGATGGGGCAGTGAATGGTCAGCTACAGAGCCGTCTCGACGACAGTAAAAGTGTCGTGCGTGAAGGATATCGAGACGGCCCTACTTGTAGAAGTAAGATTATGGTACAGTTCTATTTTGTCGTTGGTGAAAGGCAAAACGTTTTTTTAAAGAGGAAATTTGTAGAGTGTCAACATTGCAAAAGATTTCAACTTTGATACTAATTCGGAAAGGTAAGATGTCTTAATAATTCCAGTGAAAAAATTTCTTATAAAAATTTTAATTGTGCCTGTAACTACTTAATATTACATTTATTTCATTCAAAAAGAAGTCCTACCGTTTATTGATTTTTATGTTTTCCGTATTTAGAAGAACCAAGCTAGTTTTGTCATTACTATTTCAGTATAGAAGATTTATTTAACCAATAAATTGTTTCGTCGTATGAGCTAGGTTTAGAAATGACGCTTATTTCAATTTTTGTTGCCACAAATTTTGTGCAATTTCAAACTATTTGGAATTTAAAAATAAAATTTATGGGAAACCTTTTTTTATCATTAAAATAAATTTCGTATATTGTTAGATATAAAAAATCAATTCAGAAGACATCAGGTCATATTCTAACGATGCAGTCATGGTTCAATACGGCGGTCCTAAATTAAAAATGGGCAATCGTAAATCCATTAAATTGTCAATTAATCCTACTAGCTAAACGTCTATAAAATAAGGTATGAGGATAGTAACACCATATTATGATTTTAAGAGGATTGATTCCGACATTATAACTCCGTTGCAAATGACAATTTTCATCTCGTTTGATAAGAAATTAGGCGTATAAATAAAAATAAAATACTGCAGACTTTTTACGTAATGAAGTTCTCCAATACATATTCAATACACATAACTATTGCTGCAGCTCTATTCTCTGAAAAAAATTTCATGGGAAATAGCTCTCAATAGAAAAATTATTTCAGAGGAATAGTCTCAATTTCGTTGCTAGAGATACAGCCTTTTATAAGTATTTAAAAGCGTTCTCACTGTTTATAGATTAAAAAAAACACTTAATTAGATGACAGAAAAAAGCGCTAAAACATAACACCGTTTTACATTGCATTGCTACCAACAAAAAATTAATTAATTTCGTAAAAGCATGGGGATTTTACAAAAACTCTACTTGCATAATATAGTGATTTACCACATTTCGTTTTACCTTCACTATTACTTACTTTTTATTTATTTTATTTGTTGCCTTCTCGCCGTCCCTTCTTTGAACAACCCAACCTCTTCAAATGGTTACATTTATTAAGGTTTTGAAAACATTTTGAGTACGATTTGTACGTTTTTTTTTTTTTTTTGGTACTTATCTTTTCTCCATGGCTGCAATTCAGAATATTCAGAACACTACAATTATTTAATAATTAATATATAAATATTATAAGCCTTTTGTTTCAAATATTTATCTCAACAAATTTATTTCGTTATTTATGAATATTTTATACGCTTATATGTACATTTTACGTCGGGGGTATTAGCCCACCTGTCGGGGAAGTCTAGCCCCCCGTCGGGCAATTCCTAGCGCCACCACTGCACGTAGGTAAGCGAGGGGTTTAGGGGGTTCAAACCTCTCCCATTGTAAGTCAAATAAAAAAAAATTAAAAACCGAATTACTGTAAAAATCATAAAAATTGATATTTTTTAGGGGGGGAAGGGTGGTTAAGGATTCCCCCTCTAAGAGGGACCCCCCCCAAAAAAAAAGGATTTCTTTAGGCACCTTTTTCCCCTTCCCCCTCGGGAAGGGGGAGAAGATAAGTAAAGAAATCCGTTGCTCAGTCACTCAACCCCCCCCCCCCCCGCCATGAAAAATCTATACCTACGTGCCTGCCAAGAAACCCCGAAACTTTCAATGTTCGGATCTGAACTAAATTGGAACGATTCCACTAAGTATCTAGGAGTCGTCCTAGATTCGAGATTAACCTGGGGACCTCATTATGAACACGTCAAAAAAATATTTAGAAAAGGCTCCCTATGACTCAAATCCATTCTGGAGAAAAAATCCCCCCTAAACCATCAGATGAAACTACTACTGTTTAAAACAGTCCTCAGGCCTATAATTACTTATGGCTCCCCGGTGTGGGCGAGCGCCTGTAAAACCAGGATGGCTTAATTCGATACACTCCAAAATTCAATCCTCAGAATTCATGTTGCACGAGCAAGATGGTTCGTCAGGGACGAGGATATCAGGAACTCCCTCCGGATCCCATCCCTCACCCAATTTATCGACAAATTATCCAACAACTTTTTTGGCTCCCTAGACGTCATTGAGAAAGATGAAATAAGAAAACTCACTCCTTATGACCATACACAACCCTCTAACCTTCACCGGCCTCGAGCTACCCTGTCGCTCCTTCCTGCATGATAACTTGGTCACCACATGGTGCTGAGCCTCCTCTGAATCGTTCAAATGTGTAAATATAGTTTGTCGTCCTACTCGTTCTACTCTTGTGACATGCTACAGACTAACTGTATGCAATTGTATATACTTTATGTTGCCTCATATATTTCTATGGTTATAGTTTATATCATAAAACCCCTTCTGTACATACATTATAAATATTCGCTCTGCCGGAATGTGCTATTATTTATATCATGTATATGTCGATTTGATAACTGTGATATGGATTTGACCAAAGTGACGGGCCGGAGGCCCATACTTTTTCATCGGAATTGCGCCATATGCTATGTCGAAGTTATTTTTATCTGATTGAAACTGGTAGGCAGTATAGATAGTGGGGGGTTGCCAGTCAAAAACCGGCTGAGGCTAGTTTCCGTGAAATGGAATGGATTTGAATTCTAATATAGTTTATTAATTTATTGTATAGGGAGTATATGATTTAAAATTGGTCGCTCGTTATATGAAGGACATAACGGCATCTGACATGTAAAATGCCGCAAAGGGTCTTATATTTCTGTCTTCCTTGAGAATTTCATATTGGATGGAGCTTCTGAAATCTGAGTCTCGTGCTAAGTTATTCTTATAAAATTTAGTATTAATCTTAGCCATAAAAGTGGTCAAACAATCAATTTTAAGATCCCTGTGGATTAGGGTGTCACGTACATAACGTTCCGCGTTAACCAACTCTCTTAGAATAGAGTTTTGGCAACGCTGGAGGGTGGTGGATTCAGTCTTGTTAAGGGTTGTAAGCACTGGAGAAGCATACGTTAGTATGGATCGGATTGTAGATGTGTATATAAGCCTCTTTTTGTTAAGGGGCATTTTAGATTTTCGACCAATTATGGGACGGAGATTTGACATTGCTGCTTTCGCTTTGTTTCTAACATTTTGAACGTGGTGCTCCCAGTTCAGTCTATTGTTTATTGTCAGTCCAAGATACTTAGCTTTGTTTACAATTGGGATAGGCCCGCCAAAGAGACTAATAATTGATTTGATGGGGCAGGGTATTTTAATTTTCCTCACCAACAGGATTTTGGATTTTTGTGCATTGATGGCAACTTTCCAGTTTTCACACCAGGTCTCGATCTCATCTACTTTTTCTTGTAGCTTCTCTACTGCATGGTTTAGATTTAGGGATTTACAGACAACTGAAGTGTCATCGGCATAGAATGCCGTGAGACAGTTGTGGTCGGATCGGAATGCAGGAAAGTCCATTGTATAAAACAAGTAGAGTAATGGACCGAGGATCGAGCCCTGGGGAACACCAGCTTCAATTTTTCTACTGGGGGAGATATCATTACCAACTTTGATGTTAAATCTCCAGTTGGTGAGGTAGGATCTTAAGAGTATGATTAGACCTGGAGGAAGGCCGCGGTCTATCAGCTTCTTGATGAGTCCTAAGTGCCAGACCCTGTCGAAGGCCTTTGCCACATCTAGCATGAGCAGGGCAGAAGATTGCTTGTTATGGGCAGCCGCCCCTATAAATTCCATGATTCTTACCAGCTGATGGGTTGTTGATTTGCCCCGTAAGAATCCATATTGCTCGGATGGTATATTTACCAGATGTGGCTTGACTTGTTCATTTATCACCCGCTCAAACACTTTAGCCATGGATGGTAGAAGGCTAATTGGGCGATAACTGGACGGTTGGACAGGGTCTTTGCCTGGCTTAGGAAGCATGATAATTGTAGCCCCTTTCCAGTAGCTTGGGAAGTAAGTATTTAATAAACATGCATTAATGATGTTTAGAAGCTTTTGGATTGAACTCTCTGGCATGTTTTTGAGCATTTTATTGTTGATATTGTCTTTTCCAGGAGATTTTTCTTTTTAAGTTTATGAATTATGTATTTAATGTCGTCTAGGTTAGTTGGGTCTAGTGAACAATTAAATTTATGAGTCCTTATATACATATTGACCTCTCCTCTGACTATCCCCTCAAAATCGTCATCTGAAGGATCTAAGTTTTCTGTAAATTGGCGATCCATCTCGTCCCAAAAGCCTCCGCGTTTTCATCATTTGAATAGGCGAGGCCCTGTTCACCATGTATGGGCCCAATAATGGTTTGGGGTCCTTAAGCTTCTGGATAATTTCCATATAGGAATGTTCCAAGTGCAAAAGGAGACGACCTTGTCTTCCCACATTTCAGTTCTGTGATTTTTACAGAGTTCTTTTATTTCTTTATTAAGTTTATTAACTTCCCTTTTGAGATTGGGGTCCAGTGTTCGTTGATGTCTTTTACGCACCCAGTTTCTGAGACTTATTACTTGTTTAATTCGTTTAGGGAGAATAAGATAGTTTGGTGGTAATTCAATTATAGAAGTCGCCTCTTCTTGCGCTTCTTGAAGTTCTGAAGTGAATTGGGCTATTGATTTTTCTATTTGTCTAGGAGTTTCAAGTGAGAGATCAGAGTGATTTTTAACTGAAAGAATGTTATTGAAAAGTGTCCAGTCAGTTCTAGGTTTCCCATAATTATCATCTGGTTTGGATATGCCTACAGATGTGATTACCGGTAGATGGTCAGATGATAGGTCGTTCACTACGCACGAGCACATATGGATTTGTGTGTTAGTAAGGATGATGTCCAGGATATCAGGCCTTTGGCGAGGGTTGTTTGGGACATAAGTCGGTCGGGATGGAGCAACAACTTTTATGCTGAATTTTTTAAGATGTGTACGGATCTCTTTGCCATTTTTATTGTTGGATCTGCTGCCCCAGATATTATTTTTGGCATTTAGATCGCCGCCTATTATTGTTTGGATGTTGTCTGGAATGAGGTATTTTATATCATCTTCTGTGAGAATGTGTGTAAGAGGATTGTAAATAGATGTGATATTGATTTTGTTGTGTTTACGAGAGAGTGTTATTGTGACCTCCTCAAAACCTTTATCATTACTAGTGTGTGTGAGTGAGGTTTAAAGAGACCTCTTGGCGAGTATGGCCGCTCCTCCACCTCTTCGACTTTGTCTATCCGCTCGATATGTGTGATAGTTTGCCATTTTGAGCGAATGTCCTGCTGATAGATGCGTTTCATTAATGAAGCAGATGTCAATGTTATGTTCGAGTATGAAATCTTTGAGTTCGACAAGTTTTTCTCTGATTCCATTTGCATTCCAGTTAGCAATCGTAATTGGTGAAAATTTATTATTTTTGTTAATCATTATGGGTTTGAGTGCGATTAACTTGTTTTACTTGAATTGTGGATCCATCTTTTAAACTTTGTAGAATTTCTACAAGACCTGAGTTTTTTAGCCAGTCTACCAGAGATTCAAGCCTTTCTAGGACAACCTCAGCTTGTGAGTTAGTCTGAGTATTTGATGTAGCTGCGATGGGAAAGTTTACCGTCTGAGCATAAGACTTATTGACATACACTCTATTATTATACAGTTGATTTAAGTTTAAGGATTTAGGGACAGTCCTAGTGTCTGGGTAGTTTATATTGCCGGCGTTTGCAGCACTAGGCATTTCAGTATTTGCATTGTTTGTGCTGGGATTTTGCACTATCTGCGGTATATTTAAAGTAGGCCTCGCAGGCATTGGACGTACATTCGTTTGGGGTCTATTCGGACAGCCACTCCCAGTTGGGCGTGTGTGCTCCGGAACATAGGCAGCACACTGGAGTTGTTCCTTTGGGTTTATCACGCTTTACAGTCAGATGTTTTTCCCCACATCGTACACATCTAGGTGTATGTTTGCACGTTCTCTGAGTATGATTAAAATTTTGACACCGATGGCATTGAGTTGGCCCACGTCTACCCCTGTAACTTTCAACTTCGACCTTTAGTCGGTTGATATATTGGAGATGATAAATTTCACTAGATGTTTTGCATCTAGGAAGAGTTACGAGAAACAATGGGAGTTTTATTTTCTCTCCATCAACTCTTTTGGTGAGCTGAACCAGTTCGATGATATTGAACCCTTCGTCAATCAATTCATCTGTCAGCTCACCAATATCTGTATCTCTAGGCAAGTGTTTGATAAAAAAATTTATGTTTTTATCAACGGGAAGAACGTAGCTATGGTATAAAACCCCCGTATCGTCGAACAGTTTTGTTATGCCTCTGTGGGCATTTATATCCACGGGTTTAATGGTATAGGTGTACTCGCCAGTTAATTTGGCTGTAACACCTTCAAAACCATTATCTTTCAAATGTTTATCTAAGGACTTCCAGGTGTATTTTGCATCGATTACTACGATCGGAGTAACTTTGGCTGATGCCTTGGGAAAGGTATACCCTGTGCTTCATATATATATATACACAAAACCAAACAAAAATAGTGGTCTGTCTCGTAATATTGAAACTGCACCTCATGTAACCCCACTGCCACCCAGTGGGCCTGTTCTTTTGTTGTTGTTTTGTCCCATTTTGATGCAAAATACACTTCAGGGAAAACCAGTTAAAGTCATGTATTTTACAAATTCCCGCACGATTGGAGGTAATGGGGCCTTCGGCCCTGGGTACTCCCAACTCATAAAATCTGTTTATGTGCTGTTCTTTATTGTTCATACTCTAATGCACTTGTGCTCACAAGTGCGTAGTTCGTATTTTGTATTTGTCTCGTCCCATTTTTCACGATTTCATAATCTAAGGGAAACAAATTTAACCTCAGGTGTTAATAACGCAGTTTTACTGCATTCCGATTGGAGGTAATGGGGCCTTCGGCCCCGGGTACTCCATAACCACTGTGAAATCTCTCTCTCTTTCTAAATTTCTGAGATATCTGGATTAAAAGTCAAGGGACAGGATAAATACAGAACATATACAAGAAAAATATAAAAACTGAGAATGGCTTTTGATTATGGTACAGAGAGTAACAAGTAAAAAGTAACATTTAGATCGAAAATATAAAATCTAAGATAGTGCCACGCAACTGGTTCCGACATATATTATATATATACACGTATATACACATACATACACATACAAAAACACATATACATATACACATATACAAACAAACCATAATATATACAAAGACGGCGTAACAGCAGGCAGCATCAATTATATATAACAACAAAAAAATTGGAAAATACATTAAGCTTGAAAAAGGTAAGGTACTTTTCAAGCCTTACCTAATTGAAGAAAGGTAAGCACGGCATCCGTAAGCGCAAACGCAGCGTAGGGTCGCCTCCCAACTTCACGTAGAACTTCATAATTGAGGCTTGCCTGGATATGCCCCATGCTAATGCTTTGCATTTGTGGCGAGATACAGCCAGAAATTAATTTTCTTACTTTGGCTGCACTTGGGAATTCGATAAACTGATTGGCTTGTGCGTGAATGGCAGGGATGGGTGGGAGAACCGAGAATTTCCAAGAATCTCTCCAAACGGAAATAGTTTTCGTGATAAATTTACTATGCGCTGTCGTTTCGTTATTCAAGTTAATATTAAAATTCACCGATTCGCATGTTTAAAAGAAAGGAGGGTTGCTTTTTAATTTTCAAAAAATAAGTAAGTGTTTTCTATTTTTTCGCATGTTATCATTTAGTAAATATTGAAAGGAAACTTTGATTTAAGTAATAAACATTAAAACATTTCCGTTCATGTATGGTTGTGGGAAATGGGGGGGGGGGGGGGGCAAAAGTAGATATTTTCCTGCCTGACCTGTTTCCTCGTGGTCTTTCGAAAGAATCAAGCAAATTGTAAAAAGTATAAAAAAAAAAATTACGAACAAGTTGAAATAATTGCATTTTTTAAAATCGATTTTATACTTATTACAATTTTTTTTTTTAAATCGGCGCGAAAAATTAGTTACATTTTTTATAAATTGGCATCAACTTCAAAAAGTTTAACTACAAAATTGAATTATTTGATATAAATTTTATAACAGTGGCGGCTCGTGCACTACAGCAAGTACAACCTGGCTGCAACTAATTTTATTAGAGTATTTTAAAATTAAGAATTGGAAATGAAGATGAAATTTATACGTTAATTAAAAAAAAATCTCCGATAAATAGCAAACTTGTTGCCGTAATGCACAATTCAAGAGCGGAAAAAACTTCATTCAATCAAAACTGCAGCCAAAAAGCGAAGTAAGAAATCGGCTGCATCGTTGCCATGACAACCTTACGTAGTATGACTTCACCTACAATCTAAAATGTAGGAAGTGACGACACAAACGCAGCCAAAAAGGATTTTTTCAAATCTCCTGTACTTGGGATTCGATTAAATGATTGGTTCTTGCGTGATTCGGCGGGGCGGGTTGGAGAGAAACGAGACTTTTCAAGAATCTTTCCAAACGTAAGTAGTTTTCGTGATAAGTTTACACGTGTGTTGTTGTTTCGTTACTTAAATTAATATTAAAATTGACCGATTCACAAGTTTAAAAGAAAGGAGGATTGATTTAACTTTCAAAAATAAGTAAGTGTTTTCTATTTTTAAGTGTTTTCTATACTTTTACTGCGATAGGGCTCCACGAAAATATCCAGTCCTAAGAGCACTTTGGTTTTCAGGATTTTGTTAATTCCGGGAGTTTTAGTCATGGCCGCCATAAACACTTTGGTGGGGGCCTTGGTCGAACGTCTGGTGAGTTGGACCACTTTGGAAATGTCATATCCAATGGCGGTTAGCTCATTCAGGATGGCAGTACAGGACGTTTGAGCTGGCAAGCCTTTAATCGCCACTCGGAACGGAGCACTGTTCGGTGGGGCGGCAAGAAAAAAGTCATTTTTTCTCTCCGTGAGATAGTCAATGGTCAGTTTATAGTCACTTTCACAAGTCGGTTGAATTTTGATAAAGTTCCCAGTTTGCTTGGACTGGAGTTTATCGTTCATGATAATATTCAGTTCCGACAGGATGAGTGGGTATTCGTCAGTGATTTTGAGGAATATGGCACCCGGCTGGGTGTAAACAGGCTCGATGACACACGGCGCTGGTGGGGAGTCGATGATCATTCTATCAGTTTCCCCCTCAGTAATAAGCATATCATAAATATATTTTGGAAAAAACGGCATAAAATAGTAAAATGTTTTGAGCGGCAAACAGACGCAATCTGTTTGCTGCTCTTTAGGAAGTGCCGTTTGGAGTAACGTCACTTCCTAAATACCTGCAAATTATGAAGTGACATGTAAACGGGTGAAAGGTTTTCCCCTATTACCCGGGTAAATACCGGTTCGTTTTGTTGGACGTGTAAACGGGGCTAGAGAGGAGTTTGGTGTAGGGAGAGTTTCGTCCGCAAGAGGGGGTAGTGTGCCATCACCTCACCGTTTCGACATTTCGTATGGGACAGTGTGTTTTGTGTCACTGTGAATTACACACATCTGTTCCAAAATACACTTAAAATCATTCTGTTGTCTAAATCCAAAACTTCGACGGGCAGTGAATACAAGTCATAAACTTGTCAAAGAGGTTTCAACAGCTTCAAAATCCACACTCAAACTGGTCGATGTTTAATTTATTTATTGAAAATGTAGAACTCGTCAGATAAAATTGAGTATTCTTTATTGTTATTACAAATGGTTTAACTGTCCGTTATATTGAGGTTCTACTATAGTGACTAAAAGAGGTAGTGTGTCAACCGCTATTGTTCTCCGAGGGGAAAAAGGTTCTTCGGAACGGGACACCGATAGGGGCGCTGCAAGCGTTAGTGTTGGTGATATCTCGTGATTCCCATTGATGAATATTAATGTTATTTCTTATAATAAAATAAAAATATATAATAGGGACTTTGATACGAATGAAATTAAGTTATAATATGTCTTAGAAAGTTAAATAATAGTAAATACTGATGAAAAATACTTCTGAAATGCGAATTAAAACTAAATAATCTGTTACAAATGAATCACGAATGTTCACTTTAAAGTCACCTTTCACTATTAATTTTTTTTCACTTTGTGTGATTTTAATTATATATATATATATATATATATATATATATATATATATATATATATATATATATATATATATATATATATATATATATATATATATATATATATATATATATATATATATATATATATATATATATATATATATATATATATATATAATGGCATTGCAAAAGTTTTTAATATTCTAATGTAAAAGCAGTTTCAATTATTTTTTTCATTTAATAAGGAATTGAAATTAGAAAGAGATAAGATCCTTACTTTTAGCTGAAATTAAAATTTATATTTAGATATCAATCTTGTTAAATAACCAATTTTTATATTATATGTATTTTTTTTACTCCCGAAAAGGTCAATCAAAATTCAATAAGTTAGCTTTTATTAATCCTAACATTAGTACATAAATTGAAAAACTAAATAAATTTTCTATTTATTATTTTATTTTAGAATTAGTTTTCGGAAAGAAGTACAGTCGTTTAGTAGTATAACGTTAGCAATATTTAAATGCAAAAATTTGAAATGTATTCTTTATCTTAAATTTAAAATATGTAAAAAACAGAAATCAGTATTAAAAAACCATTTATTATATACAAAAACATATATCAAAAAGAAAAAAAAAGTATTATGAAACAAAATATTCAAAAAGTTTAGATTACATCAGTCACAAGTACATGACTTTTCCTTTAACAAATTCAAGAGTTCAATAATTATTGGTTAAATAGTGTACAGGGTGTGCATTAAACATCCCTATTCCTAAATCATAGTAACATAAACACACAGTAACATTTGGCACATCAGATGACAAATACTTAGGCAAATTCGGAAATATGGTCGGGATAGCATCATTCTCTAATAACGGACGTTGTCTAGGCAATTTTACTTCAACACCGTTGATTATATGCACAAACTATCATGTTGGCGAGAGCCCACGACAGTCAGTTTTCTGTTTAGCTCTCCCAATTTAAAGAATTTAAAATGACGAAACCTTGTTTTCCCGATATTTCAAAATGGTTAGATGAAGCCACTGAGATGGAAAAAATGCACGATGACTACACTGTTTTGTTGGATTATAAATTCCAACATACGTGTTATACTCGAACTACTCTCAACGAAAGACCTGACTCGGTCGATGCAAAATACTTTGAGGATAGCGCCAGGAAGGCTTTCATAAAAGCATGCAAGCTGGGACGCTACCCGCAGTATTTTTCCATGGATCGGCTCAATGGCGCTCCGGCGGAGGCCATTAAAGCCAAAAAGAAAAAGAAGCGTAAGTTGGATGAGCCGACCGGTGGTCAGTCACCACTTATTGCTACCGAACATTTGCCCAGCCCTGATGAGGTTGCTGACGAAATGGGTCTGAACGTGCCAAAAGAAATGCCCGTTTCTGAGGAGGAAAATGATGGAATGGTCATCGATTCCACCCCAGAACCCATTATTGCCGAGCCTGTTTACACCCAGCCGGATGCCATCTATCTCAAAATCACCGAGATTTACCCTCTCATTTTGTCGGAATTGAAAATTATCATGACAGATAAACTTCAGTCCAGGCAAGCTGGAGAATTTATAAAAATTCAACCGACAAATGAGGGGGACTATTTACTGGCTACTGATCACCTCAAGGCGAGAAAAAGTGACTTTTTTCTTGCCGCCCCACCGAGCAGTGCCCCGTTCCGGGTGGCAATTAAAGGACTGCCAGCCCAGACGACCTGCCCTGCCATCCTAGCTGAGCTCACTTCAATGGGATACGATGTCTCCAAAGTAGCCCAGCTGACCAGACGATCGACAAAGGCCCCCACCAAAGTTTTCATGGCGGTCATGCCGAAAATCCCAGGGATAAACAAAATCCTAAAAACCAAAGAACTTTTGGGACTTAATGTTTTTGTGGAGCCATACCGATCGAGAAGTGTGCCGCAATGTTTTAATTGCAACTTCTTCTTTCATACTGCCTATACCTGCCACCTCGCACCCAGATGTCTGAAGTGCGGGGAGCCACACCAAACGAGGGAATGTGCCCTCGGAAAATTGGATAATCCGAAATGCATTAACTGCAAAGCTACAGGCCATGTAGCTTCCAGCAAAAAATGCCCTGACTTCCCGAAACCGAGGAGACTTCCAGTCCAAACCCGGATCAACAGGCCATCGATCCCGGCTCGGCGGAAGGATACACAAAAGCCCACCCCACCACCTGTCCCGGCGACATCAACGAGCGAGGTCGCTCTAGTCACCGAGTTATGCAAAGAACTTGCAGTGATCTTCACTAGCACTGACGCTATCAAAGGATTGATAAATCAGTTGCGAGAAAAGAACACCCCAGCAGAGAAGCTCCAGACGTTGTTCTGTTACTTCCTTGAAAAACTGAATGAGATCGACACACCCGGCGCTCGCGGCCCAGTCCCAGAATCGGTGGCCCCGCCCACCGACCAATAGAAAGTGAGGATCTATGCACGGGATGGTAGCAGCCACCCAGACATGTACGACAACTTTTGTAAACTCAACTGCACTGTCATTATTGTGCAGTCTGTGTATCTTTTCGTTATGCGCTTATTGCGTGTCACTTAACTGATCCAACTCAACGCCATGTTTGAACAATTACAGTCATATAGGAGGTAAAAGGGGCTTCGCCCCTACGGTACTCCGTACGCTACGCTCAACTATATATGAATTTTTGATAATCGCTTTTTCAACCTTAAATATGTATTGTCATACTTAGAAAATGTCCAGTCCCAGAGACTTGGAATTACCAATGTATATATAGTTCACCTTTCCATGTTATAAGGCCTATGCCTTTTCGTTTATTTTGTGTATAGTTATCACGTCCATGTTCGTACTTGCTTCTGCAAGCAAATTTTTCCAATTTACCCAACATGTTTTATAAATTTATTGTCATATAGGAGGTAAAAGGGGCTTCGCCCCTACGGTACTCCATACGCTTCGCTCAACTATATATGCACAAACTATCGGGAAATAAACTGTTTATCAAAATGTTTTTCGCAAACACTGCAATTTAAACCCAAAGGCTTATCTGAACGTGGTATGTTTTTGGCCCATTTAGCCCGCAACTCATCGCTTTTAGGCACTTGGAACAATTATATCTTTTCACCTATATTCCCCTTATTATTATATCCAGTTGTACATGCCGGAACAAAACAATGTCTTTATTGGGACTTGCGAGGCATAATTGTTTTTTAAATTATCGAAAAATCAACGCATTCTCAAACAGTGTTTAATGCCGACGACAATGTAAACAAGGCTGAAGAGAGACGAAAACAACCATCACTAATATCGCCAGCGCCATCTAGTAGCATCCCGCTTTTAAGAACCAGTTTTTGCCTTCGGTTGACACACTACCTCTTTTAGTCACTATAGTTCTACTGTATTCTAAACAAAGATTCTCAAAATACAAATTTGTTTTCTAAATTTATTTCATAATTAGGGAACGATTTACTAATTTTAAAGAATAGTTAATCGCTGTTTATGCTAGTTAAAAATATTGGTAACGCTTTCATGAAAAATCAATGATAACTGTTGCTGTTTCGATATTTATCTGAAACGTATTCCTGTTTGCTTGAATAAAAAAAAATTAAGTTTTTTTAAAAGGAAAAGAGAGGGAGGGGGAAGTTTGTTTGCTCGAAGAAATACGTTGCTCAGTCACTGACCCCTCTCCCCCCCCCCCCCTCCATAAAAAATCTATACTCATACGTCCTGGCTCCTTGTGAAATTGACTTAGGACAGCTATTATTAAGTTCTGTAGCCTGTCTCTGGTCCACAGAATTGGCCAGTCGTTGTACTATACTTCCCCAGAAATGGATCAAACACTATCCAGTAAAGGGAATAATCTATCCGGTTCGTCAGCTATTATTTCATTATCTGTAACCCAAAATAAAGAAACTTTGTTGGGGGTTGACCAGGTTGCATAAGATAGTATAGCATTACCAAACCAAAAACGAAGAAAAATGGGACTTTAAAATAATAGAGAAGTGTTCAATATCCTATTTTGCGAAAATGCTTAACTTATGGAATTGATTATGTATATAGTCAAAACCTTATAAATATTATATTTATATACCAGTATTTTTAATAATATTTTCTTTTATATAATTTAAAAATTTCAAAAAACTGTACTTTATTTAACACATGTTAAACAAATTGCTCCGCTCACTAGTGGAACAATCTCCTTGCTTATGAAACAGCTTAATGTTAGAAATAGAGTAAAATAATAGAGTGTGTCTGTAGATTCAAACAAAACCCCTCAATTTGAGTTTTTTAGAATAATCGGGTTACACTGATTGAGAAAATCACATTGAAATTATGCTTGTTTGTTGTTAACTCAAAAACGAGTTAACGGATTTTTGTGGAACTTATGCGTCATTTTATCAATAATCTCCCACCTTAACATCTGCATTTTGGTTCATCTCTAACCGTTCAAAAGTTATAGAACATTTTCCTATTCAAAATTCACATTTTAGATTTTCCCTTCATAACATTATTGTTAAATACCACCATGGCGATCAAAAATATTTTTTGACAATACTGGCTGACATCTACTATTGCGATTTTTCTTTGAAAATGCATTTATTGAGCAGCAGATTATAAGAATCGTCGTCAACAAACACCTCGCAACCGCAGGAAGAAGATAAACCAGCTGTTTCGTCTGGCTCTATGAGTTATTAAATCAAGTCCCGAACATACTTTGCTTTATTTCAAGATCTTAACACTAAACCTACCGACATTTCATGTATACCTAATCCTACCATGAGCGGTCAAATGACCGCTTCAAAAAAAAATATGTAACTTAATATAGAAAGAGCTTTTAGCCAATTGGATAGTAAAAAAAAAAAATCTATTTAGAAAAGTTTTATTTACATTTATGCATTCAGCACATTTTTTTTACAAATTACAGTATTTTCTATTGCACATTTTCCGTTGCCGTCAGCGCCGCCTGCCGGAGTCGGTCTGCCGGGTGCCTCCTGATTGGGCCGAAGCGGTCTGTACAGCGTTGCCTGGTTGGCCCGAAGTACACTTGGTGCCCAGATGGCTGGATTACCACAACACGATAGATCCTCAATTACATTGTTTACAATTTCAGGAGTGCGCTTTCCGAAGAATATAGTCGTAACTAACATGAATTGTTCAATTGGTTATATTTTTTTTAATTAACGTCGCACTAGAGCTAAATTCTAAACGATATCGCGTGGTAGGTTTAGTGTTAATTTATGTAGGTTTTAGTATAGTGGGAGAACTCTATAAACTTATTAGAACTTTTGTCCATTTTTTTTTTTAAATACAGACATGTTTCTATGGTTTCCAGAAGACGAGTGGAAGATTCTGAATGCTAGTGTGCTGTGGGTTGTATTGAAGCAGGGCAATCAATCACTTATGTTGCTCTTTTCTTCGGCGTTCATCATTCCATAATTTCCACTGTACATTATTTACCTGCTCATCGTGTCATCTATAATCTTATTTGTTCCTCATCGTGTATACTGCAATATCTCTGCAACCAACCTGGCCCACTTCTCTATAGAAGACGAACTGTCTCTGTACGGGTATTATTTACGTGCTCGCCGTGTCATCTATAATCTTATTTGTTCCTCATCATCTCTAAGCTGACTGTGTGCATGTATTCATAACGAGGGAGTTTGAAAATTTTTTGAAAATATACATTCCAGAATTGCAAATTAAATTATTTTTAAATGTTTAAACAAAAGTAGAATACATTGTTTTTGTAAATTTTCAATACTTTTTACAAAATTTCAAGGAATTTCAATGTAATTGTTACAAATGAAATAAAGTTTTTAAAAAGAATATAAAAGTATTAGGGTATATTTACGTTGTACAAATCTGTTAAGAAAATATAATTTTTCTCCCTCAAAACGGTAGTATCCATTTTCATGGGATTTGGATTATTAACCTTTTTTAATAATGTTGCTCAAGTTGATTGTTTTTTTTGGTGTGTGTGGTGCGGGCCCCTAGGCCTCAGCCTTTGCCTAAATCCACCTCTGCCAGCTTCATTTTAATAACAAAGTTCACATGCGTCAGACTGTCCATGTAAGATCAGATCAAGCCAGATTAAAAAAACACCAGGTCTAAACATTTTTATATCTAGCCTTTCCATGAGAGAAGATCAAATTCAATATTTCATTTCAATGTTAAATATGGGTATATGGAAATATTTTGTTTGTTTTATTTTATATGAAACTGGTTACATAAAAATATATCCCATGAAATATGTTGTTTTTTATACTAACAAGTATTTCTGTTAGGAAAAACAGTTAAAAAAGAAGTCTGGTTAATCGTATTTACTGATATATAAACTGCGATAACCGATTTTTTTTTTTTGCATAAGTAAATTTTTCTTTATCCAACAAAAAATAATTTTCGAAGTCATACAATATTTTTTTTTTTTAATTATCGGGTTAATTGAGAAATCCGTATATTATTTTCAAAAGGTGACCGACTGAGACATCTATCAAAAAAAAAATAAAAGGATTATCCAAACATCTGAATTAAAATATGTATATTTGATTCCAACAGACAAATATGCGTATCATTTTTCTTAAAAAAACATTCAAGGAAAGTCGTCAATATCTTCTTATCTACAAAAGCCTTCAATAACTGAAAAGGGCCTAGTATTGAAACGAAAACCAAATCCATATTGTGCTGCTTTTAAACTAGACGGTTATCCATCAACAGAAAACAGTAAAAAAAATTAAATATACACCCCAGAAATAATCTTAAAGTAATATAATGCATGTGTTTAATTTTGTGGGCCGTTTTTTCTAAATTCATTTTTATAAAATTAAGAACCCATCAAAATGCTTCTTCCATCTCATGCAGCGGAGGCGACCGCAGCGCCAACAGCGGATTTCGTCGGTTTCGGGGAAGAATCGCTAACATACGAACGGCACACTACCCCCTCCAGCCACTATAGTTTTAGGTACGAGTATGTTTGTAGGAAAAACACTTAAAATATTTTATTTAACTACCAGTATTTTTAATAATAATTTTTTTATATATAATAAGAATTTCAAAAAAATTTCATAATAATCTCTTGACTAATTAAGTTATGTCACATTGTTTCGCTCACGAGTGAAGCAATGATTAAAAAAATTATGTAGCATTTTCCGATCTCCTGGCTTATGAAAAAGCTTAACTTTCGTAATTAAAAGAATAAATATTTATCATCAATACATATATATAAAAATGGAATGTGTCTATGGATTCAAACAAAAAACCCACATTTTGATTTTTTTTACATGAATTGGGATACACTGATTGAGAAAATCACATTGAAATTATGTTTGTTAGTTGTTAACTCAAAAACGAGTGAACGGATTTTTGTGGAACTTATGCGTCATTTTATCAATAATTTCTCAACCTAACATCTGCATTTGGGTTTATCTCCAACCGTTTAAAAGTTATAAAACATTTTCCCATACGGTATTCTTATTCAAAATTCACATTTTAGATCTTCCCTTCATAACATTATTGTTAAATGCCACCATGGCGATCAAAAATATTTTTTGACAATACAGGCTGACATCCACTATTGCGATTTTTCTTTGGAAAATGTATTTATTGAGCAGCAGATTATACGAATCGTCGTCAACAAACACCTCGCCAACAGTAGGAAGAAGATAAACCAGCTGTTTCGTCTGACTCTATGAATTATTAAATCAAGTTCCGAACATACTTTGCTTTGTTTCAAGATCTTAAAAATGTCTGTTCTTAATTTTCTATCCAACTTTATTACATTTATGCCAATATTTGTTACGGAGTGGAACAGTGCTGTAGTATCGGAATGGGTCACCCTAAAACTTTAAATTAGGGTTTCTATACTTAAACCTTCATGTAGCTTATTTTTAAAGTTTCACCCCAAAAACATTTTTTTTAATTCTAAAATGAATATTTGAAAATTAATTTTTAGAAGAAATATTGTCAGTAAATGTTGACTCAAGCATATTTAAACTTATATCTTACAATTCTCTGAAATTGCAGGGTGAATCACAAAGCATATATTAAAATACAAATGCAACGTTAAAATACGCAATAAAAGTCCGTAATAATCCGGACATGTTTCGGGAGATACATCACCCTTCATCAGCGGAAAATGCAAAGTCTGTGTGTAATTAAATATAAATAAAAAACAAGCAATCTAAAATGTTGCCAAAGACCAAAAAACTAAAAACTATTACAAACGGTTGGAGTTAACTATTGTGTGCCAACAAGCGGGAAACATTGGGACCGCAAACGTTTCATTGACAACCGAATCAATATTGCTAAAAATATGAAACGCCTCCAGGAAGTCAAGTTCAACTGGAGATTTAGGTTTGCAAATTAAATGTGAGTTAGAAAAATTAAATATGTGACCATGTTCCCAAGAGTGCTTGGCAATGGAGGACTTCTTTATTTCTTGTTTAACAGTATGTGCTTGGTGCTCCTTGATACGAAATCTTAATGCTCTCTGTGTTTGACCAATATATGATATGCCACATTGACATGAAATACTGTATATGCCCTAGTTATTAAGATCGTCAATAGGGTCTTTAAGTTGTGTGAACGTGATCTAACTGGGGCATATACAGTATTTCATGTCAATGTGGCATGTCATATATTGGTCAAACAAAGAGAGCATTAAGATTTCGTATCAAGGAGCACCAAGCACATACTGTTAAACAAGAAATAAGAAGTCCTCCATTGCCAAGCACTCTTGGGAACATGGTCATATATTTAATTTTTCTAACTCACATTTAATTTGCAAACCTGAATCTCCAGTTGAACTTGACTTCCTGGAGGCGTTTCATATTTTTAGCAATATTGATTCGGTTGTCAATGAAACGTTTGCGGTCCCAATGTTTCCCGCTTGTTGGCACACAATAATTAACTCCAACCGTTTGTAATAGTTTTTAGTTTTTTGGTCTTTGGCAACATTTTAGATTGCTTGGGTTTTATTTATATTTAATTACACACACTTTGCATTTTCCGCTGATGAAGGGTGATGTATCTCCCGAAACATGTCCGGATTATTACGGACTTTTATTGCGTATTTTAACGTTGCATTTGTATTTTAATATTCTTAACGCAATGTTCTATAAGACGAGTTTTTATCTTACAAAGCATATAGCTGACGCGTACACACCGAACTAAAAAAGGTTCACCTCTTTGTCATGGCAACTCAAAAATGGTGGCTCCCTCTGTATTTTACAGCGGAAGCTTCAATTCCGTATTTTGTAGATCGACTGTAGCGCCACCAACTTCAAACCACTTGAACTAAATAGCTTTGGAGCATACGTCACGAATTTTCTTGCTAGCCATGACAAATTTCGAGACATATTTTCTATATGTGGCGAATTTATTTGTGAAACGTTTCTAAATTTTACACAAAATGCTTACTAAATTATACTATTTAAGCAGAAGAATATGTCGGTATTTAAAGACACCAAAGACTTTCGACTAAAGCAAATCACAAATCACTTATCGAAAAGGAACACAAAATAAACAAATTTATTTTTAAATATATTTTAATTAATTTTTGATTTTTAAATTTAACTTTTTACAAATCTTATTCAATTCCTGTCAGCGTTTCATTTTGCATTAAATTCAAATTTCTTTTCAAATGAATTATCGTTTCTTTAAATTTTAATGTAATAAGGTATAGTGAATTTGCTATGAATTCGTAAAAAGTAGTTTACCAATATAAAAAAAAATCGCTTTATGATAAATTTGAAAATTTAAAAATTAAGTATCAATAAACTTTGGAATACTAACATCTAAATTGTTAGATTATTACCCATTTCAAATTTACGATTGTTCATTTTAAATTTTTGTCTACCTACTTTTAATTTACAATTACCCGATTAAACAACGTCTGCTGTTACAATGCATATTTGTAAATGATATATGGGGATATTTGTATACAATACAAATCATAAAAAATGAAGCTAAAATTAATTTGTGACTGATGAATCCATCTTTATTATATCAGTAAAACACAGTCAATAAATTTAACTAAAAATAATAAACCCTTTTAAAAATGTCCCAAAACGAAAACATATTTAAGAAAGTAATAATGAAAACTATAATGTATTAGGTAGCTTTAGTATTTTCATTAGTATATAAATTAACATTGACAAGTATGTGTTTCTAATCACAATATAATAAATTATGAATGTAAAGTGGCTAAGCATTTAAAATTCTTCAGAAAAAATCAAATATTTATATTTAAAAGAGTGTTGATTTTTTTTTATGATTATTTTTACAAAAAGAAAATTGCAGATAAATTGAAGTTTTTGACTTAAATATGTTTATATAAATTTATTCCCGATTCAGTTAAAATAGTAATTGTAATTAATCATAAATTATTTTAAAATATAAATTCTTCCAAAATTTATTTTCGGATTTAATTTTAGCAAAAAAAAACATATTAAAATTAAAACTTTTTATTTTAACGACTTTTTTAAAAAAATTAATTATTTTAGATAAATTGAAAATGCCGATAACAATAAAATATTGCATTGCACTCGTCTTTGTATTTCCCTGAAATGGCTCTATGCCATTTCAGGTATAGAGCCATTTCATAAAATGGCTATGAAATTAAAAACAACTGAAAAAAAAAAAGTAAAACTGCAATTGTATTTAGCACAAATTAAATATTTTTTTAAAGAACATAAAAATATTAGGGTATATTCACAATGCACAAATCTGTTAAGAAAAATATAATTTTTCTACATCATGAAAAGATTTTGTAGTATACTACTTTCATTAGGATTTGGATTATCATCCTTCCACATAATATTTTCTGCAAGTTGACTCTTTTTTTGTTTTTCTTCTTCTTCGTGTGTGGAGCGGGCCCCTAGGCTGCAGGCTATGTAGCCTATGCCTAAATCCGGCCTTGCAACATGCATTTCTTGACCCACCCCTTAGAACAATTCTAACAGTGCAAGCGAATTTAGTATGTGTAGTCATACAATTTGTGTATGCCCCCTAGCGAATAAGTCGTGATCTAGAAACGTCACGATTAAGTGTGAATCGTCGTACGCCTACAAAGATTCAAGTGTCATTATCAGATTGTCGAAGTAACATTTTCGTTCTTTTTTAAGAACAGTTGTTTTTTCCGACGCTGTTCTATTTAAATAAAAAAAAACTCAACTTTTCTTTAACGTTTTTTCTACACAGTAAAATCTGGCTCATGGGTTTAAATGATTTAGATTGGAATTAATATAATTAAAGTCCATTTTAATCCTGCAAAACAATATTTATCTTTTAAAGATGTAATTTTAAACACAAGCCTAAGCTTTAGCGAATTAATTCGTTTGGTAAAAAAAATCACAGAAGAGGTGTTTTTAGCTTTATAATTCCAAAACTATTATGTACGGCACCGAAATCGAGTAAATACAGTCAAACTAATTTTAAAATCCACAGCCATTTCGAATATTAAATATATTAGAATCAGGAGCCATATTGATCTAACTTTGAATAACTTCACTCCCCACTGAAAACGTACTGAAATAAATATTTTATAAATTATTAATGTTTGATAACGAACAATTAACGAAATTTTATAACTAATTAATGATATAAAAAAAAGATGGTTGCATTTTGTTAACAAACATAGTTAAACATTTCCAGTGGTGTATTTACAGTGGGGCTAAGGGGGCTATATACATATAAAAAATATACAATTATATACAAAACAGCATCAATTAAATTCGAAAATATTTTCTTTTGAATTATAAACTTTATTTTCAAGAGTAAGATAAAAAAAAATTAATGAGATTATTCTGAAAAAGAACAATTTTACATATTTTTCTCATAAAAATAGATTTAATTGTATTTATCACAACTTAAAACAATTATTTTTAAAAAAATATTAGTTACATTTTGATCTTTACTTTTGATTATCGAAGTAACAGGTTCTTATCTTTCAAGAACAAACAGTTACCATCCATTTACGAGAACAGGTAAAAAAGAACAGAATGTTTTTTTAATTGTTTTTTGTCTTTTTTACATTTCTACTCGAATTGACACACACCGACGACGTAGTAGCAGCGAATACATTAGCGGCCAAAAGATGGCGGATTTTTTATCCATTCCTCTGCTGGTTGCGGTCTCGCTGTTGGCTCTCACCACATGGCTTCTGCATGTCTACCGGGGCCAGCGGCATCTGCCCCCCGGACCGCTGGGCCTTCCCTTTTTCGGTTACTATCCCTTCTTGTCGGACGAACCCCACAGGTGAGTAGCTGAAATACTCGTTATTTTATTAGGGGCCGTTCATTTATTGCATCACTACATTCCAAAAAAAGGTGCTTAAAATAAGTAGATGAACGTACTCGTTTTTCTTTGAGTACAATTGCATCGTAAATGAGAGATGACGTACTCAAATTTAAATAATCGTACTCTCGCAAAAATGAATAGTGTGATTTAATATTGACAATCTCAGCTTCTGTTCAAACCATCTTAAACCTCCGATGTCGCCTCTCAGGCGCCAACATAACGACCCGTTCTTTTGTGTCCCTGTTCTTTAAAATAAACGAGAACAGCATAATCTTGTGTTTAGAACATCAACCTTTTTTTCAACTTGTTCTCTTGCAAATACAAAACAGATTAGGATTTTTTTCCCTTTATGAGTATAAAAAAAATCTGTGGAAAAGAACGTAAAGAGGAATAACTGTTCCATAGAAAGAACACAAATCGCAAAGTGTTCTTGGAGTGCAAAGGGTTAAATTAAAGAATACCTCCTTAAAAATAACAGGCACGGGATATAATAACTGTTCCGTTGGATGACTCGCTTGATGCCCTGGTAGTACAACGGATAAAGGCTCTGGACAGCGGTGCCTGCAGATGTGGGTACGATTCTCGGTAGGTCTTGGTTGTAATTGTCGATATTTATTGAAAGTGTTTTATGAAGGCAACCTATGTACGCTAGCATCTGCTCTTTTTATTCATTTTTAAGTACATGTCTTTTTCAAAATTGAAACTTATGTATTCGGAACCATGATAAGCATCGAATGTAATCAAAAATGAGTACATTTTACTTATTTTTGAATACCTATTTTTAACAGTGTAGCTGTTACCCGCGGTTTCACACGCGTTATTATTATTTTTTTATCCCATTCATTCTTCTACCCGTTTATTTCTTGTCTTTTATCTTCCCGAAGGCGAAATAACTGATCTATAGTTCAGCTCAGACATCTCAGGGGACATCTCAGAATGTTAGGGGGCCGTCTACAAATGACGTCACGCTTGGACGAGGAGAGGGGAGGGGGAGGCGGTTACATGAAGTGTGACATCACACACATAGTCTGAAACACATTACTTGGGCTGCCAAGTCCAAAAAAAAGAGTTTCGAGATGAAGACATTTGACATTAGGCTTGGCTATTTTGTAAAGTGGAATGATTTCAACTCATACTTGGGCAACCTAAGGAACTTGGAGCCATACCACTTGGCCAAATGGTAGATCTGCCTAGTAATGAAAAATGGGATGAGTCAATTAACGAATTTTGTGACTTATACCTTTTAGAGGCCATATGCAAAATACATTGTAAATAAAATTTATGAGTAAAACAGTTCGGCGCAATATGGTGGGTAAGAGGGGGAGTATAAGACTAGCGTGACATGAGGAGAGGATGGGGTAAAAAAAATCGGGCAGACACATTCCCTACTGTACCATAACGTAAATTTCGTGAATACTTTTTAAAAGCGTCTGCTCGTCCTACTGCTTCTTTGTTCAAATTTCGCTCATTCCTTTTTACGCGGTACAAAGGTCAGAGAAAGGAATGGATTAATTGCTGGCCTGGTTGACGCGGCCAACCTTGCTCTTTACAATTGTAGGTAATTTATTTGTATCAGTTGATTCCCCATTGAGTTATGGGGCGGAAGCGCATGCTGCAGTCAAAGACGACATTCCCCACGCGGTACAAAGTTCAGAAAGAGGAATGGGTTAACAATCGGTCTGGTCGACGCATCCTACTTTCCTCTACACGATGCAAAGGTCATTTATCTTCGTAGGCTGATTCCCCCTGAAGTTATAGTTATTTTACAAATTTCGCTTTCTTTGTTGAGATCCCGTGCGGCTATGTACAGTCGGGAAAAAAACGAACCATTCCTTATTTTTCGGCCACTATTTATTATAGGGCTAAACTTAATATACTATTTAGTAGGTATTTTTATTATCAATACCTATTCAAATATTGTTGCATATTATTGTGTAGTATATTTTACTCCCTACAAAATGGTATATTGAGTTTAGCCCTACGATAAATAACGTCCAAAAAACAAAAGTTGTTTCGTTTATTTTTTCCCCCGACTGAACAGGTTTCAAAGACGAATTCGCGTCCAAAAGACGAAAAAATGCGTGACATAAGAGAAATAATCAATCTCTAAATCTGATATTTTATTGTTTTACACAGGGACTTCACTCGCCTTAGTGCCAAGTACGGCGGGGTGATCAGCTACAGGTCGCTGGGAGGAAGGCTGGTCGTGGTGCTGAATGGAGTCAAGACGATCAGAGACGTGCTGGTCAACAGGGCGGACGAGTTCGTGGGCAGGCCGCACGGTACCAGCCTCGTCACTTGGATATCTGATGGGATAGGTGAGTAGGTAGGGGAACTAGTGAGAGCCCAACCCCATGATATTTCTATACTCGGGGACAACCTAAGTTGAGCCTAAAGCAATTAAATAATATATACATATCATAGCATCCGCTTCAGGTTCAACTAAGGTTGTCCCCGAGTATAGTCACAATGTTTTACAGGGAGGAAAGAGAAAGAGAAGTATTTCCAAAATATGAAGTATTTCCGACCGTTTCTGCGCAGCAATCTGTATACCAAGATGCATTGCGCCAATGAGTTCTTTTGCGCTCTCTGGCCGGTTTTCAAGTTCTGCGCATAACAAAACTGATCCCAATACCCAAAGATGCATTGCGTTGATGGCTTCTTTTGTGCACTACTGCAAATGAACTAGAGCCTATCCTTCTCCCTCCATTATATTTGACGTTTTAATAATAGTCAGGTAAAAAAAGAATATAGAAATAGAAGAATCTTTTGTGCTCTCTGGCCGGTTTTCTAGTTCTGCACATAACAAAACTGTTCCCAGTATCCCAAGATGCATTGCGTTGATGGCTTCTTTTGCGAACTACTGCGAATGTACTAGGGCCTATCCTTACCCCTCCATTATCTTTGATGTTTTAATAATAGCCAGGTAAAAGAAGAATATAGAAATAGAGGAATCTTGTGTGCCTTCTGACAAGATTGAGTTCTGCGCATAGCAAAACTGTTCCCAGTATCCCAATATGCATTGCGTTGATGGCTTCTTTTGTGCACTACTGCGCATGAACAAGGGCCTATATATACCCCTCCATTATATTTGATGTTATATTGTTTTAATAATAGCCAGGTAAAAGAAGAATATAGAAATAGAGGAATCTTTTGTGCTCTCCGACCGGTTTTCAAGTTCCGCATAATAAACTGTTGGCAGTATCCCAAGATGCATTGCGCTGACAGCTTCTTTTGTGCACTACTGCAAATGTACGACGGCCTATCCTTTTCCCTCCATTTTATTTGATGTTTTAATAATAATAAAGTAAAAGAAGAATATAGAAATAGAGGAAACTTTCGCCTACAAAAAACCTCGCCAACAGAAATGTCAACTAATGTGTTTTATAAGAACTCGTTCGCTTTAATACTGAATTCTCCGTTCTTAATTACTCTGGAAACCCATTAATTCCATGCGCCTAAAATATGTACTGTCTGGGATTAGTTAGGTGAGTTAGGTAAGAACACTGCCGTTGCAACTTCCTTCATTTTCATTGACACTGAAACTCATTATTTCGATGCGTCCCAAAAGTGGAACATCTGACAATAATGTGTTATGTGAGAACTGTGTGGTATTATTATTTTCTTTACTTTAAAAGTTACTGAAACTCATTATTTTGATGCGTCCCAAAAGTAGAACATCAAGCAATAACGTGTTATGTGAGAACTGTGTGGTTTAAATTGTTTATTTTCTTTAAGTGTTACTGAAACTCATTATTTCGATTCGTCCCAAAAGTAGGACATCAAGCGATAATGTGTTATGTGAGAACTGTGTGGTTTAAATAGTTTCTTTTCTTTAAGTGTTACTGAAACTCATTATTTCGATGCGTCCCAAAAGTAGGACATCAAGTGATAATGTGTTATGTGAGAACTGTGTGGTTTAAATAGTTTCTTTTCTTTAAGTGTTACTGAAACTCATTATTTCGATGCGTCGCAAAAGTAGGACATCAAGCAATAATGTGTAATATGAGAAATGTGTGGTTTAAATAGTTTCTTTTCTTTAAATGTTACTGAAACTCATTATTTCGATGCGCCCCAAAAGTAGGATATCAGGCAATAATGTGTCATGTCAGGAACTGTGTGGTTTTATTATTTTCTTTTCATTAAGTGCTACTGAAACTCTTTATTTCGATGCGTCCCAAAAGTAAGACATCAAGAATAATGTGTTATGTGAGAACAAAGTGGTTTAAATAGTTTCTTTTCTTTAAGTGTTAATGAATCTCGTTATTTCGATGCGTCCCAAAAGTAGGATATCAGGCAATAATGTGTCATGTCAGGAAATGTGTTGTTTTATTATTTTCTTTTAATTAAGTGCTACTGAAACTCTTTATTTCGATGCGTCCCAAAAGTAAGACATCAATAATGATGTGTTATGTGAGAACAATGTGGTTTAAATAGTTTCTTTTCTTTAAGTGTTACTGAAAATCATTATTTCGATGCGTCGCAAAAGTAGGACATCAAGCAATAATGTGTCATGTCAGGAACTGTGTGGTTTTATTATTTTCTTTTCATTAAGTGCTACTGAAACTCTTTATTTCGATGCGTCCCAAAAGTAAGACATCAATAATAATGTGTTATGTGAGAACTGTGTGGTTTAAATAGTTTCTTTTCTTTAAGTGTTACTGAAAATCATTATTTCGATGCGTCGCAAAAGTAGGACATCAAGCAATAATGTGTCATGTCAGGAACTGTGTGGTTTTATTATTTTCTTTTCATTAAGTGCTAATGAAACTCTTTATTTCGATGCGTCCCAAAAGTAAGACATCAAGAATAATGTGTTATGTGAGAACAATGTGGTTTAAATAGTTTCTTTTCTTTAGGTGTTACTGAAACTCATTATTTCGATGCGTCCCAAAAGTAGGTTATCAGGCAATAATGTGTAATATGAGAAATGTGTGGTTTAAATAATTTATTTTCTTTAAGTGTTACTGAAACTCATTATTTCGATTTATCCCAAAAGTAGGATATCAGGCAATAATGTGTCGTGTCAGGAACTGTATGGTTTTATTATTTTCTTTTCATTAAGTGCTACTGAAACTGTTTATTTCGATGCGTCCCAAAAGTAAGACATCAAGAATAATGTGTTATGTGAGAACAATTTGGTTTAAATATTTCTTTTCGTTAAGTGTTACTGAAACTCATTATTTTGATGCGTCCCAAAAGTGAGTCATCAAGCAATAACGTGTTATGTGAGAACTGTGTGGTTTAAATAGTTTCTTTTCTTTAAGTGTTAATGAATCTCGTTATTTCGATGCGTCCCAAAAGTAGGATATCAGGCAGTAATGTGTCATGTCAGGAACTGTGTGGTTTTATTATTTTCTTTTCATTAAGTGCTACTGAAACTCTTTATTTCGATGCGTCCCAAAAGTAAGACATCAATAATAATGTGTTATGTGAGAACAATGTGGTTTAAATAGTTTCTTTTCTTTAAGTGTTACTGAAAATCATTATTTCGATGCGTCGCAAAAGTAGGACATCAGGCAATAATGTGTCATGTCAGGAACTGTGTGGTTTTATTATTTTCTTTTCATTAAGTGCTACTGAAACTCTTTATTTCGATGCGTCCCAAAAGTAAGACATCAATAATAATGTGTTATGTGAGAACTGTGTGGTTTAAATAGTTTCTTTTCTTTAAGTGTTACTGAAAATCATTATTTCGATGCGTCGCAAAAGTAGGACATCAAGCAATAATGTGTCATGTCAGGAACTGTGTGGTTTTATTATTTTCTTTTCATTAAGTGCTACTGAAACTCTTTATTTCGATGCGTCCCAAAAGTAAGACATCAAGAATAATGTGTTATGTGAGAACAATGTGGTTTAAATAGTTTCTTTTCTTTAGGTGTTACTGAAACTCATTATTTCGATGCGTCCCAAAAGTAGGTTATCAGGCAATAATGTGTAATATGAGAAATGTGTGGTTTAAATAATTTATTTTCTTTAAGTGTTACTGAAACTCATTATTTCGATTTATCCCAAAAGTAGGATATCAGGCAATAATGTGTCATGTCAGGAACTGTATGGTTTTATTATTTTCTTTTCATTAAGTGCTACTGAAACTGTTTATTTCGATGCGTCCCAAAAGTAAGACATCAAGAATAATGTGTTATGTGAGAACAATTTGGTTTAAATAGTTTCTTTTCGTTAAGTGTTACTGAAACTCATTATTTTGATGCGTCCCAAAAGTGAGTCATCAAGCAATAACGTGTTATGTGAGAACTGTGTGGTTTAAATAGTTTCTTTTCTTTAAGTGTTAATGAATCTCGTTATTTCGATGCGTCCCAAAAGTAGGATATCAGGCAGTAATGTGTCATGTCAGGAACTGTGTGGTTTTATTATTTTATTTTCATTATGTGCTACTGAAACTCTTTATTTCGATGCGTCCCAAAAGTAAGACATCAATAATAATGTGTTATGTGAGAACTGTGTGGTTTAAATAGTTTCTTTTCTCTAAGTGTTACTGAAACTCATTATTTCGATGCGTCCCAAAAGTGAGTCATCAAGCAATAACGTGTTATGTGAAAACCGTGTGGTTTAAATAGTTTATTTTCTTTAAGTGTTATTGAAACTCATTATTTCGATGCGTCCCAAAAGTAAAACATAAAGAATAATGTGTTATGTGAGAACAATGTGGTTTAAATAGTTTCTTTTCTTTAGGTGTTACTGAAACTCATTATTTCGATGCGTCCCAAAAGTGAGTCATCAAGCAATAACGTGTTATGTGAAAACCGTGTGGTTTAAATAGTTTATTTTTTTTAAGTGTTACTGAAACTCATTA
The DNA here is from genome assembly GCA_963932185.1 of Troglohyphantes excavatus. Taxonomy (NCBI): domain Eukaryota; kingdom Metazoa; phylum Arthropoda; class Arachnida; order Araneae; family Linyphiidae; genus Troglohyphantes; species Troglohyphantes excavatus. The sequence continues at coordinate 21,950,482 of OZ010678.1, forward strand.
TTTCGATGTGTCCCAAAACTAGGATATCAGGCAATAATGTGTCATGTCAGGAACTGTATGGTTTTATTATTTTCTTTTCATTAAGTGCTACTGAAACTCTTTTTTTCGATGCGTCCCAAAAGTAAGACATCAAGAATAATCTGTTATGTGAGAACAATTTGGTTTAAATAGTTTCTTTTCGTTAAGTGTTACTGAAACTCATTATTTTGATGCGTCCCAAAAGTGAGTCATCAAGCAATAATGTGCTATGTGAGAACTGTGTGGTTTAAATAGTTTCTTTTCTTTAAGTGTTAATGAATCTCGTTATTTCGATGCGTCCCAAAAGTAGGATATCAGGCAATAATGTGTCATGTCAGGAACAGTATGGTTTTATTATTTTCTTTTCATTAAGTGCTACTGAAACTCTTTATTTCGATGCGTCCCAAAAGTAAGACATCAAGAATAATGTGTTATGTGAGAACAATTTGGTTTAAATAGTTTCTTTTCGTTAAGTGTTACTGAAACTCATTATTTTGATGCGTCCCAAAAGTGAGTCATCAAGCAATAATGTGCTATGTGAGAACTGTGTGGTTTAAATAGTTCCTTTATTTAAGTGTTAATGAATCTCGTTATTTCGATGCGTCCCAAAAGTAGGATATCAGGCAATAATGTGTCATGTCAGGAACTGTGTGGTTTTATTATTTTCTTTTCATTAAGTGCTACTGAAACTCTTTATTTCGATGCGTCCCAAAAGTAAGACATCAATAATAATGTGTTATGTGAGAACAATGTGGTTTAAATAGTTTCTTTTCTTTAAGTGTTACTGAAACTCATTATTTCGATGCGTCCCAAAAGTGAGTCATCAAGCAATAACGTGTTATGTGAAAACCGTGTTGTTTAAATAGTTTATTTTCTTTAAGTGTTACTGAAACTCATTATTTCGATGCGTGGCAAAAGTAGGTTATCAGGCAATAATGTGTAATATGAGAAATGTGTGGTTTAAATAATTTCTTTCCTTTAAGTGTTACTGAAATTCTTTATATCGATTTGTCCCAAAAGTGGGACGCCGGGAAACAACACTTCGTATCATAACTCTTTAGTTACAATACTACTTTCTTCATTTTCTCAGGAATGACGCAGGAAGAAGGCGAAGCATGGCGGGAACAGCGAAGGTTCTTCCTCAGCACCGCCAAGAACTACGGCTTCGGCAAACTTGAACTCGAAGACAGAATGCACGACGAGTACAAACAGATGTTGGAAGATCTTCGTAAAACAAAGGGGAAGGATACAGATGTCCAGTTCCACGTCGCCTACGCCAACAGTAGCATCATATCGCACCTGCTGTTCAGCAAAAAGTTCCCGAAAGACGTCTTCTACAAGGACCTACTCGTATCTTTCAAGAACATCGTCAACCTGTTCGTGGGGAAGAGACATATTCTTGTTGGATACGCGCTGGAGTAAGAATAACGTTTTGTTATTTACTTTGTTTGTATTTTTGTGTTTATACACAATGGGGAGTTTCACGCCGAGAAGAAGAAGACCGCTGTTCCAATCAAACATGGAAAAAATTCGCGATGCCGAAGAAGTTCCGTAGGATTAGCATGGAACTTCAGTTCCTGTACTATAATTTTAAGTTTTCGTAATCAATTAATACCTCAATATCAGAGCATATTTTAAGGAATTTTAACTGGTGGGGCAAATTAATTCTGCAGAAAGCAGAACCCCAGATGTTAATGAAAACTGTGTACTTAAAATAGCAAATTTTAAACTAATTTAATAAACTTAGTTTAAATTATATGTTCTATAAAAAGTGAATGAAAAAGTTTATTTAAAAAAAATTATCGAATTCATGAAATTTTCTAACGATTCATAAAATTATGTTTTATTTGTTTTCAAAATGCAAAAAAAAAAAAAAAAAAAAAAAAATTTAAACCTAATGTTTTGTATTTTAAAATATATATTTCCTACATTTCCGCCATTTTACTTCACACAAATATAAAGCTTATATACATCTAAATCCGTATACTTAGGTAAATTTTAGACTAGTACCCGAGCATATTACAAACAAAATGTGCATTAATAACATTACATTAATAAGTAGCATTTACTTTATAAGATAAGAACAATATTATTCTATTTATTTGTATTCTAAAAATATTTTATTTTACAACACAAAAATGTAGAAAAATACTTAGTTTTAATTTTTTTTAAAACATAATACTTTATTAAAACTTGTTATCATTTCTGAAAAATGTTTTATATAATCTCTGCTTTAAAGTTGCTGCTTCGACCACTTTTGTCGTTGTTCCTTCAGCTGCAGAAACTTTAACACTGGAGGGAGGTGATTCCGACATACATACATACATACATACATACATATAGCTATCGGAACTAATGAGTGTTTATTTTCAGGTTGTGCCTGATGTTCTCGTCGGAATTGAAAGAGGCCAAGAGATCGAAGGAAATGTTCCAGAAGCTGACAGGTGATATCGTGGCACAACACATGCGATCCTTGGATCCCGACCACCCCAAGGATTACGTGGACGAATTCCTCCTGCACAGGCAGAAGCTGCTGAAGAGCGGAAAAGACAACGAAGGAACCTTCACCAGTGAGAAAAAATAAACTTGTCTTTTCGTATTACTCTACATTAAGTATAGAATAATACGTACAAATAAATACAAATACAAACAATGTCGACCAACTACAGGCTCTAGACCCAGCAAAGTTGGTCCTGTCAATCTATCATCCTCACGATTCCCCATGCCGATCCAATTGCTTTTTAAAACTACCCACTCCTGAAGAATTAACAACATACTCAGGCAGACAATTCCATTTGTCTATAACCCCATTAAAAAAATAATGCTTTCTAACGACCCGATATTAAGCTGTGATTTGCATAATTTGAATCCATGGCCTCTAGTCACATTGGTAGTATTAAATTCCAATTCCTCCACATCACCCCATACCGATTACCAATGTATGTGTAGCGTTAAGTTGGGGTTGATCGCAAATTTAGCATATAAATCTAAGATACCAAGAAGGGTGAAGTCAGCGTTTGTTTGTTATAATTTCTGTAAATCGGTTTTATAGATATCGTTAAAAACTGACATGATAGCATGTTAAGTAATCTTATCACAGAGAGAGGGAGATATACAAGTGAAAGGCAAGTTTTAAAAAAAATCGGATAGGTACAGGCCACACAATGTATCTTAACGTTTGGTTCCTGAATACACTTGGGAGTGGATAAATAGCCAATCTGGTTGACGCAGTCTACATTCCTCTGCACGTTGGTAGGTCACATATCCCCATAAGTTGATTCCCCAAAGAGATATAAAGGCGGAAGCGCATACTGCAACCAAGTGCGAAATCCCCCCCCCCCCCACACACACACACGGTACAAATGTCTGAGGAGGGAATGGGTTAACAATCAGCCTGTTATTCGTGTCTCACTTTTGTCTACACGATGGTATACCATTTTTATGACGATAGGCTGATTTTCCATGGAGTTATTAGGGCGGTAACATATACTGCAGTTAAGGGCGGCACTTTCACCTTTCACACGCGATACAAATATCAATGGGTTAACAATCGACCTATTCGAAACGTTTCACGGTCCTCTACACGATGGTATGTCGTTTATCACCATAAGCTGATTTATCGTGAAGTTATGAGAGCAGAGTTCTATAATGCAGTTAAGAGAAAAATCCTCCTCCCCACGCAGTACAAAAGTCAGATGGGTTAAAAATCAATTTGGTTGCCTCGGCGCACCTTCTTCTACACGATGGTATGTAATTTATCCCCATGAACACCATGTAAAGTTACGCTTTTTTAGTGGGTACCCCATACCGATTGTATAGACGCATTCACGTTAGTAGTAGAAATATGAGACGGGATGGTGGGATACCGGAAACGGCAATATGACGTCACCGGAAGTGGCCGTGGCTATGACTTCCCCGGAAGAAGATGTATCGCTCCACTTCCAGTGACGTCATCTTAATCACGCCTACTTCTGGAAACGTCATACCATCTCTTCCGGTATCCCACTTCCCGCCCCATGTGGTAGAACTCTCATATTTCTAATACGTTATTACAACCATGTTTATTTCAGTTGCAAGACTGGAAGCCAATGCCCTGAACCTGTTCCTGGAAGGCACGGAGTCGGTGAGCTACACGATCGCCAACCTTCTCGCCGAGCTCGCCAATCATCCGCGGGCCCAGAGGGAGATCCAAAAGGAGCTGGACGCAGTAGTGGGAAAAGAGAGACTCCCGTCCTGGGCGGACCGACCGAAACTGCCCTATTTAGAAGCCAGCATCCAGGAGCTGTTTAGGCTGCGGGCGCCCTTCTTCATCTCGACCATGTACTCTAATTTCAGTGAGCTACATTCTTCACTTTAACCCTCTGCGATCGGTAGGCAAAGATAATGGAGGGGTAAAGATAGGACTTAGTACATGCGTAGTAGCGCACAAAAGAAACCCTTAACGGAATGCATCTTGGGGTACTGTCAACAGTTTTGTTCTGCGCAGAACTTGAAAACCGGTCGGTTCGCACTAAAAAGCTCATCGGCGCAATGCATCTCGGAATACAGATTACCGGGCGGTTATACTTCATATTGTGCTACTTCTATGGCTTCTCCTTTCTTTCTCTTCTCCCTGTCGAGAGGTGACTAGGGCTATATTAAGACATTGAAACAAGGGAACCCCGCCATTAAATGGCTGCCCCATTACTCTCAAAAAGATCCTGGAGAACATCAAATGGAACTCTTACATGCACTTGCCCCTGAATGACATTAAAATGAAACACTTTATAAATAATATAATATAATATTATACAGTAAAATCGGTTTATAACGATGCCGGGTATAGCGATAGGCCGGATATAACAATGTAAAATGCGAAGGAAGTTTGGATTTCTATAGCAGTCCATGTTAATTTTTCCGGATATTACGATGCCGGTTATAACCGTAATCCGCATGTAAGGATTGAGTTTCCCCCGTCTTATGCTGATTAACAACGTTTATAACAATGAAGAGTGAGGGAGGGCCGTTTGCGTAATAAATACACGTCAGACGAATAGCACGTGAACAAGAACCCCTGTTCTTCTACAATGTTAGCAATAGGAAATGTAATGGAAATTTCCTATAAGAATGTCAAATCTAACAAACAAACATTACAGACCATTCCTCATCAAAATAGCAGTTTGTCTAACTAGTATATGCAGTCGATGAAATCATTGTAAAGTACATAAAATATATCTATATTCAACTGTCATGTACGTTTGAGTATTATACTTTCTTATTACACAATATTTTTCGCGATTCGGATATAAGGATTTCCGGATATAACGATGAAATTATGACGGTCCCTTGAACATCGTTATAATCGTTTTTTACTGTAATAATAAAATATTACTAGCTGAAATACCCGTTCTACGCACGGGAAGGATATAAGTTAAAAAAATTATACAAATACAATATTTATAGCGAAATAAATAATATTCTTAATTTGTCACACATCAGGGGGAACCACAGTGTTCCAAATTGTAACGAAATTTTATTAGCAAGGTCCTGCAAGAACTGGAAAGATTGATAATATTGAGAAGTTGGCTATACAATAACGTGTATATATAAACGTTACTCCCGTTGATTAACATCCATATTTTAACCTTTAGTAACATCCCAAAGATTTTAAAGAGGAAATAATAATTATCTCCGAAAAACTTTTATTAGACACCTATGTCAATATTTGTAGTTAAGTTTCATAAATTGGCGAGAATATAAAAAGAAAACGATTTTAAAAAGTTCACTTGCCTAATATTTTTTCTTTTATTCGGTAAACCTATCAATATCCAGGGGGGGGGAGGGGGGGGGGCGAGGAGGGATGGTTCCGTAGCACTGTTTTCGGATTTTGACCTCGCACTTTTTTAATATTGAACTTATTAAAATAAATAATAATAAGAGTCAAATTTTTTACTGCATTGCCAAAATAATTTTTTTTTAAATAATTCGAAACAATATCCTCTTACAGACGATGGACGCAAACCCATTCCCCCTCTGACACTTGTACCACGTGGGGGAGGAGTCCACAACAATAGTCTTCAATTCCGCCACATAACTCTTCGTATAGGCATATCATCATATAAAGAAAGGTAGGCCGCATCGACCAAGCCAATTATTAACCCATTCCGCCCACTGACCTTTTGTTCCCCGTGAAGGGAATGTCGCTCTTAACTGCAAACGATTTCGTTCTCATTACTCGTCGGGGAATCGTGGTATGAACGATAAATGACCTACCGTCGTATGGGAAAGTAAGTTGCGTCGATCAGGTCGTTTGTAAACCCATATTTCCCTCTGAACTTTATACCGCATTAAGGAAAATGTCACCCTTGGTGACAGGCAATATACGCTTCCACCTTAATAATTCTACGGGAAATCAACCTACGTGGATAAATGACATAACATTGAGTATAGAAAGGCCGCGTCAACCAGATTGACCATTTATAAACTCTCTTTCTGACCTTCCTACCACGTGGGGTTCAAAGTATTCATGAACCAATTATTATGGTACTGTGTGGCTTGTATCTACCCGATAGCTTACCTTTTCTATGTAAGATATGCATCTTACATATAGAATTCAAATTTCATCTTCTTGGGTATACAGAAAGTTAGAGAATTAGTAATGAGTCAGTGGATAAGTGGCAAGGATTTTTACTTTTGGCAGTTAGAGTTCGAGTGTTTGAAAATTAGTGGCTTAAAGTGTACCTCCATGCCAAATTTAATTTTCATAGTTGTTGTAGCACGGAATATCCCGTTATCCAATCATATTTTCACTATTTTGATATTATATAATTTTTTGACTAATTTCGCCATTTTTATGTTATTTTTACATATATAAGTAGGTGAGTGCAAGAATGGCCCTATCCTCAAATATCCTTTACGAAGAAAACGGAGCTTGAATATTTTTGTCAACGAAGAAGTGTTTGAAGTCAAAAACGAACTATGAACGCTTTCTAGACGAAATTACGGGGAAATGGGTTATACCGATATTGCTCAGTAAATGCGTATTCTGTAAGAAAGTTTAGTATCATAAAATGATCAGTTTTAAAAAAAATATGAGTTGGGCCATTTTTGCGCTCATCTACTCATATGATCAAATTTTAGTTCATTTGGCGATATTTTAATCAATTGGCGAAATCTTTTATTCATTTGGTGAATTTCTTATTCATTTGGCGATGTTTTTATTAATTTGGAGATATTTTTATTTATTTGGCGACATTTTTATTTATTTATTTGACAACATTTTGACGATATTTAGTCATCATGCAATCAGAATGTTCCTCATAGGTTACGTAATATTAAAATATTCCATTGTTTCAATCTTGAACTGTTACATGTCCTCCATGTTAATCCTATGGAGAGGTTTCCCATCGAGGGAAACCACAGCGTTAAAAGTTCCAATTTGTAACGAAATTTTATTAACAAAGGCCCTGCAAGAACTGAAAAGATTGATAATATGGAGAAATTGGCTATACAATAACGTGGATATATATACGTTACTCCCGTTGATTAACATCCATATTTTAACCTTTAGTAACATCCCAAAGATTTAAAGAGGAACAACTCTTTAAATTGTCAATAATAATTATCTTCGAAAAACTTTTATTAGACACATATGTCTACAATTGTCGTTAAGTTTCACAAATTGGTGAGAATATAAGAAGAAAAAACGAAAGCGATTATTTATGAATTTGGCGATGTTTTTTTTTATAAATTTGGCGATGTTTTTTTATGAATTTAGCGATGTTTTTTATTAATTTGGCGATGGTTTTTTATGAATTTGGCGATGTTTTTTTATGAATTTGGCGATGTTTTTTATGAATTTGGCGATGTTTTTTTATGAATTTGGCGATGTTTTTTATTAATTTGGCGACATTTTGGCGATATTTAGTCACCAGCCAATCAGAATGATCCTGGTAGGTTACATAATATTAAAATTTTCCATTGTTTAAATTTTATATTTTGCAGAATATTATTTATTTCGCTATAAATATTGTATTTGTATAATTTTTTTAACTTATTTCCTTCCCGTGCGTAGAACGGGTATTTCAGCTAGTATTATCATATTTTAGTTTATTTGGCGATATTTTATTCATTTGGCGGAATTGTTTATTCATTCGGCGATGTTTTTTATTAATTTGGCGAAGTTTTTTTATGAATTTGGCGATGTTTTTTATGAATTTGGCGATGTTTTTTATTAATTTGGCGACATTTTGGCGATATTTAGTCACCAGCCAATCAGAATGATCCTGGTAGGTTACATAATATTAAAATTTTCCATTGTTTAAATTTTATATTTTGCATTGTTACATGTTCCCCATGTTAATCCTATGGGAAGGTTTTTTAAAAATCGTTATTTTGGCAGTTCGAGTTCGAATTTTTAAAATCCTTTCTAGGGCCCAAGATGAATCTGTGTTCTAAATTTCAGCACTGTAGGGCTTTTGGATCTGGAGATCTCGTGATCAATCAGTCAGTCAGTGAGTGAGTCAGTGGCTTTCGCTTTTATATATATAGATAAGAAGTGATAAGTATTTTAAGTATCTGTAACTTTTGATATTTTTTTTCTATATTCAAACGAATTTAACACTAGCAAGTTTTGTTTACTAAAGTTTGTAATGCAAATTTTTCTTAAACGTAAATTTAGTAGCAAACTATGTCAGGTGTTAAATATATTATATAAAATGTGAGGGTGCTCTTTAAAAATGTAAAGTGTAAGTCTGGGCGGCTAAAATTATTGCCCTTGAATGGCATTAAAATAAAACTAATTTTACGTAATATAATAAAATATATTAATAAGTATATATATAGTGATTATTTTTTTCCAATATTCGAACAAATTTAACACAAGTGGCAAGGCTTTTTTTTTACTAAAGTTTGTAATGCAATTATTTTAAGGGGTAATTACGTTAAGGGTGTTAAATATTTATATAAAATGTGTGATTTGGGGGCCCCTCAAAAATGTATAAAGTGTAGGCCTGGGCTTCACGGGCCTATGCAGTAATCAGGCGCTGGAGGTAACTCTCGGTTGCCAAAATAACAACCTGTTCTTTCGTTCCTTGTTCACTTGTAAAGTGCGATACAGTTCTTGCATTTTTCCCGCAGAGGAGACGACCATCGAGGGCTATCGCATCCCAGCCAGGAGTGTCCTCGTTTACAACATCGGAAGCATGCACTTTGATCCGGACATCTATCCTGATCCAGAGAGATGCGATCCGGGAAGATTCCTGGACGCAGATGGGAAAAAGGTGAAACGGGACGGGCCTTATCCATACGGACTTGGTGAGTTAGAAGTCTTTTGCTTCTTCTTCTGTATCTACTGACATTAGTCTTGGACGATGCAAATATAATGGAGAGGGAAAGATAGGCCAAAGTGCGTGCTCAGTAGCGCACAAAAGAGGCAATCGCCGCAATGCATCTTGGGATACTGATAACAGAACAGGTTACAGACATCTAAGAGCGATTCCGAAACAAGGAGGACAATAGCCAGCCAGACCAGTTGACGTGTACAGACGGCTCACTCTCATTCGACGCCGTGCTAGCACCGTCCCGCAATGCCTAGCGCTATGTTATGCGCAGAACTTTGAAAACTGGTCGGCAATACTTCGTATTCCATCAGGGAGGAAGGCTTCTGGGACGATGTTGACATTTTGCCATTGCGGTTAATCGCCAGTCAAACATCGATATGTTACGATTAATCGCCTTTGCTGGTTTGGTTTGGTTAATGAACGTCGCACTAGAGCTGCACAGTGGGCTATTGGCGACGATTCGGGGTCTATCTCGAAGGAAAGACCCGGGAACACATACATATTCACATACGCATTCATACACATCGTCATTGCTGAAATGTCTGATATAAGAAGCATATTTATGATTGCTCTAGATTCTTTAGGCTAGAGCCAAAAAGGTAAATATTTCGCCCAGCTTGCCATGGAAGCCTGGTAGGAAGAAAGTTGTGTGTTCAAACCTCGTCTTGGGGATGAAATCAACACATAATCAAAGGGTTGCGAGTTTTGGGACCTCCTTGACCGCCAAAATATTCGTTATATAGAGTAGCCTGGTACAAGTTAAATCTGCCATATATAGTTCAAATGTCAAATGGTGTGGGATGCCAGTTCAGTTACTGTCATCCCCCTACGAAACGTTGTAGGGTCACGTGGTTGCAACCACGGAGTAAAGAAGAAGGTGAAGGTGCGAACAAGTCTAAAACCGGTTTGCAATGTGAAGTAAGCAATCGCTTAAAAAGTAGGAACTGTCGAAGTATTTGGCGCTATTCTAAAGCACTACTTTGTACCAGTACTTGGCGATAATTAATTTTATAATTTAATTTACCTATAAATTGGAAATAATAGCATCCTTTATCGATTTGGAACTTGTACTGCATCCCACAACTGCACAAAAAGTCATTTTTTAAGTTTTAGCATGCGTTTTCTTAATTTGAAAATAATGCATCCTTCGTAGAAAAACTACTGCAAACTAGGTTTGTTTGTACCTAGTTTGGGGTTGCTAACTTGCGTATCATAAAATCTCGCCAAATCATCTCCACCTTTTTCTTTACTCCGTGGCCGTATATAGTTCAAATGTCAAATGATGTGGGATGCCATTTCAGTTGCTGTCATCCCCTTACGAAACGGTAAAGGGTCAGGTGGTTGCAACCATAGAGTAATGATACAAATAGAGGAATAAAAATGCTGATTTCCGTGTGTCCATCATTGAAACCACGTGATATGTGGAAATGTCAATTCATTCTTGCGCCAATATTACTTGGCAGGCCTTGGCGACTTTAAGAACTAAACGGGATCGAAGTTTTGTAGAACGAGTGGCGCAATTTAAGGGAGTTTAACAGATATATTAAGGAGATTTTTCTTACTTTGTAGTTTTGAAATAATTGCATTACGTTTTTATGTAAAAATTTTACCATAAGCGAAGTTCTTTCAAATGTTATTTTGTATACTTCAATAAGAAAACATGAACAATAAAACCTGAGAAATATAAAGAGTTTCGCTTCTTCGAGTATTGAACACAAATAAAATGTTTTCGTTTCTTTAATGAAGCTGAAATATTTAGCGCATATTGTTTGAAAATAAGTAAACACGTACATATATGTTAAGAAGTTGAATACGGACAGAACTCCTTATCACCAAAAGAGAAGAAAGTGCGCCAAATTTGGAACTCCTGCAGATGTCTGAACGCCAAATGTGGCAGCGCTATAACCACGTGATGTGGGTTTTTCTTTTCAATGTTGACACCGCGGCCTTACGAGAGTCTGGTATTGAAGGCGTTAATATTACAACTCTCTGGTTGCAACAGCTTCACGTGAATTCACATGAATCGGAACTCTAGCTCTATTTCACTTTTTTTTTGTTCTCTCTACAGGAAAGCGGGCTTGCATAGGCGAGTCCCTTGCCCAGATGGAGGTGTTCATTGTGATTGGTTCCATTCTCCAGCACTTCACACTTAAACCGGGCGACACAAAGGAGACGCTGAGGGTCGTCAACAGGCAATGAAAATGCTTCGTGCTTGATGTCATGACACAGGAATAACAAATTAAAGTTAGAAAAATGAATCATGGAAAATGTTTCTAGTAATTTTCTGAAACAGTAAAAGTTTTCTACATTGAAACTTTGAGATTTTTTTTTATCGAATAATAATAAAAAATTTCATAATCTGTTTTGATTAAAAAAGATGGTTTAAGGCAAATCCTATGACTGTTTCGCTATTTCTCCGTTTATTTTCGACCAATTTTTAAGCAAACGTTATATGGGAATTAATGTGGAGCACTGTATAAAACAAAATGCAAAAACTTTGGATTTCGATCAAGGACAGTGGAGACTATATAGAAAAGTATGCCATCTCTAGCACTATCTGATGAAGGGCGGTGCTTTGAACATTTATAACGTCATACTAACTTAGCCACGCCTCACTCTATGGGTTTTCTTAATATTCTCATTGGCTATCTGTTTCGATGGAATTAGTTATTTGTATTTTCAGGTTAATAAGGTGAGCTAATCTAAGGACTAATGATAACCTTAGAAAAGTCTTGGGCGACAGAAAAATACATGGTCAACATGAAAAAAATTGCAAAATATAACAAAATCCCTCAAGAAACCATAAGGATACTGTTAAAGTGTAACGCTTGTCACTTGCATTAGACGTAATCAGTACGGCGTAGCTATGTCAGTATCACGTCAAAAATGTCCTGCTCCGCCCTCCATCAGAAACTGCTGGAGAAGGCACAACTTACTACTACTATATAGTCTCCACTCTCCTTGAATTTCGGTAGACTTTCAAATGCGATTACGATTAAATATACGTTTTGATATCAATTTTGTTAGGACTATCAAAATACAAGTTTAGCTATGTAATTTAACATTTTTCATGTTCCATTGACAAATATATTTACTAAAAAATAAATTAAATGAGAAAAAAAAATCAATGCTTTTCCTTACACCCACAATTCTAAAACTCGTCTTTATTTTATATTAGGACATTTGATAACTTTTTGGCACCATAGAATATGAATATTAAAAAGAATGACTCCATATGAATGTGTTAATTATTAAATGGTTAATTTATAAATCGAATTATTAAAATTAAATTTACTACACATATTTTATTTTTATTACTACATCTACTTATATTGTTATAAAATTAAATTTACAATGTCTACTTATATTGTTTGCATCAAATCAAACAAAATTAATATGCAAACAATAAGCACAAAAATATTGCACACAATTAAAAAGAAATAACATATGTTACAACTCATTTGAGTTAAGTTGATATATCAAAAGTACCCGTTCTTCGCACAAGGGATAAATAAAATAACGACAAATGACAGCAAATATTACATTTCCCCTCTTCCCAGAGAAAAATAAATAAAAATATCCTTATAATATTTAGATGATATCTAGATTATATCTCATACTCATAAGATATGGAATTTAAACCAATTGATTTCGTATGTCTTCCATTGTCGTCGGCGTTAAACACTCTTTCAATGCTTCTAATTTAGAATTTTTAAAAATTATTCCTCAAAAAAACATAAATCCCGGCAAAGACACTGTTTTGTTCCGAAATCTACAACTGGATATAATAATGAGAAGAAATATAAAAATATAAAATTGTTCCAAGTGCCTAAAAGCGATGAGTTGCGGGCTATAAGCATTTTCAGAAACACACGTCATATGTCAGTAATATGTTCTTTAAAAAAAAAGTGATGACACAAATGCAAAAACACAATATAGTGTTTTACATGCATTTTATTTCATATATAATTAAATATTAAGGCCTTATGCGCCTATGGCGCGATTAGAAATGATGAACTTCAACATTGCGAAATACAACTTTGATGGCTGAAATTTGTTATACTTGTAATAAGGCACGTGTAGTATAGATTTTGCAAGGAAGGGGTTTAGGTGACTGAGCAACGAATTTCTTTAGGTAACTTCAGTGCCCTTAACCAGAAGGGGGTAGGGGGGAATCTTCCTCCAAAATCAACATCCCCCCCCCCCCCCTCTCACCATTTAAAAAAAAACTTAGTAATTTTTATTTAAGGGGGGAGGGTAGGGTGTTGAACACCAATTTAAATTTATCATAATTATGCTTCTACTACTCAAAAGTTAACACAATTTTTATGATATATGTATTATGTTATTATTGATAACTTTTGAAATTTTCGAAACACAATCTCTATTTGGAGTTGAGTTGTAACAATTTTAAAATTTTAAATTAAAAAAGTTTAAGGTACACTTTTCTAGTAAACTATTATGAATATAAACGAACTTTTTTCTGAAATACAAATTAGACTGCATGTTCAACTTATGGAACCTCAAAAAATAAACAAAATGTATAGTTAATGTTTTTAAAAATTTAATTTACTTTTGTTTACATAAAAATATTTAGTTATAAAATGTATATATTTTTTAAATATATTTACCCATACAAAAATATAAATTTTGTTGGTTCCACAAGTTGAACATGCAGTCTAATTTGTATTTCAGAAAAAAAATTGTTTATATTCATAATAGTTTACTAGAAAAGTGTACCTTAAACTTTTTTAATTTAAAATGTTAAAATTGTTCAACTCCAACTCCAAATAGTGATTGTGTTTCAAAAATTTCAAAAGTTATCAATAATAACATAATACATATATCATAAAAATTGTGTTAACTTTTGAGTATAAGAAGCATAATTATGATAAATTTAAAATTGGAATAAAAAATAAATTAAACACCCTACCCTCCCCCCTTAAGTAAACAGGATTACGTTGGCAGATAAATATCGAAACAGTAGCATAATTTATTTTTCATGAAATCGATGCCAATATGTGCCATTATCTATTTTGAAAATTAGTAAATATCACTCCCTAATTAGGAAATAAATTAGAAAACAAGTTTAAATTTTGAGAACTCTTGTTTTGAATAACATATGGTTATGGGACATCTGGATTATACGACCCCGTTTAACGATCTTTTTCCTTTGTAACCGAAATCCAAATACTAGACAATGAAACACGATGCTTAGTTTGAGATAAAAATTATCTCAAGACATGTTTTTGAAATTTTTTAAAAATTATTTTCCGGGATAGGACCACGGAAAATACCAGGTTTTTCTTCATGCAACTCAACAAGAAATTATTATACGAGAAATTGAAAAATTTCTAGTATTTTTAAAGTATTATTAGGATTTTTACAGTAGTTCGATTGTTAATTTTTTGTCCTTCTTGACTTTCAATGGGAGGGGTTTGAACCCCCTGAACCACCCCCTTACCTACGTGCCTGCTTGTTATACGGAAAGTACAAATGTACATACAAGATTGGTCAGAATTGTTATTAATCTTTATTGATCTATAAATTTAATTGGAAATTGTATGTATGCAAAAGTGAATCGCTATCAAAGATTGGCGAATTAATGAATAAACATTTGAATATTTCATTTCATAAAAAAATGAAGACATTTTCCTTTTTATAATCTCTTTTTCTGTTTATTTCCATATTTTAAATTTAAGATAAAGGATAAAAATCCATTTCAAATATCCATTCAAAATCCAAGTTTCCAACGTTTTACACAAACAACTGGAAAAATTATTTAATTTTCCAATTTATATAATTTAAAATTTTTAATTAATGAATTTAATTTTGTTTCACTTTTCTAAAGTAAAAAAAAAAATTCAAATAAGAGCAAGTATTATTTATTTAACAATATTGAAATCTAAGTATGAATATTTTAATTTCAACTTTCATATACTGAAAGCTGAAATAAGGATTTTTCTTTTTTAATTTCAATTCTTTATTAAGTGAAATATTTTTGGAAACTGTTTTTGAGGCAAAATATAAGATACTCTCTTTTTTTTTAATCCCATAAGATTTTTTTTCACAAAAAAAGAAGGCGAAAGTTGTATGATATTTGTATCAGATTATTTAGTTTTATTAGTTATTTAGTTTTCAGGAGTATTTTTCACTAGTACTCACTGTTATATAACTTTTTAAGAATTATATATATTTTACTCGTATCAAATCCATGTTATATTTATTATTTTTAAAAAAAGCAATAAAACTTTAATCTTTTTCAACTTGAATCGCGAGATTTCACAATTCTTATTGCTTGCAGCGCCCCCATTGATGTGGAACCGTTTTCCCATCGGAGAACAATTGTGGTTGTCAAACTACTGCTTCTAATAGTTACTATTCCATCCATTTTACATTTTTGCAAAACAGATTTTTTCAATATATGCATACTAACAATTTTTTAAATATAATATTAATATTATTATATATTTTTTTCTAATGTTTAATAGTATTTTTAAAAAAAGTGGTATCATATTTTTTACCCTAATATCGAATTTTAAGAATTATATGGTATATAGGAGATTCATGATTATATTAAAACATTATAAAAATGTACCAATTGTAATTGTCTCAGAAAGTGATTTAATACTATTGTAAGAGCTTTATCAGAGAGTAAAACAGAGCTCATCATCATATTTATAATTAAAAAAAAAGTAATAACGCTTTAATCTTTTTCAACGGGAATCACGAGATTTCACCAACCCTACTGCTTGCAGCGCCCTCTATTGGTGTCCAGTCAGAAGAACCATTTCCCCTCGGCCAATAATAGGATTTGACACACACACTACCCCTTCTAGTCACTATAATAATACAAAGCAACAGTGGCGGATTTACATAGGGGCTAAAGGGGGCTATAGCCCCCCCCCCCTTTGGGCTGTGGCGAAATTTTTAAATTTATTTTGGAAAATAATTGCTTTGAGTTAAGAGGGGTATAGCCCCTCACATAGTTACACACCCAGACCCGCACCAACTTTGCTCCGACCCCGAACGGAGCTCAGGCTACTAAGCCCATGAGCATACGGTGTGGGCCGGGAGGATGATGGCCGCTATGTTGATGGGGGCCATCACCACAACGGCCAACGAAACATCCAGCCCCGCCGGGTGGGGCCAAAGCAGCACACACCCGGCCCCCGACACTGCAACTGCCCAGGAACACATGACCTAGAGCAGTGGCGATTTACATAAGGGCTAAAAGTGGGTATAGCCTCATCCCTATCCTTAGCTTATGACTAAAAAAAAAATCAAGAAGTAATTTTTTTTCTTTAAAAATTGTTCTGCAAAACAGTTTGAGTTTCCAGGGAGTCTTGGGGGAAGATCAAATTTTATGACCCACTCTTTGGGGATGAGGGGGGCTACGCGTCTGTTCGCCTTATCATGATGACCTTGGCACTGCGAATGCCCAGAAACAGCAAAGTCCTTTGTAGTATCATCAGAGTACGGTCATTCGTTAAAAGTTTTAAGGGAGGCAGGAGATTCGCTGTAGAAATGAGGGGTCAGTGGATCTGTGATTCTGAAAAGTGAAGGAGGGAAATAAAAATTCGTGTCGCTACGCTATGGTTAGTTTTGAGCAGCGAAAACATCAGAAAAGGCGAATTCTATGCCCTTTGCTTCATTACTAGCTGGGTTAGATAGTCAGGTAATTTTTCTTTCTCTTATGTTTTTATACGTGTAATTTTATTTATTTCAAGAGATGCAATAAGCGATACTGGAGTTGTAAATACTATTAGGTTTTATTCAAGTATTTTTATGAACTGAGCATACTTAATAATGATATTTTTAAACTTCAATTTGACATGTACATAAGAAATATTGTACCATATATGAAAAGCAAACAATCAAAACGTATTTTGTTAAAAATTTCAAAAAATTATATTATAAATCACTGATTTCGCAACCAAATTTTCTATCTAACTAAGTATTTTATTTGCCCAAAATACATTTTGTCACATTGAAATTAACTTAACAATTATTAAAATTAACGAAATTGAAATCTGTGTATGGGAATCAGAAAAATTAATTTGTGTTTTTCCAAGATCAGCCTCAAGTGATAAAACAAGTTTTGAATTTTTTTCTATTCGTATGTCAATCAGTTATCTGAGTTTCTGCGGGAGGAGGTGAAGGAGGAGAAAAGGAGGTGAACTACTTCTACACTGCATGGGCCAAGAAGTGCTTTTTAAGACTCCAATTAGAAAAATTTGCATAAATATACTATAGAAAATTTCGTGCGAGTTCTTTTGGGTGATAAATTCATATTACGTCAACCCCACTCGACTTTGTTGGTATTTTCTGATTCTTGCAATGTCTTACAATCTAGCAATTTGAGTTTGTTTCTGTTAAATTTTCCTGGATACTGCAGTTGTAGAAAAACTATTTTTTTTAAATTGTTTTACAAGTCATTTGGGGGGGGGGGGGGAGGGGGGGATTTGTGCACCGCAGTAAACTGCAGGGTTGCAACACAAAATTAAAAATAAAATTATCTGAGTTTTCTAGAAGGTTTTAAAAAAATTGCAGGAGAAAAATACAAAAAATTACGGATTTTTTTAAAGATAAATGTTGAGAACCGTAAAAAGGACGTACTTGCAAATAATAACCTGTGAAAGTATTAAAAAAAAACCTGAGAAATTATCACTTTTACAAATTTATATTTTTATAACGAAAAGAAAATTTCACCGAAAAGAATTTGGTAAAGCCTCTTCACTTAAAATTTTTTGAAAATTTCCCTGACTTTTCCAGAAAAGTTATAGTTCATTTTCCCAGATAATTCCCTGACTTTTTAGGTCATTTTCCCTCACAATTCCAAGTGCATGGGAACCCTGCAACTGCTCGAAGAATTGTCTGTAAGAACCCTGATTAACTGCTTGAAGGTGGTACCAGCTTTGATTATGAGCAGTCATAGGCGGACAGCACAATTTTCCCTGAGCCACGATCAAGATACGAGTCTATGACATTAGCACACGGTACGTGCGTGTGTTTAAGAGTGTCGGTCAATAATTAAAAACACCAGGAAAGTGCTTTTGTTGCATGCATACAACTTGATACTAAATTTTTGTAATTTATAGGCGTAAATCGAAAAACCATTTTGGTGATTTTTTTCGTCGATAAGAAGAAAAAAACGACAAATGCCCTATGATACATTTATTCCAAAATTGTTTAACGTGCAATTAACAGGATTGCCACGCAACATCAAGATTAAAATTCCCCTAATTTTTCAGGTTTTCCAGAGGTTTTTTAAAAATTCCAGAATGAGAAACGCATGAAAAGTAAAGTTTTAAGTTAATAATTTGCTCTCATCAAGATATGTCTGTGCCTCACTTCTTGGTGACGACTTGATGGTGCACGCAGTCGCTGGGTGCCCCCAGGGAGGGGTTCTTTCACCCATCCTGTGGTGCCTGGTTGTTGATTCACTTCTAGAGACTTTATCTCTCTCAGGTGTGTCCTGCATTGGCTATGCTGATGATGTTGTAATTATCACTAGGGGTAAATTCATTGACACCATTTGTGATGTCATGAATAAGGCACTTCGCAATGTCGAAAAGTGGTGCCACAACGAGGGTCTTTCAGTAAATCCTCAGAAAACCAACTTGATTGCTTTCACTAGAAAGACATCCACTCTTGATGTAAACATCAAGTTCTTTGGTCAGGCCCTTATTTGTACTAATGAAGTCAAATTTTTGGGAATTTTCTTTGACAAAAAACTTAATTGGATTAGGCACTCTGAGTTCTGTATTGGTAAAGCCAAGAGGATCTTTTGGAGCTGTAAAAATGCCATTGGGAAAACTTGGGGGTTAAATCCTAAAGTCCTCCATTGGGTATATACAATGATCATTTGTCCTATACTAACCTATGGCTCTGTTGTATGGTGGTCTAGGACCAAGATACTTAACTGCAGACTTGATCTTGGAAAAATTCAAAGGATGGTCTGTGTTGCAATCTCTGGGTGTCTTAAAACCACCCCTTCAGCCACCTTGGAGCTCCTCCTTGGGCTACACCCTCTTCATATGCGAATTGAGGCTGAGGCTCTTATTTGTGTAAGAAGACTGAAATATTTAGGCCACTGGCATGACTACTCAAAATATCTGTCATGGAAAGACCTTAATCCTAAGGTAACTGAGCACCAGCTGTTCAACATGCCCTGCGACATTACGCTTGCAAGATTTGGCTTCAATAAGCCTTTTAAAATCCATTTCCCCTCACGGTCAGATTGGACTGTAGCTCCAGCAAGTGATCATAACCGTATTGTTTGGTACACAGGCGGTTCTAAACTTGATAACTCCACTGGGGCAGGTGTCTTCTGCCATGCTGACAATACCAAACTATCCTATCCTCTTGGTTAATTCACCACAGTTTTCCAAGCTGAGGTCTACGCTATCCTTATGTGTTGTAGAATATGCATAGACAGAAACTATCGTGGCAAACATATTTATATATGTTCAGATAGCCAGGCTGCCCTCCTGGCTCTTCAGAAACCTAATTTCACCTCACTACTGGTTTGGGATTGTTATTCTAACCTATGTAAACTGGTTTTGAATAATAAAGTCTCCTTATTTTGGGTTCCTGTACACTCGGGCATTCCGGGTAATGAAATGGCAGATGAATTAGCCAGACTAGGCTCTTGTTCCCCCTTTATTGGTCCTGAGCCAGCATTAGGTATCTCTAATAAAATCATCAGAGGTACTGTCTTCTCTATTTTTAGGAATTTACAGTACGAGGACTGGCGCAGCGCATCAGACCAGAGACAAGCTAGAGAACTAAATAGTGGATGTCATAAGGAGTTGTTAAAGCTCCATCGCTCTGGTATTCGTAGGGCTATTGGATTACTAACTGGGCATTGTACTCTCAGAAGGCATCTAACTATTATGAGGGTCAAGGATGACCCTTTGTGTAGGGGGTGTAGGAATAATGAAGAAACTGTTGTTCATATTCTCTGTGAATGTGACTTCTACTCCGCCCATAGGTTCGAGCACTTGGGACGTCACTTACTTGAGCCTTGGGAACTCCAGGATATTCCTGTTAGATCATTGCTGAATTTTGCTTCAGCTACGGATCTCTTTTCTTAAGTGATCAAGGATTTATTCCAGGGGATAGTACAATAGACCTCCGGTCGCAGTGCTTGCTCCAATTTGGAGCCCCCATCCTTAAGTCATAAGTCATAAAGTTTTTTTTTTCTAAGAGATTTTATTTCTTGTAACAGGGTAACTATCTATAAAAATGCCTGCAATTAATAAAAATAAAGTGCCTGCAATTATTTAACAACTGATCAAAGTATAAAAAAAAAATTGAGAAATTATCATTTCTACAAATTTATATTTTTATGACGCAAAAAAATTTAATCGATATCAAGGAAAACAATGTGACAAGGCGCTTTCAGCTAAAATTTTCAGAAAAATTCCCTGACTTTTCCAGAAAAGTTGAGAAATAGTTCATTTTGGTACAGATGTAGTATAGGACATTTGGCGCGCAAGGTTTTCTTTTGCATGTTATATACGCACAATAAATTTATAATATGGCAACCCCACCTGACATTGTTGGTATTTTCCGATTCTTGTGGCGACTTTCAATCTGGCAACCCTATGCTATGTTTAACGGCAATTTTTCGTCGAAAAAACAAACCTGCGCCAAATGTACTATACTACATCTGTTCCTTCATTTTCCCTAACAAGTCCCTGACTGTTTATGAAGTTTTCCCTGTTTTCCAGGCGAGTGGGAACGCTGTCACTAATGGAGTTTTTCTGCTGTGTGAGTGAGCAGATGCTTGTTGAGAGTTCCAATTTGAGAAAATTGCTTGCTGCACAATTTACACGAGTGTGGCTCTCTTGCGTGAGTGAGGAGATGCTTATTGAGATTCCCTTTTTCAGAAAATCGCCTGTTGCACACTCCACACGAGTGCGGCTTTTCACCCGTGTGGGTGTGGAGGTGTCTTTTGAGAGTCCCGCTCTCACAAAACTGCTTGTTGCACACTCCACACGAGTGCGGCTTTTCACCAGTGTGGGCAAGGAGGTGGTTCATGAGAGTTTGCCTTCGAGAAAATCGCTTGTTGCACATTTCGCACGAGTGTGGCTTTTCACCTGTGTGGGTGCGGAGGTGGCTCATGAGAGTCGGTCTTTGAGAAAACCGCTTGTTGCACACTTCACATACGTGTGGCTTTTCTCTCGTATGGATGCGGAGGTGTCTGTTGAGAGTCCCCCTTTCAGAAAATTGCTTCTTGCACACTTCACATGAGTGTGGTTTTTCGCCAGTGTGGCCGAGGAGGTGAATCTTGAGTCTCCCCTTTTGGGAAAATTGCTTGTTGCACACTTCACACGCGTGTGGTTTTTCGCCTGTGTGAGTGCGGATGTGCCTCAAGAGAATCCATTCATGAGTGAACTGTTTATTGCAAACTTCACATACGTTTAAGTTTCGTGCTGCATGAGCCAGATGATGTTGTTTTGTGACGTTTCTTCGTGCATACATCACTAGGAATTTCACGGAGTAAGGCTCAATTCAGGTACATATAAGTTATTAACGACTGCTTTTTGCAGCTTGGGTCTCTTCGACCTGCGAGGTTTACATTTTGTGATATAGAATTAAATTAGAGTACTCGTAAAATGCCATACAAAAGAAACAGAAAACAAATCAATTGCAAAATGCAGTTGATTGTTGATTAATTTGATGCAGAGATATTTGCTTGCCACTAAGATCGCTTTATCCCTATGTTTCAAAAATGCAATTATTTTTAATTAGCGAAGATTTGGTATGTTTAATTAACGTGACACTAAAGCTGCACAGTGGGCTATTGTCGACGGTTCGGGGCCTATCTCAAAGGAAAGACCCTGGAACGATGCCTCGTATTTTTGCACCATGGTCAGATGACGAGAACAACACCTGACCTGGCACCCGACGCAACCTCAATAGGCGTCAGAACTTTGGACCCCGATCAGATTTATCGTGCACCAGTCCCGTATACACGCCAGTGTAATTTGTCGGATGTTCTGGACGAGTTTCTAGTATTTTTGTAGCGAAGCTGGCAACCCTCCGATCGCAAGATCACCACTTTTTTACTTTTCTTTGTCAAGTCCATCGCATGGATTCGAACCACCATTCCTCTGATTAGTAGCTGAACACCTTTATCCACTGAGCAATTGGGGCTGTTTATTTAGCGATGAGCACTGAATTACAATAATATGACAATAAGCCCTGGAGCGGAGAATAAGTGTCGCCCATCACTTTACTTACTCCTTTTTCAGCGACATCTCGCATAGATTTGCGTACACTCAAAAATGCATTTTTGACATTCAAAAATACATTAAATGTTGCACATTTAAGTCTCCTTTCAAATGTGTAACATTAAATGTTTTTCCATACTTACAAGAAAAAGATGATAAAAAGCACCGAAAAAAACTGGTGGTACAGGGTAATATTTGAAAACACATAGCATATCTACCAGATTCTTGTTTTAAACAGTTGGAAAAAGTTGTTGGATTTGTTCCCCTTACACCTTCAATCAGCCTAAATCACCACCTAATTTCAGCTAGGTAAAAATTGTACATATCTTCTAAAATGAAAAATAAATTTAATTTTGGTTACAGCACAAAAGTGAAAATCTCCTTCTCTGCACGGAACTCCCCCCTTAGAAAGACTTACAATAGCAGTCCATTATAATAATCAAGTTATTTCAAGGTTATTAAATTTAGTTATTTTACAATTATTAAAACATAAGTTTCTATGCAATTTAAAAAAAAAATTAGGACCAAAGAATGTGAGTAATATAAAGTAAACCATATGAATATTTTAGATCATTATTAAATAATTAATATATAAATCCAATTTTTGAAATATTTATTTACTATATTAAACAAATAGATATACAAACACTAAAATATTACACAGCATTTTAAAAAATGCCTATTTGTTTGTAAATCATGTTGTGTTGACATTATATAAAATATAGATATTTCAAGTAATTTGATCAAATCAATACGCAAAAACAATTTTTTTTTAAACAATCAGTAAAATTTATTTCTTTTGAACAAAATAAATGTATAATACAGATAATTTTTTTGATTTAATATTTGTGAAAATAAAAAAAAAAAATTATACCCAGTGTACACATTTATACTTACACAGTAAAAGTGATCTTGCAATTTGATTTTTATTGAAAATTACATTAATATTACTGAAATACAACTACTTGCAAGAACATGTTACCCAAGGGGCCATCCACAAATGACGTCACAATTGGATTGGGGGTAGGGGACTTTGTGACACAGGGAAGTGCGATATCGCACAAATCGCCTAAAAAAATTGCGAAACAGAAACAAACAAGATTTTCAGAAAAATGAATCGTTTAGGTTCCTGTTTCAGTCGGTATATAAATGTCGTCAAAAAATAACATTTCAAATACGATCTATAACTCAGTGCTTTTTTTCTGAACTATCAGTAGGTTAGGAAAAATAATATTCAACAAGTTTTAAATTAGTGCAAAAGTTCAAAACTAAATTAAAATATAAGAGGATTTTCTCGAGTGTGATAAACAGGTGTATGTTATGAATGTTTGGGAAAATGCCATGTTGCAAATTTCCCATTTGGGGCATTTTCCACGGGTAGAAAAACGGTACCCATTTCAACACTGATGAGCTTTCATCTACCTCTCGAACTTGCAACGCTCCGGTTATGAGCTCAACACTTTTCCGACCAGGCCATCCCAAGCTGTGTTGAAGAGTAAGCAAATGAAACTCTACATTTGTTTTCAGAGAACACACTCAACGATGTCTCAGACACGCGAGGTTTTCCCCAATGTGACAAGCAAGTAAATGTTAAGGGAAATGTCTTGTAACAAATCTCACAAGGCTTTTCTGTACTAGGAAAGATAAGTTGAACTAGTTCTACACTGACGAAGTTTCTTAGATGTATTATAGGACATTTGGTGCAAGTTTTTTTCGGCGATAAATTCATATTATGGCAACCCCACCTGACTGTTGGTATTTTCTGATTATTGCGATGTCGCTCAATCTGACAAATTTGGGTTTGTGTCTGTTGTTACTGTTTAATTTTCCTGAATACTACAGTTGTAAGAAAAATGGTACAGATGTAGTATAGGACATTTGGCATGCGAGTTGTTTTTGGCGTGTTTCATAGAGGCAATAAGTTTATAGTATAGCAACCCCATCTGACTTTGTCGTAATTTTTCGATTATTGTGGCGACTTTCAATCTGGCAACCCTATGAAGTCATCGTGCTGTGTAATCATTTTTGTGCGTTGCTGGAACTATTTTTAACGGCAATTTCGAATGAAAGCTAAAGAATACAAAAAAATAGTTAACAACAATTGCATAAAATTTCATAATAAATTCTACAATTTAACGGCGCAAATTGTAAAAAAACGTTTCGGCGACTGTTTTCGTCGTTAACAAAAAAAACATGCGCCAAATGTCCTATACTACATCTGTTCTGGAAAATTACGTATTTGGAATTGTTTTATGGATATTTTTTTTTTTTCGGATTTATGCACCAGTCAACTGCTTGAAGGATTGCTTGTAAGCACCATAAACAACTGTTAAAAGAGGATACCAGCTTTGATAACGAGAAGTCGTAGGCCGAAGACCATAATTATACACGGAGAAATGATCGAAGTTGTGACATTAGTGAGCAGTATATGCATGCACTTAAGAGAGTCAGTCATTTATTAAAAATATTAGGAAAGTCTAATAATTGCTATTATTGCATAAATCTCTAAAATTCATCGGGCAAATCGAAAAACCGTTTTGGCGACTTTTTTCATTGCCAACAGCAAAAAATGCCCCAAATGTCCCATAATACATCTGTTGGTAAAAATTTAGGAACAGATGTAGTATAGGACATTTAGCAAGTTGTTTTTTTTGGCGACGAAAAATAGCATAGGGTTGCTAGATTGAAAGTCACCACAATAATTGGAAAATACCAACAATGTCAGGTCGGGTTGCCATACTATAAATTTATCGCCCCTATAAAACACGCCAAATGTTCTATACTACATCTGTACCAAAATTTACTGTACGGTCACCCTTGGCGACTTTTTCAAAATCTTGCAAAAAGTCGCCATTTTGGCGAATTTTTGCACGAGCGAGATCTAAAGAAAACAACTGTTGTGCTATAGGGTTGCAGCAATTCCTTGTCGGGTCGGAGGGGAGTTGCCATTTAAATAAAATTTATCGCCAAATGTGGAAAAAAAACGGGGGAGGTTGCCATTTAAAAAAAAAATCTCGCCAAATGTGGAAAAAATCGCGCCAAGGGTTAATCTGACCCCATCTGTTCAAAAATTGTTCAATGTGCAATTCACTAATGAAGTTTTTCTGCTGTGTGAGTGAGCAGATGCTTGTTGAGAGTTCGAAGTTGAGAAAATTGCTTGTTGCACACTTCACACGAGAGTGGCTCTCTTGCGTGGGTGAAGAGATGCTTATTGAGATTCCCTTTTTCAGAAAATTTCTTGTTGCACACTCCACACGAGTGTGGCTTTTCTCTCGTGTGGATGCGGAGGTGTCTGTTGAGAGTCCCCCTTTCAGAAAATTGCTTCTTGCACACTTCACACGAGTGTGGCTTTTCGAATGTGTGAGTGAGGATGTGCCTCTTGAGTATCCATTCCTGAGTAAACTGTTTATTACAAACTTCGCATGCATTTAAGTTTGGTGCAGAATGCAAAAATCGTTTTTGAGTAACATTAATTCGTGCATACATCACTAGGAATTCCACGGAGTAGGGTTACCTCAGGCACTTATGAAATATAATGACTCCTTTTCGCACCTTGGATCTTTTCGAGGTGCAAAATTTACATTTTGTAATGTATTTGCTGAAAGAAGTGATGGGTTTAATTTCGATATGCAGTGCATTGGCCGATTGATACAATTAAGAGATATTTGCTTGCCACTACAATCGCTTTATCCCTATGTTCAAAAAATGCAGTTAATTTTACTTAGCAAAGAGCACTGAGCTACAATAATTTTAGCACTGGAGCGAAAACAACGCATCCCCGAACATTTTACTCTCTTTTGAGTAAAGGTAGAAAAACTTGCACCTTTTCGAGCTAATGTACAAAAAATAGTATTTTTGTATTGGTTTGCGAAGATTTAAAAACTCATTTATGACTTTCAAATATACATTTAATGTTTTTTCATACTTACAAGAAAAAGAAGACGAAGGGAACAGAAAAAAAAGTCTAATAAATTATACATATCTGAAAAATAAATTAAATTTTGATTACAGC
Organism: Troglohyphantes excavatus; assembly: GCA_963932185.1. Classification (NCBI taxonomy): domain Eukaryota; kingdom Metazoa; phylum Arthropoda; class Arachnida; order Araneae; family Linyphiidae; genus Troglohyphantes; species Troglohyphantes excavatus. The sequence continues at coordinate 21,977,076 of OZ010678.1, forward strand.
ATAAAAGTGAAAATTAGTTATATAATGTTTCCAATAAAATAAAAAGTGTCTTCAAAATAAATTAAAAATAACCTAAATACAGCGATATATGTTATCTGTTTATAATTTGCTAATTCTCTGTATTATTATACATGATAATATCTCATTTTCATTGTGATAGGAAACTACCATGGGGGTGTGAAGTTGGATCATTTATTATACATACAGTGACTTCAATATATGTACAATAAAATATCATTTGAAACTTCCTCAAGTGTATACGAACAAAACATTTGGGATCAAAATTATCAGAACATCATAACTTCGAATATTTTGTAGGAACAAAGTATTCTTGTTTCATATTATCTAGCCATGCTTTCATCAGAATGTGGAAAATTTGGAAAAGAAACTTCTTTCAGTACAATCTATTTTCTAAGTAGTGTTAAAGCAACCAAACACTACACAAAATTACCATGTCTATTTTTAAAAGTAAAAACTTTCAATTTCTATCGCAACAATTGTAGTTTCATGCTAATTCTACAGAATTTTTTCGGCGTCTAGGACTGTGCTTGATTGGAAAAGCAGTCTTCTTCTCTGAGTGAAACTCCGCCATTAAAAAGATTGTTACAGTAACAATCCCTTAATAATCAAATTATTTCAAGATTATTCAGGATTATTAAAACATAAGTTTCTATGCAATTTTTTTAAAAAAATCATTTTACCACTATAGAATATAAATATAAGTTAATGAATCCATATGAATATTTAAGATCGTTATTAAATAATTAATTTATAAATCCAATTTTTTAAATATTCGTTTACAATAACAAACAAATAGATCTACAAACAATAAAATATTATACAGAATTAAAAAAGGAATAGCCTATCGGTTTGCAAATCATGTTGTGTTAAATTGATGTTATACAAAATATAAAGATTTCAAGTAATTTGATCAAATAAATGCTAAAAAAATTCTTGTTTTTTAATCAATCAGTAAAATTTATTTATTCCGAACAACAACAAAATAAAAATGTAGTGTACAGATAATATTTTCGATTTAATAACATTTGTGAAAATAAAAATGCATATAATAAAGATTTTTTTATATTTTAGTATACACATTTATTATAAAAGTGATTTAGCAATTGAAAAATATATACATTAATATTACTGAAACGCAACAACTTATAAAAAAAGTTACCTAAGGGGTCTCGGATGGGGCCCTATAGGTAACATGGACGGGGAGGTGCATGTGCGATTCACACTTTGTGATAAGAGGGAGAGGGTTACAAGAAGTGTGGCACGCATCGACTAAAAAACATTGCAAAACAAAAAAAAACAAAAATTTCAGAAAAATAAATCATTTAGGTTTCAAAGTCAAGTTGTAGTTGAAAAATAAAATTCAAATACGATCTATAACTTTTGTTTTATTTCTGAACTGTCAGTAATATATAATTTATTATGTGCTAGATTGACATTGTTAGTAGAAGACAATGGCGTAACATTTAAAAAATTATTAGGGGGGAGGGGGGTTTAGTTCTAGTTTCTAGTTTCTAGTTTTATTCCCATAATATTTTCCAATATAATAAAACAGATACTAATTAGCAGGTATGTTAAATAGCATAATTAGTAATCCAAACATTCAGGTTTGCATGGTGTACTAGCATAGGTGTTGTTCTGGTCATCTGGTGGCCAATAACCCATTATGTATATCTAGTACAATATTTTTTCTACCAACCAATTATTTCTTAGATCCCCGTTGCGAACAGCCCATTGTGTAGCTTTGTTCTAGTGCGATCTAACCAACAATTCCAGATTCATCTTTGCAAAAACGATTGAAAATTCGCAACGGGGCAACATATTTCCTGGCGGTCGAGTGGTTGAATTAACGTTGCACTAGGGCTGGAGTGGGCTATTGATGATGGTTCGGGATCTATCTTGAAGGAAAGTCTCGGGAATACTGCCTCATGTTTTTGAACCATTATTTCCTGGCAGGAATTACGGATGTTTCAACTTAAAATGACCTACATTGCAATTTAAAAAAAAGTTTAATTTCAGTGACAAAGGAAAAAGAACGTCAAACGGGATCTATATATTATTTAAAACTAGAAATCTTAAAATTTATATTTTTTTCTCTAAATTTTTTCATAATTAGGAAGTATATTTTCAAATACTTAAAAATCGCTAATGACTGATATTGGTAACGATTTTATGAAAAATAAATAACTGTTGTTTCGATACTTATATGCCAACATATTCTTGTTTACTTGAATAAAAATTAATATAAGTTTTAAAAAAATGGGGGAGGGGGTTGTTAAGTTGGGGGGGGGGGGAGGGAAATAAGTTACTCAGTCATTGAACCACCCCCATGAAAAACCTATACCTATGCGCCTGTCTCCAGAATAGGAGTGATTTTTAATGTGCCCTTTAGTTATAATTTGATTTTGGTGTACTTCACTAAAGAAGTTTTTTAGCTGTGTGGGTGAGTTGGTGTTTCTTCAGTGACCAACTAAGAGAAAACTGCTTGTAGCACACTTCACATAAGTATGGCTTTTCACCTGTGTGGGAGAGAAGGTGCCTCTTGAGCGACACACGGTAAGAAAACCGCTTGTTGCACACTTCACACGAGTGCGGCTTTTCGCCCGTGTGTGTAAGTAAGTGTTTCTTGAGAGACCCACTAAGAGAAAACCGCTTGTTGCACACTTCACAGACGTGCGGCTTTTCGCCGGTGTGGGTCAGTAGGTGGTTCTTGAGGGTCTCCTTTTGAGAAAAGCGCTTGCTGCACGTTTCACACGAGTGCGGCTTTTCTCTTGTGTGGATGAGGAGATGCTTCTTGAGAATCCCCCTGTTGGAAAACTGCTTTTTGCACGCTTCACACGAGTACGGCTTTTCGCCTGTGTGGGTGAGAAGGTGGGTTTTGAGGGTGTCCCTCAGAAAAAATCGTTTTTTGCACACTCCGCATGAGTGTTGCTTTTCACCGGTGTGCGAGCGCAGGTGTTTCTTGAGGTTCCCCCCGTCGGAAAATTGCTTTTTGCACACTTCACACGTGTGTGGCTTTTCGCCTGTGTGGCTGAGGAGGTGGCTCTTGAGTTTCCCTTCAGTAATAAACTGTTTATTACAAACTTTACATGCACTTGACTTTTGTGCTGCTTGATCCAAGAGGTGTTGCTTAGTAACGTTTCGTTGAGCAGACATTACTAACAATCTCGGGGTGTAAGGTTATCTTATATGTACTAGTGGTGGTCACTTCATATCTTGATACAACACTTGAACTTGAGTATTACTTTAGTACGAGCGGTAGAGCATCGGAGTATCATGCGAAAGGTCCTGGGTTCAAACCCGGTAGACTGAACTTCGATATATTGGTGACATCAGACGGCGAACACAACGCAACATTCTGATCGACTCGTGGCGCCATCTCCATCCAATCACCACAACTTCACTTGCTACTCACTGCAAGCATCATTCGTGGATACATCCGACTCACTGTTGAGTATTAATTTAGGCTCATCAGTAGAGTATCGGCGTATCATACGAAAGGTCCTGGGTTCAAACCCGGTAGACCACACTTATCTACATACTGAAGTAAGAGCAGCTTAGGTAGTTCGAAATGCGAGAGTTATGTTTGTTTGTAACTTTTTCGGCTGCCTATTTTGAGATTTACATTTTTTTGTATAGAATAAAACTAGGTAAAGGTTTACTGTACGGTCACCCCTTGGCGACTTTTTCAAAATCTCGCCAAAAGTCGCCATTTTGGCGACTGTTGTCCAATAGGGTTGCTGCAATTCCTTGTCTTTTCGGAGGGGGGTTGCCATTATAAAAAAATTATCGCCAAATGCGGAAAAATCGCGCCAAGGGTGACCGTACAGTAAACCTGACCCTAAAACTAAAATACTATCCTAAATATGCAGAAAACGACATCACATTTATGCTCAATCAATTGCTGCACAGATATAATGGATTTAAAACGAAACTGAAGTTGTTTACGCCGAAAGTTGATGGGGGCCATAACTGATCACAGTCACAGTGAGTAAGAAAAACATCTGTGGAATGGTGGGAAATTAAAAGGCTTATCTATAGGAATATCCGGCCCTCCATATTACCCAGAATTTTAAAATACTGATGAGTTTCCATTATGTAATATAAATCCGTCTACCATTTAGCGAAATTAAAAATTAACCCTAATTTCTCACAATGTAAATAAAAAACAAATGTAAATGAAAAGAATTGAACTGCATAAAGTATTTGTGTTTGTTTTCTATTTTTAATTTTTAAAGCGCCCTACTTATTTTGCAGGAATTTTGTTTTTTGGCTGTGTTTCAAGTTCTAAATCCACGTTTTAAATCTCCAGAATATAATAAAAATGGTAAGAAAGATTACTAATTATGAGTGACTCAATTACTAATTAGTTTATGTGTGTTTTCTTTTCCTATGTTTACGTATGCCGGTGAATGAAATTAGGTTCATTTGTAAAACGTGGGGTGATGGCAACTTTTTGTAATTGGATAATGGAAAGAACTGCTTTAAACACATTCAGAAATGAATGGAGGGTATAAGCATCCGGAAAATTATAATTTTAGAGCGATTAAAGAATACGTTATTTAAACAAAGTTGAAGTACATTATTAATGCGTTATTGCCTTTATTTCTTAAGCAACTTAAAGAATATTTTTTTCTGTATTAATAAACTATTTATGGGTTATTTTGAAAATATTATCCTACTGTCACTTTACAATAACCATCCCATAAATTAAATAAAAAGTAAAATATTTATATAATTTTTGGTACTTTTCCATTTCGCCGGCGCAGGAGATAAAGTCGCCAAAAATTATACAACCAACGCTAAACGGAATATCCCCACTCATAACCTTTTATCGCTGCATTTCCACGTATCCTATTTGTTGCCTGTACCCACATATGAAATGCTATGTTTTTTTTAAAGAGAAAATGGTTTGGGGCAAGGTTACAATATTAGGCATTTCACAACCAAATTTTAGATTCAAGTAGCGTTTTCATCAGCTTTGTAAGGTATATGGTTAGGGCTACTTACAGATTTGTTTTTTAGCTAAAACATTAATTTTGAAATGTTAAATTTTGTTTTTTAAGTATCTTCATGCCCCGAACCGTCACCAATAGCCCAATATGCAGCTTTAGCACAATATCAATCAATAAATCGGAACATTTTATGTTTGGTCACGGGTCCGATGAATCAACTTTTTTTTAAGTGCCATTTTAAAAAACAAGAAATGCCTTTTCAAAAATGGGGTGCCCTTTTACTGCCAACTGTGCCCTGCCCTTTTTTATTTCTAGAGTGAAGACTGTTGTATGGTCGCCAAACGAGACATTATTTGATTAGGGATAAAGTTAATATTTTGGAAACCCTAATTAATAATGTACATAGCAATAACATAATTGACTGCTCGAATGATTGCCTGTAAGCACCATAATTTGCATCTTGAAGGATTCCCTGTAATTTTAGTTTTAGCTAGGGACTTGCGGCTTAATGCTAATTGCAAACCACTGCTCTAGTGCAAGCAACACAATTCTCAAATGTGTCTTCTCCATATAACCTAGTTAATTACATTGAAAATGATTTTATGTTATTTGTATCTCGATATAGTTTATGTCATAATTTTTCGTTTATAGGCAATATTTGGTGTCCAGTTGGTGGTTACCATGGTGATGGCGAGTGTGCTACAAAAAATCTCTGCTCATTTTTCCGTTGCAAGATGGTTGTTGTCATACAGGTATTAATATTTAATGTAGAGTATTCGATATTGTATGCAACTTAGTTGTTAGTTAAAATGTTTTCAATTTCCCACAACGTCAGGTCTATGCAAATAAACAACGTATATATGTTAGTAAAGATGAAACTTCACAGTCGCCACTCGTCACGTGGCGACTAACTTTTTAAAAGTGGTGATCGAAATTTTTTTATCTAGTCGCCACCGTGGATTTTGACTTCTTTTTAATCAGAAATTTAACAATTTCGGAAATCGATGGCATGAATTTAGCTCGTTATGCCTCCTTACTACTCTAGACTATAAAATTGTCTAAAATATAAAGGTAGGGTAGTGTAGGTCGGATTCGAGCAACTAAATCGCGCCGATCGCCGATGTTTTGCATCCGAAGTCACCGCAAAGCTTGCTACGCATCGCATCGCATAGGGACGCAACCAAAATTGACGTTATTTCCCAAACATATAAAAACAAATTTAGTTTTTTTTAATAAATAAATAATTGGTTTGTAGAATATATGAAGATAGTACACATTACTTTAAAAAAATTTTGGATGAAAGACTTGAATTTTTTAATAAACATAGTGAACGAAAAAAAAACTCAATGCAACTGAAGTTTTTTTTTAATAGTATGAATTTTAAATTTGGTTTTTAATTTTCATCAAAGATGTCATATTACTCTTAAAATGAAAATTTGTATATATTTTTTAAATTTTCCAAATTTTTTTTTTAAATATTTCATTATTTTATATACAATTTAATTATTTTGAATAATAGCTTTAATCACACAATCATCAGCTTCTTAACATAACTAGAATTAATACATTTTAAGGTTAATTTTTTTAGTACTGCATGAACTTGGTAATGTCGCTACATAACGTAAAGTGGCCACTGCATTTTTCAAGTCTAGTGGCCACTGGCCACCATCAAATTTTGTTAATTTTCGCCTTTACATGTTAGTCATCAAGACTTGAGTCATCAGAGCCTGATTACCGAATAGGCCCGTGAAGCCCAGGCTTACATTTTCGAGGGGCCCCCAAATCACAATCAGTTTACTACTAAATTTACCTTAAAAAATTGCATTACAACTCTAGTAAAAAAGAATTGCTCTTTGTGTTAATTTTGTTCGAATATTCGAAAAAATTAAAACGTACAGAATATTAGGAATACTCATTACTTATTAATATATTATATTATTTATAATGTTTTTACTTTTAACGTCATTCAGGGACAAGGATTTAGTACATGTTAAAGCTTGTTTTGGTGTTCCAGGGTTTATTTGAGAGCAATGGGGCACCCATTTCAAGGCGGGCTTCCCTTAATTTAATGTCTTAATCAAGCGCTGAGTATAGGGTTGCCACTCATCTAGAAATCCTAAAATTGTATATCAAAATAGCTTCTATGTTTCCGACAACCTCACTCCTGCCGTCTTTGTCATCCAGACGGCTCGATGTCTTACTAACTCGTCTAACCATAGGACACTCAGGCATTTACTAGTAAATGAAACCACCACGCCGTGTTATCATTGCCAACAACCTCTTACCATAATTCATATTGTAACTTCTTGTCCTCATCTTAGAATTTTACATAATCTTTTATAATACATCATCTTCCACTTTATCATATTTATTGAATCATCCACCTCATTCATCACTATTTATCTTTTAAACCTCATAGGATTTTTACCTTTCTTTGAATTTAATTTTTGTTTGTGTATACTTTTTAGAATCTTAATGTTGGTTGAAATTACCTTAAGTATTTTCCTGAAAATACTACCAATATATTATGCACTCTGCAGATTCTCCCTTAAATTTTATTTTGGGCTATTCAGGTGGGTAAGGAGTGAAGTGATAACTATTTTGTTAAACCTGACCACAAATGTGTTTCAGACATGATGGGTCATAGAGAATAGAAAGATATGCTGCAGGCAATCAAAACCAGCCAGCTATCTTTGAGTATCTTCGAGTTTGAATAATTCACATGTGTGGTTGTGTGTATAAAGCATAGCTACATCTCTGTTCGTTATATATTGGAAATTGTTTTGTTCCCCAGTATAATAAGAGCTAGTTTTTACATTTAAATATATTGCAAATTAGATCAGCAATTTTGAAATATTTCAAAATTACATTTTCAAACGCATCGAACTGTACAGCTCCGGCCATTTCAAAATCAGTATGAATATGAATAGTATTTTAGGAAATGTTAAGAGAAGATCTTTTCTTAAAAAAAGCTGCATCCGAATGGATATCCGGCAAAAACCAGTTTGGATATCCGATTTGTAATGTGCACCAGATATCCAGTAAAACCACTATCCAGTTTCAGGGTGGCAAAATAACCTCAAAAACCAGGAAATCAGGGAATTATCATGGAAATTTTTAATTTTGGAAAAGTCAGGGAAATTTTCAAAATTTCACAAAAAATCAGGGAAATTTTCAAATTTTGATCATTAAAACGACAATTATCGTCTATTATGCCTTCTATTCTTGGTAATTTAGTTGTCAAGATTTCTTTTTAGTTCTGAAAAAGAATTTTTTTTTTAAAAATGTGTGGTTATGCATATTTTCAGTTTTATATTTTTTTAAACGTGAAACACTGCTGAAGGGAAAAGCAAAGTGCATTGGACCTTGAATTGTAAGCAACATGTGAAAGACTAATAAATATGTGATTTATTGAAGATTGAAATAGGAAATATTAAGCATATAAAACATTTAAAATTTTCTACAACAAAAATAATTTGAAAAAAATGCTTTTTTTTTGCATTATCTGCTTCCAGAGAACATGTTTAATTACTATTATGCCTGTCGCAATTGCATAATTTTTGTTGTATCCATAAATTATTCTTTAAATGTCAATAAGTATTGCTTATAATTTTTCATTTATAATGCAATGTATTTATTGAATAATTTGTTTTTATACAAAGCATGTATTGCAACATTTCGTAATGTCGTAAAATCAGGGAAATTTTTGTGACACCATCATGGAAATCAGGGAACTTTTTTTCCACAATGTTGTTGCCATCCTGAGTTTATTCTTAAAAACTCCAGTGTGATGTAAACTAAACAAATCATAATCGTCAGTTCTTCTAATTTATATTTTAATGTGAATGTGATAAGACTTATACTTAATCAATAATGTTGTAATTATTAATATAAGTTTTAAATTGATATTTTACAGACTGATGCGCTATCTGCACCCTTCGGATGAAGAACTACTTATTGTTGCTGGACTGCAACGCAACACAGATAAACCTAAAGGAAAAAAAGGGAAAAACAGGTTAACTACATTTACTTATATGAAATTTCAATGCAATCTAATTCAACGAGTTATTACAGAAATTACATTAATTCTTTTACATACTTTAATAATTAGTGTTTATGATAAACGTTAGTTTAAGAATGTATATATATCATGGTTCGCACGGTCCTTAAAAGTCCTTAAGAACTACTTAATTTAAGTAGACCCTTAATTAAGGGCCCTTAAAGTCCTTAATTTTCGTCTAAGGTCCTTGATTTTTTTCAAACATGTTTTTTTTTACTAATTCACATGGGTGGTATTTTTCCGTGTCTAATCCGAAATTCTGAGTTTTTTTAATTTTCGAACTCAGAATTCCGGGTGCATTAAAATTATTGAAATGTAGAATTCCGTATTTTACGTTGATCGTGTCCACACTTTTGCCCGTTTTACGTAAGTTTAAATCGGCAAGGAGAGAAAGGCATGAATGGACGTATATAGTATCAGAAAAAAAAAGTGAGCTTTTGTTCGATTTTTTAGTCAATGGTATTTTATTATAATACACTACACTTCGTCATTGGAAAATCTCAGTTCATTTGTTGTTTTGTGAAGAATCGATACTCATTCTAGAAAAATGAGGAAATTCAGAAGAATGTAGCATCTTTAAGGGGTGGGAGTTCTGCGCCAGAGTTTTCCGAAAGTGGCATCCTGTGCCAACTTGCTACAAAACCCCACTGACATGTGATTATGTGCCAATTTTGCACCGAACAATGTGCGATTCTCCGCTAACGGCGCCAAAAAATTTAAGAGGTCCTTAAAAATTATAGAGAGGTCCTTAAAAAGTCCTTAAGAACTACTTAATTTTTACTTTTGAAAATCTGTATGAACCATGTATATATGATAATTTCCTAACTCTTCCCCATTTTTAAATCATCCCTTTTTAATGGTTTTTTTTAACTTTGTATATTTTCCCTTTCTGATTCTTCCACCCAAAGAATCCAACATATTTCATCTTGTGATGTAATTTCCCACCACTGATTAATGCAGCATACCAAATATAACTACTTTCTCTCCCACACAAAAAAGACAAACTGAAACTCTGACTAACCAATCAGATGTGTCCAGAGTGCATTCTCTTTCTAAAAATATCAGTCTTGTGGTCATAGATTCACGATGTAACCTCGAAGCTGTAATCTGTCGTGCGCTGGAGTCTTGAGTAATAAATGTTTTAAACTTAAATTTCAGCCGTTAGTTTTATACCTAAATGGTTGACCCACTCTCAAAATCATAATGACTGTCCTCTTATTAAATGAATATCACATGTATATATGTACTAAACTACTTATTATACATGCTTTTATTAAATGCACTAAAGAAATAAAAAAAATAAACTTGTAGTCGACAAAATATTAAAAAAAAAATTATAACATTATATAAGCATTTCATAAACTTTTGGATTTAGTAGTTTCGAGTGTCCCATGCTTTCATTTAAGTTAACTACAATCAAATTAAGAATGAATAGGTCATAAAAGAACAGCTTAGAAAAATACTAAGATTTCCTAAAATACAATAATAGGCTAACCTCTCTGACTTTAAAGAACAGGTGAAAGGGAATACATTGTTCTTTTTCTCCACATCTTCTTCTGATATCTAGTTAAATACTACTCAATTAGAGCAACTATTGCCTGTGTGTGCAGTACAACAGTTTTTATTTTTACTATTGCGACATTCAACTATAGTGGTTTTCAGTATATACAGTGTTCACCCTGGGCGTTTTTTGGAGGGCGGTCCGCCCTGCCCGCACTTTTTTTCATCTCAATAGCCTCATGCCCCTTTTTAAAAAATTGCTGCCCTCTTTTGAAAAAAATTCTGCCCTTATTGTCTTTTTTAGTCAAGCACAAGCATCCTTGCTTTCCTAGCTGTTTTTAAAAAAGGCATCTATTAAATTTTTTTGTGTGTAAATTGGAATTAAGTGAATTATGACAGTAGAAAACAAACTTCTGTTTAACTAAGTGCGTTGTGAAATCGCAACAATGATTCCGCAGTAATTTTGAGCACGAGGCATTGCACGAATCATGTTGGTTGCCTGTAAGATAGTTTTGGGCGAGATTACAAGATTAGACATTTTATTACCACATTTTGAATTTTAGTAGTCTTTTCATAAGTTTTGTAAGGAACCTAATTCGGGCTATTTACCAATTTGGTTTTTAGCGAAAACAATAATTTAAAAATGTCAAAATTTGGATATCAAGTAGTATTTCTACAAAGTGACATCAATTTTGTACTGTTCTTTCCTTCGAGATACGCCCTGAGCTGTTACCAATAGCCCAATATGCAATAAATCATATATTTTTTTTTTGGTCAAGGGTCCGATGTGCCAATGGGTGGCCATGTCCACTTTAAAGTGCCTTTTTAAAAACAAGACGTGCCTTTCCAAAAACGGGGTGCCCTTTTTCTGCTAACAGCGCCCTGCCCCTTTTTATTTCTAGAGTGAGCACTGTATATTACAATAACACTTATAAATATCTTAGCTGTTATAATTTATATTGTAACTAATTACTTGTAATGAAACTGAACTCAATAATTTTATATAACATTTAATTTTTTTAAATGTTTGTCTATAGGAAAGAAGATAGCAGCGATTCCGAGTTTATGGTGCCCAAAAACTTGGAGCTTCAACTAGATGCAGCTGCAGTTCAGCCTTCAGATATGATTCAGCTTCATTTTTATACAGAATACCAGTGGCTATTAGACTTTTCTATATGCGCTCTTATAGTCTATTCAATAACTGAAGTGTATTACTATCTCATCCCAGCAAAAGATGAAGTTAATCTCAGCATTTTGTGGTGCATTCTTGTAGTCGGCTTTGCAGCGTATCCTTTTAAGCTTTCCATCTTTTGAGTTGTATAGTGATAAGAATTTTTTTTCCTGTATATCATATCTGTGGTTAGAAACAAGAACAACTAATGTCATAATTAACAAGTTTTGAGAAAAATGGCTTTAAAGTTTGAAACTCAGTGTTGTTGCACTATTACAAAAATGACTGAATTGTTTTATTGGAAGGGTTAGAAGAATCTGGTGACATCGGGTGTCTATTTCATTTGGAAGTTTAAAATGATATATATTCAAAATAGTTGTTTTTTAAAGATTGAAATTGACATTTGTAGTTCTTGTTCCAAATCACAGATATTGAAAATTGTGTTATGGAATGCAATGATCTTGCGATCGAAGGGTTCGATTCACTACTAAAATACTAGGAAGTCATCTAAAATAAAATATCCAACAAATTATACTGGCATGTATATGAGACTGGTGCACAATAAATCTGATCGGAGTCCAATGCCCTGACACCTATTGAGGTTGCATCAGATGCCATCTCAGGTGTTGTCCTCGTCATCTGACCATGATTCTAAAATATGAGGCATTGTTCCAGGGTCTTTCCTACAAGATAGGCCCCTAACCGTCACTAATAGCCCACTGTGCAGCTCTAGTGCAACATTAATTAATCAAATCTTTAAAATAAACTAGAACAACATGATCTTGTGTTTAAAAAACTTCAATATTTTTTTCTACTTGTTCTGTTCCAGATCCAAAACAGCTTAGGATTTTTTTCCTCTATGGGCATATAAAATTCTGGGGAAAAAAAAACAGAATGAGGAATTACTTTTCCATAAAAAGAATGCAAATGCCAATGATTTTCTTGGAGTACAAAAGATTAATAGAGAAAATTGTTGCATTTTATTCCTATATATTTAATAGTTAAATTAACTTAATATTTAATTAATATTTTCCTTTCATTAATAGTTTATCCATTTTTTCAATTTTGTGTCTACATTTTTATTAATTCTCAGTTTTGTTTTTGTTTGGATATTTATAAGAAGGGCTTATAATTTTTACTATACTTTATTCATTTAACTATTGAATTACACTTTTGGATTATCTTGTTGTTCGGGCCTTCTCATTTTGCGTACTGTAATAATTTAATATAACGTCTTTTTTTTTTTTTGACTCTAATTCAACTAGAAATTTCTAATTTTATACCATATGTTCGAATATCATTTTTGAAATACACTCAAACCTGTTTTTGTGCGGTGGATAGGGACAACATAAAAAAAAATTCACACAAAACTTCACGAGTAGCTATAAAAATAGTTTTCGCAACACAATTAAAAAAAAATTTTTATGCCGTGGATAGGGACCGCATAAAAAAAGGCTCACATAGAAAATAACTCAAAACCTTACGAAATAACTAGGAATTGCTTTTTTAAACGAAATCAAGGCTTGGCAGCTACTTGGAATCTCGCCAAATCTTTTGGAATCTGGTTTAGAAAATACATGTGCGAACATTTTGAAATTTTTTATTTACATATGTACTTATTTTACACATACAAAACTTTTCAAACGTATAACCATTATCCTTCGTAGTCTGACAATACGCGAACTTGGTTCAAAATCGCTTTCGTCACTTGAAGATACTACCTCGCACTCGTTTAGAGTTGACTTTTTTTCAGTTACCATGTAGTCGGTGATCAGTTCTTGCGACGACTGTTGTTTCACTAGACGTCTTGGTAGCCAGATAATCAATTATGTTTCAATTTGATTGAAATTTTCATATACCGCACAAAAAAAGGACGCACAAAACATGTTTGAGTGTACTGGCGGATAAAATTTATTAAAATTTGGGGTTCAAAAATTATAAAGATTTAATAACATATGGATTCGGTGTACTATTATTTTGTATTTCTTAACTCACTCTCAGGAAGATTCTGTTGTCTCTCACAGCACTGTACTTCAGAGGGGAGGAGGCAGTGGGGGAGCGGTCGCTCTGCCTCACAGCGGGATTCCTCTTCTTTTTCCTTGCAATGATAGTTCTCATTGCAGACGAAAACTTCTTGGAGTTTGGATTAGAACCTGGTAAAATATTCAATTCATTTTCATAACTTTTAGTTTGCTATTGTATGCTATTTTATCTAATGTCAGTATAATTATCAGTCACAAATATATTTTTCATGAATGTTTTATTTTTAGTTGAACGAAAATTAACCTAATGCTTATATGCATATGTTTCTTTAATAAATTTTTTTGTCTTCAATTCATTATGTGTTTATTGATATAACTGGTGTCTTTATTTATTGATATTTTATTGAAATATTTAAATAAGCAAATTTCATTGTTTTTCTTTGTTGCACTCGAAAACACACAAAAATTCATATTACTAAAAAAAAATATATTGCTGGTATAAAATCTATGAATTACCTTAAAGCAACGCTTCATTTGATATTTATCATTCTATATTTTTGTAGTATATTTTACTTGTTTCACTTTTTATCAGTATGATGCATGTTATATGTTATATTGAATTTACAAATATAGATATTATAACACTTGCATAACATTAAAACTTAATTTGATATCCCATTTCTAAGACTTGATTAAGGAGTTTTTGGATATGCAAAAAGACATAAGAACTTGCCTACAAACATATGTACATTCCTTTTTATGCAGTTAAATATAAAAAAAACACTTCACAAATATCAATGCAAGTTTATAATATTTCTGATAATTGAATTGCATTATGTTTTAATTAACACATTCCATGATTTATTGGACTACTAACAACCATTCTTCTAAGATACCAGTTCCCAAAAGCTTTTATTAAGAATATGGACACAAGTTCACCCAGTAAATATATAGCACATATAACACCACAATCTTAATTATTACACAGTTCTTAATAATCATAAGTTTAATTAGTTATAGTATCTTGTACATTTAATACTAATTTATTATAACACAATTTTTTTTTATAGTAGGTTTCCTTTTTTAAAAAAGAGGTTATTTTATTTAATTGGATGTGTGCAGGCACGTAGGTATAGATTTTTCATGGGAGGGGTTCAGTGACTGATCAACGGATTTTTTTAGGCAATTTATTTCAGTGCCCTCAACAAACGGGGATAAGGTAAAACCTCCACCAAAATCCCCCCCCCCCAGTAAACCCAGTAAAAATCCCCCCCCTTTTTTAAACCAGTTATTTTTTATTTAAGTACACTAGGTATATGTATATAAATATTGAAACAGCAAAATCATTTATTTTTCATGGAATCGTTACCAATATCAGTCATTAGTAAATATCACTCTCTAATTAGGAAATAAATTTGAGAACAAATTTAAATTTTGAGAACCCTTGTTTAGAATAATATATGTTTGGAGCATCTTGTTTATATGGCTTGGCCCAGTTTGACGATCTATTCCCTTTGTAGCCGAATCCAAATACTAGATAATGAAACACAATAACGCCGTGTTAGGCTTATTTTGAAATAAAAATTACCTCAAAACAAGCTTTTGAAAACTAATTTCTGGGATAAGACATCGGAAACTGCCAGATTTTCATCGGAAAATGCCAGATTTTCTCTTGTGTAACTCTACAAGAAATATTATACAAGGATTTGAAATTTTTCTAATTTTTTAAAATATTTTTTTGATTTTTACAGTAATTCGATTTTTATTTTTGACTTGCAATGGGAGGGGTTTAGCGATTTAAGGGGTACCGCTTGTTTGACCATATCTTATCTGACTCCATAAAGAATAATTGAGACGAGACTTATCTTTTTGGTGAAATAACTTTTTATTTTTAATTAGAAACAATTAACTCCTTACTTAAGAAATAATGCAAATCATAAACTGATGCGCCCAGCGCATACAGTGGTGCGGGCTGGCACCACTGAGTGATCGACTATATGGTGAGAGCAGCGATGGAAGCAGAGCAAGCAAGCGTAAGCATAAGCATAGCTGTTGGTGTTCGCTAGCCTTTTTATATTCTTCAGTAAAAGGCTACGCATGCGCTTCCACGAGTTGCCACCAGCGCCGCCTGCCGTGAACCGAACGGGAGCTGAGGCGCCTGGTTGGCTCAGAGGACGCTTGGGGTCCTGAGCCGCCTGGTTGGCTCAGAGGACGCTTGGGGTCCTGAGCCGCCTGGTTGGCTCAGAGGACGCTTGGGGTCCTGAGCCGCCTGGTTGGCTCAGAGGACGCTTGGGGTCCTGAGCCGCCTGGTTGGCTCAGAGGACGCTTGGGGTCCTGAGCCGCCTGGTTGGCTCAGAGGACGCTTGGGGTCCTGAGCCGCCTGGTTGGCTCAGAGGACGCTTGGGGTCCTGAGCCGCCTGGTTGGCTCAGAGGACGCTTGGGGTCCTGAGCCGCCTGGTTGGCTCAGAGGACGCTTGGGGTCCTGAGCCGCCTGGTTGGCTCAGAGGACGCTTGGGGTCCTGAGCCGCCTGGTTGGCTCAGAGGACGCTTGGGGTCCTGAGCCGCCTGGTTGGCTCAGAGGACGCTTGGGGTCCTGAGCCGCCTGGTTGGCTCAGAGGACGCTTGGGGTCCTGAGCCGCCTGGTTGGCTCAGAGGACGCTTGGGGTCCTGAGCCGCCTGGTTGGCTCAGAGGACGCTTGGGGTCCTGAGCCGCCTGGTTGGCTCAGAGGACGCTTGGGGTCCTGAGCCGCCTGGTTGGCTCAGAGGACGCTTGGGGTCCTGAGCCGCCTGGTTGGCTCAGAGGACGCTTGGGGTCCTGAGCCGCCTGGTTGGCTCAGAGGACGCTTGGGGTCCTGAGCCGCCTGGTTGGCTTAGAGGTTTGAGTTGGACTGTGGTTAGATCGCCACAGGGGTTTGCACCCCCTGAATCACCCCCTTACCTGCGTGCCTGGATGTGTGCCATTTTTTAAAGAATCCATTATGCCAATTCCGTTGCTTTTATGCAGCATTTAGAAAATAGAGGAAACTATTATAGTTTAGTAAAAATTGAACAAACTAAACAATTAGATCTTTGTGTCTTATTATCCTATTATTAGTGATCTTTTTCAAAGTAAAATTTAAAAAATTATTTTTATTTTACCACTTTGAACTTTAAACTTTTGTAACGTTTTTATGAAAGGAATTACACAAATTTGTCGTATATGTTTAATTATTTAAATTTTTTAAATGTGTTCATATATGATATAAATCTATTTATTTTTAGCTTATTCAAGTTTTAATGCCAGTGCTCACTCATTTTTAATGGACCAAGGATTAGATTCTAGGTAATTTATTCATTTGTGTTATTTTTATTATTCTCTTTTGAAAAACATGTTGGACATTGGATTATAAACACAACATATGGACGGCTAATGAATATGTAATTTATTGAATCTTTAAATAAGAAACATATAAAACATATCTACAAAAGAAATAACTTGAAAAAAAAATACTTTTTTGCATTATTTGTTTCCATAGAACATGTTTAATTACTAGCCTGCCGAACTTGTATAATTTTGTGTTGTATCCCTAATTATTATTTTAACTGTAAGTATTGCTCATAATTTTGTATTTATAATGCAATATATTTATTGTATCGTGGATGCTTTTCTTCTATACAAAACAGATATTGCAACATTTCTTAATGTAATTGAAAAATTTGAGAAATTTTTGTGAGGGAAATATCAAAGAAGTTTTTTCCAGGATTTTGTTGTCACCCTGTAATAATTTTAAAACCTTGCTTATTATTTATAGCTTATATTATTAATATTTATTATTTATATCTTATATTATTAAGCTATACTCAGGGACAACCTAAGTTGAGCCTAAAGCAATTGAATATTTATACATATCGTAGCTTCCGCTTCAACTTAGGTTGTCCCCGAATATAGTGTCATGAATCCCCACTCAATAATTTTTAAAACTTTATATATGTGATTATCCACTAAAAGTTACATTTTTACTTCCCTTAGTGGACCAGCATCCAAGCTCATGTTCAAGTTAAGTTTAGCTGTGTGGTGTGGAATGATAGGATCCTTTTTTACATTTCCTGGATTACGTTTTGCGAGGATGCATAAAGACGCATTGAAATACTGTGCCGAAAGACCATTTTTAAAGTAAATTTCCCTACTTTTTTAGTTACATGTAATTTTTTATATTTATACTTGTATTTTATCGTTATCCTATGCACTCAAACTATCTCTTGGAGCAATTATTTTTAAGTACAATACTTTCAATCTCTTTTGCTGACAAAATTGTTTGTTTTTTATTTCACCAGTGTATATGTACAAACTAGTATGAGTTTCTTGTACAATTTTCACTGATTTGTAGCATTGTGTGATTTGTATATAAAATTGTAATATTTTCCATGAAAATGTTAGATTTTCAATGAATTTTTGCCACACCAAAATGAATTGCTGTAGCCGAAAATAAAAGGTTTGACTTGGTTTTTAAAGTTAAAAATATGATGGTAAATTGACTAATACAACTGTTTTATTTCACATAAAATAAAAATTACAAATATTTTTTGTTAATATTTTTAGTTAACATTTTTATTGATTTCCCATGATTTTTCCTTAGAATATAGAAATATTTAAGACAAATATTCAGAATATTTACAACGCATTCATATTAAATAATATTATTCTGATATATATTTTTTGTTGTTGCTGTATGTAGACATGCAATAGCATTTTCAAATAATATATTGCTATTTTTATAAGTGTTTGTGTAAGGTAGAGTTTATAACAAATTTCAGAGCTCTTGTAGAACAGGCATTCTATGAATAAAAGTATTATTTTTTTCAAATTACCAAAGTTTTGGAGAGTTAGTAGTCATCTTAGGTGTTGTCCTTGTCATTTGACAATGGTATTATGAGGTAATGTTTCTGAATCTTTTTTTCCCAGGATAGATCCTTAACTATCACCAATTACCTATTTTGTCGATTAGTGCAACTTTAATTCAATCAATCAAATCTATTATTTTGTTTAATATCGACTATATTATAATTTTTAACCACATTTCAACTTTATTTTGTTTTTATTCACTCTAATGATATCTAAAACATATAATTTCCTTCATAAGTCTAATTATTAAATGAACCAAAAAATTTTTTCGATTAAACCATGCATTAATTTTAAATATAAAGGAAGTGTCATCTGATTCCAGTCTAGAATATTTCCTAGATTTCATCCATGGGTCCAAAGAGTGGCAACATAACCGGGAAATCAGGGAATTATCATGGACATTTTTAATTCTGGAAATATCAGGGAATATTTTTTAAAAGAAATCAGGGATTTTTTCAAATTTGGATCATTAACCCTTTGGGTACATTTGACGAGTGAGACTCGTCATCTGCTTACTTGGGCGAAATTACGATGGACGAGTCTGACTCGTCATCTGCTTACTTGGGCGAAATTACGATGGACGAGTCTGACTCGTCATCTGCTTACTTGGGCGAAATTACGGTGGACGAGTCTGACTCGTCATCTGAATTTAAGAAGCAGGCGTTGAGGTTTGCAGCACCTCCGCCAGTGGGCGTTGATCGCAAACAATTTGTTGTAGGGTCGGTCAAGAATGGGATCAATTGATCAAATTAAATCCGTCCCATGGGCATAAAAATCTTCAAATAATTCAGTACTCAAAGGGTTAAACAGCAATTATCATCTATTATGCCCTCTATTCTGGGTAGTTTAGTTGCCCATTATTCCTTTTAGTTCTTTAAAAGAATTAAAAAAAAAAAACTTTACTTCATACAAATGCTATTTAAAATCTATAGCAAATACATGTAGATTTATTGTACTAATATTGCATAACCATTTGACCACTTTTTTAATGTATCTTTTCCCTTCTCAGAACCCTCCTACACATAAGCTTCATTTCACCTGTGTTTGTTGTCCTGATGTGGGTCAAGCCTGTAACAAGACATTATTTTACAGAAAGGACGTGGCCCGGTATCCCCAATGTTTTGTAAGTCTTTTTAGATTTTTTTATTAGTTATATTTGTTTATAAATATTTTTACTTTCTTATCAAAACCGCATAAAATAAAAAAAATCTCAATTATTATTTTACTGTTGCCTTGATAATGAAAAGGCTAATGACCTTAAATAAGTGTACTTACTGTTTTCTTCAAAATAAAAAGTTATGTAAAACTTTTTGTTTTTTGTTCATATATTATGGGCTAGTTAGTAATAACTAGTAGTGACTTTAGCTAATAGCAATTATTAAAAACCTTTTTGAGTTTATTACATTTATTTTTTATTTTGAAGAAAGTAGTAAGCAAAGTTTAAATTCGAAGAAAATCGAAAAGTTCTTATAGTCTTTATTCAGGGTGGTAAAATAACCGGGAAATCGGGAAATTGTCATGGAAATTTTCAAATTTGGATAATTAAAACGGCAATTATTGTCTATTATGCCCTCTATTCTGAGTAATTTAGTTGTCAATATTTGCTTTTAGTTTTGAAAAAAGAATTTTAAAATAAAGCATGGTTATGCGCATTCTCATATTTTTAGTTTTTTTTTAATGTGAACCACTACTGGAGGGAGAAGCAAAAGCAAAGTTCATTTGTTGGACCTTGAATTGTAAGCAACGTGTGAGGGGCTAATTAATATGGGATTTATTGAAGATTGGAATAGGAAATATTAACCATATAAAACATTTAATATGAACTACAAAAGAAATAATTTGAAAAAAAAACTTGCTTTTTTTGCATTATATGCTTCCAGAGAACATGTTTAATTACTATTATGCCTGTTGCAATTGCATAATTTGTGTTGTATTCATAAATTATTCTTTTAACTGTCAACAAGTATTGCTTTTAATTTTTCATTTATAATGCAATATATTTATTGGATCAATGTAGCATGGAAACTTTGTTTCTGTACAAAGCATATATTGCAGTATTTCTTAATGTAATTGTAAAATCAGGGAGATTTCATGACAGCATCAGGGAAATAAGAGAAAAAAAATTTCCAGAATGTTGTTGCCATCCCGTTATTTTAATTTTTGGAAAATGTGTAAGAACCCTAACAATATTTTGACTTTGCTCTAGAAGTGTATCCTTTGAAACACAGATTAGGTTATTGTGAATTATTACATTTATTTAATTATGATGAATTCTTTTATTAATGTTTTTAAAAAAAATTATTTGCTTTTATAGGATGACACCTGATATGTTTGACACAACTCGTTTGGTTTTGATTGTTGCAATAGTAACCATCCGATTTATTTTAATGCCTCATTACCTGCAGTCATACTTAAACTTGGCACCCGAAAAGCTAAAGAACCTGAGAAAGGAAGCCGGTCGTATAAGCAACGTAGAATTGCAAAAAATGGTAACCTAATCTAGAGTATTTCTCTCTAGTATTGCATCACTTCATTAGATTAAAAATTTACATTTAATTCCATTAAGCCAATATTTAGGATTTTATAAATTTAATGTGTTGATCATTTAAGTTTCATAATTGATTTCTTAATAACTGTTTATCTTATAAATATTAACACCAAATATTTTAGGATATTTTCTTTTAAAAAAAATTGTTCCACTCTATCAATTAAATTTATATTGATTAATTCTTAGTAATTATATTTATCAATTTTCTTTGATAATTAAACTAAATAAAAAATTCAAATGTTCTGTTTAGAACTTCATTAGCTACTTATAAAGTATGAAAGTCAAATATAAGACAAATCTGTTAGAACTATATTCAAATGCCATTTCAAAAAAGTTATCATAAAGTTCAGAATTGGTTTTAGTAGTTTGTATATATAATTAGTACAGTTGTGTAATTATAATTTAGTGTTGGTTATAGAAGCACATCTATGTCAAGGAGAAAAACATGTAATTTTAGTATGATTACTACCTTGTAGTTAATACTTTAATTATACATTATTATTTATCTTTTAACTTCGGAATGGCAAATGTGAATTATAGTTGTCTATGAGTCATTACTTCTACTCTATGAAACTGACAGTAATAGTTTATTTGCAATAATTAATTTGAATGTATAAAGTATAATTAGCTCATAAGTTTCGTTTGGTCTTTCTGCTTTAAGCAAAAAGTTTAAAGTATTGAGGCTTTAGGCATGAAAACTATATCAAGGAGACAATTGTAGAAATGAATATTTTAGTATATTTCAATTTGACTCTAATGCAGTTTTTATATATTTTTTTGCATGTCCTTCAATAAGCCCAAATTTTAAAGAAATTCTAAAAAGTTTTATGTGTAGCAAACAAAAATCCCTTGTTTTTTAAATTTCAAATCCTATAGATGATTTCTTTACAATTTCACTTGTTTGAAACGTTAAAGTTCCTAAAAATCTGTCGTTATACCAATATTAAAAAAATATCTGGTTTCAAGAATGCTTAAAAAATATTAAATTTGCAACCACCTTTTTAAAATATCGATATTTGATGGTAACCTGTCTGTTACATATCTTATAATGTTAATGATAGTGGCTGGTAACTTATATACCAAAATTATCTATCTAACGTATTGGAGCAAAGGATATTTTGTTCACCAAGACATATAAAAGCACTCATACAAATTTTTAAAAAGCAATTATGTTATGTTAAAGATGTAGAAACAGTGGTTGCTTAAGCATTAGTTTTTCAAGAGGTAAAGGACATCTCATGTCGAAAATAAAATACACACTACTAAATATGAATAGAATAATAAGAAGATACTCATTTTAATTTGGTTACATTATAAAGTAGTTGTATATTATGTATATAATTTCATGTTCAATACTTGTGAATGTTTTTTTTTTAATTTAAATGAAATTGTGTTAGTTATTTATTTAAAAAAAAATTGCATCTAAAAATATTTCACTACTTTATTTTAGGTAGCGAGAGTTTTCTATTATTTGTGTGTTGTCACTCTTCAGTATTTGACTCCGCTTATGCTATGTTTATTCTCAACTCTTCTACTGAAAACATTAGGTATGTAACCATATCTACTTATTTACTACTTACTAAGGGCTATTTCAATATTCACAGATTAGATAGGTTTAAAAGAAACAAATATTTTGGGTGCAAAACTTTTTCCTAGATGTTTTAATACAAGTAAAAGGTTTCCAACTATATACAAGAAGCAGCAGGGTGGCAACATAACCTGGAAATCAGGGAATTATCATGGACATTTTTAATTATGGGATTTTTCAAAATTTTACAAAAAATCAGGGAAATTTTAAATTTTGGATCATAAAAACAGCAATTATTGTCTGTTATGCACTCCATTCTGGGTAATTTAGAGTTGCCAATATTTCCTTTTAGTTCTGAAAAAGAATGTATTAAAAAATAAGCATGGTTATGCGCATTTTCATATTTTCAGTTTTATTTTTATAAAAATGTGAACTACTGTTGGAGAGACAAGCAAAAGCAAAGTGCATTGGACCTTGAATTGTAAGCAACAAGTGAGGGACTAATGAATATGGGATTTATTGAAAATTGGAATAGGAAATATGAAGCATATAAAACATTTTTAATGTTAATGTAATGTTTTAACATGTTTAATTACTACTATGCCTTTCGTAATTGCATAATTTGTGTTGTATCCATAAATTATTATTTCAACTGTCAATAAGTATTGCTTACAATTTTTTATTTATAATGCACTATATTTATTGTATTATTGTAACGTGGATACTTTGTTTTTATACAAAGCGTGTATTGCAACATTTTGTAATGTTATTCCAAAATTAAGGAAATTTTTGTGACACCATCATGGGAATATTAGGGAACTTTTTTTTCCAGAATGTTGTTGCCACCTTGAACAGTCACTAAACAAGATCTAAAGTACTTAGTAGTTCTACCAAAAATTTTAATGTAAATTGTCAGTGTAAGTTTATAAATATACCATTTTAAAATTAAAATCTACTTGCATAAACTTAGTTTGGAACAATAATACCTAATGCAAAAGTAAAAAGTAGATTCTTGTAGACAATGTGATGCAGATCATTACAAAAACACATCACTTTGTTCGTTCATTATTGGTAGCCTATTTACCTGCACTGACATGATAATTCAACCAAGAATCCCAATCAATGTGGCTACATAGACTCTCCAATCTGTCTTGCGTGACAGGGAGGGGGGACACACCTTTGCACTTTGTCGAACGATGTCCGCGGAGTTTGCTGTCCCCAGAATCATATTTTTTGGCTATCCTGTCGTCAGCTTAGATCAAGTCCTTTCTTGCAAAGGTCTATTAGGTTTGACAGGATTCTTAATTTACACGTGACACCTGGAGTCCTTGCAACACCTTGCAAAGTAACATGATATGGCAATTTTGGAATTGAGACGTATCTTATGACGCTCTTGCCTTATGAACTGTGGCCCTAAAAATCTTCAATTCCAAACTGAAATCCAAACTTTTAAACAATTTATCCGAATTGAAAATATTTTTATTGTTCAATAAAAATTGTTATATTATTAACATGGATAGGGATTGCTTTACAATATAAATTGTTGAGACAATATAGTTTTGTTTAACCGGTATTTATTAAACCAAAACCAAGACATGGAAAAATGTGAGCAACAACTGGAATTTCTTGATAAATAATAGCAGGGGGCAACGTCCCCTACTAAATTAATAACTAAAAAGGGAAAAATAAAATATATTTTAAAAAAAAGGAAAACCGACTTTAAGAAAAATTCACTATAAAGTACATTTTTAATTTTACGAAGAAGTTGAAAAAAAAATTATTTAATATAAGTTGGTGACAATTTACAAAAATCATATTTAAATTTTGGCACAGAATTAAAAAAAATTAATAAGTATAAAATATTTCAGGCATTTTATTTTATAGATTCAAAAGCCTTGCACCTATCATATTCAATGAGACCAGAATTCTGCCAAGTTAGAGTGGTTTTATAATAATAATAGTTAGTTCATAAAGGTCTTAGTTAATCTTTTTTAGGAGTTTTATTTAGTAGGATTATACCAATGTATAAATTTTCTTCAATATTTCAGGGGACTATACGTGGAGCAGCTATATTGGAGTCCAAACGCCCCAAGAAATCGTCAACGCAACAGCAAAAGTAGCTTCTCTCCCCGTTAGTGGGGATATTTGGGAATCCAGTCAGCAATTTTCCCTAACTCTCTTGAGTCTGAAGAAAGTGTTTACGCCAGTCCTGTACCGTGGCATACTCGGTTTCATGACGTGGTGGCTGTGTGCCGTTTGGTTCAGCACCAGCGCAATTGGATTGGTATATTATTCGTATGGTGCTTAAGCGTTGTGGAAAATGGGATGCAACTTCTCATTTTCATACTATGGAGTGATAGACTTTGAATATTTTGTATTGTTAGTTTGTTAAGGCTCAAGTATAGAGGGATACTGTGCCAAAGCATTTTCGGATCACCAACTTTGTTAGAATTGGTTTTGATTTTTTCAATCCAAATCATACGAAAAACCACTTTCTAGCTTTAAGTATTATTACAGAATAAGAATGAAAAGTTTAACCTTTTAAAATGCACATGGTAAATGTAACAAATTACCCAACATATTATTTTGGTTTGGCTAGAAAAGATTTATTGCTGTGCTTTGAGAAGCCATTTTCAATTATTAATTTGCTTTTCATTATCTATAAATGTGTACAGGCCCGTAGCACCAGGCGGTTTATTGGGGGTGGGGAGCACAACTCCCCAATAATCTGGTAACCTTAAAAGTTGGGAATTTCGAATTTTAAAAATCCCTGATCTCGGAAAATTTTTGCCCAAAGAAAATTAATATTATTAGCAAATAAAAGCGAGGGAAGATTATAAATTGCCCAACTTGTAAGATAAAATTAAATTAGATCTCTGAACGGACACTGCATTGGAACATGCATGCAATAAATCAATACTTTTGAGAGAACTGTTTCATATTACCTAA
This sequence comes from Troglohyphantes excavatus, assembly GCA_963932185.1. Taxonomy (NCBI): domain Eukaryota; kingdom Metazoa; phylum Arthropoda; class Arachnida; order Araneae; family Linyphiidae; genus Troglohyphantes; species Troglohyphantes excavatus. The sequence continues at coordinate 22,002,669 of OZ010678.1, forward strand.
TCTATAAAAAAAGTTTTAAAATGTGCATAAGTCGGAACAGGGAATTTCAATCATTAAGATTGGTTTGGTTAATTAATGTCATACTAAAGCTGAATATTGGGCTATTGTCAGCGGTTCTGGTCCCATCTCGAAAGAAAGACCCGGGAACAATGCCCCATATTTTCAAACCATGGTGAGATATTGAGCACAGCTCCTACGCTGGCACCCGACGCCATTAAGTTGGAAATTTAAGTGGGGATTTCGAATTGTTGGGAAATTTCTTGTTTCAACCCCCAATAATAATTTTGTGTGACGGCACTGAATGTATATACTGTTCGAAAGAGAAATTTGCATTCATTAAAAACAAATTTGATTATCGGTAAAAGAAATGTCAAGGAAACCTCCTGGCGCTTAGACATCATATCACGTTTTCAAGGATCTCCAGTCTTTCCAGGAATGCTTTCAATTTTAAAATTCATAAAAAACACTCCTTTTGCGATATTTTTTAATTTATAGGTTTGAGTTACAACTTACAAGCTATCTTTTTACTATTACTTACATTTTTTTAAAAACATGCACAGGAAAATTATTTAAATACCCAAACGGAGATAACAAATTTACAATTTAAAAAACCGCACGATCATCAGTGGGATAAAAACCGTTGCAATAGCCCACTGTGCAGCATTAATTCAACCAACCAGTTGGTTAAAGAAACACAAAATGAAGCAAGTAAGCCTAAATTTAAAAATGCACTGTTCCAATACACCCTACCATTACTAAATAGAATTGAAATCGTGCTTGGCGCAGTTTTGCTTACTTTGGTATAGTGTCCCCTTATACTTAAGTTTAACTGTTTCATATTTTGATATTATTGTACAAAGTGCAATCCTTAGTTACCTCTTTTTTTAAATATATTTTAAGAAAGTTATGTATTCTCATAGCATTTATGCAGTAATAATAAGTTTTCTTTGATGGGAGTTTTATATTCTGTATTTTTATATAATCAACTCTTTATACCTTCCTCTAATACAGGTTGCCATTGATAAATTATGAATGACTAAAATAACTATGGCTTTTCATAAATATTCACTTAAAAAGTTAAAATTAACTTGTGTTATATACTTATGAAAAAAAATCACTTAGTATTGTTCACCAGTTATTTTCCATGTGCTAATCCCATATAATTTAAATAAGCAGTGTTATGTATGGCAAGTAGTTATTACTAGTGTCTATATATACAGTTAACTTACTTGTATTTAAATATTATATATCTTTTTGAACGAATTCCTATTACTGAGAATTTGTGATGATGGTCTGTACTATGATTCTACAAAATATGTTGCAAAAAAGCAAATTGCACAAATTTCAATTATTTAAAAAAACATTTTGTAAAATGTTCAGTTAAAAACCGTCTAAATAATTACCTCGTTTTTATGCATCTGCATTTATAAATCAAGTTTAATGAAAAGCTATATTATCTATATTTATTTAATTGGCCGAATTAATTCAATGTTTTTATAGGGTTCACACCGACCTTGGAAAGAGGGAAAACCTGGAATTGTCAGGAAAAATTACCTAAAAAGTCAGGAAATTATAAGGGAAAATTTAGAATATCTCAACTTTTCTGGAAGAGTCGGGGAATTTTTCTAAAACTTTTAGCGAAAGTGCCTTGTAATATTATTTCCTTGCTAACAAAGACATTTTCTTTTTGTTATAAAAATACAAATTTGTAAAAATGATAATGTCTCAATTTCTTTTTTATGCTTTGATAGGTGGTTTTCAGGCATTTTATTTGTGTAGGTCTATCTCTATATTAATCTTTAAAAATGCCTTTACTTTTCATGTATTTTTCATTTTGTAATTTTTTTTAAAACCCTCTGGAAAAGTCGACGAATTTTAATCCATGTTGATTAACCCCGTTTTAAGGATATGTAATTTTAGTAATATATGGTAAGTTTAGAATTATTTGCTAATATAATGCTAAGTTCAAAATTATTTTCTTCAATCTGAATCTAATCAAATCACAAACTTTTTAAAAGTTCAGATTCTAACTTTTGCATATTAACAGGTATGATTCTTTGTACATGCAATAATGCTAAATTACGTTCAAAAGAGTACATTAAGCTATTTGATGTAAATTCTATATTGAAATGTCGAAAAATTTATAAAACATTTTATATTAACTTCAGTATAGATTCATAAATTCAATTTGATCCAGAAATGTATTTTTGAATGACATATTTTTAACATTAAATAAATAAATTATGTAACATTCTAATGTGAATGGGTCTTCATTTTCAAGAATTTTCAATGGCAAACCTTGAAATCTGATGTTTAATTTGGGATGTTTGAAATTCGCTTGTAGCTCTTGAGAGAATGTTTTTAAATATTTATTTAAGACTCTGTAAAAATCTTACAGAGAATTCATTTGTTTTTAATTCGAAAAGAATGCGTATGATTTCTGTCAAAAGATTTTAACTCCATTGTGATCTGAAACCAAAGCGATCTTTTGAATTACTTGTATTTGTTAATTATGTCTTCACATAATAAATTGAAGTGAATTATTTTAATGTGTTAATTTATTTTGACCATGCGTATCACATAACTTTGGTTTCGTTCAATTATCATATCACACACCCTTTGGACGAGGCATGAGGTTCCATCATATGTGACAGGGGAGAGGGAGTCTCTGTGATTGCGTGATGTGGCAAAGCTTTTTAAAAAAATTATATTTCTAATGTGATGTTTTGTACAATACACAGAATGGAAGTTTCCATTTTTTTTAGTTAACAGCGACAGTTTGTTTCCTGTAATAGAGTAACCCCATTTAAACTTTGGAAGTCGGGATCTTCATTTTGTTGTTCAAAAAGAAAAGGCGTGAAAAAGTATAATCTTCGGTATTTATAACGATTAAGCAGTAGCGTACGGAGAAGATGAGTATGGAAGGGGTTATGGATGAGGATGAGGGGGGTCATAACACCTTAACTCCCTTTTGTTAGTATAATTTTTTTTTTTTAATTTCAAATTTATGTAATGTACCACGTTTTTTTTTCTAATCTTATTTCCTGTTCCTTTCTTAAATCTTTTTTTTTTTTCAAAATAGTCGACCACCACAACTTCAAACACTATCACGTGATAACACTTCACGGACATCTCGATGACTCATTCCGCCGTCCGATTCACTGAGATGGGGCTGTGGGCGTAACATCTAAAAAGTTCATAGTGTTATAATATATTTTTTGAAGCAAACGTAAGATACAATAAAAAAAATTCCGTACAATATTAAAAAATGTAAATTGCACAGCAAAAATAGGTGTTTTTTGTGCAAATGTATACGAGGAAAATAACAAATATTAAAAAATTCGGTCTAACATTTAAATACTAATCGCCTTTTGTCTAAACGTAAACTTAAATGTTACAACAATTATAGTTTGAAGTGTAATTTGGCACTTAAAGGGACATTTATTTATCACGACTTACATCCTTAGGGAAGAGGGCCCATCACACGTGACTGTGGCATAACATATGAGAAAAGGGTCTCAGGTGATTGCCTGACATAGCAAAAGTGTCCTTAAAAGGGAAAAAATATTTTTTTTTTCTCACAAACTAACTTTTAAAAGGTAAAAAACTTTTAATATAAATCATATTACACATTTTCGTCGGAACCGATATGGCGGCTGCCATGCCTACTTTCATCCATCTAAAGTGCTTTAAAAAATATTCTAGAAAAAAAAAATTATGTCAAGTAGTATATATGAAGTCAGTTTTTTCATTAAAATTTAATTTATGTGTATATATTTATGTAGTTTAAAAGAGTCATTAAAATTTTTATTATGTGTATTTTACCAAAAATTTCATCCCATTAGAAAAATATAGTGATTTCAATAAAATGTTTCTTATCACAAAATTTCGGAAAGAAATTTTTCAGTATTTATTTTCTACGAAATCACTTTTGCAACGTCACGCAATCACCAACACCTTTTTATTTTTTAAAGTGATGTAACATGGGGAGGGGTTGTACAAAAGAATGAAACATATTATGGCACAATGAATGACTGCTCCATACAAGGCAGTTTTCCCGGGTCTTTCCTTCGATATAGAACCGAAACCATCGCTAATATCCTATTATGCAGCTCTAGTTTGGAGTTAATTTAAACAATCAACCAGCTTTTCTTTGGGATAGATGGGATAGAGGGCCCCCAGATGCTTAGTGGTTAAGGCGTTCAACTGGTAATCAGAGGATTGCTAATTTGAACCCGTGCACTGGACTGGACAAGGAAAAGTAAAAAAGTAGTGATGTTGCGATCTGACGGATGCCAGCTTCGCTACAAAAATATTAGAAAGTCTTCCAGAACATTCAACAAATTATACTAGCGTGTATACGGGACTGGGTGTACAATAAATCTAATCAGGGTCCAATTTCCTGACGCCTATTGAGGTTGCGTCGGATACCAGCTGAGGTGTTGTTCTCGTTATGGTTAAAAATTCATGCCGTTTTTCCTCCGAGACAGGCCACGAACCGTCGCCAATAACCCACAGTGCAGCTCTATTGCGACGTAATTTAACCAAAACAACCAATATATTTATCATTTAATATATATAATAACAATGAATAAGGAGGAATATTACAACTAAGTTTCTTGTTTGAACTTGTCAATAAATGTTTAAATGAAAACATTACGATTGCGTTGAAGTTATTTATCAACTTACTACGTGTTTAATTAGTTTTATATTTAATCTCGTAAATATTTTAACTTTGTTTTAAATAGAATATTACCAGAAAAATATCCTAATCCAAAGACAATTAAAGTGATGTAAAATAATTTCGTTTAGAAGGTAGGGTTTTAGTTTTAAAGAAGTGGGCGAATGTAATCCAAAACATCTAAATTTTCGAAGATTACTTTTAAAACGGAAACTTAAACAAATCAAAAAGTGATTACGAAGTTACTTCCTTTTCTTGAATGATTGTGAAAAAGTATTTGTTTAAACTTCCGTTATTTCTGGGTTAAAATGTACTCTAATCAGCTTCACCTATGAAAGATAGATTAAAAATCTTTAGTAAAACATATATTGGATAAAACTCAAAAAAGTTGTTTACTAGCCCTAGAAGTTTTATTTATGTTAAATTTAAATAAAATAAATGATGGTTAAAATGCATTGTGCGGTTCACCGTGGCGACTTTTCTGAAATAGCGATTATTCGCAACAATAAAAGTTCCTGGCTATAAAAACAGGTGTTGTTGCCAATTGAAGAACTTCTCCATTTTCCGAAATGGTAACTAGATTTGGAGAAAAATCAGGTGAACCGTAAAGTACATTTTAACCAAATGATGATCCAATAAAATAATTAAAATTCTGTAACTAATAACATAGGTAAATGTGTCAATATGTTTGAAAACCAAGTAAAGTTATGTACATACAAATCAATTGTTAGTCCTTTGAGTTCTTATCTGGGTAAAGATGTCGATTATTGGTACAAGTAACCACAGTTAGAAGTTTAGTGTCTTGGCGAGAAATTACCGACATCTCTGCCCTTATTATCTGTTTTGTACAATTTCATTATCAAGGCTCTTAAAAATATACCTAATTTTTTTTGTTTAAAAAGTTTTGCAAAGTGTTCTACTGGATTCATATTTATAAGATAATTTTAAGAAAACAACGGAACTGTAGTTATAAAAAAATTAAACTGTAGAAATCAAAACTTTTTTCTATATTAAAATACAACAATTATTAACAGTCTAGAAATGGAAAGGGGCAGAGAAAGAGGAAAATGGCACATATATTTCCCAAGGTTCAATTCTTTCACTAAACATAGAAAATTCTACGAAAAATGAGAATTATTAAATAACTAATTTGGAATATTTTTAAATGAGTGCTGTTTTTTGCAAAAAATGGCATCTAAAATTTCTGAAACCAAACTAAAAAAAAAAAAAAACGTGAATGATATAATTTATTAAAAAATATAAAATTTCCATCTTCAAAATCTGGGAAAGCTGACGTGACAAATCTCATTGGCTAACATGATATTCCAAATACCTAACAAAACTGAAAGCTACAAATATTTTCACAAAATGGTCAGATAAATTGTAGAATTTTGGGTGCGATTCATGCATAAGCGCACAATTTTCAAGATGAAAAGACAGGGAAAGCAGTCTTATCTACGAGAAACATCTAGACCGTCCTTTGAAAAACTCTAATAATTTTTTATTGGCTAGACTTTTTTTTTTAATAATACTTACACCTAATGTATTTTCTGTAGATGCTAAATGAGCCTACACAGACATGACCGAATGCCCCAAACGTCCCTGTCTCGGCTTTTCCTACACATGCGTCGACACAACCTGGATTGTCGACCAGTGTCGAAGAAACGCCTGTTGTCCAACAGTTGGGGCTTGTGTAGGCACCTTAAAACATTTGTTGTATTTTAAAAGATAAAATATTTAATTTAACATTGACAGTGTCCCAATTTTACAATATTCATGAATAATAGTTTTTGTCACCAATACAAATTTGAAATAAATTAAGTTTCTTTCATTATATGTTTAACTATAAAGTAACTAGATTTGTCAATAATGTTTCAAAACTAATGCAGTGTTAATTCTAGGCATTTTTTGAATTGTGGCCGGCCCTGCCCTTTTTAAAACTTGATGACGCCCTCATGCCCTCTTTTGAAAAAATTTAACCCCTTTTCCCCTTTCCAATAAAAAAAATATATACTTATGCGACGTCAAATAACCAACAAATCGGAAGTTTTTTGTGTTTGGTGTATTAACATCGCAGTTGAGCTGCACAGTGGGATGTTGGCGGCGGTTCTGAATTTATTCCGAATAAAAGACTCGAGAACACTTCCTCAAAATTTGGAACCATGGTTGTATGACAAAGATAACACTTGAGCTGGTACCCCACGCAACTTAGATAGGTATGAGGACATTTGGATCACAACAAATTTTTCCTCTACGCGGTGGATTATTTTACAGTGTTTTCCCGCCAGATCGGATCACTATGCTCATGCTAAAAATCATGCACCCATGCCTCCAGACACAAGTTTTAATGTGTTAACGGGTGGACAAGCCCATCCCCATTTTTATTTTTGAAAGTGCCCTTTCAAAAACCAAATGCCCTTTTCCTGACAATAGCGCCCTGCACCTTTTTATTTCTAGAGTCAACACTGCTATTGTAATAAGCAAAATGTAAAAAACCAAAGGCTTGTCATGCCAAAGTGGTTGATGAAAATTTATTAGACAGATTGTCCACTTATTCTTTACTTTTACCAAAAACTATTATTTGTATAACTAATTCTTTATTTAAGTAGTTTCTGCGTTTATTACAATGTATAAAGTAATAATTTGACTAGAGATTAACTCAAAACAATTCGTTTTCAGATTTACTTATCAAGTTTAGGTGATGTAGATGCTTCCTAAGAAAGGGATTCTTTTCAGAGCTGTGCTGCTTAATATATACTTTCGTTCCCTCATGGCTTGGCGATCACATGGCAAAAGCAACACAGAACTAGTTCAGAACTTGAAAAGTAAGCGTACTTTATACTATAAGAAAATGGGTGATTAAAAAAATTAACTTATTAAAATTTTTGAGAAATCTCTGCACTAAGACAACTTTAATTTGCATATAACAGTAAATACTAATGATGAATGTTGTAAAATAGTCAAATCTTTGACATGTAATAATGTGTACCACTAACTTTTTTAATCATTAATAGAATTTCAAATTGCAACAATATTTAAGTTAACTTAAATTTCTTTTGTACATGTACATTTTATTAAAAACTAGTGAACCAAGTGTTTGATTTCATGTTAAACATATTCTTTATAATTTATTAAAAAAAAAGTGCATATAATATTTTTGAGTTGTAGCTGAAACTTGTATGAGCTTTCTTAGACTTTGTAAATTTAGAGAATTAAATGGTTTGGTTTGGTTAATTAACGTCGCACTAGAGCTGCACAGTGGGCTATTGGCGACGGTTCGGGGCCTATCTCGAAGGAAAGACCCGGGAACGATGCCCCGGATTCTTGAACCATGATCAGATTACGAGGACAATGCCTTAGCTGGCACCCGACGCCACCTCAATAGGCATCCGGACATTGGACCCCGATCCAGCCCCGTATACATACCAGTATAATTTATTAGATGCTCTAGTCGACTTTCTAGTATTTGTGTAGCGAAGCTGGCAAACCTCCGATCGCCTTCAATAGACGTCGGGACTTTGGACCCCGATCAGATGTATCGTGCACCAGTCCCGTATACACGCCATTAATTTTTGTGGATGTACTGGACGACACTAGTATTTTGGTAGCAAAGTTAGCAACTCTCCGATCACAATATCTCTACTTTTTACTATTCTTTAGTCTAGTCCATCGGAAGGTTTTGAACCGGGGACCCTTGGATTCCCAGCTGACGCCTAATCCACTTGGCCCAGGAGGCCTCGAGGAGTAAATGGAGAAGGTTGTTTTAAATTTCACTCATAGTCCTCTAATTTTAAAAAGATAACATTGGAAGCTTGGTGAAAATTTGGAATTAACTACTAAAACGTTTGCGATAAACTTTTTAAAAAACATAGGTAGTGGTTTTTACTCTATACAGTTAACTTTAACACCCGAGCGATAAAGGCCTCAACTGCAAGGGGTTAAACTCATTTAGACGTGTACTAATTACTGATAAGATTAACACGATTTTGGTTTGAGAAATAACGTTGATTTATTTTCACATACGTAACAATACAGAATAGACAGAAATCAAGACTAGTGTTGTCGTGGAAGTCGTGAGACAATGTGATTTTTCTGGAAATCTTATTTTGGTTAGCTAATAAACTTCAGTGAATATTGTTTTTAGCCTATTGGCATTTTGTATTAATCTGCTTTTGAAACCATTTAAAACTGTTAATAACCACTAGCATAGTCATTGTTTTTATATTGCCTTAAACACTCAACTTTCTTACTTCCCTTCGATCTTGAAATGCCCTCAAATGTTGCAAAATGTTCAAAACTTTAATTTCTCTTGCAAGGGTGAGGAGTGCAGTTTAAATAAAAAATGACAGTACGTATTTACGTATTTTGTTAATTATTTATTAAATAGTAATTAATAAATAAAAGTTAATTATTTTACACAAACTTAATAAATCTTCTGTTAATTTTTATAGTAATGGAGAATTAAGGAAGGCATTGATTTTTAAGTTTCCAAATTCTCATAATGGTGTTTTTAATGCCGATCACATTGTTTTATTTTTGTTGTATTGAAAAAGTCATTGATTTTTATTTTTCCACAAAATATAGTTACTATGGAATGTTTATTTTGTTTTTAATTATGTGCATATGCCATCATTTAAGGCCCATTCTACAAGAATGTGTAAAACGCGAGTGATCTTCTTGGTAATTTGAGAATTTGTACCACATGGTATGAATTCTCGATTAATAATTCTCGTTTGTTCGGAAGGGGCTTAAAAAATTTCAACTTCTTTTTTCTTTGTCCAGTCACCTGTTTGATTCGTTTTGTTACCCAGAATATCAGTTATGTAATTTTATGATTATTTAATTTTAAAATTTAGTTATTCTGAAAGTATATGAAAAACTATTCTAGAAGAATAGGAAACACAGTCAACACAGCTGTGTTTAAAAGATTTTCTTTTATACAAGCAAACTTGATTTCAGTATCCAATTTGAACATGTACTTTTTGTAGGCAATTTGTGTTAAATTATTTTAAATATGTTTTAACTTTGTCATTTGAAAAACTTGTATGGTTTCTCTATGGTACCAAATTTACTGGTCTATTGTGCCAAACATTGTTTTTCAGATAAGAAAATGAAAGCTATATGTATCTTGTGTAAAGTAATACACGGGTCATTCCATGTCAAATCAACACAGTCATTTTCCTCACCATCTCCGATTTTTATGAAATTTGGTGAACTTGTTATACTTACTAAGAATGTAAAATATGCAAAATTTAAACCTCCTCGGCCTATTAGTTTTTTAGTTATTTGCATTTCAAAATGGCTAAAAACGGAAATCTGCCCTCCGATGGCTGCATTTAAATTACCATAACTCCTGTTCTAACTAACATATAGAAATAACATTGGTATCGTTTTAAAGCTCTTTAAATGACTTTTAAAATGATATGAAACATATGCAGGTTTGGTGAAAAACATTTCAAGGTCATATTATTTGACCTTTGACCTTGAATTTGTAAAAAACGAATTTCTTAATTTTTACTATATTTTTTCCCTGCATACTACAACATTTGAACTACATGTATACCAATTTTCAGAGTGGGACGACAATGGGATCATGCAGTAAAAAAAAAATTCAAAAATTAGCCATTTTGAAATGCAAATATCTAAAAAACTAATTGGCCAAGGAGGTTAATATTTTGCATTTTTTACATTATTAGTAGGTATAACAAGTTCACCAAATTTCATAAAAATCGGAGATGGTGCGGAAAAAAAATGCATTTTCTTGTGCATTTTTTTCCCACACTTTTTTTGATTTGACATGGAATGACCCTAATATAGTGCATATTTTTGTTTCTAATATTTTTTTATATATGATCCCATTGTTGTCCCACTCTGAAAATTGGTATGCATGTAGTTAATATGTTGTAGTATTCAGGGAAAAAATATAGTGAAAATTAAGAAATTCGTTTTTTGGAAATTCAAGGTCAAAGGTCAAATAATATGACCTTGAAATGTTTTTTTACCAAACCTTCAAGTGTTTCATATCATTTTAAACGTCGTTTAAAGAGCTTTAAAACGATACCAATTTTATTTCTATATGTTAATTAGAACAGGAGTTATGGTAATTTAAATGTAGCCATCGGAGGTCAGATTTCAGTTTTTAACCATTTTGAAATGCAAATAACTAAAAAACTAATAGGCCGAGGAGGTTAAAATTTTGCATTTTTTACATTCTTAGTAGGTATAACAAGTTCACCAAATTTCATAAAAATCAAAGATGGTTATGAAAAAAAATGCATTTTCTTGTGTTGATTTGACATGGAATATTAATGGAATAATAATAATTTACATGGAATTTAATACCCACACTGTGTAATAAATGATAAAGATGTTAATTTGTTTAAATCTAATATAATAATAATTTAACATGAAAATGTCTTCAATTTTGATAATCTTTTAATGTTTTAAAATGTTAAACACAAGTTTATCTTTTATCTTGAAAATTATAAAAACTTTTTGTGTTATAAGATTTATAAACTTTGCATTTTTTTTGTTTTATAAAATGACATTCATAACTTTCTTTAACAAATGTTGTCCTATAGTACAATTTAGCAGCTAAGATGATAAGCACATGATTGTTTTGGCTGATGAAATGATAATTTATTGTAAAAAATAATTGTAATATTCAATTGTAGGCAGATTTGCATTATGATTTTTTCTTAACTTTCTAAACCACACATATAGTTATTTAAAATCAATAACCCTCTGATAATTAATTTGTCTCAGTTATTGAAACGTTTTGTAAACAAAAAATTTAAATACAAATATATTTTTAAACACACATTTTGGTTCTTTTAAATAATTATGATTCTTGATTTCTTGTAGAAAATGGAATCATTAAAGATCCTAAAGTGGAGCAAGTAATGTTATCAGTTGACAGGGTAAATTACTGTAAAAATAATGCCTATGCTGATTCTCCGCAAGGCATCGGATATGCAGTCACCATCAGTGCTCCACATATGGTAAAACTCAATTGAATAAATGTCTCTTTTGTACAAAATTGATTGTATTTAATATAAACAGTAATACTAACACAGTTTTTAATTGTTTCTGTTTAACCGTCATATTATTATCTCTTTCATTAAAAATACATCTTTTAATTAAATTTTACAACAGTTCTTGAAATTTAAAGGAATTTGCTTATAGAAAATTATCAGGGTGGTAACATAACCGGGAAATCAGGGAATAGTCATGGAATTTTTTTATTCTGGAAATATCAGGGAAAAGTCAGAGAAATTTTCGAAATTTCACAAAAAATCAGGGAAATTTTCAAATTTGGATCATTAAAACGGCAATTATCCTCCATTATGCACTCTATTCTGGGTAATTTAGTATTAATATTTACTTTTAATTCTGAAAAAGATTTTTTTAAAAAAAGTATGGTTATGCACATTTTCATATTTTCAGTTTTATTTTTGTAAAAACGTGAACCACTGCTGAGGGAGCAGCAAAAGCAAAGTGCATTGGACCTTGAAATTGTGAGCAACATGTGAGGGGCTAATGAATGTGATTTATTGAAGATTGGAATAGGAAATATTAAGCATATAAAACATTTAAAATTATCTCCAAAAAAAATAGTTGGAAAAATTTGCATTCTCTGCTTACACAGAACATGATTAATTACTATTATGCCTGCCACAATTGTATAATTTGTGTATCCATAAATTATTATTTTAACTGACAACAAGTATTGCTTATAAATTTGTATTTATAATGCAGTAAATTTATTGTATTGTAGCGTGGATACTTTGTGTTTATACAAAGCATATATTTCAACGTTTCTTAATGTAATTTTAAAGTCAGGGAAATTTTGTGACATCATCATGGAAGTCAGGGAAATATCAGGGAACTTTTTTTTCAGAATTTTGTTGCCACCCTGATTATCATCAATATAATTTCAAATGCTAATTTCTGTAAAGGAGTATGTTTAGAACAATATTAAAAAAAGTGTATAGAAATTAAAGGTGATTAAAAAATAGTGCACAAAACTTATTTTTTTTCAGCTAGATTTTTTTACTAATTACAAGGTAACCGGTTTTTTTAACAACCTTTTTGCTCTTCTAAATCCGTTTTTTTACGCCCTGCTTCTATGACAACTATTCGGCTGATGATTGGCTGAATATCAGAAGTATTCAGCCTAACCGAATATTCTGCATATAGTTCGAATATCAGCCAAATATTCGTCGCATCTGTAATGTCAATCAAATAAATTCTAAAAATATTGTTAAGTATTTAAAAAAAATGTTTATTCTGGTTTTTAATTATAATTCTTAAGAATTTCATAATAGTTAAATTAAGTAATTTAGCAAGCTTTATTTATGTTTATTAATAACAGAGTTTCCGGTTGATCATATTTAAAAAAAAAAAATTTAATACTAATTTATGTTTTGGCAAAAATAGTATAATTTTTTTTAAAAAAATGAGTATTATTCTTAAATAAATATGGTACAGTGTGGCCTTTACCTTATGGTACAGGCCACACTGTACCATAAGGTAAAAATAGTTCAATTTGTGAATACTTTTGAATCCTAGTCGATATTAAGGTCCTAACCAGAGTGAATAAATGGCCAACCTGATTGAAGCGACTCACTTTCCTCTACACGATGGTAGGTCATTTATCCAAGTAGAGTCATGAGTGTGGAAGCTCATACTGCAGCCAGTTATGACATTCTCCCATGTGGATAAAGGTCACAAGATGGAACGGTTTATTACTCGTAATTATAATAATAGTCTGCACGACTCACTTTCCTGTACAGATGGTGTGTTGTTTATCCCTATAAGACAATTCCACCAACAATATAACAAGTAATCAAATTTATTAAAGGATTACGAACAAAAAATCTGTTTTGTTGGTACACACAGAAAAGTAGTATTTAAGAGAAAACATCTCAATGCACATGGAACTAAGTTTGATTTACTACTGCACGTTATCTTCAAGTAATATGACAGCGTACATGAAAGAATTTCCTTAACAGGGACACATATTGTAAAATTTCAATTTATGCTAATATATTACTAAAATAAACAGTTTTGAAATATCGATTCAAACAACGTTTGATTCATAAAGAAAGAAAACAGAATGTTTATTTCTAAATCTAAGTAAAGAAATGAAATTTATTTCAGCGCATGTTGCTTCATCAATCACTATTAAAATAAGTTTTTCTATTTTTTCAGCATGCACACGCATTGGAAATCTTAAAAGACAATCTATATGAAGGAGCCAAAGCTTTAGATGTAGGATCCGGAAGTGGTTACCTTACGGCTTGCATGAGTTTAATGGTATGCATTCCTTCCTTCTTTTTTAAACTATTTTCCACTATTTTTAAAGAGGAAAATATGTGGACAACACAACTCAGTTGAATTTTTTTTTCTCTTTTGGTTCCTTACAAAAGAATTATTTTATCCTATTAATGGCATAACTAGGAGGCTCTGCCCCCTGCTCCGCTAACCCCAGCGAATTGCTACACAATCCTCCCAGGTTTGCTTTTTGTAAATTTCCAATACTATGTTACACAATTTCAATGATTTTACTTAATCTAAAGGTGCAATGCATTCTGGAATCTATGATAATGGTAATAAAATATTGCTGTCGTCTTTGTATTGCTATCAAATGGCTTTAAGTGAAATAAAAATGTAAGAAAAATAAAAACACTGATTTAAAAAAAAGTAAAACAATGTTATTATATTTATTACAAATTAAACGTGTTTTTTTAAAGAACATAAAAGTATTAGGGTGTAATTACTTTGTACAAATCTGTTAAAAAAAAAATTGCATCATAAAAAAGGTTGTAGTATAATCTTTTCAATAAGTTTTTGATTATCATCTTTCCAATTAATTTTTTCCTGCAATTTTTTTTTTGGTGTGTGGTGCGGGCCTGTAGGCTGTAGCTTATAGTAAACAACACCTGGTAGTAAACAAGATTGAACTTTTTTATTGCTATGTTAAAGTATTTACAGTTTACCCCCAGGACACCCGGATCTTAGATAATGCTTGCTTTTTTTGAAAAAGCAAAATAAACCATTTTGCAGACTACAGATTGGTAACAACTGTTAAGAGAGTAATAATTTTTATTTATTTGGGCTTTTTTACAGGTTGGGAAATCTGGTCTAGCTGTAGGAATCGATCACATAGACAACTTAGTCAACATGTCCATTGATAATTTGAAGAAAGATCAGCCCGGTCTCCTTGAAAGTGGCCGCGTAAAACTGGTTGGTAAGTGGCTCCATGTGGCTTGTCCACGGTTGTTCCCATAGGAATTATTTTATTTCAAACTGCCCATTTTCATTTTTAAACTATTTTGAACATATTTATTTTGTAATGTGTGGAGTATGCAGGTTATTGACTCTTTGATAACTCAACTCATATATGGGTGCTCAGTTACCCAGTGCAAGGAGGATTGCAAGTTCGAGCCCGATTGATAGACTTGACAAAGAACAGAAAAAATGTTACGATCTTGCGATCGGAGGGTTGCCAGCTTCGAAACTAAAGTACTAGGATGTCATCTAAAAATATTCAACAAATAATACTGGCGTGTATACTGGTTTGGTGTACGATAAATCTGATCGGGGTCCAATGTCTTGACGCCTATTAAGATTGCGTCGGGTGCCCGCTCAAGTGTTGTCCTCGTCATACTGACCATGGATCTTTCCCGGGACCCAGGTCTTTCCTTCGAGATAGGCAGGCAACGAACCGTCGCCAATAGCCCACTGTGCAGCTCTAGTGTGTCGTTAATTAACCAAACCAGCTCAACTCGTAAATAACAGTATGTAAGTTAACGAAGACATCAAGTATTAAGTCAGAAGTTGTAAGTTGTTTTAAATTAAGTAGTTGAAAACAAATAAAATTTTAATAGCTGGAAAACTATATAGATGTAGTTTTTGAATTGCTTAGCATAAGATTTCCATTTAACAATATGCAACATTGTATTTCATATTCAACATTCTTATTCTTTTAATACCGATACCAAATATCATCAGGAATAAAATATTACAAGTCTCTATATGTAATAGTATGGAGTTTACATGCAATGGTCATAAGTATGTTATATTGAATGTAGGCGATTGAAAGATTGATTGAATAGATAGTAAGGAAGATATGCTGCAGACATTATTAATTATTGTTAAAAAAAATTATATTAAATACAAATATTAAAAAAATTTTTTTTTTAAAAATCACATTAAAAATTGTTTTGTTCTTCAGTCTAGTAATAGATAGTTTTAGCATTTAAATATAGCACAATTTAGATCAATCCTTTGGAAATATTTCAAAATTACAATTTCAAACATATCATATAGTACAACTTCGGCCATTTCAAAATCAATATGAACAGTTTATTAAAGAACTGTTAAGAGAAGATCTTTTCATAAAAAAAAAACCTGCCGGATATCCAATTTGTAATATGTGCCGGATATTCGGCAAAACCATTATCTGGTTTATCCATTATTAAATGTAAAAG
This sequence comes from Troglohyphantes excavatus, assembly GCA_963932185.1. Classification (NCBI taxonomy): domain Eukaryota; kingdom Metazoa; phylum Arthropoda; class Arachnida; order Araneae; family Linyphiidae; genus Troglohyphantes; species Troglohyphantes excavatus. The sequence goes on from OZ010678.1 coordinate 22,018,845, forward strand.
CGTCCTTAGTGTACAAATATGTTAAGGGTATGTTTTCTTTTGTAGTTAATTAACACATCTGACCTCTAAGCCATTTGAAGGTTATTAACTTTTGGTGTTATTTCGACAATACTATTTCACATAAACTAACATTTATCATGGGTAAATAGCGCTGACTCTATGCTTTCAGTTGGAGATGGACGACAAGGCTACGCAGAAGAAGCTCCATACGACGCCATACACGTTGGAGCTGCAGCTCCAGAACTACCGCAAGAGGTACTTAATTAAATAATAAATTTTAATGTTAATTTACATATAAAGTTGTAAAAGATTTTGACATTAACAAACTAATGCTCTAAAATTAAAGAACTTAAGGGGAGAGTGCAATTGCAAGCAGTTTATAGCATATGGGGTCTATAATGTTTGATATTAAGTTTTTGAAAAAATTCACATATTGTTATATAAAATTTGAAATTAAAATTTTAACAAAAATGTACATTCCCCCTTTTGGAAGCTGTCATTATTTGAAAATTGTAAAATTTAATTTCTTAAAATAAAGCCAATGGTTTGTGCACTCAATCCTAAACATTTGAGAAATATTTGCATGGAGAAAACAAAACATCAATTTTGAATTACCAGTGATTTGACTTTTTACAGTTTTCATGAAATTGTCTTTTCCTATCTTCTGGTACACTTTTTCCAGTCAAAAAGAAATTTTATGTACCATTTGTTTAGTGTAAAATTTACATGTCAAAACTAAATTTTAGTTGTTCTATTAGAATAAAAGAATATATGTGCGAAAATATTAGTAAAAAAGTATACAAAAATTCTTCCTTTTCCAAGAAAAGCAGAGTAATTTTTTTCTAGTCCAAAACCAAAATTAAAATTAAGTTTAGTAGTTTAATTACAATGTATTTTACATATAAATAAAATTTGGTGATTGCATATTGTAAACTCTTTTAGAAAAGTGTTCCTACGAACTTATTGGCCTAAAATCATACAGTTATAAAATTACTTTTTTCATAAAAAGTATTGAATGCAAAAAATTGTGTAATTAAATCTTGTTAAATATTGTTTCCCCACTTGTATACAATATTTTATTCCAATTGAATTAATGGTATTGCAGTTGTACTGTTTTTTATAAAGCACAAAAAATTGTCCATTTTTGTTCATCGCAAACTGCAATGCCCCTTTCAGTAACTTATAATCTGAACATTTTGTTATTTGACATAATTTTGTGTTTAGATTGCATTGGAATTGCATTGAATCTTATATTTGAACACCAAATATGAAGTTATTGTTTTAGCTGTAATGTCTGTTTTATATCAATTTTAAATATTTTTTTTAATGAATTTCTTTCTTGTAAATGTATGTATTTCATAAATTAATTTACAAGGAAAACAATTTAGACATGTTATACATAACACATATAGAAATGAAACTGTTTTAGGTTATGTATTATTTGAGATAACATTTATATTTAAAATAAAATACTATACTTTAGTGTGGTAGCATAAAAAGAAGGAAACCAGAGTGGCAACATAACCTGGAAATCAGGGAATTATTTTGAAATTTTTTAATTCTGGAAATGTCTGGTAAAGTTTTAAAATTGCACAAAAAAATCATAGACAGTTTTAAATTAAAATCATTTAAACAGCAATTATAATTATCTATTCTTTGTAGTTTACTTATCAATATTTCCTTTTAGTTCTGGAAAAGTACATATAAGGGAAAAAAGTATGGCCATGCGCATGCACAGTTTTGTTGTTTTTAGAAATGTGGACCTCAGCTTCAGGGGAAAACGAAAGCAAAGCATGTTTGACTTTGGATCCCTTCACTATAAAAAATAATAAGAGTTTTTATGAAGGATATTGAAACAAAAACCTTTAATTTTATAGATCTTCAAAAAAAAACTGCGGTTTTCCTGCATAAAACCTTCACTTTCGTAATTTTTATGTTGACTTTTTTCACTGGGTTGGCTCAAGAAGTATATCATGATTTTTATTCCTTTGTTATAAATATCCTTTCTCCTTCATTCTAGTTGGTAAACCAGCTGAAACCAGGTGGAAAGCTCATCATCCCAGTTGGCAAAGAAGGCCACAACCAGATGCTGGAGCAGATCGAGAAGCTGCCCGACGGAAGCGTGAAGAAGACCTCGCTGATGGGGGTCGTCTACGTCCCCCTCACAGACAAGGAAGCACAGTGGCCTGGAAGGTTGTGCCTCTGCTCTGTCCTTTAAGTATTCTGAACACATTAATTGATCCTGTTCTTTTTATTAACACTTTTTAATTGTGGATTTTTGGTCTGTGGTTGATAGGAAAAACTGTATTGTGATGTAATTAACATTTTTAATATGATTTTATTAATATCTAACTTATAACTGTTTAATAGGAATGTACAAATTCTTTTCCAAGTCATATTAACATTTTTAATAGGATTTTATTAATATATAACTTATAACTGTTTAATAGGAATGTACAAATTCTTCTCCAAGTCATATTAACATTTTTAATAGGATTTTATTAATATCAAACAGATAACTGTTTAATAGGAATGTACAAATTCTTCTCCATGTCACATTAACATTTTTAATAGGATTTTATTAATATATAACTTATAACTGTTTAATAGGAATGTACAAATTCTTTTCCAAGTCATATTAACATTTTTAATAGGATTTTATTAATATATAACTTATAACTGTTTAATAGGAATGTACAAATTCTTCTCCAAGTCATATTAACATTTTTAATAGGATTTTATTAATATCAAACAGATAACTGTTTAATAGGAATGTACAAATTCTTCTCCATGTCACATTAACATTTTTAATAGGATTTTATTAATATCAAACAGATAACTGTTTAATAGGAATGTACAAATTCTTCTCCAAGTCATATTAACATTTTTAATAGGATTTTATTAATATCAAACAGATAACTGTTTAATAGGAATGTACAAATTCTTCTCCAAGTCATATTAATATTTTTAATATGATTTTATTAATATCTAACTGATAACTGTTTAATAGGAATGTACAAATTCTTCTCCAAGTCATATTAATATTTTTAATATGATTTTATTAATATCTAACTGATAACTGTTTAATAGGAATGTACAAATTCTTCTCCAAGTCATATTAACATTTTTAATATGATTTTATTAATATATAACTTATAACTGTTTAATAGGACAGTACAAATTCTTCTCCAAGCCATATTTACATTTTTAATAAGGTTTTATTAATATCAAACCGATAACTGTTTAATAGGAATGTACAAATTCTTCTCCAAGTTGTATTAACATTTTAATATAATTTTATTAATATCTAACTTATAACTGTTTAATAGGAATGTACAAATTCTTCTCCAAGTCATATTAACATTTTTAATAGGTTTTTATTAATATCTAACTGATAACTGTTTAATAGGAATGTACAAATTCTTCTCCAAGTCATATTAACATTTTTAATAAGGTTTTATTAATATCAAACCGATAACTGTTTAATAGGAATGTACAAATTCTTCTCCAAGTTGTATTAACATTTTAATATAATTTTATTAATATCTAACTGATAACTGTTTAATAGGAATGTACAAATTCTTCTCCAAGTCATATTAACATTTTTAATAAGGTTTTATTAATATCAAACCGATAACTGTTTAATAGGAATGTACAAATTCTTCTCCAAGTTGTATTAACATTTTAATATAATTTTATTAATATCTAACTGATAACTGTTTAATAGGAATGTACAAATTCTTCTCCAAGTCATATTAACATTTTTAATAGGTTTTTATTAATATCTAACTGATAACTGTTTAATAGGAATGTACAAATTCTTCTCCAAGTCATATTAACATTTTTAATAGGTTTTTATTAATATCTAACTGATAACTGTTTAATAGGACAGTACAAATTCTTCTCCATGTCACATTAACATTTTTAATTGGATTTTATTAATATATAACTTATAACTGTTTAATAGGAATGTACAAATTCTTCTCCAAGTTGTATTAACATTTTTAATAGGTTTTTATTAATATCTAACTGATAACTGTTTAATAGGAATGTACAAATTCTTCTCCAAGTCATATTAACATTTTTAATAGGATTTTATTAATATCAAACAGATAACTGTTTAATAGGAATGTACAAATTCTTCTCCATGTCACATTAACATTTTTAATAGGATTTTATTAATATCAAACAGATAACTGTTTAATAGGAATGTACAAATTCTTCTCCAAGTCATATTAACATTTTTAATAGGATTTTATTAATATCAAACAGATAACTGTTTAATAGGAATGTACAAATTCTTCTCCAAGTCATATTAATATTTTTAATATGATTTTATTAATATCTAACTGATAACTGTTTAATAGGAATGTACAAATTCTTCTCCAAGTCATATTAATATTTTTAATATGATTTTATTAATATCTAACTGATAACTGTTTAATAGGAATGTACAAATTCTTCTCCAAGTCATATTAACATTTTTAATATGATTTTATTAATATATAACTTATAACTGTTTAATAGGACAGTACAAATTCTTCTCCAAGCCATATTTACATTTTTAATAAGGTTTTATTAATATCAAACCGATAACTGTTTAATAGGAATGTACAAATTCTTCTCCAAGTTGTATTAACATTTTAATATAATTTTATTAATATCTAACTTATAACTGTTTAATAGGAATGTACAAATTCTTCTCCAAGTCATATTAACATTTTTAATAGGTTTTTATTAATATCTAACTGATAACTGTTTAATAGAAATGTACAAATTCTTCTCCAAGTCATATTATAGCCAGATTGCAGGCTAAAAGCGCAATCATTGCATGTCCATTTTCTGGCTCAAATGAGGTATTGGTATCCCATATAAAGGTGGAGTCTAGCTCAATTCTCTTGCAGAAACTTTATAAAGAGCGGCGACATAACCTGGAAATCAAGGACATGTCATGGAATTTTTAATTCTGGAAATATTAGGGGAAAATGTCAAAATTTTACAAAAAATCAGGAAATTTTTCAAATTTGGATTACCAAAGCTGCAATTAACGTCTGTTCTGCATAGTTTAGTTGTAGATATTCCTTTTTAATTCTGAAAAAGAATTTTTTAAAAAAAGCATGGTTCCCCGGCGCATGATAAGTTTTGTTGTTGCTAGAAACGTGAACCACAACTGGAGGGAGAAACAAAAGTAAAGCACGTTAGACTTTGGATTGTAAACAATATATTCGGGGCTAATGAATATGCGATTTATTGAAGATTAGAATAGAAAATAGGAAGCATATAAAACATTAAAATTTTCTACAGAAGACATAATTTTAAAAACTTGATTTTTTTTTTCACAATTCTCTGCTTCCACAGAACATATTTAATTACTATTATGCTTGGCGCATTGTATAATTTTATGTTGTATCCATAAATTATTATTTTAACTGAATATATAAGTATTGCACATAATTTTTCATTTATAATTCAATATGTGTATGTATTATTGTAGCCTGAATACTTTGTTTCTATACTAAGCATGTATTGCAACATATCTTAATGTAATTGTAAAATCAGGGGAATTACTGTGGCACCATCATGGAATTCAGGAAATATCAGGGAACTTTTTTTTTGAGATTTTGTTCTCACCCTGACAGAGTGGCAAAATAACCTGGAAAATCAGTGTGCAATTTTTTAATTCTGGAAATATCAAGGAAAATTTCACAAAAAATAAGGGAATTTTCAAATTTGAATCACTAAAACAGTAATTATTATCGTCTATTCTGTGTAGTTTAGTTGTCAATATTTCCTTTTAGTTTTGAAGAGAGAGAGCATGGCTTTTAGCATTTTCGTTGTTGATAGAAACGGGAACCAGGGAGAACGAAAACAAAGCATGTTGGACTTTGGATTGTAAACAACATGTATGGGGCTAATGAATATGCAATTTATCGAATGTTGGAACAGGAAATAGGAAACAATAAATAAATAAAACACCATTAAAAGTATCTACAGAAGGCAAAATTTGAAAAACTTTCTTTTTCAATTCTCTGCTTCCAGAGAACACGTTTAATTACTATTATGTCTGTCGCACTTGTATAATTTTGCGTTGTATCCATAAATTATTTTAATTGAATATAAGTATTTATTAAAATACAAATACAACGTTAAAATACGCAATAAAAATCTGTATAATCCGGACATGTTTCGGGAGATTCATCCGCGAAAAATGTAAAGTCTGTGTGTAATAAAATTTAAATAAACCAAGAAATTTAAAGTGTTGCCAAAGAACAAAAAGCTATTTCAATCGGTTGGAGTTAACTATTGTGTGCCAACAAGCGGGAAATACTGGGACCGCAAACGTTTCATTGACAATCGAATCAATTTTGCTAAAAATATGAAACGCCTCCAGGAAGTCAAGTTCAACTGGGAATTAGGTTTGCAAATTAAATGTGAGTTAGAAAAATTAAATATATGATCATGTTCCCAAGAGTGCTTAACAATGGAGGACTTCTTTATTTCTTGTTTAACAGTAAGTGCTTGGTGCTCATTGATACGAAATCTTAATGCTCTCTTTGTTTGACCAATATATGACATGCCACATTGACATGAAATACTGCATATGCCCCAGTTATTAAGATTGTCAATAGGGTCTTTAAGTTGTGTGAAGGTGATCTTATTGATAGGCGAAAAATTGGAGCGTATGTCAAACTTACCGAGAATTTTAGAAATTTGATGGCTGATCTGAGGATAATATGGTAAAACAACCAAAACATTAGAGCGCTCAGATAGACTAGAATTTTTAAGTTTATGTAGGGCCTTATCAATGGCATTGGCGGAGAAACCTCGATCCACGGCGACGGCTCTTAAATAATCAAGTTCAGCCTGGAGTGAATCAGGTGTAGAACAGATGCTAAGAGCACGATTAACAAAAGTGTAATATAAGTATTGCTCATAATTTTTCATTTATATTGCAATATATTTGTTATATTATGTTATTCTATACAAAGCATGTATTGCAACATTTATTAATGTAATGTAAAATCAGAGAAAGTTTTGTGACACCATCAAGCAAATATGAAGGAACTTTTTTTTCCCCAACTTAGTTGCCACCCCGTAATAAATTTTGTGAATTATGCTCATAAATTCCGTCAAGTTGCTGGTTTGTTAGTCTTCTATTAAAGTATTCTAGTTCACACAAGAAACAATGCAGATATTTTAATTTTGCATGGATTGTACTATATTGACATTATCCCTTAAGCAAAAGTTAATATAAGTTAGAAATTGACTTGCAATTGGTTTCCCTTTCAATTGTAAGTGAAAGGAACTCAAGCAAAAGGTGTTTCAAAAGAATTAGTTTTCCAACGATGCAATTAAAAAAGTATTTTAATTTTTAGATTGATCAGAAAGATACTACAGAGAAAAATGAATTCCACCTAATTTTCTTGTCTGATACCTTTTTGACTATGATCGTTAGTTTTAGGTAATTTACATTTGACTTATTTTAGAAACTGAGACTATACAAGTTAAAATTTCAGTTCTAAGTTTTGAGCATTCTTTTGTACGTGTGGACTATCGGATTATTGCTTAGTAAGAGCAATTGTTGTATTTCGATGATAAAAAAATTCAATATTTGTGATGTTAAAAGGCAATCATCTAATCATAGTAGTTTATTTATTTTATACAACCATATTGTTAATATATTTATGTCATACACCTAGAAAAAAAAGTAAATCTCTAACAATTCTAGAGTAGCAGAAAATACCATTGGACATCTATCAGAAAATACGTTTTGCTATGTTTAACATTATTTTCAGTTTTCTGTAATATATAATCTCATAAAAATGTATGATTTCCTACTTATTATGAACTAAATAGGTTCTTAATTTTTTTCGTGTATTTTTTTGTCTAGAATTTGTTTTTAAATCTTTTTTACTTGGCCACTGGTTATAACAAGCTCTTTTAATGGTTGTGTGTGGGACTCTCAGTTTTAGCATATTTAAATTTTGAAAAATTGAATGCAGAACATTTTAATTGCATTTCTTGAACCCATTTGTACAAAAGAGAGTTCTGAATTAAAATTTTGCGCATGCTCTGCGATACATGGTTTGTAGTTAGTTGAATTAACGCCACACTAGTGAAAGTTAGAAGTCCAATTTTAAAGTTTTTTTTTTTGTTAAATACAAAAGATAAGAAACTGTTTTTAATTTGAAGAATCTTTCCATCTCAAAAGTAGTCTTGTGTACGTTTTGTTTATAAAATGTTTTACACAAATATACTCCATTTTAAGGCTAGGATATACATGTTAACTCAATATCCAAAATAAAAATGGTACTATACTCTGTTTATAGTTAATGTATTGTCCAATTTTATATTTAAGGTTTATTATAATTAGGAATAGTGTATTTTATTATATATAAAAACAATCATACTATTAATTTGTCACACTCTCTGTGAAGCAGTGTTTTCAAAACATGTTTTTCCATAGCAAATGCAGTCAGAACATTATGCTGACCATGAGGGTTTGAAACTTGCTGTTGTCCAAGTTCTCAAAATAAAATAAAACGCATTATTAGTAATTGCTACTTAATATGTGTAAATATTGTATTGTATTGCCCAAGTACCAAGTCATTGTATTTCGAAATAGATTGGAATTGAAAGGCAAGATTTAATCGTACAATGACCAAATTTAAAAAAGTATTCCAAAAAGCAGCTTTGCTTGCTGTATCTCAATGTACACTTCACTTAATGAATATTTTTTTTTTGTCCTAGGAATCGGAGGAACGAACTTTAGCAAGTTTCGGACCCCCTTTGGCAACCCTGCGAAACTCTCCCAGAAACAATACCAAGTAGCCTGTATACAAATTTAGAATACTGCAGCCACTCCAAATGAATTCGGATTTGTTCTGCCTTTGCAGTTTTTAAAACCTGCTCTACCGTTGAATATAAACACTGCCGTGTGTGTCTCTTGTTGTACGTTGAAGAAATGTTTGTTGAGAGGACCTTACACATCTTATCCGTGATCGCTATCTAATTCTAGGTCCTGCTATTTGCTATTGCACAGATTATATTAACCTTTAGTTTCATGGACTGTTCATGATGTTGGAATTGGTGTTATTTATTAAATATTATAAAATGATTGTTCACAGCTTTTAAATATCTAATAAAAGTTGTTTTATTTGTGTGTGCTTCCCATGTTACCTAATTTACATACCATACAGATCACCTATACTGGACTTGTGTGTTTGTACTAATTTATACCGAGTTTATATGCTAGTTTGCAGTCTGCTAAAAATCAGAAAATGGATTTCATTACTATGCAACTACTGTCCTCCCACCAAGAGAAAGACTCAGGCCAGAGTTTTGTTGTTTGGTGGCTGATTCAATTTGATGGGGGTGGATTGTAAAAGGGATAATTTCAGTTGGCGGATTGTAGAAAATATTTCACTGCATTTTCGTTATTTTCTGGCGGCTATGCTAAACAGTGCTGTCTTTAACTCTGCTGTATAATTTCAATATGTTTTCGTTTAGGGGATTTTTGCATGATAGCTTATGTGATTTCGTTTGTGTAATTCTTGCAACAGGTTTTTGTAATTTCTTTTGAAGATCTTTCTAAAACCGCATTTACTTTTAACTAAGGAAAGACCCTGCCTTTTCAAGCTAGAAAAAAAATTATTTATGTCTTCAGCTTTTATACCGACAAAGAATACTTTTTATTGTAACTTTTTTTTTTTGCACTTGCACTGCTTGGCAACAAAGTCGTCCATATAAAAACAAAACTGTTATTGAAGCAAACTTATTAAAATTTTCAAATAAATAACGTTCAACTTGATGAATAGGACATAAGCTACATTTACCACAATGCAACGAAAAAGTGTGGCTTTGAAAATTACTTAAGAGTGCTTGCACCCAATATGAGCATTTGATTATGGCATATAGCACTTAACTGCATTTTAATGTTGAAGCATCGATAAATAAAGTTTTAGTTTTGCCGTGTGGAATGAATTAAATTCTTCCAAATCAAAACGTGCAAATAAGAAAATAATTACTTATTAGACCTTGTTCAAAAACGACGAAATTATCGAAATATCTTTATGTGCAAAGTTGTTATTTGCATTAAACGACAAGATCTTAGTGAAAACTTAATTATAAAATTAGTCACAACGAATAGATTAGAGTATCTTTTTGACAAAATTTCTGTAATTGTACTGTAAATATATTTAAAAAAAAACACATGTACAGTTTATTTCAAAGAGAGGGAATATAATTCATATCTATATAATTAATTAATAGCTGAAGGGATTTCTTGTGGCAGTCACTTCGTCCTAAACTAATAACCATTTTTTATGATTAAGATTTCATTTAAAAAGGAGTGCACTGTCGCTTTAAGAACAACAAAGAAAAGTTATCATGGCGATATCTATAAATACATATAAAATTTTAAAATACAGTAAAACGACTTTATCAAACGAATTTAATTTAATTAACACTATGGAAAGGCATAAAATGGGGGAGTTTGACGCCGAGAAGAAGAAGACCGCTGTTCCAACGGAACATGGAGTAAGTTCCGGGATGCGGAAGAAGTTCCGTAGGGTTAGCATGGAGCTTTAGCTCCTGTACTATAATTTTAAGTTTTAGTCTTTAAATAATACCTCAATATAGAAATATTTACTACATACACTAAGATAGATTATAGTCATCGTTTATCAAGTATTTTTGTGTTGAAATAAAAGTATTTTTTCGTATTTTGTTGTAATTCTAATTATATACAAATATAATATAAGTATTTCTGTACTTAAATTTATTCATATATGGAATAAAAATATTACTTATTTGGAAAAAACAAATATTATAAACAAACTTTCCCATAATTGCAAGCGTAGCGACTAAACAAACAAAAGCAAAGTTGTCTGCTGTAGGGAAGAAATCGAAACTACAAGTAAGGAATTCATCTCACTACGTCACATGAAACTCCCGCATTCATCTGAGCCACACGAAAATGGACGAGTAGAATGACCACGCCCACCATGACGTCAGAGCTAGTTTGTTTGTGGGATAGCGTTAGAATTTCCTTCAAAACTACTAATATATTGAAAAGCTCGATGGTATTTTTTTAGAATATGATGTTAAAACACAAGTTAAATGTAATTAATGCAAAATTTGAACATAAAAAAGCGATGTTATTGTTTGTTTACCAGTAATCGGCAACTTGCACGTGCTCGAAATCCCACAAACAAGGCTAAACTCCGCCCCGTTCTAGTTGTCCATTGGTTTACAAAACAAACCAACAAGGATTGCGTAGCGATTCTCCGAGGGTTGACAAGCGTTAGCGAATAGGGGGGAGCCTCCTATCGATTTATTCACTTAAAATGAGCAGATATACCACTGTTGACACCACTGTTTTACTAGAAAGGTTGCAAGCAAGTGGCTTTTCTCTATTGTAAGGGTTCCCCAATGTCTTGATAAAGGCGTTCGGTAGTAATCAGAGAGTTGTTATAGTTCGAGCCCGACCATATGGACTTGACAAAGAAAAGCAAAAACGCAGTGATCTTGCATTCTAAGAGTTTTCGCTAATAAGACTAGGAAGTCGTCTAAAAATATCTAACAAATTATACTGGCGTGTAAACGAGGCTGCGTTGGGTGCCACATCAGGTGTTGTCCTCATCATCTGACCATGGTTCAAAAATAAGAGGCATTGTTCCCGGGTCTTTCTTTCAGGTTAAGTCCCGAATCGTCACCAATAGCCCACTCTCAGCTCTAGTGTGACGTTAAAAACCAACAAATCAAATGGACGAGTAGAATGACCACGCCTACAGTGACGTCAGAGCTAGTTTCTTTGCCGGATACCGTTAGAATTTCCCTCAAAACTACTAAAATATTGAAAAGATCGAAGATATTTTTTAGAATATGATGTCAAAACACAAGCTAAACATAATTAATACGTAATACATTCGAAAGTGTGTAAAAAAATAAAGAAATATGTTTCATTTAATTAAAAAAAAACATCTGAATACTTTTTAAACTGCAACTGTATGAGATGCTGTAAATGTTCCCGCCAAATTCGTTGTTATTAGCTTTAAGAAGTACTTCTATTTGGCTGTATTTATAAATTTTATTATATATTGATACCGTTTAACAATAATAATATAAACAAAACATTAATTTATTATATATTTTTTGACCTTCGGATATATAATAATGCCTTCTAGAGATTACACTGATGACCGAAGTAAGATTACTTTTGCTTGTGTTGACATTGTTTTGCCTTCTATATTTTAAAATTACTTAGGATGGATTTAATGCAATTTTTATCTTTCAAAGCTAGAATTCTAACATAAAATATTCTATCTTGTCTTTAAAATAAGTAAAATATAAAGTAATATAATTTTTTATTATGTATTTCATGAGACACCTGTTTTGTTGTTATTATTTAGTATATTTTCGGAAGATGTTCCAACGTTATTTTAAAATACGTTTCTAAATTTATCGACAGGAGATTTGGAACTAATGTACTATCACGGGGCACCGAATTTTCAACAAAATTAAGTCGCCATTTCGCCAATTCTGTGACGCGTTTGTTAATCCCGCCAAACGAGACGGTAACCCTCGATTATGCAGTCGTAGTACAATGGAACGGTGCTAAATATTATATTTATAAATGTTATAATTTACTGATTTAATATCGGAATGTTATTTTTTCGTAATTTCTGATATTTTAATAACAAATTAATGTAATAAGAGTAAACTATCGCCGTTTTAAAAATATAAACAAACTTGAAACCAAAACATGAAATAATTTTTATCGTTGCCAGTTCACTTTGATAAGAGTAATACTTTTATTTACATTTGTATTAAATAGCCCAATGTGCAGTTCTAGATCATGTTTATTATCCAAACCAAACATTTTGCTTTAAAATGGATGGTCGGTAATTGCCTTGTTGGTTGCTTTCGCGATTGATTGGTTAGCGCACACTAGAACTGCACTTTGGGCTATTGTAAACGGTTCGCATATATCTTGAAACAAGGACACGGGAAATCTGTCTCGTATTTTTGAACCATGGTTAAAGGACGGATGTTGCTATTTCTGATGGAAAGTTAATGTTCGAGATCTATATAGAAGGAAAGACCCGGGAATACTGCCTTGTAATTTAGCACCCTGGTCAAATGATATTTTACAGATCGACGCATATCGGAAATATACAAATAACTGACATTAAGTTAATGCGTTTAAAAGCAAACGTTGCGATTAGAACTCGCGATCAGTTGATCCGCTGTTGGTTAGCCGTTTCAAGTCGTGTGGACATCACGAATGGCATACACTGTTTTAAGCGCACGCACGTACCGTGGCACTAACGTCACAACGTCGATTTATGTTTCCGGGTATTTGTGGTCTTCGGCCTCCGCGATCATGGTGCTTACAGGCAATCCTTCGGGCAGTCGTTTGGGGCATTTCGACGGCACTCTTAAGCGCACACGCGTATCGCGCGCTAATGTCACAGACTCCTTACGTCGATTTTGGGGTCTCCGGCCTTCGGCCTCCGACTACTCAGGATCACATCCATGACCCCCTCCGGGCAGTCAATCATGGTGCTTACAGGCAATCCTTCGGGCAGTCGTTTGGGGCATTTCGACGGCACTCTTAAACAACTGCCCTTCGGGCAGTCGTTTGGGGCAACACCTCAATATAAAGCATAATATTCTAAAATAAAACTATAGTTATACATAGAATATAAAATGAAAAAATTAGACATATAAATGAAAATTTCAAACAGATACATTACCGTATTTAGTTGAAACAATTCGCCAGTAACTAAAAAGAGGCTACTTTAGACCAAACGGAAATTTTCAAAGAGCGTCATCAGGATTAAAAAAGTCATGAAATTTGTAAAAAAAAGCCATGCAATATATAACAAAAAAAAAGAAGAGCTCGTATAGCAACAAAGCTCCCAGACGATACGAAAAAAATTCTCAGACGATAAAATTATCCCAGTAATTCTTAAATCAATCAAAGTGGAGCAAAAGTTTAGAGAGTGGGGTGAAACCACAGGTCCGTCATTTTAAAATAATTCCACATTTTCCCGGGATAGATCATGGCCAGAACCAACTGTGCAGCTCTAGTGCGACGTTAATTAACAAAACCAAACCAATCGGGATAGATTCGGAACCATTTCCAATAGCCCATTGCGCAGCCCTAATGCGACGCTTATTCAATAAACCATTCGTTACATAATAACATTGGATCGTCTTTAATACCCCATTGTGTGGCTTAAATATTGCCTTAACTAAACCAAAACAAAGTTACTTAAACAATTAATAAATGTCAATTACTTTTCAAATGTGTCCGTGCAATAGCCCATTGTACAACGTTGTAATAGTCTACCGTGCATTCCATCCAACCAATCGCGTTTAATCATCGAACTTTTCATCGCAGCCACCGTGGCCCGATTTTAAACTGAAGAAACTGGCATCATACATCAACCTATCGCCGTTGCCCATCGTTGGCCGTTAATAGTCATATTGGCGACTTCTATGCATTTCTAAATTTCAATTTTTCGGTGCCCCGTGATAATACATTTGTACCGGAGATTTATATATTAAGTTTGATAGATTTATATATTAAGGAAATAGATAATTTTTTCCCGAAAAATTGCTTTAAAAAAAGTTTATTTGTTATTATATTAGATATGAATTAAGAAATCTAATATATTTTTATTTAAAGTGATAATAGTCTTTACTTGGGTCTTCACAGGAAACTAATATTTGATACTTTGTTCTGACTGTCAACTGTTTTTAGCAAAAGGCACCTTACTTTATGAAGAGGCTACTTTATACTTCTGTATTTTTGAATGTGTTACAAAATGTCACACAGGCTGAAATTTTTTTCTATAGCTTCCTTTTCCTTCAAGTACTTCTATTCTAAATGTGTTGGTTAAGCAAGAATTGGTTAATCTGTCTTATACGGTCGCCCTTGGCGACTTTTCTAAAAATCCTACATTCACAACGGTGGAACATTACTTGGCGACAAAACCGGTTTGGTTGCCAATCAAAGAATTCTTCTATTTTTTTCCTGCTTTACAATTGGCTCCGGGTTGCTAGATTTGGCGAAAAATCAGGGTGACCGTGAAAGACAGATTAACCCAAGAATTTACATTACCACCCGAGTAATGCAATATTGAAACATCGTAATTTCCAAGCTTTATGTTAAATATGAATAAAATAATTTCTCCGATGTAGTATTTTTGTTGGGTGTATAAAAATCTCGAATGTTTTGTTACTTGAAACGTCTTTCGTGAATAATTCTCGGAACAGATGTAGTATAGGACATTTGGTGCTTTTTTTTTTTGCAACGAAAAATTGCCGTTAAACATAGTTATGCGCGATGACGTCATAGGCTTGCCAGATTAAAAGCCGTCACAAGAATAGGAAAATACCAACAAAGTCAGGTGGGGTTGCTATACTATAAATTTATCGTCCCTATAAAACACGGAAAAAAAACAAACTAGTGCACCAAATGTCCAATACTACATCTGTACCTAATTCTCTCCAAATTTTTTTTTTTAAGCTATTTTAATTTTTCATCAATCTCATCCCTGAATAATTCATTGTAAATATAGAAATTATGATATGTAATATAAAGAAAAATTTAATAATGGTTGCCCTTCCCAATATTCAATGTTGGATCCTTTCTTGTAACTTCAACTGAATTGAAGCTGCATTTTATGTCCCACTACACAAAATAGAGTTCCCCTTAAAGATTTTGCACATTGTTTTTATGCCTATTTTGTTTTGGTTATCAATGATCTATTAATTTTTTAGCCAAGATATCTGACTTCCTGTCGGGTTTTGTCTCGCAAGACCCCAAAGGAGTGAAATCTTTGAAGTATGGTCTACAATTGGTAAGTGGAGTTGCCATAATTTATCGCCCATTTATATATCATTTATCGTCCCAAAAAAACCTGTGCCAAATGTCTGATCTATGCCATATATATGAAATGAACCACAGGGTGGTCATCCCATTAGGTTAGTTTGCAGTCGTGAATATTAATTCATTGTTGGGCCGTGTAGTACTTCACACAAAAACAAGTTTATTCACAGAGAGCTCGGAGCCAGCACACATCGTTACATGACGAAAGACAAACATGAAGTGACATCTCATAGGGATGATTACATGATGTGAAGAGGGGAAAATGGAATTATCATGGTGTCGGAAACACAGTCGTTGTTCGGGTGGGGCAATCCTTTTAGGGAAAAAGGGTGCAGTTGAACTTAGAAGTCCCGGAGTGATGGGGAATGAGAAAATAGAGCAGAGAGCTTTGCAGATTCAGCAGAAATGATGAGAACAAAGAGATTTGTTTGGGGAAAAAGAGATTTTTAGGAACAAGAGGGAAAAGGCGCAAATTGTACTTAGTTACTTAGGGATAGATGTTACGGAATATTAAGAGGGGTTTTACACAGTGTTTCGGGATTTGAAAAGAGGTTGGTTACAGTTGAACTTAGAAGTCCCGGAGTGATGGGGAATGAGAAAATAGAGCAGAGAGCTTTGCAGATTCAGCAGAAATGATGAGAACAAAGAGATTTGTTTGGGGAAAAAGAGATTTTTAGGAACAAGAGGGAAAAGGCGCAAATTGTACTTAGTTACTTAGGGATAGATGTTACGGAATATTAAGAGGGGTTTTACACAGTGGTTCGGGATTTGAAAAGAGGTTGGTTACAGGAATTTTCTTTCATATATATTTGTATTTAAAAATGAAGTTCTTATTGTTTTTAAGGTCCTTAGAAACTCCTTATTTTTGAAAACTGTGTATGAATCCTTTAACAATAATAAAAACGATTTTCATTTTCGCTTGAATTAGACAAAGTTGGCTCACCGTGAACAGGTGATTTTGACAGTTGACCTCGACGATGTTGCCGAAATGTACGAAGATTTGGCAGAAGCCGTTACAAAGAATGCTCGGCGCTTTACTGGTCTGTTCGCAGATGTTGTGCAAGAAATGCTGCCAAATTATACTACAAGAGAGGTAAATATTTATTTTTTATAAAATCGTATGAAGTATTTATTTTTGGGGGGTTTTGTGAACTTTGATAAAAGGTGTTTGATGTTTTTTCTTTGCATTTTAAATTTAATGTATATCTTGGAATTAATGCTGGATCTGATTTTATTCCAATTTGTTAAAAAAGTTTACATAATTACATGGTTTCAGCTGTACATTTTTATTTCCAGGCCCCTAAATCATAATTAATCGTAGTTTCATCAAAATTGTTGTAGCGCTGCACAGTCAACCGTAATTGAACCTGGAACCTTGCATATGCTACTCGAATATTTCGGCCGTCGAGCTAAAGTAATTACTCATACCTGATCGAAAGTGTTGGTTATATAAAGTGACCACCAAAGGGTTTTACTTCTAGCAGCTATTACTATTTAAAAACAAAAATGTGTTTGTCAGTCGACTAATATTGCTTATTTCAATGTATATTGACAAGCTATTAAAATAATGCAAGCTTTGAATAAAATTTGCATCGGACACCATTTTTAAAAATATTCGTAATATGTGTTTATAAATTTAGATTTATTGTACAATTTTGGAATTATTTAAGGTAATTTTTTTTTATGAAAAAAGATTTTGTTTATGAAGATCTTTCTATTACTTAATATTTAAGAACTACTCAGACATTAGCTAAAAGTTGCCAGTTATTACAAACCTCGTGAAAATGTCAGAATGTTTATTTCCAGGCCCCTAAATCATAATTAATTATAGTTTCATCAAAACTGTTGTAGCTGCACAGTCAAATGTAATTGAATCTGGAACCTTGCATTTGCTACCTGTATACTTTCGCTGTCAGGCTAAAGTAATTACTCATATCTGATCGAAAGTGTTGGTTTTTTAAAGTGACCACCACATGGTTTTACTTCTAGCAGCTATTACTATTTAAAAACAAAAATGTGTTTGTCAGTTGACTAATATTGCTTATTTCAATGTATATTGACAAGCTATTAAAATAATGCAAGCTTTGAATAAAATTTGCATCGGACACCATTTTTAAAAATATTCGTAATATGTGTTCATAAATTTAGATTTATTGTACAATTTTGGAATTATTTAGTGTAATTTTTTTTATGAATTTTTTTTTGTTTATGATGAAGATCTTTCTATTACTTAATATTTAAGAACTACTCAGACATTAGCTAAAAGTTGCCAGTTATTACAAACTTGTGAAAAAGTCACAATGTTTATTTTAATGTTTAAGAGCTGTTAAAAATATCTTTTTGACAATAATAAATGTTTTCTGTCCAAAAGTAATTGACGTAGTAATAATTTTTTTTTTCGTGATGCCTGCCGATACTTAGGTGCCCGCTAAAGACGTCCTTGATGTTTACATAAAGCAGCGTTTGAAATTAGACGGCAGAGCTCATGAAGACGGAGAATACCGAGATCCCAAAAATCAATACCCTCCGGAGCTGCTACGTCGTTTGTAAGTTTTGTCATTATTAATCAATTTAGTTTATTCATATGTAAAAGTATTTGTTAGAATGAATCTTGAAAACACCTTTCTATAACAATATTGGTAAATTCCTAGTGTATGGTGCCCTGTTGTCGCCAAGTCCAAAAATTGGCGCCAAAGCCAAAAATAATTTTTTTTGTCGCCAAATAAAAAAAAAAGGTTGCTGTACATCATAATGTTAGAAAAGTCATGAAATAGGGTTGCCAAACTATAAAATTTATCGCCCACCAATTGTCGCCAAATCGCATTTGGCGGGGGCACCGTACACTAAGAATTAACCACAATATTTACAGTGTTCATTCTAGAAATAAAAAGGGGCAGGGTGCTGTTGGCATTAAAAAGGCACTTTACAAAATAAAGTTGGTGTGGGCGTGGCAACCTATCTGGTGGAATGGGTACTCAATTCTTAGCATGAGTGTAGCAATCTGATCTGGGGCAGAAACATCATATGCCAAAAATAATCTGGCAAAAGTAGAGGGAAAATTCGTTGTGGTCTTCATGCCTATTCAGGTTGTGTGAGGTAACAGCTCAGGTGTGGTCCTTGTCATATAACCATTGTTCAAAATTACGACGCAGTATTCTCAGGTATTTTTTTCTTTTCTGATATAAATCCAGAACCGCCGCCAATAGCCCACTGCACAGTTCTACTGTGATCTTAATTTACCGACCAAAAAAGTTCCGATTTATTGGTTGACATCGCACTAGAGCTGCACATTGGGCTATTGGCAACGGTTCGGGGCTTATCTTGAAGGAAAGACCCATAAACTCTTCATGAAGAAACTACATAAAATCCGAAATTTGACATTTAAAAATTAATGTTTTCGCTAAAGACCAAATCGATAAGTAGCCCTAATCAGACCCCTTATAAAACTAATGAAAAGTGTTACACCACAGCTCTGTTTTCAGAATAGAAAACGTTAAAATTTTTTCATGAATATCATCCTGTCTGTTTTGGCCGACGCGGTGTGACGTCACTCACGTTTACGTGCGTTGGCGTCGCGCGGCGCCGGCCAATCAGAACTTGCCAACCTCCCATTGGAGGTATATATACAGCTAGGTTAGCTGTACACCTTGTCTTACCATCTTGCTTGTTGCTCGTCCCTTTTTCTTTTGGTTCGTGTGTTTTTAATATGCTTGAATGTTTTAATAAAAGTTAATATTTTCTGTACGGGTCATGTTTCTTTATCTAACTGCAAATACATTAATTCAAATAAAAAAGCTACTTAAATCTAAAATTTGGTAATAAAATGTCTAATCTGGTAACCTCGCCGCAAGCCATCTTCTATTTAATAAAGAAACACTGAATAAAAACTTAGTATTTCATTATCGGACAAATGCAACCAATAGGATTCGTTGAATGCCCAGTCCTCAAAATTATCGCGGATTCATCACAATTGTGCAACATGCGTACTTAAAAAGTAGTTTGTCTACTGTTATAATTCACTTAATTCCAATTTACACAAAAACATTGAATTGATGTCTTTTTTTAAGATAGCTACGGAAGGAAGGATCATTTAGCTTGTCTGAAAAGGGCAAAATGGATGGAATATTTTCAAATGAGAGCAGCCTTTTTGAAAAAAGGCATGCGGCGCTGTTGAGATGAAAAAAGTGGTGGCCCTTCAAAAAGGCTCAGATGTTGTCATCAACATCTAACCACGTTTAAAAAACAGGGTAGTAACAAAACCTGGAAATCAGGGAATTATCATGGAAATTTTTTATTCTGGAAAAGTCAGGGAATTTTTCAAAAATTCACAATAAATGAGGGATTTTTTCAAATTTAGATCATGATAACAGCAATTATCGTCTATTCTGCCCTCCATTCTGGGTAATTTAGTTGTCAATATTTCTTTTCAGTTCTGAATAAGAATAAAAAACAAAGCATGTTTTTTGTTGTTGCAAAAACGTGAACCACTGCTGGAGGGAAAAGCAAAAACAAAGTTTGTTGGACCTTGAATTGCAAGCAACATGTAAGGGGCTAATGAATATGTGATTTACTGAAGATTGGAATAGGAAATATAAAACATTTAAAATTATCTACAAAAGAAATAATTTGAAAAAACTCGGGGAAAATTTTGGAAATTTCACAAAAAATCAGGGAATTTTAAAAATTTGGATCATTAAAACGGCAATTATCATCTGTTAGGCCCTCCATTCTGGGTAATTTAGTTGTCAATATTTCTTTTCAGTTCTGAATAAGAATAAAAAACAAAGCATGTTTTTTGTTGTTGCAAAAACGTGAACCACTGCTGGAGGGAAAAGCAAAAACAAAGTTTGTTGGACCTTGAATTGCAAGCAACATGTAAGGGGCTAATGAATATGTGATTTACTGAAGATTGGAATAGGAAATATAAAACATTTAAAATTATCTACAAAAGAAATAATTTGAAAAAACTCGGGGAAATTTTCGAAATTTCACAAAAAATCAGGGAATTTTAAAAATTTGGATCATTAAAACCTCAATTATCATCTGTTAGGCCCTCCATTCTGGGTAATTTAGTTGTCAATATTTCTTTTCAGTTCTGAATAAGAATAAAAAACAAAGCATGTTTTTTGTTGTTGCAAAAACGTGAACCACTGCTGGAGGGAAAAGCAAAAACAAAGTTTGTTGGACCTTGAATTGCAAGCAACATGTAAGGGGCTAATGAATATGTGATTTACTGAAGATTGGAATAGGAAATATAAAACATTTAAAATTATCTACAAAAGAAATAAATTTGAAAAAATAATATTTTGTTTGCATTATCTGCTTCCAGAGAATATGTTTAATTACTACTATGCCTTTTGCAATTGCATAATTTGTGTTATATTCATAAATTATTCTTTTAAATGTCAATAAGTATTGCTTATAATTTTTCATTTGTAATACAATATATTTATTGGACCATAGTAGCATGCATACTTTGTGCTACTATGGTACCATACTCAAAGCATGGATTGCAACGTTTCTTAATGTAAGTGTAAAATCAGGGAAATTTTTGTGACACCATCATGGAAATATCAGAGAACTTTTTTTCCAGAATGTTGTTGCCACCCTGAAAAATATGATTCGAGTGTTCCTGGGTCTTTCCTTTGAAATTCACTCCGAATCATCACCAGTAGTCCATTGGACTCCAAAATCATTTTAAGAAATGAAAGTGTTTTTAGTTTATATCTGTACCTCCGACCAGATAATCCCAAATCCAAATTGGGTGATTTTTCTTTTATTGCAGATTATGTCTTAAAATTTCGTTTTCTATTGAAGCATACCATCATTTTTTTAAAAAAGCATTTAGTGAGAGCTATAAAAGCCCAAGTCCAATGCTTTAGTTGACTGTAGGATTCAGTATTTTCTAGGGATGAAACGGATATCCGGTATCCGGTCTAACCGGCTGCTTTTTAACTATCTGGTAACTATCCGATATAAAGTGCCGGATATCCGGATGAATAAAATATGGAAGTTTTTTTTTTTGTGGCGATCAATTATCTTTGCCCTTGTTTTAAGTATTTTCTTGAAAATTCTACCAATGTATTCACAGTATGCTTTTTGTGGCTATTCGTAAGGAGTGCGTTTCAGACGCGGTGGGTCACAGAAAATGAATAGCAAGGAAGATAGGCTGCAGACATTCAAAACACGCCACTATTGCAATCATGGAGTATCTTCGAGTTTGAACAATTCACATAGGTGGTGGTGTGTAGTGTGCATAGCTACATCTCCGTTCGTTGTACATTAGAAATTATTTTATTCTCCAGTCTAAAAGCTAAATCTAGTTTTAGCATTCAAATGTGGCACAATTTAGATTAGCAATTTGGAAATATTTCAAAATTATATTTTCAAACGCATTGTACAGTACAGATTGGGCCGTTTCAAAATCAGTATAAATATGAACAGTTTATTAAAGAACTGTTAAGGCGTATGTACACACTTGGAATTTTTTTCTTAATTATAAATTTAAAACTCGATTTTCCATGTATGAAAACACTTTAAAAACCTTGATGATTCATTATAAAAAAAAACCTGAATAAAGTCAAATGCTAATTAGCTTATTATGTTTTTTTAAACATGATTATGCAAACATGTAATTCATCTAGAAGCATCATTTTTATTGGCAATTACTCAAAGTATCTTTCTTAATGTTATGCCCCTCCAAAAAGTTTATAGAATTAAAAAAAATTATATAATTTTTTACCTCAAGTCCTTAAAACCCCCACTTTTTTTCACATTTTTAACTTTTTTCATAAAAAAGAAACAGCCGGATATCCGGTAAAATATTCAGTTCGGATATCCGGTTTCTACTGTTCGCCGGATATCCGGCAAAACCACTATTCGGTTCATCCCTAGTATTTTCCCCTCTCCTGTCCAATTGTGACTTAAGCTCATCTGAGGTACAGAAATATGTGAATGTATTTTCCTGATTTATATATTTCTGCTAGTCATTTTCCCAGAAGTAACGTTGCATCTCTTTTCTTTAGTGAAATCTACTTCAAGAACAAGTCTGATTCCGAACATCTGTCAGTGCGAGAGGTGAAGGCCGAACAAATTGGGAAGCTGATCACCGTGAGGGGCATTGTCACCAGGAGCACGGAAGTGAAGCCCATGCTCGTTGTGTCGACCTACACTTGCGACCAGTGTGGCTCGGAAACCATTAAGACCGTAATGTATTTTTTGTGATATTTTGTATTGTTCTCAATGTTTAAAAAATTGGATAAAAATCTTAGATTTAAAAAAAATTGGAAGAATTTTAGTTATACTCCCGAAATACTAATGTTTGCAAATGCAGGAAAATTGCAAACAAAAGCTCTTTGAATGTCAGTTTGTATCCCATAAAAAAAATAACATTTTGAATTATTGATAGATACTTTTCACAAAAATATATTATTTTGAGGGCTAATATTTATCTTGCACCATAATATTAATTTATTAACATTTGACTTATTGATGAACATTTGAAAATAACATTTTGAATTATTGATGAATATTTGACACCTGGCAACTTATACAGTTTGTAAATATTTTATACGGCTTTTGATTAGCCTATAAATTGCACAGAATTAATGTATTACAGGTATGTATATATTGATCAGGTCGTTATTTTAAATACAATAACTTACTAAAAATAAAATTAAAAAAGTAATAATTAAAAAATTTACTTAAAAAAATATTCCTAAAAATACCATCCCATTCCATTACCTAATTTTAAATTTATATATTCAGGCCTCGCAACAGGTCCCTTTTTTCCCTAAAAGTCCTTTTTGTTACTTGAGGTACTTAAAAGTCCTTTTTTTCAGAATATGGTCCCTATTTCCCTTATTTTAGCAAAAATAATTTTTTCCACCCTTTATGACTATAATAACACATTTCTGGCCCTTTCTCCTCCTTATTTTATTTTATTTTTTATTATGTAATGGTCATTACAATCATATTCGTGTATGTGTTGAATCTGCTGCTAGGGTGTTGCAACTCTCGAATATCATTAAACCAGAAAAAGGCTCGCTGTTTTGTGTTTACGAATGTAATTAATCACATGAGTGTGGAATGTGGGCCTAAGTGTAAACTGTTCTCCCAGGACCTTGTTTATGAATTGTATCATAAACAAATGTAAATGATGCAGGTGAAAGTGTAAATTGGAATTACACGATTTCCCAGTACCTCATATTCTAATTAAGCAACTGTTCGATTTATTTTTGATTTGAAAAATAGACTTTTCCTGTAGCAAGTAGCATCCTTGCTAAATTTCAAGAAATTTGGCCAAAATTTAAAAAAGTTACAAAATAACTTGAGATTATTACGAAATGAATTTTTAAAAAACATTTTCGCACAAATTTACTAACTTTTTTAATAATGCTCCGATTTTCTTAAAATTTGGTTTGAATAATGCTTGAAATAGTAGAATGCTATGTAGTTAAAAAAAAAGTATATTTTACTAGGGGTACTAGAAAAAAGAGTGAAAGAAAGTCAAAACGATTCAATGTATATTCTTAAACATAGTTTTGTTGCTCTGCAACAAAAACGCATGCATTCATTCACTGATTTATGCTATTACTCGCGGTTTCGCACACGTAAAAATGGTGTCCCTCATCGATTCTCCCCACGCGGTACACATTTCATTCAGCAAAGGAGTGGGAAAATAGCCAATTTGGTTCGTGTGGTCTACCTTTCTCTAAACGATGGTAAATTTATACCTCAAAGGTCGATTCTCCATGGAGTAATTGGGGCTGAAGCATATACTGCAGCCAAGGTCGATCCCCCTCCCACGCGGTACAAAGATCAAAGAAAGGAATGGGTTAACAATCGCCCTGGTCGACCTGCCTCTACACGACGGTATGTCATTTATGCACATAAGCTGATTGCACATGGAGTAATGGGAGTTGAAATGTATATTACAACAATTACGTGCAACACCCCTTACCAACACGGTGCAAAGGTCAGAGGGGGGAATAGGTTAAAAATACACTGGTTCGAAAAGTCACATTCCTGCACACGATCGTACATTATTTATCCCCATAGGCTGATTCTAAGTGAAGTTATATTGATTTTACGCATGTCATTGTGACTCCGACCCTGACCGAAAGTATAGACGATAAAGTCAAAAACTGGTATAGTGTTCAGAAGTAGCTTACATATATGAAACGTACCATTTCAAGCTTTCTTTCCAACTTATAGATTTTTTTTTTTTAATTTACAACTCTTTTTACTCCGTTGTTTTGTTCCTATAATTTGGTCAACATAAGGTTTCAAATATTTATGAGATTTAACAAATTGTGTTAATGATATTAATAGTTTTACGGTGCGATATTTATAATGGTGATAGTTAGCTAAAATTTAACGCAGGCTTAAATTTTGTAGGTCCCTTTTTGTCCCTTTTTTTAAGATATTTGGTCCCTTTTTCCCTAGGGACAAATGAAAAAAGTGTTGCGAGCCCTGTATATTTTTAAATTGTGAATTATTAACCCAAACATCTGCAGAGGTTCCATGTTTTGTTGCAATTTAAAATATTCACATTCAAAGATTTAGAGTGTAAACTTTCTTCCACTATAGCTGGTATTAATCCCATATGTTTTAAAATTAGTTTTCTTTTCTGCATGTTATTGTTTTTTGATTAAATTTATGTTTGGTTATTTCAGGTGAATTCGTTATCTTTCATGCCCCTCATTAACTGTGAAAGTGAAGAATGCAGAGTTAACAAATCCGGAGGGAGGCTCTACTTGCAAAGTCGGGGCTCCAAATTTATCAAGTTTCAAGAAGTCAAAATTCAAGAACTTGTAAGTCCAATGCACATTCGCAAATGTAGTTTTGTATATTTCTTTATTTTTAATTGAACTGAATATTCCAACTTGTGTTATTTAATTCTTACTGTGCTTGGTTTATTTTCTTAAAAATAACAAGATATGTGTGCTCTTTTAAACAGGGGCAATGTCTATATTGCTTCGCAAAGCTTCTATAATTGTTAAGAAGAGTATTAACCTTGTAAATGTTAATATGACAGCTTTTTTCCATGATTTTTAGATCGCTCTTGAAGAAATATAATATTTTTATTTGATATTCGGAAGACAGTGTAATGCTACCGTCTTTTTTTAAAGAAAATATTAATTAAAATAAAAGTATTTTCAAAAAATGTGTATCGGGAAATGTCATAAGAAGTAACTAGAAGTGTGAGAATTCTTGCATGAACAATTCTTTTCTCAGAAGTGATTAATATTAGGGATGAACCGGATAGTGGTTTTGCCGGATATCGGATATCCGGCGCACATTACAAACCGGATATCGGATATCCGAACTGGATTTTGCCGGATATCCGGCAGTTTCTTTTTTATAAAATTATCTTCTTATACACACTAGAAAAAAAGGAAATCGGTCAAAAATTACAAAATAATTTTTTATTCTATAATATTTCCCAATTCCTTACCTTTAAAATGATACCAAGATTGAATAAACATTAAAAAAAAAACTTTTTTATTTAAAAGGGTTATTCTAGAGTGCTGCTAGCAATGGGCGTATGTTTTGTACACTTTAAACTCAATTTCAACAAATTCTAATATACAACGAACATAGATGTAGCTATGCACTGTACACACCACCGCCTATGTGAATTGTTCAAACTCGAAGATACTCCACTATAGTGGCGTACTATAGTAGTGTGTTTCGAATGTCTGCAGCATATCTTCCTTGCTATTTATTCTCTGTGACTCACCGCGTCTGAGTCCGAAACGCACTCCTTGCCCACTTGAATAGCCCGAGAAAAAATTCAAGGGAGAATCTGCACACTGTGATTACATTGGTAGAATTTTCAGGAAAATACTTTAAGCAAGAACCAAGGTAATTGATCGCCACAAAAAAAAAATCTTCGATGTTTTATTCATCCGGATATCCGGCACTTTACTTCTGGATATCGGATAGTTACCGGATAGTTAAAAATCAGCCGGATACCGGATATCCGTTTCATCCCTATTTAATATATAAATTACAATTCAAAATTTAATAGTCACTCTTGCATAGAATTAAGCAAATATTTTTTTTTTGCTATTGTGATAATTGTTAAAATCTCAATATTTAACTTATTTTTGCTCGTTAAGTAATTATTCCTAACCTTAATTAAACATAATGGTTCAAAATGGATATTGGATGCTTTAAAGATTGATCCTTTAACACATTTCATTGATGCTTTTGATTTTCTAAATGAGTGATCCACAAATTCTTTCAAAAAAAATCATGTGTCATGTTTATATGACTAGAAAACACAATTTAAAAGTAAAAAAGGATTTTTACAAGGGATGAAACTGATATCCGGTAACTATCCGGTATCCAGCTGATATTCTACTGTCCGGCAATTATCCAGCTGAATGCTGGTATTTAACTATCCGGTAATTATCTAACATCCAGAAACAAAGTGCCAGATATCCGATTACCATGCGGATGAATAAAAGACATATTTTTTTTGTGGATACCAATTATCTTTTGTTCTCGCTTTAAATATTTTCCTGAAAATACTACCAATGTATTCTTCATTCTCTGTTGAATTTTTCTTGGTCTATTCAAGTGGGTAAGGAGTGAAATGATTACTTTTTCGTTTAAACCTGACAGGGTGCGTTTCAGACACGCAGGGATGGGAATTCTGCGCCAATTGCGCCAGAGAGCGCCAAAAGTGGTATCTTGCGCCAACTTGCTACAAAACCACATTTATGTGCGATTCTGCGCCAATTTTGTTTTAAATCCTTGTTAAACACGTGCGCCAATTGCGCCAAGTCTTGGTGCCCGTTTGTCTGCCCATAAACGAAGTTAAGGCAACCTTAGAAAGAGGAAATGGGAGAAAATTTAAGCACATTTTCTCAAGTTAAATAGTATTTGTAGAAATGTAAGGAGTATAAGCATGCTATACGTCAAGCAGAGAAATGCTTAAATGGAATAATTTCGCGTCATTAAAAATGACTTTATTCCTGATGTTCAACTTTTTAGACAAGGGTATTTAATTGTCATAACACATTTCATCATTGGAATATCGGATTGTTTGTTTTTTTGTGCACAGTCGATGCTCAATCTTGAAAAACTGAGAATTTTGAAAGAATATAGCATCTTTTAACATGTAGGAATAATTGTGAATTGTAAAATTTAAGGTAATAACTTTTTGAGATTTGTCCGAATTTTTAGTCAAGGGTATTTGATTAAAAGACACTTGATCATTGGAAAATTTCAGTTCGTTTGTTGTTTTATGAAGAATCGATGCTCAATCTAAAAAAAACGGATAATTTCACAAAAATTTAGCATCTTGAATATGTAGAAATATTTGCGATCTTCGTCAAACGGGGATGATATCACTCTGAAGTTGAGATGAATGATTATAACTATAATTACGTCGCATCTGCCGAATGCAACTTTTATTTGGCACTCTTTTGTTTTATATTTTCATTCATGGAAACCTTGAACTTGTAGAAATTCGCTAAACGCGATCTGCTGCGATCTCCGTTGGAAGACTTTCAATCCTTTTGCATCCGATATACAAGTTCATTATATTTCACTGCTTCCTGTTTTATCACGATTTGTTTTGCAATACTTAACAAAATTACACTCAATTTCCGAAAATATAATTTAATTCACGAAATTGAAATTTAGGACTTGTAATTTTCAGTAATAAAAATGGATTTAAAAAAAAAAAATCTTGTTTCTTCTTGTTTGGATTTAATTAAAATTCCAATTTAATCCTTTTTTGTTTAAATGTTCATATATTTTATTAAATTAATTATTTTTATTGGAAACTTTTCTTTCTAACAACCCTCCAACTTTAAAAAAAAAAAAAAAAAATTGCTTTTATTTAGCTTTTTGAAAGTTTTCAAATTTCTTATTAAACTAATTTTTAAGATAATAACTTAAGTGTAATTTTTAATGATTTAGCATGCTTAAAATATAGCAAGGTATGTTTTCTATAAATTTATTACTATTTAATAAATCTAGTTTGTGTGGAAAAGTTAAGGAATTTTATATCCTTTAGACAGTGGTGACATTCTAAATTGTCTTTTTCATGCACAAGGTATGCAATATTGTAGTTTGTTAGTGTTTTGGTTTATTGTATAAACTGCATTTTACTAAAAAATTCAAAATTGAAATTTAAGTATATATTGTATAAATTGGTTAATTCTTAATTATAAACTCTTTTGGTTAAATATTTTTAATTGCCTTTAAATGGTCTCATAAAGCTTAACAGTATAAAAAAGATGTAAATAGCAAAATACAGTTTTAGGGTTTTTATTTCTTAGTTGAAAATATTATTTATTTACGAAATTGAGGTTTGTTATATTTTATGTAATAACAATGGACAATTTGAAAAAAGCTTTTTTTTTTTTGTGGGATTTGCAATTCGTTTTGGCATTAATATTTGATTTAAATGTTTATATAATATTTAATAAATATTTTTGTGTTTAAACCACACCCCTACGCTTAACATGCTTAAAATAAGTAGTAACGTAGGTTTTCCATCAAATTATTACTCTTTAATTCTAAAGTTTGTGCGAAAAAATTATATAATTTTATTTCCCTTAGACAGTAACAACCTTCTTCATAGATTTCATGCACAATATATGCAAGATTGCAACACTGTTTTGGTTTTTATAAACCGCAATTCAGTGGGGGAAAAAATCAACATATGAAAATTAAGTATATATTGTAAAAAAAAATTGAAAATTCAATAATTCTTAATTAAAAACTAATTTTTGTTGAATATTTTGAACTGTCTTTAAAATGTCTCATTTATAGCCTCTACCGGTTTTGATTTATTGCATAAAAAAATTGCATAAATAAGCAATAGAAACCTTCAGGGTTTTTACACCTTGGGTAGTGTACCACATCTGATTTAAAATCGTATGTTACACATTTTAATTGCTACAATTATTGTTTAATATGCTAAAATTCACTGCTACGTTGTATTGCATTCTTGCTACAAATCTACAGTTTTCTGCTACAATTTGTCGCATTTCTGCTCCTAAACTTAAATTTTGCTGCTCCAAAACACTACAATTTATTGCGTTCCTGCTACAAATATTCAGTTTTGCTGCTACAATTTGTCGTTTTTCTGCTCCAAAACTTAAATTTTGCTGCTCCAAAAATTGCTCCAAACTGGTCTTTGGCACTTCCCATCCCTGGACACGGTGTCTCACAGAGAATAGAACAGCTATGAATCTCTTTTCTTAAGTGATCAAAGATTTATTTAACTTCCAGGGGAAAGTACAATATACCTCCGGTCACAGTGCTTGCTCCAACTGGAGCCCCCATCCTTAAGTCAAAGAAGATATGCTGCAGACAATTTGAGACATCTTCGGGTTTTAACAATGAACAACCCACGGTTGTTGTGTAGGGAGCTTAGCTACATCTCTGTCCGTTATATATTATAAATATGTTTATTCTCCAATCTAGCAAGAACTAGTTTTAGCATTTAAATGTAGTGCAATTTAGATTAACAATTTCAGAAATATTTCAAAAGTACAATTTCAAACGGATCGTACTTTACAGCTCCTGGCTGTTTCAAAATCAGTATCAATATGATCAGTTTATTAAGAGAAATTCTTGTCATAAAAAAAAACTGCTGTATATCCGGTTGTAATGTGCGCCGGATATCCAATATCCGGCAAAACCACTATCCGGTTCATCCTTATTTTTTACTGTGATAAAAAATTTGGGAGATAAAGGGTTAATATTGTGTGGCAAACCTGAAAATCTGATATTTTTCTAGAGTGAGCAAGTACCAGAGGGAAATATTCCCCGTTCCATGACCATCCATGCGAAGGGAGAGCTCACAAGGCAAGTGTTACCCGGGGACCACTGCAGCATAACTGGCGTCTACCTCCCCATGGTTCGGACGGGATTCAAGCAGATGACTCAGGGACTGCTGGCCGACACCTTCCTGGAAGCTCACGTAAGGGATTTCTGTACGATTTTCGACAGATGAATCTTGAACTAATCCTAATAAAACATCATTGCAAGTTATAACCAGTGTTCACTCTAGGCGTTTTTTTTTAAAGGGCGGTCCGCCCTGCCCGCCCTTTTTTCATGTCGATAGCGCCCTTGTGCCCCTTTTTCAAAAATGTCGCCCTCTTTTGAAAAAATTCCACCCTCTTGCCCTTTTCATTCAAACACAAGCATCCTTGCTTCCCTGGCTCTTTAAAAAAAGGCATCGATTAAAAATAATTTGCGTATAAATTGGAATTATGACAGTAGAAAAACAAACTCCTTTATAACTATGCATGTTGTGCAGTCGCGATGATTCCACAGTGATTTTGAGTATGGGGCATTCCACGAATCCTATTTGTTGCCTGTGCCCGCATATAATAGGTTAAGTTTTTTTTCTGTGTTTTTTTTTAAAGAGAAGATGGTTTGGGGCGAAGTTGCTAGGTTAAGCATTTTATTACCAAATTTTGGATTTAAGTAGCATTTTTATCAGTTTTGTAAGGGGTTTGATTAGGCCTACTTAAAGATTTGGTTTTTAGGGAAAAAATTAATTTTTAAATGTCAAATTTTAGATTTTAAGAAATATCTTGATAAAGATACATCATTTTTGTACAGGTCTTTCCTTCGAGATAGGCCCCGAACCGTCAACAATATCACAATATGCAGCTCTAGCGCAATGTCAACTAACATACCAGGACTTGTTTTTTATTTGGTCACGGTTGCTATGTGCCAACGAATGGCCACGCCCGCCCCAAACTTTTTTTTTGAGAGTGTATTTTACAAACAATAAGTAACTTTTCAAAAACGGGGTGCCCTTTTACTGCCAACAGCGCCCTGCCCCTTTTTATTTCTAGAGTGAACACTGTATAACCATATACTTTTTTGTATTGTTTATTTTTACCTTCCAAAAAGGTTGAATTAGTTTTTAGTAAGTATTGAAATTTATTGTATAGTTCTTTAAAAAGATCGTTTTTATAACTTAAATATTAAAATGGGCTTTAACGTTTCAGAGGATAGTCAAAATGAATAAGAGTGAAGATGATGAATTCAATGCACATGATATGACCGAACTTGAAGCTCAGAATGTTCGAAGTAAGATAATTAAACAGCTTTAAAGGAACCATCTAGTTTTTTTTATTTTATTTTTATTACTATTTTTGACTTTTTTTAATCTAAAGTTTTAGTGTATATTATTTAAATTTATAAAAAAAACAATATTTCACACACAAATTCAATTTATTTTTTCTTTCAAAATTTAAACTTTTCAATTTTTTGAAACTACGTTTTAAAAAAAAATATTTATATTTTTTCACCAAACTTTTTTTTCTCAGATCCTTACAATTAAAATACATAAGAATTGACATTAATTTTAATTTTATTATACATGTATTTATTTTTTTATATAAATAGTTATTTATAATGACACAAAAAAATTCTTTAAAACTTAATTTTTTTACTTAAGTAATTAAAAAAAAACTACTGCTCAATGCTACTGTATAATATACATATGCTTAAAAAATTATATATAACTCCATTAATAATAAAAAAATTACAATTATGTTCCTGTAATGCTATGTATTATTAAAAGCATGTTCTCAATACACTCTTCTTTTGACAGACACCTTCAATTACGACATGATGGCCAGCAGCATTGCGCCTGAAATCTTCGGTCATCACGACGTAAAGAAGGCTCTTCTGCTGCTTCTTGTGGGTGGAGTGGATAGGAATCCAAACGGAATGAAGATCAGAGGTAAGATTAGTGATAATACAGAGTGGTAACTTAACCTGGAAATCAGGGAATTATCATGGGATTTTTTTTTTTCTGGAAATATCAGGAAAATTTTCAAAATTTTAGGGAAATTTTCAAATTTGGATCATTGAAATGGTATATTATGCCTCTATTCTGAGTAATTTAATTGTCAATATTTCCTTTTAGTTCTGAAAAAGAATTTTTTTTAAAAGTACGGTTATGCGCATTTTCATATTTTCAGTTTTATTTTTGTAAAAACATGAACCACTGCTGGAGGGAGCAGCAAAAACAAAGTGCATTGGACCTTGAATTGTAAGCAATATGTGACGGGCTAATGAATATGTGATTTATTAAAGATTGGAATAGGAAATATGGAGCATATAAAACATTTAAAATTATCTACAAAAAAAATTATTTGTAAAAACTTGCTTTTTTTTTTGCATTATTTGCTTTCAAGAACATGTTTAATTACTATTATTCCTGTCGCAATTGCGTAATTTGTGTTGTATCTATAAATTATTCTT
Organism: Troglohyphantes excavatus; assembly: GCA_963932185.1. Taxonomy (NCBI): domain Eukaryota; kingdom Metazoa; phylum Arthropoda; class Arachnida; order Araneae; family Linyphiidae; genus Troglohyphantes; species Troglohyphantes excavatus. The sequence continues at coordinate 22,052,008 of OZ010678.1, forward strand.
TTAACTGACAATAAATATTGCGTATAATTTTTTTTTATAATGTAATTGTAAAATCAGGGAATTTTTTGTGACACCATCATGGAAATGTCAGGGAACTTTATTTCCAGAATGTTGTTGCCACCCTGTAATACAAAGTGGTAACACAACTCAGAAAATCGAGGAATTATCATGGGATTTTTTTAGTTCTGGAAATGTCATTGAAAATTTTATAAAAAATCAGGGAAATTTTCACATTTTGATCTCTAAAACGACAATTATTATCGTCTATTCTGGGTAGTTTAGTTATCAATATTTCCTTTTAGTTCTGCACAATAAAAAAAAAGCATTAATTCATGTTTGTGCAGTTCCATTGTTGATAGAAACACCGATCACTGCTGGAGGGAGAACAAAAACAAAGCATTTTGGATTGTAAATGTGCTCAGCTAATGAATATGCGATTTATTGAAGATCAGAATAGGAAACATTTCATTGTACGTTTCTGATAACAAGTAACGTAGCATTTTAAAACAAAATTAATTAAAACTTGTAGAATTTTACTTTTTAATCTGTTTTAACTTTACTCATTAAAACGTATCAGAATAACGAATAACTTTGTACAAAAAATAATTTCTTGTATAGTTTTACAAAATATAGCATTTTTTTTAAACGCTTGACGGTATTTTTCTTCTTGTAAGTGTTAAAACCTTGAAATTTCAGTTAAAAACAATATCAATATAATATTCAACTTGTTGAATTTTTGTGTTTCAGGTAACATCAACATCTGCCTGATGGGTGATCCTGGAGTTGCCAAATCCCAGCTTCTGTCCTACATTGATCGTCTGGCACCAAGAAGTAATTGGCGATTAACTTCCTCTCCTGTCAGCCATTTTATTTTTACAGTTTAATTATTCAGACACATTTTATTATACAATTAGTTAGTCATTGTCAGTAATCCCTAACCCGTAAATGGCCACAGACTACTACAGTGTTAACTCTAGAAATAAAAAGGGCAGGGCGCTGTTAGCAGAAAAAGGACACTCGATTTTGGAAAGGTACTTCTTGTTTTTAAAAAGGCACTTTAAAAAAAAAAAAAAAATGGGATGGGCGTGGCCACTTGTTGACAAAAAAAAAAAATTCCAAATAATTGCATATTTGGCTATTGGTGACGGCTCTGGGCTTATCTCGAAGGAACGAACGGTACAAAATGGATGTCACTTTGTGGAAATACTACTTGTAATTCAAAATTTGACATTTTAAAATTGATGTTTTCGCTAAAAACCAAATCGGTAAGTAGCCCGAATAGGCCCCTTACATAAGTGATGAAAAGGCTATTAAAATTCAGAATTTGGTAATAAAATGCCTAATCTTGTAATATTACCCCAAACCATCTTACAGCCAATCAACAGGATTCGTGCAATGCCCTGTGCTCGAAATTACCGCGGAATCATCGTGATTTCACAACACGCTTAATTAAAAAGTAGTTTGTTTTCTACTGTCATCATTCATTTCATTCTAATTTACACGCAAAAAAAATTTAATCGATGCCTTTTTTAAAGACAGCTAGGAAAACAAGGTTGCTTGTGCTTGACTAAAAAGGACAATAGGGCGGAATTTTTTTCGAAAGAGGGCGTTATTTTTGAAAAAGGGGCATGAGGGCGCTGTCGAGATAAAAAAAAGGGCGGGCAGGGCGACCCGTCCTTCAAAAAACGCCTAGAGTGAACACTGCTACTATATATAGTGGGGTCATGTGAGCAGAGTCTGCTATAGTTTGACATGAAAACAGGGTTCCCATCGGTCCTTAAAAGTCCATATTTTTTGTTTTTCATTTTTAAGAGCCATTTGAAATCCTTATTTTTGACTAAGAATCCTTAGAAACTCCTTATTTTTCTAGCCACAGCAATGTTGCATTTTTTGAGTAGCCAATTTCTAAGAGATTGTAAACTTAGAGCTAAATGGAGCCTCTGACAGTACTGTCAATTAATTTTTTTAAACAATTATTAATACAGTGTTCACTCTAGAAATAAAAAGGGGCAGGGCGCTGTTGGCATTAAAAGGGCATCCTGTTATTAAAAAAGGCACTTTAAAGTGCCCTTTTAAAAAAAAAGCAAAAAAAAGTTTGGCGTGGGCGTGGCCACCCGTTGACACATCGGACCCATGCCCAAATAAAAAAAAGTTCCGAAATGTTGGTTTACATTGAGGTAGAGCTGCATATTGGACTATTGCTGACGGTTCGGAGCCTCGAAGGAAAGACCCGTTCAAAATTGATGTCTTTTTATGAAGATATTACTTAAAATCCGAACTTTGACATTTAATAATTAATGTATTTCTTAAAAACCAAATCTGTAAGTATCCCTAATCAGACCCCTTACAAAACTGATGAAAAGACTACTTAAATCCAAAATTTGGTAATAAAATGCCTAATTTTGCAACTTCGCCCCAAACTATTTTCTCTTTAAAAAAAAACCGTTAGTATTTCATATGCGGGTACAGGCAACCAATAGGATTCGTGGAATCATCGTGATCGCATAAGTCGCGTAGTTAAAAAGGAGTTTGCTTTTCTACTGTCATAATTCACTTAATTCCAATTTACACAAAAAAAATTTAATCGATGCCTTTTTTAAAGACAGCTAAGGAAGCAAGGATACTTGTGCTTGATGGAAAAGGGCAAGAGGGGCCGAATTTTTTCAAAAGAGGGCGGCAGTTTTGAAAAAAGGGCATAAGGGCGCTATCGAAATGAAAAAAAAGTAGGGCAGAGCGGACCGCCTTTCAAAAAACTCCTAGAGTGAACACTGCTTAATATATTAAATAATGAAAATTATGCGACGAGACGAGGTTTTTAGCTTGTTTAATTATTAATTCATTTTTATGACTTGTTTTCTTATAGGCCAGTACACAACTGGTCGCGGCTCCTCCGGTGTGGGTCTCACTGCATCTGTGATGAAGGACCCTGTGACTGGGGAAATGGCGCTGGAGGGTGGGGCCCTGGTCCTTGCCGACAAGGGCGTCTGCTGCATCGACGAGTTTGACAAGATGATGGACTCCGACAGAACCGCCATTCATGAAGTGATGGAACAGCAGACTATTTCAATTGCAAAGGTTTGATCTCTTTCTACGTTTTTGACTAGGGTGCTTGTGGTACATTGTTATGTTATTTTTAGTTTTATAAAAGATATAACTTTCAATTTGCATGTGCAGTAGTGTATTTTGTATGTTTATAATTAGGGATGAAATGGATATCCAATAACTATCCGGCTGGTTTTTAACTATCCGATATCCGGAAGTAAAATGTCGGATATCCGATTTACCTAGCCGTATATCTGGATGAATAAAACATCGAAGATTTTTTTTGTGGCGGTTAAATATCTTTGCTTTGGTAAAATTTTCAGGAAAATACTTAATGTATTAACAGTGTGCAGATTCTCCCTTGAATTTTTCTGGTTTTTAACTTTAAAATTCTATTAAAAAAAAATTTAACGAATCTTTATGGTGGAGGTTCATAACATCTCACAACTAATATAAAGTTGAAATAAGAATAAATTTCTCAAAAGTTTAAGCAAACTTGTGTTTTCATGTTTGGAATGAAAGTGCATATGGTAAAAATACAATTCTTCAGAAATTGAGTGTAAAGTGTATAAAACATACGACCATTGCAAGCAGCACCCTATAATAACCCTTTGTAAATAAAAAGTTTTTTTAATGTTTATTCAATTTTAGTATAACTTTAAAGATAAGAAATTGGGAATATTATAGAACAAAAAAACACATTTTTGACCGATTTCCGTTCTTCCTAGTGTGTATGAGAAGATATTTTCATAAAATAGAAACTGCCGGATATCCGGCCAAATAGAGTTCGGATATCCAGTTTGGAATGTGCCTCGGATATCCAATATTTGGCAAAACCACTATCCGGTTCATCCCTAGTTGTTTTTTAATTTTCGGAACCCGAAATGTAGGATCTTGTCATTGATCATGTGCTGCTTGAATTACAGTCTTGTAGACTGGGTACCGATGTTTTTCTGTTTTGTAATAATTAAAAATAAATCCTATTTTTTGTGTTTAGTATTCATATATTTACTACTACTATTTTTTAATTATCTTTTTTCTCCAAAATATTGCTGCGGTCCATGCAATTATAAAATAAAATAATTTTTTTCTGCATGTTTGATAAGCAATTCTGTATGATTCTACATGTTTGATAATTGAATGTATAATATTTTAAAAATGTATTTTTAAAGTTTTTAAATATTCAGAATGGCTGTTTGCGCCAAGAATCTCATGCTTGTTGCAAACCTATTATTTTATGGAATTGGCTTATTTTTCTTGAATTAGAAATATTTAAGAAACATATAATATTAGAGAAACTTAAAACAAATTGTGAAAACCGATTTTAATAATAGTTAATTTGAATATTTTTACCAATTTCGAAAAACTTTGAAATTTTAAATGATAAGATTCATTGAAATATACAAAAACCTTTTCCAGGCTGGTATACTAACCACATTGAATGCAAGAGTATCCATCTTGGCTGCAGCCAATCCTGCATACGGCCGATACAACCCCAAACGATCCATCGAGCAAAACATTCAGCTCCCTGCTGCTTTACTGTCTCGATTCGATTTACTATGGCTCATTCAAGATAAGCCAGACAAGGAAAATGATCGCAGGTAATGTATATAACCCCATAGTTTAATAAAGCCTACAAATAGTATAATTTTAATAATAATATTGGTAGCAGGTAGATTATTAGCATAATCTGCCAACTTTGACCTATAAAATGTACATCTTTGCACAGCTATTGTGCAATACTATTTAAAAATACTCATTGTGTTTACATTTAGGAGTTCATAGGGTTCCCACTGGTCCTTAAAAGTCCTTAAGAACTCCTTATTTTTGGTTTGCATTTTTAGTAGCCCTTTAATGTCTTCATTTTTGACCAAGAGTCCTTAAAAACTTCTTATTTTTTCCCCTGCTAGAGCAACATTAATTTTGGCAATCTATTACTTGTGGCTGTTTTTACATGAAATGCTCGAATGCTATTTATTTTCTCACTTCTTTAGTAAGTTAGTGCATTGCCTTTATTATTTTTTGCAAATGCATATTTAACAGTCGGTGAAGAAATCAAACAAGATTCTGAACAAATTAAAAAAGTAATAACTTGAAGTCAACGAATGAGGTTCTATTAAGATACCTTTTAAACATAGCATAGCGTTTAAAAATTAATTTTTAAGTTAATTTGAAAGTTGATTGTTGTCATCATTTGTTTGAAAATTAATTTTTAAGTTAATTTGAAAGTTGATTGTTGTCATCATTTAATAAAAAAGGGTCCTTAAAAAACTTTTTTTGTCCTTAGAAAGTCTTTAAAAACTCCTTATTTTTTATTTTTAAAAATGAGTGGGAACCCTGGAACAGACATTCTTTTTATTAAAAATCTATAGAAGTCTTTATTTTAAGCTAAGATTCATATATATATATTGCTCTTTTTGTACATCTTTTCATTGAGAAATAAGTTCACTTGTGTATTCTCCTGATAAAATTGCCAAGTTTGTAGCATTGCAGAAATGTGGTTTATTTTTTGTAATATGTCTGAAAATTGAAAAGATTTGAATGTTATTAGTGATTTATAATTCAAGTTAATGTGCAGGTTACCTGTCTATTTAATGAGTATATTTCCAGTGGACGTTGAGTCAAAAATACCTAGCCTAATTTTGCTATCCTAAAACTTACAACTAACATTGGTTATCATTTTGTACTTGCTATTGGTTTGTTACTACTCTCACGCCAGCAGGAACTTGCTATAAAAGGGCCAAACAAGGTCAATCATTAAAGTTCAAATTAGGTTACAGGTAATTACTAGGGATGAACCGGATAGTGGTTTTGCCGGATATCGGATATCCGGCGCACATTACAAACCGGATATTGGATATCCGAACTGGATTTTGCCGGATATCCGGCAGTTTCTTTTTTATGAAAACATCTTCCCATACACACTAGAAAAAACGGATATCGGTCAAAAATTACAAAATATTTTTTTTTTTTGTAATATTTCCCAATTCCTTACTTTAAGGTGATACCAAGATTGAATAAACATTCAAAAAACTTTTTACTAAAAGGGTTATTCTAGGGTGCTGCTAGCAATGGGCGTATGTATTGTACGCATTATACTCAATTTCTAAATAATTGTATTTTTACCATATGCCCTTTCATTCCAAACATAAAAACTCAAATTTGCATAAACTTTTGAGAAATTTATTTTTTAATTCAACTTTATATTAGTTGTGAGATGTGATGACCCTCCACCATAACGATTCGTTAAAAATATAATTTTAAAGTTAAAAATTTGAAAAAAAGTGGGTTTTTTAAAGTCTCTATTGGTTAAAGGGAGAATCTGCACACTGTGAATACATTGGTAGAATTTTCAGGAAAATACTTAAAGCAAGAACAAAGAAAATTGATCGCCACAAAAAAAATCTTAGATGTTTTATTCATCCGGATATCCGGCATGGGAAATCGGATATCCGGCACTTTACTTCCGGATATCGGATAGTTACCGGATAGTTAAAAAGCAGCCGGATACCGGATAGTTACCGGATATCCGTTTCATCCCTAGTAATTACTACTCATTAATTGTGGAGCCAATATTCAAAATTTGGTTTGTCACATTACAGTTTTTTGCAAGAAAATCCAAATAACTTTTACTAAATGCATTGACATGTGCATACATTCCAATTTTTGCAGGTAAGTATTTTGGACAAATGGATTTGTTTAGTGTAGTTAAATAAAAAAAATCCAGAGGCGAACTTATTGTTTCCAATTTTCTTCGTATTTCTACTAATCCCATTTTTAAAATGTTTAGACAAAACAAGTTTTAAAAATGTGCTCTCAAGTTATGTACTAGTTGACATAAATAGTGTGCTATGTTGAATAGCCTATCACAATAAGTCTAAAAAGAGAATGTTATTTCTTTAGCTTGGGTTTAGGTCAAAATCGTTGTACATTTAATAGTGTGGACATGGTGTAATCTTGCAGGGTGTCTACATAACCGTGAAATCAGAGAATTAACATGGAAATTTTTAATTCTGGAAATATCAGGGAAAAGTCGGGGAAATTTTTAAAATGTCACGAAAAATCAGGGAATTTTTCAAATTTGGATAGTTAAAACGTCAAGTATCGTCTGTTATGCCCTCCATTCTTGATAATTTAATTGTCAATATTTTCTTTTAGTTCTGAATAAGAATTTCAGAAAAAAAACCGCATTGTTATGTTCAATTTCATATTTCCAGTTTTATTTTTGTAAAAACGTGAACCACTGCTGGAGGGAGAAGCAAAAGCAAAATGTGTTAGACCTTGAATTGTAAGCAACATATGAGGGGCTAATAAATATGGGATTTATTGAAGATTGGATTAGGAAATATGAAGCATATAAAACATTTAAAATTATCTACAAAAGAATTAATTTGAAAAAATAATATTTTGTTTCCATTATCTGCTTCCAGAGAACATGTTTAATTACTATAATGCCTGTTGCAATTGCATAATTCGTGTTGTATCCATACATTATTATTTTAACTGTCACTAAGTATTGCTTATAATTTTTCATTTATAATGCAATATGTTTATTATATTATCGTAGTGTGGATACTTTGTTTCTATACAAAGCATGTATGGCAACATTTCTGAATGTCATTTTGAAATCAGGTAAATTTTTGTGACACCATCATATAAGTCGGGGAAATATCAGGGAACTTTTTTTCCATAATGTTGTTGCCACCCTGTCTTGCTCTTGCACTGGAGTTACAGTTTTTGCTTCATTAACTTTGTACATATTTCACAGTATATTCCTCAAATTAGTTTTCTTCATGAAAATCAACACATACAAAACACTTTCCACAGGCTGGCAGACCACATCACGCAGGTGCACATGTACTGCAGGGAGCCCCAGACCAACTTCGACCCCATGCCCATGAACCTGATGCGCAGGTACCTCTCCCATTGCCGCTCCATCCAGCCGGCCATCCCCGGGGACCTCACCGACTATCTGGTGAGCGCCTACGTTGAGATACGCAAGGAGGCACGCAACTCGCGGGACATGACCTTCACCTCGGCCAGGAACCTGCTGGGCGTGCTCAGGCTCTCCACTGCATTGGTTAGTAGGAATTTCACATTTTCCAATTTGCAAGCAATTCTTAAATTTAACAATTTTTTTTTATATTACCTGATTTTTAAATGATGATGAATTTCTCCAGTATTATTTAAAATTATTAATCGACTTCCCATGTGTGAGGTTTTTCGTCTTAGGACATGTATCCTTTTTTTTTAAAAATTTGTACAAGGCAGAATAAGACTAAATAATTTTAAAATAAAATTAATGAAATTTACCTCTTTCTACACCAGATACTTTTTTCAAATTATGAAAAGCATATGTAGTTCTGCATAACACAGTACCATAGATAGAAAAAATCAAGCTAGTGTGAACAAAACCAAGTTAAACATCATATACATGGTTCGCACGGTCCTTAAGAACTACTTACTTTAGATGGGTCCTTAATTAATCGCCCTTAAAGTCCTTCATTTTCAACTCGGGTCCTTAATTTTAGTCAAACAAGAGTTTTTTTTTAATGATTCACATGGGTGGTATTTTTCCGTGTCTAATCCGAAATTCCAAGTTTTCTAAACTTTCGGAATGTAGAATTTCGGATTTTACTTTGATTGTCCGCACTTTTGACTGTTATTCTGCGAGTGTAAATTGACAAGACGAAAAAATATTTGTTAATAGACAAATTTAGTGTCATAAAAAATAATCGTCAACTTTTTACCTCTGTTTTCCAATTTTTTAGTCAATGGTATTTCATTATCATACACGACACTTCATCGTTAGAAAATCTCAGTTTGTTTGTTGTTTTGTGAAGAATTGATACTCACTCTAGAAAAACGGGGAAATTCACAAGAATGTAGCATCTTCAACATTTACAGGGATGGGAATTATGCTCCATAGTTTGCAGGAAGTGGCATCCTGCTCCAACTTGCTACAAAACCACATTTACGTGCGATTCTCCGCCAACATCGCCAAAAAATATAAGAAGTCCTTAAAAAGTTATGGAGAGGTCCTTAAGAACTACTTAATTTTTACTTTTAGAAATCTGTATGAACCATGATATATTTATTTCAGTAGTAAAGATCCCTTTTACGGCCCTTGTATTCAATGGATCTTAACACATGAGGTATCAATTGAAAGAGAATTTCACGGATCACTGACAAATCTTACTTTCATCTAATAAATATCTATGTTTTTTTAAAATGCGTTTAACACTTCTGCTCATTCATAGATGGGAGCATTATCAACAGTTTGTTAAAAGAAAATTTGTTTAAATTAATTATTTTAAACTTTTCTGATTTTTTTGGCTATAAAGAAATATGCTTATATATTTCACCCTTATGGGTGTGGGAAGGGGTTTTCATACTATTGTCTGGTAAAATTGTACCTTTTTCAATGATTATTTTCATTTTATAAAAATTTGTGCTTTTGGAGCTGAGTGTGAATCTTGCACATTGATTTGGAAAAATTTTACCATATAAATCAGGGTGGTAACATAACCTGGAAATCAGGGAATTATCATGGAAAATGTTTTTACTGGAAACATCATAGAAAAGTCAGGAAAATGTTCAAAATTTCAAAAAAAATCAGGGAAATTTTCAAATTTGGATCATTAAAACTGCAATAATCGTCTATTATGCCCTCTATTCTGGGTATTTAGTTGTCCATAGTTCCTTTTATTTCTGAAAAAGATTTAAAAAAAAAAAGCATGGTTATGCGCATTTTCATAGTTTTAGTTTTATTTTTGTAAAAACGTGAACCACTGCTGGACAGAAAAGCAAAAGCAGCATTGGACCTTGAATTGCAAGCAACATGTGAGGGGCTAATGAATATGTGATTTATTGCAGATTGGAATAGGAGATAATGAAGCATATAAAACATTTAAAATTATCTACAAAAAATAAATAATTTGAAAAAACTTGTTGTTTTTTGCATTATCTGCTTCCAGAGAACATGTTTAATTACTATTATGCCTATCGCAATTGCATAATTTGTATTGTATCCATAAATTATTATTTTAACTGTCAATAAGTATTTCTTATTTTTCATTTATAATGCAATATAGTTATTGGATCATTGTAGCTTAGATACTTTGTTTCTATACAAGCATGTATTGCAACAATTCTTTATATTATTGTAAAATCAGGGAAATTTTTGGGAACCATCATGGAAATCAGGGAACTTTTTTTCAGAATGTTGTTGCCACCCTGTTCTTAAAACCTTTTTTTTTTTTTAGCTGATAGCTTTAATTCAAATGATTGAATGTGTTCTATTTATGCATCTCAGTACAATCTTTTAACTAAAATACAAGTTTTACATTTCTACAGGCTCGCTTGAATCTCCGAGACACAGTTGTGAAGCAAGATGTGGATGAAGCCATTCGTCTCTTGGACATGTCAAAGACCTCTTTGAATCAGTCGCAGCAGCCTGCTGGAAGGTAAATAGTTGCGCTTTTTTGGATGATAAGACTATAATTATTTTTTAAAAACGGGACCACATATCTGGAAAGTCGGAATTTTTATGTCGGTTGCATGCTTAGTGAATACTATATTCCTTTTGAAATCATTGACATCTTTTTCATTTCTTGCATTTACTACAGTGGTCTGCAAGAGGGTCTAAAGTAGTTCATAGTGTTGAAAATATGGTCTATTTATCTCTTGATTTTAAGAGTTTTGCCCGATGTGTAGTTGGAACCTTCGACCATGAACGGACTGTAGTAGAGCGAATATGATGTCATAATCGTGAAACGAACATATCAGACCGAATGGCCTCAGACACGTGATTTCTTTTCAAAATTATTAATTAAAAAAATACTCGCAATTGGCTGATGACTTGGGAAATGTGTAACAGTGAAAATTTATGAATGGAATGACGTATTTAACCACGTGTCTGAGGCCATACATGTTGGCCTCATTTTGATGTTGGCGAGATTATAACTTGTGTTTTCTCTACTATAAAGGATCCATGCTCGAAGGTTGGAACATAGTAATCTATATTTGCTATCGTGCCTTCTCATGCAAATTACTTGTTAACCAATCGTTTCCTTGCTATGATGTAATCGATGACATCACACATCGGATCGACATATTGTAGACAATTCACTCACACATTTTGCAACCGTAGCGACTGCTGTCTTGTATTGTATACCTCAGATATTCAGTCTTTTGAGGCAAGTAACCACTTTTATGATGGGCATTTCAGTCGGCAGAAAGAAGGCGTTTGCCAAAAGCCATTTTCTGTATTTAGATTTTTAAAAAAATTGTTGAGATGACATATATTTTCTATGCTTTAATAAAAACTTCAATAGAAAATATCATTTCCTATAAATGGATAAGAACCTTACTTTTAAATGTAAATTTATTTGTTTTTAAAAGCAGTGTTCCACCCCAGGCGTTTTTGGGAGGGTAGCCCGCCATTTTTAAATCTGGATAACGCCCTCATGCCTTTTTGGAAAAATTCCGCCCCTCTTGCCCTTTTCAGTCCAACAATAAACAGGGTGGCAACATAACCGGGAAATCAGGGAATTATCATGGCATTTTTTAATTCTGGAAACATCAGGGAATTTTTCAAAATTTCACAAAAAATCAGGGAAATTTTAAATTTTGGATCATTAAAACGACAATTATCGTCTGTTATGACCTTTATTCTGGATAGTTTAGTTGTCAATATTTCCTTTTAGTTCTGAAAAGGAATTTAATAAAAAAGCATGAATATGCGCATTTTCAGTTTTATTTTTGTAAAAATGTTAACCACTTCTAGAGGTACTAGACCACTTCTTCTGTATAGATTGTAAGCAACATGTGGGGGCTAATCAATATGTGATTTATTGAAAATTGGAATAGGAAATATAAAGCATCCTTTAAAATTATCTACAAAAGAAATAATTTGAAAAAATTTGCTTTTTTGCATTATCTTCCAGAGAACATGTTTAATTACTATGATGCCTGTAGCAATTGTATATTTTTTGTTGTATCTATGAATTATTATTTTACTGACAATAAGTATTGCTTATAATTTTTCATTTATAATGCAATATATTTACTGTATTATTGTAGCGTGGGTACTGTGTTTCTATACAAAGCATGTATTGCAACATTTCTTAATGTAATTGTAAAATCAGGGAATTTTTTGTGGCATCCTCATGGAAATATCAGGGAACTTTTTTTTCCATAATTTTGTTGCCACCCTGATAAGTGTCCTTGCTTCCCTAGTTGTCTTTAAAAAATGCATTGATTTTAACATTTTAAGTGTAAATCTAATTATGACAGCAGAAAAACTTCTTTGTAACTACGTGTGTTGCGGAATCACAATGAATCCACAGTAATATCAAGCACGCCGCAAATTTCTGTTTCAATATCCTTTATAAAACCTTCAATTTGACAATTTTGATGAAGGTTTTATGCTGACTTTTTTTTTGCTGGGGTCTTTGCATTGTTATTCTTAACTTTTGTTTATAATAAAACATGAAATTGCTTTTGAAAACAGACGATTTTATATGGTTTTAATAACCAATATTTAATGTATTTAACAACTTAATTAAATACTAGGAGGCTCCGGCAAAATAAAAATGCGGGCACTACAGAATTTAGTAAACAAACTAACTGTTGCCATTCCGCATAGAGAAAAACAGTATTTTTTAATCACCGTGTAAGAGAATTATATATAAAGATTGTAAACTTCCTGTAACTCTTAGTCAAATTTAAATGTGTTTTAACCCAATTATAATTTCCTTATAGGGTACAAACTTCTACTGACCAAATTTTCAACATCATCCGAGACATAATGGCTGAAACTGGAAGTAGAACTGTCAAAATGTCCGACGCCCTAGAGCGGTGCATAACCAAAGGTTTTAATCCCGATCAATTTGAAGAAGCAATTGAAGAATACGAGGAACTAGATATATGGAACATTAACCAAGCACGTACCAAAATCACGTTTATTTAATTGCGTTTTGTGTCATTTTTCTCTATTCTCATCTGTTTGTATTCATGTTATTTTTATGTTTAAAATAAAATGTTTTTAAGAAATAGTAATTATTTTACTTTTTTAAGAACTCGTATAGATCGTTTGTACTAGGGATGTGACAAATAGTGATTTGGCCGAATATTTGATCGATTTTGAATAAGGATGAACCGGATAGTAGTATGTCCTGGATATCGGATATCTAGCGCACATTACAAACCGGATCCCGGATATTAGTACTAGTTTTTGCCGGATATCTGGTTTCAAGTTTTTTTCCGAAATGATCTTCTCTTGACAGTTCTTTAATAAACTATTCATATTCATACTGATTTTGAAACGGCAAGAGCTGTAGTATATGCTGTGTTTGAATATGTAATTTTGAAATACTTCCAAATTGCTGATCTAAATTGCTCTATATCAGGGTTCCCACTGGTCCTTAAGAACTCCTTATTTTTGGTTTGCATTTTTAAGAGCCCTTTAAAGTCCTTAATTTTGACCAAGAGTCTTTAGAAGCTCCTTATTTTTTCTCCTGCCAAAGAAATATTAATTTTTTTTTTAGTAATTCCTTTAAAATTTCTTGCTTTCAGTTTATTTCACTTACATTGACAATCTATTACTTGTGGCTGTTTTTTACATGAGATGCTCGAATGCTATTTATTTTCTCGCTCCATTAATAAGTTAGTGCATTTCATTTATTATGCTTTGTAAATGCATATTTAACAGTTGGTGAAAAAATCAAACATGAATATGAACGAATTAAAAAAGTAATGAAGTCAAAGGATGAGGTTCTGTTAAGATGCATCAGAAGCAGCGTGATAAAAAAGGGTCCTTAAAAACTTGTTTTTGTCATTAGAAAGTCCTTAAAAACTCCTTATTTTTTATTTTTAAAAATGAGTGGGAACCCTGTATATTTAAATGCTAAAACTAGCTCTTACTAGACTGGAGAACAAAACAATTTCTAATATATAACGAACAGAGATGTAGATAGGCACCCTACATACCACCACCCAAGTGGAACCACCACCCTTGTTCAAACTCAAAGATAGCTAGCGACTGGTTCCGAATGTCTGCAGCATATCTTCCTTACTATCTATCAGTACAGCGACCCTGTCGGGTTTTAACAAGAAAGTTAGCACTTCAATCCTTGTGCACCTGAATAGTCTGAAAAATTCAAGGGAGAATCCGCAGACTGTAGAATGTATTGGTAGTATGTTCAGGAAAATACTTAAAACAAGAACAAAAGATAATTGATCGCCACAAAAAAAAATAATCTGCAGAGTATTCTTCTTCCGAATATATTCAGAACTTTACTTCCGGATGTCGGATAATTACGGGCCAGTTAAAATCAGCCAGATAGTTACCGAATATACATTTAATCCCTAATTAAAATGTTAATTTTTTAAAAAGTAAAACATATTTATGCACGTAGAAGGCAAGTTGGGAGTAATATAGGAAGTTGAAATTTTTTCATATTTGTCAAACTATTAAAATTTGTAATATAGTAAATAGTTTATTCAAATTTGTTGTGGTGTAAAAATTGTAATATTTGATTTTTAAACAATAGTAGGGTGATGTTACTTGTTTAGATTGTATTACGGTTATTTATTTTGCATATTGGCCAACAAATTATATTTTTTATTAAACTCAATGTTATACTAGAAGATAAGCTGGTATGTCTGCCATTTATTTCAGTACAGCGATTGAGTTTTCCCAAGCAATGCATGTAACTTGTCAATTTCCGAAAATTCTATTACAATATATTTCAAGGTCTAATTTCCATTGCATTGTGATATAACTTAGGTTTCTTTATAATTTTTAAAAAATGTAAATGAAACTATCAGGAAACTATTGAAGAGGAACGGCTGAACGTAAACACATCTGGTTTTTGGCATTGTGTTCATCAGATGAAGTATTTTTTTTACTCTATTTTGCAGGAAGTTTTATGTTGTAAACTTTTGTGTGTAAACATTGCACGAAATGGAGTTATCTTGTGAATAGCATAACGGTATCTTATTACACAATACTGTCATAATATAAGAAAATAATGAATCATATATTTTTATTTATCAAATATAGACAATCAGATGATGTTGTTAAATGTATATCATAACAAATACTACAAAAATTAATTTATCACAGAAGTTTAACAATCACTTGTGCTTCATAGTAAAAAAAGAAAGCAACATTCTTCTTAATTCTTCAAGAAGAATGACATACAATAAAATCAAAAGATTCGGCAAATAATAAAACTTGTAAATCTTTTTGGGATTGTTTCTCAAAAGTTAGTGTCAATTCCACAATTAAAGTTGGATGTACATAAAGATGGTAATGAATCAGTTTTCCTTCAAGAGTTAGATAATTAGTTAGCTATTTTTCTCTTCATTTATTTACAAGTTTAAAATAAGAATTGATGTAAAATTTAAAAACTTATAAATGATAAAACTCTTTATATATCCAATATTTAATCAAGCTCTTCATGGAATACAACAACATTTGTCATTTAAATCTGGTCCACATTTTTAGTAAGGAATGTCAAAAAGCATTTTGAGGGCCTGGAAATACAGAAAAAGTATGACTGACGGCAATGAACAAGGCTCAAAGTTAAGTCCGCTTTTCTGGTTAACAACGACCCCCACAGTGCATCTGAAGTACCCAAATGTTGGTAATCCTTGAATTATGGCGATAAATGTGTTCACACGAATTTTGCAATTGTAAAGTTGTTTTCAATAATTGTAAAACAAAAATTTTTCTGGGCAAGTTATTTTATAAAATTTTAAAAATTGTAAAGATATAGCTTGTAAGTTGTACTTTAAACCTTAAATTAAAAAAAAGAACAGATGTATTCTAGGACATTTGGCTATAGATATAGCTTGTAAGTTGTACTTTAAACTCTTAAATTAAAAAAAGAACAGATGTATTCTAGGACATTTGGCTCGTATTTTCCTTGGCGATGAAATAAGTCGCCACAACTGTTTCGATTTGCACTGATGAATTTTAAAATCAAGTTTTATGGAACAAAAGAGTACCGTGCTCTAACGTCACAGACTAGTACCTCGCTCATGGCAATTGTGGTCTCTAGCAATTGGCCACAGACTACTCGGGTTCAAAGCTGGTACCCCCTTGCGAGCAGTTTATTATAGTGCATACATCTGAAAAAGACTGACCCAAAAAACACAACAATCTGACACACAAATGAATATGCACCACAACATCATAGGGTTGCGAGATTGAAAGCCACCGCAAGAATAGGAAAATACCTAGAAAGTCAGGTGGGGTTGCCCTAATAGTATGCATTTATCAAATCAAATGTCCTATAATAACATCTATACCATCATTCTAGTTTTAATGTTCACATATTATTAAATTTGGCTATTTATTTTCTGAATAGACTCATCATTCGAAAAATAACTAGTAATCGTAAGCACTTACTCAGGGAAACAGATTTTTTTTAGTGTTATTTGACAATGAAAGCAAGGTGAGATCTCATAATAGAGAGGTGGGTTTGGGAAAATAACTTTTATAAAATCATCACTTGAACCATTTCAAATTGCCCACATATCCATCACGAACTCGTATTTTGATAATTTTTCACCGATTTGGATTCCATGAACCCAAATTCGATATGGTTTAAAGAGCATTTGCACCATTAAGAGAATGTGTTTTATCTTCATACATGTCAAGCATATTCTCCACCTTCTCAATACCCTTGCAGGAAGGTAAATATTCATAAAGGGTCATTCTAAGGCAAGGGGAAATTTGTGCAAATCCCAAATGCAGGAAGTTGTACAATGCTTCACTGTGCTAGAAAACCTCTTCGAAGACCCATCCGTTTTCTCTCATGACATTAAGCAAGCTGGACGATGACCGTACTTGACAACTTGTGTCATGTGCCAACATTAAATGGATGACTTCAGTCTTCTGTTCTTGGGAAGTGTCCACCCAAACAGCCTCGAAAATGTCCTTCACCTGATCCAAGAGGTAATCGCCGATCTGGCCATTCTCCGATGCCTCGACCCGCCTTGTGAGTCTTGCCAGCATATCGAACAGTTCCTTCGTTGTGAGGTATCTCCTCGACTCCAGAGCCATCTTGGAGAAGAACAACCATTGTGGCCATTTTGTGAAAGTGAGGAACACGTCCTTAGCGTGGGTCTTGACGAACTCGCACCACTGCTGCAGCCCCAAGTGCGAGATGAGGAGACGGATGGACGCCGCATTGTCCGGTCCCAGCCCGTTGAACACGGATTCTGCCACTCCCTGAACAATTATATCCCTCTTATTGGATTTGAGTTGTTTAAGGAAATAGTCCACCGACAATTCATTCCCAACATTCACAGCCGACCTGATAGCGAATTCATACCAGGCGTCTGTGCAGTCATGCCACCTGAATGTATACGGATTCGACTTTTCTTTTGAGTTGGCTTCGTTGACATAGCGAGAAAAAACTACCACTTCGCTGGACTCGTTGGAATTCTTCTTGTTGTATACTTTGTGGACGAAGTAGGATTTGACTCGGGGCCACAGCACCATCACTTCATCCAGCATGCAGTTTATGCAGGCCAACCGAAAAGCATCTTCATCGCTCAAACTTCCGCATTTGAGTATCTCCTTTGCAGTCGCTCGACCGTCCACAGTTCCCAAGAGAGTGCATCGCATGTTCTTCGGCAGATTAAGTCTGTCGAGCCATTGTTTGACTGTCTCGTGGTCCCCATGCAGCGAGTAATACCAAAATCCCAGCCAATTTTCCAAGTACTTGCTAACGGGATAAACGAAGCTTAAGAGGATTCGTTTCTGCTTTGGGGAGATCGGAAGACGGTAAATTTCTTCTTCTAATTCGCCTGGATCAATTAGGAACTCTGCGGAATTCGCACGGCAGTTCCGGTAGAGCTGACGATTCCACAAGTGTGCAACAGCGCTCATTGCTGCCCCTGCATAAAGTGAAGGTATTGGGAATAGAGGAGTCATCTTCCTCTCTACCTGCAGTAAAATGAAAAAAAAAATTAGTGATTTAAAAATAAAATTAAAGCTGAAAATTTGATTCATTTGATATAAAACTGCACTAAGATTTTTATAGTTTTAAGATATATAATGTCGAAACTGGTTAAGTTTCATATTAAAATATCTTATTAGATTAGAGACAAAAGAACTGGTTGGGTTGGCTGCTTATCTAATAACACTTTCTATGCTCCATTTTCAGAAACCAAACAACCTCCTTAATTAAATTTTAGTCACATTCCATCATACATCCTCTAGAAGTCAATAAAACAGATTCGCAACCATTAAAGTAACTTATTTTAAAAGTACTTAATAACAAATGAAAGATTCACAAGGAAAAGTTAACCAAAAAGTTATTAAAGTAAAAGTTAAAATTGACGATATATAAATTAGTATTCTACCCCAAAAAAAGATTGGTATATTGAATTATTATCCTTAAACCCTTTTTCTCAATACATAAAAAAAAAATCATCAGGATTACCTGAAAAAATAAAACTTTCCTATTATATTGATATTATTAATTTTTTTAATCCAATGGCAATTCAAATTTTGGTACTTTTCCATTTAATCGGCGCAAATCTCGCCAATCAGACTTTTTTGGCGACAACACACAGTATACATATAAAAAAAGGTTAATAAATCATAGTTCTAAGAAATTTTTATATAGTTTAAGTATATTATTATAGTTTAAGTATATTTTTTATAATTTATAGAACCGATATTCCGTTTGGTGTCGGTTGTATAATTTTTGGCGACTTTATCGCCTGCACCTTTTTATAAACTGCTCTCATTTACCATTTAATGCAAAATCACTATCCTTTCTGTCTACTCCGAAAACCTGCAATTGTACTGGTCATTAAAATAAATCATGTATTATCTTTTGTCCTGTACAGTTGGCATGCAAAACTTTTTCCCAATGTGTTGTTCTTTAAGGTTCCCTACTCACAAGAGAGGATTCTAATAATCGAGAACAGGTTTTTCCACACATTGCCCAAGAAATGCCTTACTGAGGATGAGGTATTCTATTATTTTTTTTTCAATTTACTATTCATTGTTTTCACTTGAATTACCTTTGTCAACCTTGATTGCATTAATCTGGTATTGGATTGTCAGCAAACTATGTCACTCAGCATTTTGCTGGCATAATTTTTAAGGCTTTTATTTAAGAAAAATGAGTACTTATGCACATATATTACAATTTCTTTAGTCCTGGAACAAGGCCTGTATTAATTGGACAATCATAAATCTGAAATACGCAATTGTGAAATTTAACTCTTGCAAAATGTATTTAACTCTATTGCCAATGTCCAATAACATGCAACGTATGTTATATAAAATAGTTTTGTTTGGTTAATGTCGCACTAGAGCTGCACATTGGGCTATTGGCGACTGTTCGTGACCTACCTCGAAGGAAAGACTCGGGAACTATGCCTCATATTTTTTAACCATGGTCAAATGATCAGGACATCTCCTGAGCTGGCAACCAACGCAACCTCAATAGGCGCTAGGACAATGGTCCCTGATCAGATTTATCGCATACTAGTCCCATATACACGCTAGTATAATTTATTGAATGTTCTGGGCGACTTTATAGTATTTTTATAGCAAAGCTGGCAACCCTCCGATAGCAAAACCCCATCTATTTTAATTTTCTTTGTCAAGTCCGTCACAAGGATTCGAACCAGCAATCTCCCGATTACTATAGCTGAACACCTTTATTCAATTAGCCACTGGAGGCCCTATAATATTATATGTTATGTAAAATAATAATATTCACTAGTAACCAATTAGAGACTACATGAGAAGCTTAACTACTTTTTAAAAACTAAATTTTTTTTTATTACTGGCCTTCAGGTGTTAGTTTGGTACAGATGTATTATAGGACATTTGGCGTGAGTTTTTTTTTTTACGAGTTTTATAGGGACGATAAATTTACAGTATGGCAACCCCACCTGACATTGTTGGTATTTCCGATTCCTGTAGTGACTTTCAATCTGCCAAGCCTATGACGTCATCGTGCTAAGTAATCGTCCGGCTTTTTTCGTCGCCAAAAAAAGAAACTCGCCAAATGTCCTAACTACATCTGTTCCGTTACTTTCAATACATCAATTATATATGTTTTTTACTAAACAAAAGCTAAATTAATTTTGGTACAGATGTAGTATAGGACATTTGGCGTGCGAGGTTTTTCTTGGCGTATTTTATAGGGGCGATAAATTTATAGTATGGCAACCCCACCTGACATTGTTGGTATTTTTCTATTCTTGTGGAGACTTTAATTCTGGCAACCCTATAGCGTCATAGCGCGGTTTAACGGCAATTTTTCGTTGCCAAAAACAAACACGCGCCAAATGTCCTATACTACATCTGTTCCTTAATTTTTAATAAATTTTCCATAGGGAAAACATGATTGAAAAATTTGCACATATAATTGAATTTAAAATATCTACTGTACAATGTGGCAAAATGAAGTTGAAATTGCTTTTGATGTTTTACTTTTAAATGAATTTCTACAATACCCTTCCTTCATATTTAGGCTGGTTAATAGCATTCTGTTGTATGATTCATTTGAGCAATTTTACACATGTAAGACAAGCCTAATTAGAACTTTCAATATAAATTAGTTTCGATTTAGGGTAGTTTTTGTTTCTTTGTTGATTGCGAAATAAATAAAAATTTGTTAGAAATATATATTTATGAGATGTACTTACGAGAAATTTAAAATAATTTCATTTAAAGTCATTAAAAATGTATAAATATAAATGTTTAGGAATCTGTTCTTGAGATAAGCTTGCATACAAAACTCTTAAAAAAATAAACAACACCCCTTAAAAAAATATACAACACATTGCAGTAGTGATCAGCTGACTGGTGTTCAAAGTAAGTTTGGTTTGGTTTTGTTAAATAACGTCGCACTAGAGCTGCACAGTGGGCTATTGGCGACGGTTCGGGGTCAATCTCGAAGGAAAGACTCGGGAACACATACACATTCACACACACATTCATTCATCTCGTTATTTTAGAACCATGGTCAGATGACAAGGAAACACCTGAACTGGCACCCAACGCCTTCAATAGACGTCGGGACTTTGGATCCCGATCAGATTTATCGTGCACCAGTCCCGTATACACGCCAGTATAATTTGTTGGATATTCTGGATGATTTTCTAGTATTTTTGTAGCGAATCTGGCAACCCTCCGATCGCAAGTCACTACTTTTTTACTTTTCTATGTCAAGTCCATCGCACGGATTCGAACCACCAATCCAACGCCTTATCAACTGAGCAACGGACGACTAGAACGGGGCGGAGTTTAGCTTTGTTTGTGGGATTTCGAGCACGTGCAAGTTGCCGATTACTGGTAAACAAACATTAATATCGCTTTTTTATATTCAAATTTTGCATTAATTACGTTTGACTTGTGTTTTAACATCATATTCTAAAAAAATACCATCCATTTTTATTTAACTGTAATAAACCGAAATTAAAATTATGTTGTATTATGACGTCATACATGTCTGTCTATCGAATATGAATAATTTTTTTAAAACATTAATTATCGTTTAATTTAAAAGTTTCTTTTTTGGTTATTTCATTGTTCTTATTTGGTAAGATGATGAAGCAGAGCCATTTTTTACGAAGGAAAATAATTTTACAGGTATAAAATTCGATAATTATTTTGTTAACTCGAAACTTATAATTTTTTTTCATTTTTAAATGTAAGTTTTCTGGTTGAGGTTATCTCATTTTGATCGTAATGTATAGTTTTAGAAACGAAAGTAGATATAATTCTGTTTTATGTGTTCTAAACACTATTCTCTCTCTCTCTAGTTCTTTTATGTAAATTTTCAGCCAATCTAAATTATAACTAATTTTTTTTTTAAATTATAAATGTTTGATTTTAAAAATATCGTGTATTAATTTTTGAATAAAGTAAATGCTCTTTTTTTCCGATTTTTTTCTATAACGGAATTGTACACGAAAAAGAAATATTGAATCCTAAATTTTTTAAGTGCATATTTGTAGGTTAATAATCTGTGTAATAATAATATTATGTACAGATGAATTTTTAATGTTTTGCTTAACGCTTGTTAAAAAAAATACTTTTATTTAATCATCGTAGTTCGTATAAAAAATAACTTATACGTAATTGCATGTGTTCCATTAAATGTAAATATTTTTTATTGTTCATTTTTTTTATCTAAATGTAAAATTTTAATAACCGTTATTATTGTTTAATTATAAACTTAAGAATTGAGAAAGTATAATCTGTTAAATCAATTTTTTTGACAAAATATTTAACTACTAAATTCTGAAGTAAAATTTCTAATTAATTTTCTTAAACACAATGTATTTTGCTGTTGTGTTTTCACAGCTTTCTTTTTCTAGGCCGTATGAAGAAAATATTTCAAGGATTCGTAATATTAAATTACCCAATTTTGGTTTCAAAAGTAGAGCATTTTAAAGGTATTTCGTTTGTACTGTATGTATATGTTTCTTCATGTTTGAAATTGAAATATGTAGTGAATGATGGTATATGCACAGAAGATTTTTTTTACATGTCTATATTTTGGGCATTGTACAATAATGGATTAATTTCTTTTTATTTCAAACTCTAGTTCAAATGTATTCACGGTACGTACCCCTTGGCGACCTCTGAAAAAGCGATATTAGCAATGCTAACCACGTTCTTGGCGTTAAAAACCGGTTTTGTTGCTAATCAAAGGACTCCATTTTTCCACTAGGATCTCTCGACCGCAGTGCCTGTTGGAGGAAAAGCATCTTGGCACGATAATTTTTGGCGGTGAGGGGATAAATTGCCAAAATGTTGAAACCTTGTATCGCATCACTCCCTCCCCATGAGATTCAAGCTTACAGCATATATAGTTGTTTTAAATTGATGTATTTTTTTATTGACATTCATATTATAGAACATTTTAAAAATTTGAACTAATATACAAAGTATAATATTTTGTAGAAAAAATATCTAACAATGGTATTTTTTATTCATATGCATTTATTCTCATAATTAATAACTCATTTTCTGTATTTATAAAGCAAACTAAATTTATATTATTTTAATATAATATGTAGAAAAAATAGTTTCATTTTAAATTTCGGTGTACGCATTGAAAATGGTATAAGAATATATTGCAACCTACAGTTTTAAATACTTAATTTTGAGAATATTTAAATTTATTTCCTTTTGCAATGCTTATCATTTTTATAATACAGATAATAGTGTGCACTTGTATGATATTGTTATAAGTCTACAATTTTTTATTTTCTGCTTAAATAAGTGAAAATCATACATGTTTATAATATAAGATGTTACTGTTATATGAAATATATAAATATAATAATCACGCAACTCGTGAATATACTATAGGGCCCCACGCTTTACAAAGATCACGGGGGATTAATAAATGGCCAACCTGGTTGACGCGGCTCACCCATGGTATGTCCTACGATTGTATAATATAATTTCTTAGATATTCGTAAAATCATTTTTATATTTACAATAATATTATAATTACGAATTACAATCAAAGAAATATATATATTTTTAATATTAATGAATCGAATACATGTTCTTAAATCGTGAAATAATCTTTTAAGTATTAAACAATAAAACTAATTATATATATTTAGAGAGAAAAAGTGATAGTGTCATAATTGCGAATATCTTTTCTATCGTTTATAAATATTGAATTTTTCTATATTGTCTGATATATTACAACTCTAAATATCTCATACCATGGTCGCAATTTATTGCGAAAAAACTAGCTCTTCAATTACTATGCCATTTAAAAAACAAAACAAAAAAGGCCAGTCAAAAAGTTGAACCAATCCTTCCACAGGGTTGCGAAATACTAAACTTATCAATATCGTCAAAGCTGGAATAATTATCGCGCCAAGATACTTTTCCTCCAACAGGCATTGCGGTCGGGAGATGCTAGTCATTTTTCCACTGCAAGGTTGCCGAAAAGATAAGGCAAAAAATCGGGGGTACCGACGTATCGCAGAATTCATATTAACCCAAACTCTTACGAATTTAGCTTGCTTTTGTAATATCAAATTATAATCACAATCAACATTTTCTTTTAAAGAAGGTTGTAAATTTTAATGTGCATAATACACTCACATTCTCCAAAAATAATAATAATAAAATTGTAAAATAAATATATTTTTACTAATTAAAACAATTTTCCATACTACTTGCCTGTCTTTTGTTTTCAGATCAATCTCTTTGGTTAGAAGGAATTAAACGGTAACCCTGACCTCTCCAAATCTGGAGACTCTTTTCGGCAACCATGCACGGGAAAAGGAATTGTTCATTGATTTGCAAAAACTGTTTTTATTGCCAAGTACGGTTAGTGTAGTTAAAATTGGAAAATTTAAAAAAAGTTACCAAGGGTTACCGTTTACTGCAATCGGCATGTATATTAATCAAATCTCTCAACTCCGCCATAGCCGGTCCCAAGCCCGGTTGAGAAAGGAGGAGGGAGAGACAGGAACCTAGGGTTCCCTTAGGTCCATACTCTTGTCTTACGTGTGAGGCATCTGCCCCTGTTACATTGTCTAGTGGAACCCATCTGCTAGCACGTGACTTTACCTCGATATCTACAAATTTAATTTTATTGAATGGCTGATTTCAACCAAGTAATATGCACCTATCACCATTTTAAATCAATCACTATGAAAATATAATTCCAATATTTTTTTTATTTGACCAATCGCATGTTCGTTTTGTGATAAAATCGTTTTTTCTTCACTTTCAGTTTGTATAATTTCTAAAAATTTCTTTATCGGTGGACTAAGCTAGTTTAAAACTTCATGTCGTGGAGTTGCTTCTAACAGTTTTTATTTGTTTCGATTTTTGTTTAAACTCGTCTTACCGATTGCGGAAGCGACAATTTTCTCAAAATTTGTTTAGCTTTCACATCTACAACAATAAATGTAAGTAAAACATTTGAATACTTTTCAGTACTACAAGCCAGTTCAATAGAGCCAATAGGTTTCAACTTATTATTACCATATGACATTAAGACAACATCAGTTGGATTTAGTTTCTGTTTCAAACCTAATGTTTTAAACACGTGTAGGTAGAATATATACCTGAGCACCGATGTCTAATTTAAAGGACACTTGTTGACCCTCAACTGATATTACCTTAAGCCATTCATCACAATTAATAGCTTCATTAAGAACACTATTGAAGATAATCCAAGAAGGGTTTATCCTCGGATATTGTAGTTGCTGCTATCCTTACACAACACGGACTCTAATAAGGCTCTTAATCAAATTCAAGCATACGCAAAGAAACCAACTCTTCAGGTATATCAATCTAAGTTTAAGAGAGGTTACTTTTATATTAATTATTATGGGGCTCTGCCCCCTGCTCCGCTGACGCGCTCCGCCAACCCCCGGAGGATTGCAACGCAATCCTCTTTGATTTGCTTTGCAAACCAATACTTGTTTTATTTCTTTTGGCCTGTTGCTTCAGATACAACCTATGGGCTTGACGTGCTTGTTCGTCTTTCGGCCAACCTTGCGATCGATTCTTTCAAGAACCTTTCCTCAGAATGCATATTTACCATTGCAGCTGGTCTTGGCTCACTTATATATGTCGTATTCAACACTATGGCAGCGATTTTCAACCTGTGGGGCGCGCCCCCCTAGGGGGGTGCGAGCACACTAGAGGGGAGGCGCGAGAATATCCAAGAGAAAATATTATTTAAAAAAATTGATTAACTGATTGAAAGGAAAGCATGCATACACATAGAAAACGAAATACATTTCGACATATTTAACAAATAAAGTAAAACAACTTACTAAATCAAAACTTACTTAACCAAAACATACTGAATTAAAAACAAATTTAATAATTATTAGTGACTTCCTTGGGCCTGTCTTGCAGAGCAAAGTTTTTCGAAGGAAGGCTTAATATTAGAAATAGCCACTCTCAGTTCTATTTCTATATATAGCCGAGATCTATATTTTGTCTTCAAAGAAGCCACAGCAGAAAATCCAGTTTCACAAAGATAGGATGTTGAAAATAGAAATAAAATGCGAAATGCCCTTGTTTTTAGTGCAGAAAAATCATCTTCTACTCCTGCCCTAATTCAAATGGAGATTTATTACTAAATTGTCTTTTGGTTTCGCTACTTGTCACGAAGTCTATGCATTTTTCTTCCGCATCAATTGAGAGTCCTCCGGGAGTCTTATGAAATGGATCCGTAACCCACTCGTAACTTGCTATCAGTTTGTCGTCAGCAAGAAAATACTTTTTAAAATTCTTTGCCAGCATGGCTAAATGATTTTCAATGGTTAGAAAAACAACTTTTACATGTTCTTCTTCAGCCTTGTAAGTTTAATCTTTTTTGCTTTAAATTTCTGCTCCACAATTCCAATTTTCTACAAAAAGCATTAACTTTATCACTCGTATCCAACATATGTGTATTTGCTCATTGGAGTTGAAGATTATTTATTTCTCGAATATGTCGACCAAGTAGCTCAATTTCATCACAAATTAATCATCGCGAAAATTCTCGGCTTCCGGTATGTTTTCTTCTAGGAAAATGGCGATTTCTTTTCTTAATTCATAAACATGTTGCAAAAATTTCCCACGTGATAACCATCTTGCCTCGCAATAAAATAGTAACGCTGAATGTACTGAACCTATGTCTTTACAAAGTGCGGAAAAGATTCTCGATTTCAGGGGTCAATTTATAATTATATAATTATTTTATAAAATTAATTTTTATATACAACCGTAGTTAACACAATATTCAGACCAGGACTCATTTGGTTCGAAGCCAAAGCTTCTCTGTGGATCTTGCAATGTGTTCAGACGCACTGAGGCGATTTTTGTTTTACAAGTTCTTGTATACTTTGGAATCTTCCGGACATTGACCGAGCACCATCGGTGCATATTCCGACGCAATGTTTCCATTCTATGTTTGCCTCGTTCATAAAATCATTTAAAATAGCAAATAATGCGAGCGCTGTTGTTTTGAGTTCTATTGGTTTGCAGAAAAGTAGTTCTACTACTGACATATTATCACAAAATCGAACATAGGCAATTAAATGAGCATCTTTATTACTATCTGTTGCTTGATCAAGCTGTATTGAAAATAATTTTTCACGCAACTGCGAGAAAAGCTGACACTGTACATCTTCAGCTATATCACCAATTCGACGTGCAACAGTATCATTTGAAAGAGGTATGGACTGCAATTGTTTTGAAAAATTATCTCCAAACATAGTATACAATCTCAATTGTTGCTGACAAAATAAGCTCTTCACCAATAGTGTGAGGTTTTTTACATCTGGCTATTTTATATGAAACTTTGTATGATGCAATTAAACTTTTTTATTCACCTACAAAGTTTCTTTAAAAATCGATTTTTGATTTTTATATGATTTTAATTCGAAGAATTCTCTGGATTTGTTGACGGTTTCACTATGAAGCGTTTCCAAATGTCGTTTAAGTTTATTAGGTTTCATGCTGTCTGCGGCCAATATTTTTGAGCAAATGATACACAGGGGCCTTTCTTCTTCATTTACTTCAGTATTAGAAAACCCAAAATTTAAGTATTCTTGAGAATATTTTCTTGATTTATATTCGGAACCACGCTCGTCTGAGTACTTGTTAATGCTTGACTATCGTCTAATGCTCGCTTTCTTCCGCTTAAAAATGTATCCATGAGTCTGCATAAATATGCTGCCATGAATACTAAATATGGTGAATTGCAATTAACACGAAAACATATATAACATACACATTCACGATAGATTCGATAGAGATAGAAGGATCGACTTGAATGAGATTGGCTGGAAGAAACTTGTGTTATCGAACATTTTCCTTCTCCCTATGAGAAAACATTTGCTCTGCGCATGCTCATCTTGTGGATTCCCTTCCACAAACATTACTTATTTTTTTCTCTTTTGTTTAGTCATGTTTCTGTTTTATTTCTTTTATTATTCGAAAAAATGTATTCCCAGTTTCTAAATTTAGCTCACCCGTTCTAGGTTAACTTTCATTAACGAATTTTTCTACTTTCATATTCTTTTAACGTTATCTCCCTGTTTGGCTTTCATTTCAAATATAAAATTTAAATTTTCCCCGCTTTCATTCGCTTTATCTGTTCACCGCCCGCTTGGCAAAATGCCAGATGTGGTTTCTCGCCAACGTTGGCTCGCTTTTACTCTTGTCTTGGCAGTTAGTTAAAAATAATTTAAAAACAGAATCCAAAATACTCAATATACATTATTGTTGTATACATTTTATTGTAAGCGAGGGGCGCGATGAAACTTATGATTGAAAACTGGGCCGCGAATACTGAAAGGTTGAGAAACGCTGCACTATGGTATTTACTACAGAGTTCTTTTTTCACTTTTACGAAAATTGCATTAATTTTTTTCCTTCAGCGTTTTTTTTCTATTAAGTCGTGGCTTGATGTTATAAACTGCCGTCTGTTGTTTAAGACACAATCGCTGGGCTTGGCGTGCACTTATTAGTCTTTTTTTTTTCTTTCAACTGTAATTGCTTCACTTGTTTCTAAAGCATCCACCAACATGATGTTTTCGAAATCTGTATTTTCAACACACAAATTCACTTTCGATGTAGAAGCTTTGTCTCTTTTATTTTGGTTCGTTGGTTTTCTGTTTAGTCTTGGCATGATTAAAATTTATCCCTAACTTGACGTCGAATAGCAAATCTAATAAAACAAATAGTTTATCAAATGAAAATTGAAATCTCCATAAAAAAAAATAACTGTTTTCCTGCTTAAATTTTTTCTTCAGTTTTGAAACGCTAATGGAACTACCTTGTTTTCGCACAATCTTCTTTGTTTAACAGAAAAACTTATTTAAATTGTGACTATGACCTTTAAAATAGCCCGGCTGCAAGTATTTTTTTCTTTCAATTGTAGAATTGTCACACAGCTCAATTTTTTCTGCTCATTGAAAAGTTAAACATGTGTAAACAAGCAACAGCATAAATGAGCCAACTTTTACTCTAATCGCCAACTTTTATTAAAACTACTAAATACGTAAGAGAATTCGGCGCTAAAAATAATTCGCCAATAAGATATATATTAAATAAACTTTTTTAATGGGAAAACAGTATATTTTTAACTACTTTAGCAGTTTTAATTTTGCACTTTAAAAAAAACATGCAAAAATGGTGATTATTTTAGACAGTTGTCAGTTGTTTAAAATTTTATAACTACCAAACTAAATCGAATTTTTAAAAACGATCTGGATCATTTGTAGCCAATAGTTCAAACTATTGGGTTGGAGGGAAAGTTCTGTCGTATTTTAAAGAAAATATTTGAATTCATTTATAAAAATATGTGTTTAATATTAATCAATTATATATGCTCCGTTATTTGTTACAACCTGTTGCCATCTTTCAGGTTATCTGTGAATTCCTGTTTTGTAGAAGTTCTCATCCTTGGAGTTAAAATAGTCAGCAACTGCCTTAGAAACACTTTCAAAAGACGTGAATTTTTTTTCCGTTAGATAATTTTGCAGTAAGATTTTTTTCTCTTAATATTCTCGTACAGAATCCACTTTTCATCTCCAGTAACCAGCCTGTCCAAAAACGACTCCACATTGTATCTAATCAGATGTGATGAACACATTCTTACACGATCAGACAAATTCTTTTCCGTTAATTCATGTGGAACCCAAACACTTTGCTTTAACACAAACCCAACAGATTTAATGTGGACTCCAACAGTTGTATGATGAATGCCAAACTCTTCTGCAATTTCTCGACTTGTTAAATGTGGATTATTTTCCAACATGGATCGCAAAACATCATTATCGATCTTGGATGGTCGTCCAGATCGATCACTTTCTTTGAGGCTCATATCCCCGGAACGAAATTTGCGAAACCATCTTTGACAAGTACGAACATTTACAATATCTTTTCCAAATACCGCACATAAATTTTTACATGCAACCGATGCATCGCTTCCTTTTTGGAATTTATATAAAACGCAGTGTCGTAAATGCACTTTATCTACTGACATGTTTTTCACTTTAAATATCACAAGTAAATGATGAACGATAAAAAAGGGCACCTTTTATATTATACAGCAGTCTAAAAAAACAAAAAAAATCCTATTGAATCACTACCAAGATGTTCTTTTTATTTACAAGAAAAATCACCTGCCTATTTAAAATACGACAGAACTTTCCCTCCAACCCAATATATCCTTAATTTTTTATTTATTTTTTTGTTGAAAATTGGAATGCAAGTATTTAAAAATATGTGAATTTTTTTCAAAATTTTTTGAAATTATGACTTTAACATTAAATACGTCTAAAATATTAATCGTATTGAAAAAAATATATATTCTCCTTATTCCTCAAAATTTTTTAACAAACTGACACAATTTCATAATTTTAGGACATTAATTTTTTCAGATGCGTACGGAACAACGAGAAAAAAAGTTTTTAATTAAAATATTCTGAATATTTACGAAAAAATATTGTTTCTTTGCTACGTTTAAGTTTTCTTTCACATGCATGGCATTCAAAAGAAATCTCTTGATTTGGATTCCTTGCAGAATAAGGGTTATTCTTGATACGCCTTTTGATGACATCAATGCAACTTGTTGGTTCATTTATGATTTTGGCTTGTTTTCTACTTATCTCACAAGCACGGACCCTGTCAATAGCTTTCTGTAATGTTAGATTGGGCTCTCTCAGAAGTCTTTCAGTCTCTTACTCCTAAAACTATTCTGTCCCGAATTAAGCTTGTTTCCTGCTCTCCAAAGTTGCAAGGAGCAGCTAGCGTCTTCAATTCGTTTACGCATCGATAGGCTGTCCATCTATTTGTGAACACTAAAAAAAATTATAGCGTTCAAATACTTCATTGGTGTGTGGCAAACAATACTGATCACACTTTTTTATTACATCATCAGACGATGTTTCTGTTTCTAATCCATGATTTCATTTTTCTCTAGGTACCTGTGTCCTGCTAGGGACTAAAACATTATTCTAAAATAAATCTGAATATGTAAACCGAAGTTAAAGAACTAAATAGATTTCAACACACGTCCCTTCGTCCTCAACCCCATAGTCACCCCAAAAACCCAGTCAAGCCAGGACAAAACACAGACAAACAGTCAACAAGAAAACCATCCATTCCCCAGGAAAAAAAAATTGCACATTGGACGAAAAGAAAACTTAAACACGACAGATGAAAATGAGATGAATATGAATGATCAGAAAATGATCAAAAATGCGAATTTTAGCTCGCAGTAAAAAAAACCTAAAGTTAAAATCTAAGAAATAGATCAAAAAACAGAAAATAAACTCGAAAATCTCCTGACAACTGAGAAACTCAATAAAAATTAGATACAGTCTCAACTAGAATGCTAAGCCAGTAAGGGAAATGTTTTGGTGACTCGAACATGAGAATATTTTTGCAATTCTTTAACAGAAATCTGGGACGTCTTCTGTTCATAATTTAAAATGTCTACAAAACTCAGTCTTTAAAGTATATAAAAAATCCTTTATCTTCTCTTTGAAATCTACACCAAAATCTTCAATTTTCATCTTCGATCTTCAATTATTCTTCAGTTGTTCAGTGATTCACTTCTTCAATTCAATCACTGTATTCTTCACTGGTTCGAACCGCTTAAAAGTGATATAAATCAATTTGCAATGCCAATCAAGTGTATTCACAAAATCAGTTAGAAAGTATCATTTTGATCTAAAAGGGGGAAGGGGCAGGGCAATGCTTCCAGTCTCCAGCCTGACCAACTTGGTGTTCCCCCCACAAGGTGGGGCCCTGTAACAGGTTGCTCAGACTGGGGAATGAGAAAGGAAGCTGTCTGAATTTAGAAATGGTAGTTGCAAGAGTGTAAAATAAAGAATTGATGTAAAAACTTGTAAATCATGAAAAGTGGAACTTGAAAAGTAGAAAGTTATGTTTATTCGTTGTGTGCGAATAATATCTGTGTTTGCCAAGGCTGCAAAGGGTCTAAGCCTAGCATCTTGGAGAACATGATAGGAGATAACTTCTTTCATAAGTTGGTCTGATTCTATGGTGTCCGCATAAAGTTTTAGGTTTGCCTCAAGGACATATTGTTCAATGGTGGGAATTTTCAAATCCTTGTGAATGAGTTTGTTTCTAACGTAAAAGGATTGTGTGTTGACCATTTTTCTCAAAATTTTATTCTGAATCTTCTGAAGAATATGATATCCGGTTGCTGTGGCCCAGGCGGGTGAAGCATAAGTGATGATTGGTCTAATAGTGCTTGTGTATATTAGATATTTATATTTTAGTCCAAGTTTGGAGTACCTTCCAATAAGTGGTCGAAGTTTAAAAAGAGCAAAATTGCCTTTATTTTTTATGTTTTTAAAGTGATCAATCCAAGTTAAGTTTTTGTTCAGTGCAACTCTTAAGTATTTAGCTTTATTGACTATAGGAATCTCCTCTCCAAAAAGTTCAGTTTTTTATTCTATTTTATCCACAAGCTGTTTTGTGACAAGTAGTATATTTGATTTCGATTGATTTATTGCTATCTTCCATCTGCTACACCAATTTTCAATGTCTTCGTTTAGTTTGATAAGAGCAAATTCTGGTTTAATTGATGTGGAGTCGATAGCCGTATCATCGGCATAGAAAGCTGTGAGTATGTTACGTTCATTTGGGTATACAGGAAAGTCAGCTGTATAAACCAAGTACAATACTGGTCCCAGAACAGAGTCCGGAGGTACTCCGGCTTCAATATTTTTAACTGAAGAAATACCTTTACCAAAGATGGTCCTAAATTTTCTGTCCTTTAGGTAGGATAATAGAAGATGTATGATATCAATAGAAAAATTTTGTTTGATGAGTTTGTAGACTAAGCCTTCATGATAAACTCTGTCAAACGCTTTCGCCGCATCTAACGTATGTAGTGCTGTTGATTCTTTTTTGTGTGCGGCTTGGCCAATAAATTCAAGTATCCTCACTAATTGCTTCATTGTGGATTTACCTGGGACAAATCCAAATGGCTGAGATGGGATATGAACTAGGAAAGGTTGAATTCTTTTAAGAATAATTTTTTCAAAAATTTTTCTTATTGCAGAAAGTAAGCTAATGGGTCTGTACGAGTTTGGAAGTGATGGGTTCTTGCCTGGTTTTGGAAATAAAATAACATTGGCCCTCTTCCATTCATTAGGCTAGTATGCAAACCTTAAGCATGCATTGAAAATCTGAAGAATTTCTTTGAAGTTCTGGGGTAGATGTTTGATTATTTATATGATCCGGGCCAGGAGCTTTGTGATTTTTAAGCTTTTTGACAATTGCATTCACCTCTCCAAGATCACTTGGGTCAATGCCGACAGTGTTATAATTGTCAGCAATCCATTGTTCCACAGTAAGGTTGGTTTATTTGTCAAATTGAATATTGCATGGTTCCTTGTTTGTGGTGAACTAACTTGAACGTATTAGTATATAGGTTAACACCTTCATCACCAATTAAATTCAACAGTATGACGATTTTAACGTCATTTGGCTTGTTTACCTTTTCAGAAGCGACGAGAAAGTTGTATAACTTCTGTTTCCACTTCGACCAGTTTTCACTTACGTTTCCGCTATACCTCATTTCTCCCGGTGTTTTAAAATGTTCCATCATGAAATGTGAACACTGCACAATCAATAAATTCAACACACAAATTGAGTAGAACACAACGGTTCATTAACTGGAACACGAAAGTTCAGCGTGGATTGCATACGATATTTGGGCATAAACCGGAAAACTTTAGCTCAAAGTGGGCCAGGAATGCAATAGTTCAGCATGGATAGAGAACACAACAGTTCATTATGGACTTAGAACATACGGATTCAACCAGTTTTCTTCTGACACCATGTTTTATATTGTTTTCTGTTCTTAATGATCACATTATTCAATACCACATTTCGGGAGCCATCTTTATTACAATCACAACAATATTCAGTTACCGTTATAACACATACAGTTATAGTAACAGTTACATCACAGTTGCAGCTCGGCTGTACTTGCTGTGCCCCACGAGCCGCCACTGCTACCTGATTCAACCTATTCCCGCAGTAGACTCCCTGAAATATCAACAGGTTCACTATTCTTGCAAAACGAAACTAACTCCTATGCGTACTGACACAATCTTGAGATTTACAACATTATGGGTCCCTAAAATTTCCTCTTGGTTTCAAAATCAATTAGACGGTACACTAAATCCGACAAACCTTTCGGTTATCTGGACATGGTCCTTCCCACTTTGGCATAAATTTAGCGATTTGGTGCTTATCAGCCGAGGATTGAGAATGGGTTTGCAAAACCAGACCAGGTCTCATTTGAAGAAAACTCGATGCATGTTTGGTTTTGTTGTAATTTCGTTTTTGGCGATCTTTAAACATTGGCCTGAACTCTTGGTCTTGTTTCCCTAATGAATTCAAATCCGCTAATCCAAAACCAATCCAGTGGCGGCCCGTGACCAAAAATATTAGTGCAACAGCAAACATGTTTTCCTTTAATACGACAGTTATTTGAGTTCCACTTCTTATCAAATCTTTAAAATTAAATTTTTTTTAAATGTTCGATTGAACCCTCGTGTGTTTTAAATGCTCGTGTGATGGTGGTTAATCCAGTATCATTCAAACCCCCTTTTTAATTCCGACGATCAAACACGTCCAACAATAATTTTTTTGTAAACAAAACATACCAAAAAATTCAAATAGTACGTGGTGTAACCGGCAACATAAAAATGTATGTAATATTTGTAGCTCATTCCGAATTTGAGATGAATTTAGAAATGGATCTGTTACATCAGCCACAGCAACTACTTCACGAGCCTCATCAGCAGATAATGTTTGAGGGCGACCACTGCCAACTTTTCGTTTTACATTCCCTGCCTTCAGGCACCTTAAAATCATACAGTTCATTAATTTCTCAATTTTTTTGAAAGAATTTAATTATAGCATAAAGTACACACAAACTTCAAATGGAATTAAATAATAAAATAACTTACCTATTTATCCATCTTAAAACTGTCACATGGCTAATTCCAAGGATTCTTTTTATTTCGCGATAGCTTTTGCCATTTTCATACATGCATACAAGCATTCTTTTTAAAGCCTCATCAAGTTGCCGAACCATTATGGTTTTTCTCAACACAATTGTCAGGTAGTTTAATGACACGACCCTGGTTTTAAACCTACTACCATTTAATCAATTAGCAACACAAAAATCCCAAAGAATTTACGCGAGAATTTTTAATTTTAAGGTACCTAGGGCCGAAGGCCTTTTAACCCTATCATAAAAGTAAGTACATAAATGGTGCTTAAGTTTAAACTGACATTTGATAAGAGGACAAGCACAAGACAACACAGGCGAAAAAACAAACAGGCGTAAAAACTCACACATCCACACAGATCTCAATTAAATAACTCAGCCTATCAATTCAAAGATGACTGGGACCAAGAAGAGGGAGTTCATTGTCAAAGCAGTGGCGGATTTAATAGGCGGCAAATGGACAGTTGCCGCCTGGGCCCCTTGCCTTGAGTCCATTTCAGCCCCCTTGACTCCAGAAATGAAAAAAAGGATAGGAACAAAAATAATTCTTCAATTTTTTAGCATATTTTATTAAACAGATTACTGAATTTTTCTGTATGGCTTCCCTTGCGCTTTCTTATACGAGTAGATAGGGGCCCTTCTTCGACTGGCCGGGGTCCACCAACACCACCGTAACTGACTCAAGGCCTGCGCACGATGCCGATCAGAAAGCTATGAGTCATCAGATGAAGACCCAGCGCCATTCGATTCACCGCTGAATCTGTTCGTTACAAATGTAAACAAGGTTGTTTTCGAATCGCGAGAAGTTCATTATATATATATATATATATATATATATATATATATATATATATATATATATATATATATATATATATATATATATATATATATATATATATATATATATATATATATAAATTATTTTGCAGTTTTAGGAACGTCAGTTACATAAAATGCCTTCTCGGTGCTGCGTTCCCAATTGCAAAGGTAATGATGACAGCGTTTTAGAACGTGTGAGTATTTTTAAATTTCCTGATAATGTCGAGACGCGAAAAAAGTGGATAAGAGCTATACCTAGAAAGGATTTCATACCTTCCAAGTCTTCTAGGGTAAGTTGTATTTTTGTAATTACTTATAAATAACAAAGAATTAAAAATAGTTCTTGAAATTTGAATCTATTTCATGCATATTTACTTCAATATAGTGTGAAAAGTTCGTCATTATTTTCATGCATTACTAATCTAGGAATCATTCCACATAAAATATTGGAATTATTTATTTTTTGCAGCAATAAGTTTGGGAGATAAGGTAATATTTAATAGCAAACGTTATGTCTTCTGGGACCCTCCCCCTGTATGGCTGAACATTCAGGACCGGAGGCGTCTTCAGGCACATAGTGCGCGCGTATAGATCCTAGTAAACCTGGTAGTGCATTGCCGAGCGCACCTTTGGTTTTGTTTCTTTATTCATTATGTTTATTTTGGTTGCATGCCGGCGTGTACTATCCCTTGATTTAAAGGACTCCATGGTGGGTGGGACTCTAGGGTCTGAACTTCCCTTTTCCTCACATGGAAATAACAAACAACTCTCCTTCAGTGGAGCAACCATTGTCGTATATCTCTACTAAAACTGCTCGATTTTTTGTAATGAAGCGTATTGAAGGATCATTCCATTCTGTATCTCCTTTTCTCATTGAGAAAGGCATTTCTGGCTATATAGGCGAAGCTAAATCCATTAGCAAAATGCGTTCAGGTGACCTTCTAATTGAAGTATCTACTGAAAAACAAGCTGCATCACTCGTGAAATTAACATCTCTTGCTCATTTACCAGTATCCGTGTCACCTCATGCTGCCTTAAATACCTCCAGGGGTGTTATCTCTGCAGCAGACTTATTAAACGTTCCAGAAGAGGAAATTCTTGACAACTTAAAACATCAAAAAGTATGCCAAGTCAAGAGAATAACCATCAAGCGAAACGGAGAGATACTGGATACAAAGCACATCATTTTGACTTTTGAAACTCCTATACTTCCGCAACATGTTAAAGGTGCTTATCTGCGCTGTCCGGTTCGACCGTACATACCTAATCCCTTGCGATGTTTCTCCTGCCAACAATATGGGCATTCTAAGGCAACATGCCGAGGAACACAAACTTGTGCTCAGCCAGGGCACGAAAGCGAAAACTGCAGGGATAAAGAAAAATGCGTCAACTGCGAGGGTGACCACCCTTCGTATTATCGAACCTGTCCGACATTTGCGTTAGAAAAGGAGATCACTACTGTTAAATTTAAAGAAAACATCTCTTATCCAGAAGCAAGACGAAAAGTAACTGCTCGCACACCTGTAGCAGGAAAGAGTTACGCTTCCGCTACTCAAAAGGTCATGAAAAGCAGCAGCACACAAACTGACACAACCAGCATACCTTTAACCAGATCACCTTCAACACCTTTAGCTAGAACATCCTCAACGCCTTTAGCCAGAACAACTTCAACCAGTACCTTCAAACAAATAGATCCTAAACCTTCTACCTCCAAATCAAAAACAACAGCAAAATCTAAAGCTCTTCAAGCTTTGAAACTGAAAACTGCGAGAGAAAGTATCTCTCGACAAAAATCTATTACATTTTCAGGTTTCCTCATTTGGAAAAAGAAGCAGATGTGGTGCTTCTGCACCCTTCTGACGACGAGGAAACTTTAATGAACAAGGGTGATTCAGATGGTCATTTGAACGCACCCCGCATAATTTAAAATTTTTTATCTCTTGGAATTGTCGTGGTCTTCGACCTAAAACTGACGATTTAAAATCTCTCATTTCCACCTACAGTCCAGCATGTATTGCACTTCAAGAAACTTTCCTACGGTCCACTCAATCTGCTAAGATTCGTGTATTTACTTGTATTCGTAAAGACTTTGATTCGGGTACTACAG
The DNA here is from genome assembly GCA_963932185.1 of Troglohyphantes excavatus. Lineage (NCBI taxonomy): Eukaryota > Metazoa > Arthropoda > Arachnida > Araneae > Linyphiidae > Troglohyphantes > Troglohyphantes excavatus. Next base: position 22,090,024 of record OZ010678.1, read on the forward strand.
TGTCTGGAGGAGTTTGCATTTTCACTTCTCATAATCATCCCAGCACTGTAATTCCACTAAATACCACTTTACACTGCATGTTCAATCTCTTATTACAGTCTGTTGTCTTTATCTACCACCCAATTCTAACATCTCTCAGCAGCAATTGAACGACCTTGTAGATCAGCTCTCAGCACCCTTTTTAATACTCGGTGACTTTAATGGCCACAGCACTCTTTGGGGAAGTGACAGTACCAATCGTAGAGGACATCAGATTGAACAGTTGATATCTAATTACTCTCTATGCTTGCTCAACAACAACGAGAAAACTTATTTTCACGAACCTACAAGGACATTCCACTCTCTCGATTTAGCCATTTGTTCTCCAACACTTTTGCCATTTTTGAATTTTGCAGTTGCCAATGACCTGTATAACAGCGATCATTTTCCCATCTTTGTATCGCAAAATAGTCGTAGCAGAGGGGTCATTCGACCACCTGCTTACAGGTATCACCGAGCTGATTGGGTTGCCTTTTCTCAATTAGCACTAGTTACCGAGACAATGGTTACAGACGATGATATTAATATTTCCGTGGAAAACGTCGCCGAGGTAATTATTAAGGCTGCTGATGCAACGATTCCTAAAAGTTCGATGCGACAGCGCAAATTTTGCAAGCCGTGGTGGAACCCTGATTGTCAGTCGGCATACAAGAGACAAAAGTAATTGTGGAACATTTTTCGGAGATACCCAACTACAGTAAACCTCGTCGCCTTTAAACAGGCCAAAGCGTTCGCTCGAAAGGTAAGACGGCAGAGCCAAAGAGAATCTTGGGTCAATTACGTCTCTTCAATCACTTCATCAACAACGAGCAAGCAATTATGGAGAAAGGTTAAGGCAGCTAATGGCCTCTACCAAGACTATTCGATTTCGATTTTAGAAACGGGAAATGCTGTGCACTCTTCGCCAGACGATATTGCTAATGCAATAGGTGAAGCTTTTTCGAATGTGTCCAGCTCGAATTCGTATAGCCCTGCTTTCTTAACAACCAAGAGACAAGCCGAAAAAACTTATCTCAATTTTAAAACTAAAACCAATCTCGATTATAATTGCAGTCTCACGATGATGGAGCTGAAAAAGGCGCTTTCTAACCAATAACACTAGTCCTGGACCTGATGGAATAACTTATCACATGCTACGCCATCTTACTACAGATTCACTTACGAATATTCTTCTTTTGTTTAATAGAATCTGGGAGGAACAAAAGTTTCCGTCTCTTTGGCAAACAAGCATCGTGATTCCAATTCGAAAGCCAGGAAAAGATTCCAAAGATCCTTTGAGCTATCGACCAATCGCCTTAACCAGCTGCCTGTGTAAAACCCTAGAGCGAATGATCAATGGACGCCTTATTTATCTGCTTGAAAAGAACAAATGCATTCCTTCATGCCAAAGTGGCTCCCGTAAAGGAAGATCCACACTTGATAACATCGTGCAGTTGGAAACGCAAATTCGTAACGCATTTGTAAGGCAGAATCATCTGGTCTCAATATTTTTTGACGTTGAAAAAGCGTACGATCGCACGTGGCGCTATGGTATTCTTCGAACTTTGTTCGATTTTGGTTTTAAAGGAAATTTACCTCTTTTTATACAAAACTTTTTATCTTTTCGTTCGTTTCAAGTTCGTGTAGGTGACATTTTGTCACAATCTTTTATTCAAGCTGAGGGAGTTCCTCAGGGTAGCGTTTTAAGTGTCGTTCTTTTTACCCTTCATTTTAGTAATATCATTCACTCACTACAACCATACATTCATTCTTCATTATACGTTGATGACTTGCAGATCTCATTCCAGGGATCCGATATGCGATTCATTGAAAGGCAGCTTCAATCTGCAGTCAATAACTTGATCAAATGGTGTGACGAGAACGGTCACACATTATCACAGACCAAAACTTGTTGCATGCATTTTTGTAAGAAGCGAAACCTACATCCAGATCCCGAAATTTCCATCCGTGGTTCACAAATTCCCGTTGTTAGCGAGATGAAATTCCTCGGTGTCATCTTTGATAACAAGCTCTCCTTTCGCCCCCATGTACTGCACTTAAGGGAAAAGTGCGAAAAATCGTTGAATATCCTGAAAGTGCTGTCTAATACCGCATGGGGATCCCACCGGACCTCGTTACTTCGGGTTTATCAATCTATTATTCTCTCACGGATTGATTACGGATGCGTGGCTTATTCATCAGCTATTGACTCAGTCTTACGCAGATTAGACACTGTCCACCATTCTGCCTTAAGAATTTGCACAGGTGCATTCAGGACATCGCCTGTCAACAGTCTCTACGTAGTGAGTAATCATCTTCCACTTGATTTTAGACGAAGAATGTTGTCTGCATATTTTTATTTTAAAATTTTATCATTACCATCGCATCCTTTGAAGAGCATGACTTTTTCTCCAAGTTTAAATCGACTTTATAACGCTCGTCCATCTCACATTCGTCCCTTCTGTGAAAGGACAAAAGTTCTACTTAATGACTTTAACCTTGGTGATGTCGAGATCCAGCAGAGCGAAATGTTGCGTTTCCCACCATGGGATATTCCAATTTGCACTTTTATCAACCCCTTCGCGGACTATACTAAAACTGACACTGCTGAAGTTGTTTATCAACAATTATTCGAGCTGCATCGTTCTCAGTATGAACTGTATTTACCAATTTTTACGGACGGTTGTAAAGGAGTTGGATACGTTGGCTGTGGAGTAGTTATTCAGAACGCAACATATAGTTACCAACTTCATTCTTCCTGTTCTGTTTACACTGCTGAAGCGGTGGCAATTTATTCTGCCCTTCAAACAACATCTTGCAGTACTCAACGTAAATTCTGCGTTTACACTGACAGCATGAGTGTCCTAAAACAGCTAGAGAACTTTGACCCGTACTGCCATCCCATGGTGTCGAATATCTGCAATACTTTGAATAATTTAAAAAACACGGGATTTGATATCTTGCTGTGCTGGATCCCTAGTCACGTAGGCATTCAAGGGAATGAACTTGCTGATATTGCTGCGAAAACTGCATCCCTGCCCCTGCAGCAAGCAGTCCCTTTCATAGACTTAAAAAAATTCGCTAAAAATTATTTTTATTCCTTGTTTCAAGAATTTTGGGATTTGCAAACTTCCAATAAGTTGCATTCGGTAAAGCCCTTAACTCGAGAATGGCCTGTTGCTCCACTACGAAACACCGATGTCAAGTTGACTCGCCTTCGTATTGGGCACACTCGCTTTACTCATCGTCATTTGTTCCTTAATGAAATTCCTCCTTCATGTCAATCATGCTCATCTGTTTTTACTGTTTATCATATTTTAATTGTTTGTCCTCTTTTTAACCAACAACACATTAAATTCTTTAAAAGCACCATCTTAAATCTGAATGATTTAATTGGAGAAGTTCCCCATTTAAATCTGTTCTCCTTTCTAAATGAGATTGGCTTTATCAATCACATTTAAATTTTTTCTTTTAAACTTCGTCTGTTTTTAAGTGTTTATACAATGTTGCTGGTCAACAATTGTTAAAATGTAAATAGTGTATATAGTGTCTAACAAAACATATTTTTTGTGTTTATATAATTTTTTTAACCTTTTACCAAAATTGTCAACTTTTACAGTTGATCTAAATATATTTTTATCCTTTACAACGTTTTTAATTTTTGAAACTGGTACTTTGGAGGCCTCACAAAAAAGAACTGTATTGCCTTGTGTTTGGCGCAGCATGGCCAAAACTGGCCCTTGCGCCACTAAACTCTAACAAACCAACCAACCAACCACATTCACCTTTTTTGCCATATTCGTGATTAATTGCATATGTTTTCTTTTTTTATATTGATTAATTGCATATTTTTTATGTTTTCAGTCTTAATGTGGTCATTTTTAAGCAGTTGATTGACTTCACGACAAATACATCATTTTGACCTCAGTGCCAAGCCATAACGATCAATTTTATTGATTTCTTTAAAAAGTGTGAAAGGTTAAAAAATTATTTTGATATCTTTAATTTTTTTTAATTAATTAATAAAATATAATTAAAAATTAGGGCAAGATCATCCAGTTCATTCAATTCTCCCAAAAAGTGACTTGTTTATAATTTAAGTAAACAGCCCATTCAGCCACTTATTTTATATGATTTATATTGTACCAAGAAAACTTTTATAAAATGTATAAATTTATAAAAAAAAATGTATTTGAACATGTGTTTTGAAGGTAACTAAAAGCAAGCAAATGTAAAGTTCACAATAAAAGTTTGAATTGAGTAATAAAACTCAAGTAAAATTATTTAAATAAATAAAAAATTTATATAAAAGATCCAGTTTATTCAATTCTACCAAAAAGTGACTTGTTTATTATAATTTAAGTAAAAAGCCCCTTCAGATAATTTTAATTGATATTGTACCAAGTAAACTTTTATAAAATTTATAAAGTATTTTTCATTTGCACATGTTTATTGAAGGCTCATTGTTAACTAAAAGCAAGGAATTGTAAAGTTCACAATAAAAGTTTGAATTGAGTAATAAAACTGTAAGTAAAATTATTTAAATAAAAAATTTATACAAAAAGTTCCAGTTTATTCAATTCTAGCTGAAAGTGACCTGCTCATTATAATTTAAGTAAAAAGCTCATTCAGCCACTTAATTATTTCAGATAATTTTAATTGATATTGTACCAAGTTAACTTTTATAAAATGTATAAATTTATAAAGTATTTTTCATTTGCACATGTTTTTGAAAGCTCATTTTTAATTAAAAGCAGGCGAATGTAAAGTTCACAATAAAAGTTTGAATTGAGCAATAAAATGTTCGTAAAATTATTTAAATAAATAAGAAATTAATGCAAAAAAATCCAGTTTATTCATTCTACCAAAAAGAGACTTGTTTATTATATTTTAAGTAAACAGCCCATTCAGACACTTATCTCAGATAATTTTATTGATATTATACCAAGTAAACTTCTATAAAATGTATAAATTTATTTAAAAAAAGTATTCTTTACATGCACGTGTCTTTTGAAGGTTCATTTTGAACTAGCAAGCGAATATAAAGTTCATAACAAAAGTTTGAAATGAGAAATAAAAATTGTTTTTTATTTACTTAAATTAGTGAACTTATGTAATAAAAAATATCGTTTTTTTTAATATTATTTTGACCAAAAAGAGGACATGTTTATGAGCTAATAAACAGTCCATTCACTCAAGAATTAAATTGATTTGCATTGTTACTCAGTTCATGAACATTGATAAAACAAATGAAATAAATAATTTTGGTTTATTAAATAGGTACTGAATTCTAAAAATAGACATTGACCTTTCACCGTTATACACTACGCGAAATGTGCAAGAAAGTTAAATATGCTCGAACTTTGAAAAACGTCCGAAAATTATTTCGCTAAGTGCCATTCGCTTCTTCTTCGATACCGGTCTGCTTGCGATGACTCATCCTAAGCGCGCTCAGGTCTTGAGTCAGTTATGGTGGTGTTGGGTCCACACCTTTTTACAGGGCCGATTACCGAATCTTTTAATTTTTTTAAGAATCCGTATAGTAACAAAAAGTCCAATGTGCAGATGTTTTAACAATAATTATCAAATTAATCGAAACCTATGACGTCCTTTTCGTATTGTTTACAACGAAAAAAAAATTCTTTTAAATTGCAAACGATATTTTCATCCATGTTAAGTGAATGACCTACATTAAAACAGTTATAATATACGAATGAAATTTCGTGGAAACTTTACAATTATCACATTAATTTTTCAAGAAAAATGCTCTGTAAATTTCATAAAGCTACGTTTTGTATTCTCGGAGTATTTCGTGTAAAGACAGGTATTCGAATTGATTTTTAAATTTGTTATATTATTAGATTTTCACTTTTCTCCGTTGATTTTAACTGATATTAATATGTTTCCACTTCGTTGGGATTCCCTAAAACATGTTATAACATTTGAATGGAATATCGCAGAGACTTGAAAATAGTCACGCTAAAATTCTAATTTTTCAATTTAACTGTTTTGTATATTTCAAAGCTCCATGTTTTGTAGTTACGGAGCTTTTCTTCTACAGACAGACATCCCGACACATTTTTGGGATTTTCAGCTTTATTGACCAACCACATTCATCACTATCTTTTTAAACTATACACTGAATTTTACCTGTTATTTGAAATTAATTTTGTTTATGTGTATACTTTTTAAAATTTTAATGTTGCTTTAAACCTATAGTGTTTGGCACAGCTTGGCCACATTTGACCCTTGCGCAATTAAACCTCATACAACCTCTGGAGGTCTTTTATCAGTGGGGGTATGTATGCTCCTGAAGTGTCCATTGTGTCTGTTTCAACGGGATTGTGGGATGCAAATTGCTTTCTAAAATGGAATGTATAACGGGATTGACGATATTTATTGTATTTATATCTCCTTATATTTATTTTATTTATTCTTTGTTATTTCTTTTATTTATATCTCCATGACAATATGTACGTTCTTGTAGTTACAATATTTACAGATGGATATTAACCTAATTGCTCAACTTGACGAACCAGGGTGGTAACATAACCGGGAAATCAACATGGAATTTATTAATTCTGGAAATATCATGGAATTGTCAGGGAATTTTTCAAAATATCGCAAAAAATCAGGGACATTTTGAAATTTGAATCATTAAAACGGCAATTACCGTCTGTTATACCCTTTATTCCAGGTAGATTAGTTGTCAATATTTGCTTTTAGCTCTGAAAAAATATTTTTTTTAAATGTATTTTTATACAGTTAAACCCCAATTATACGTTTTTCAGGGGACCAATAAAAAAAACGTACGATGCGGGAAAACGTAAAAACGGGGTGCGCTGAAAAACAAACTTCCAAAAAGTTGAAAATAAAGATATACTTACTACTAGTCACATTTACATGACAATATTATGCATTTTAACTTGCTTATCACATTTTTCAATCATTTTATTTTTACCCATGACATCTTTTTTACAAAAAAATCAGTTATTTCCGATTGCTTTCGATTTTTTGTGTGCAATTCTAATAAGGCATTTTCGATTACTGACAAGGTTTGCAACTGTTTTTCTTGTGACTCGTGTCCAAGAAAATAGTTCCTTAATAAATTTAATCCATTCTTTGCGACATTAAAAGAAGGAATGGGTTCCAAGACTTCGTCACAAGTATCGTCATCCTCTTCTGGCGAACATTCCATAATTTCAGCTATGGATTGAATAGCATCGATTTCAGAAGTCATCACGTTTTCATCACATGTCACATATTCTTCAAAATTAATGGCAGGATCATTAAAGCAATCCACATGAACATCATCACAATCAATCGGAACATCACGGCCATCAGTTGCATCGATATCTGTTTCTTTGAGTTTTTTCAGAAAGCCGCCTTCCGCTAATGAATGCTAAACACAATTTTTTGTGACACTGTTCTAGGATGAAGAAATAAAGTGCATTGCTTCCAAAACATTAATTTTTTGTTTCCACGCACTTTTAAGTTGCCGTTATCAATTTCGGATAGAATTCTTCTCACCAGTTGTTTTCGGTAAGCAACTTTAAAAGATCGTATAATCCCCAAGTCGCACGGTTGCTGCTTACTTGTACAATTGGAAGGGAAAAACTCAATCCGCACATTTTTCAATTTTAAGTCCATATGAGCAGTACATTGGTCAATAAAGGATCTTTCTATTTTGCAATCGCATTATTTTGTCGAATTTTCGTAAAAAATCATTGAAAAGAGCTTGGGTCATCCAAGCTTTTTTATTGGCTTCATAATATGTAGGAAAACTTTTCACGTTTTAGCAGAAACGTGGATTTTTAGATTTTCCTATAACTAATGGTGCTAATTTTTCACTCGCATCAGAGTTACAGCACAGCAAAACAGTCAACCGCATCTTCGACATTTTCCCACCAAAACATGCTTCTCCTTTCACAGAAAAAGTTTTATCTGGCAGTAGATTGAAAAAGAGCCCAGTTTCATCTGCATTGAAAATGTATTTTTCTTCATAGCCATCAATCAAAGATAGAAGAGTTTTGTTTTTCCAATCATCAATTGTTGTTACATCGACACTTGCAGATTCCCCACAAAGTGATCGGAGCACGAGATTGTAGCGTTTCTTTAAACGATCTATCCAGCCGTTAGAAGCGTTAAAATTGTTCAACTCAAGCCGAGCGGCAATTTCTAAAGCTTTTTCCCTCAGTATTGTGCCATTTATTGGAGCATTAGCGGCGCGAGCTTGTTTAAACCATTTAATCAATATGGTTTCAAGTTCATCATATGGCGCACTTTTCAAAGTTTTTCTCTTCTTAGCATTGCCGCAACCCAAATTTTCATAGCTAGTCTCGATGGCGTCTTTCTGCTTAAAAATTGTTTGCAAAGTTGAAACTGCTAATCCAAGAGACTTTGCCAGTTCCACCTTTGTCCCGTGAAGTGCGTTGGCCTTTTCTATAATGTTGGCTTTTTCTGCAACCGAAAAGCTTTTGCGTTTTTTCGATCTAATTTTTACTGCGTCTGAACCCAACGAAATGATTGAGAGTCAGAAAGAGCGTACAGACTCGCTCGCCTTTCGTAGTGGCTGTTAGTAGCGCCAAGGCTAAAGTAGATGCGCTCGCATCTAGTTTTGCCTTGGTAGCGCTCCGCACCTGGTTGTCACGTGACAGCCAAGGAATGCGGAAACCAGTGTTCAAAACCAGTTTCAGGTGCCTTTGCGTCTGGAAACATGCCTAGACGTTGGTTTTACAAATGAAAGTGAAAAAATATTCGGAAGAAAAAAAAAATGATACTTGGTCAAAAACAAAAAACGGTCGATCCGGGAAATCGTATAAATGAAAAGCGTATAACCGGGGGAAAAACACATTATCCTTATGGAGATTGCATGCGACTTACAGAAAAAAACGTACAAAACGGGAAAAACTTAAAATGGGGGGACGTAAAATCGGGGTTTCACTGTATTTTCAGTTTTATTTTTGTAAAAATATGAACCACTGCTGGAAGGAGAAGCAAAAGCAAAGTGTGTTTGACTTTAGATGTTAAGCAACATGTGAGGGGCTAATGAATATGCGATTTATTGAAGATTGGAATGGAAAATATGAAGCATATAAAATATTTAAAATTATCTCCAAACGAAATAATTGATTTTTTTTTTGTATTATCTGCTTCCAGAGAACATGTTAAATTACTACAATGCCTGTCGCGATTGTATAATTTGTGTTGTATCCATAAATTATTATTTTAATTGACAATAAGTATTGCTTATAATATTTCATTTATAATGCAATATATTTATTGGATCATTGTAGCGTGGATACTTTGTTTCTATACAAAGCATGTATTGCAGCATTTCTTCATGTAATTTTAAAATCATGGAAATTTTTGTGACACCATCAGAGAAATATCAGGGAACTTTTTTTCCAGAATTTTGTTGCTACCCTTTGAGCGCAAATAACTTTGCTTAGTTAGAACTTTACTTAAAAAAAAAAAGAATGAACATTAAATTCCTGCTTTGCAGGTTGTGGTCCTGCTATGGTTGCTTCAGCACACCCATTTCAAATTCTACACTGCATTTACTCAAATTTGTCTTTATTGTTCTTATTTTGATTAATTTGTCTAATAAAAGAAAACCAAATGTCAATCTTCCGTAAAAAATTTGATGCATATTTTTTGTTAATAAATTACACAATAAGGGATAATCATCAAGAAATTTTAAAAAATTATAAAATTTATCCACTTCATAAATTTTTATTTCATAAATGTAAGTCACTTTGAATATGTTGACAGTATACTTGAACTCCATGTTAATACTACGGGATATCTCGTAGTTGGAAGGCAACGTTTTAATAAAAATCTTCACTCATAAATATAGTTTTTGGTTCCAGAAGATAATTTTATAACCTTTATATTTATTTATCAAATGACTCTTAAATATATACTTAATTAAACATTTAAATGATGATAATTTAAGTAATTAAAAAAGTTAATGTGTGTAGTAAAAAGAAAACTCAATGGGGGGTCTCGTACATCCTTCCCCCCCCCCCCCCCCCCCCCATCGATATGGTCTACTTTTTTGGAAAAACACCCTTTAACTATGCCTATGAGCCACTACATTATTCGCTTTTATATTACTTGGAAAATTTTCAAATCCCCACAGTCACTTTCAGCTGCTTCTCAACCCAAATTCAACTCACGTATTTCTGTTATAATCCTCGGAACGCGTATTAGATCACAAGAAGGCTACACTTTAGTCAAAAGAGTCTATTTTCTTCCCCCCCCACGCCAAAGTTATCCAATCGCAGATCGTTGCGTCCGACAGCGTCCAGCCCCTTGCGTGTCCACTACCTGTGAGAAGCTGAACAGGTGCTGCCAGAGCCTCACCTGTGCCCTAATCGTTTGACCCCCCTCCCTCCGCCAACAAAGAACTGCAACCCCATTGGGCAACTAAAAGTCACCAGAAGGCCATGATTGGTGGAAAGCAGAAATGCTCTTGCGAATAACTAGTGGTCAGAGGCAGTGGTCACGATCTATAGTTTCGTTGAGGGATTTAAATGAATTTTTCCCTCTATGTAGGGATAAGAACTCCATTGTTATTCTAAAAAGGGAAATGTTTCCTTTGTGGTTAAAGGGGAGGAGTATAAATTGCACAGATATTAATAAAAATGCTCAAATTTGACCCTGTAGTGCATGATTTTTTATTTTTTAATGAAATAATTTTTTTTTTTCGTTTTCTTTTTGCCCCTGGACCGCTGAAAAATATACAAAAAAAAAATTCCTAAGTGCCTATTTTATTAAATAATTAACTAAAACCTTTGTGTAGCGTCTACGCAACATCATGCGTAATTACTCAAATAACTTTCAAAAGGTATGAAAATATAGTTAAATACAATCTACATACCTCTGTTATTAGCTAGGATTTTGTGTAGAGCCATAATATACTAATAAGTAATAAAACAATCTTCGAAAACTTCACCTTCAAGAGCTAGTTTTAGAACAACAGGCCTCGAAACAACTGATTGCTTTTATTACAATAATTTTTATATAGATAAGAGAGCTAGCAGCGATTATAAGAACTAGGCACATGGTTCCCTACGTGAAAATACTATAACAGTTAACATAAAACTCAATAGATGCAAATAGCGGTCATTTTAAAATTGTGTTGCATATATGCTACACTATGCACTAGAGAGTTAAGAAACCATTAAAGTGTTATTTTTAATAAGATAAGTATATAAATTTCAAAGCCCTATATGTTAGTTACGTTTAATTTTTCCTATAGCAGGGTCAAGCACATTTAAATTTAAAAATACTGTTCAGTATATTTTGGTTAATTAATACTGCATTTGTTTTGACGATTTGAATCCTTAAAATTTGAACAAACTTTGTTCTGTCCTCCTATTTGCCAGTTGTTCTTTTTTGTAACAGAAAGAGGTTTTATATTCTCCCATTTAATTATTTTTATGCACTGTTAAAAAATAGGTACTCACAAATCAGTAAAATGTACTCAATTTTCAGTACATTCAATGCTTATCATAGCTCCAAATATATAAGTTTCATTTTTGAAAAAGACATGTACTCAAAAATGAGTACAATGAGTAAAATTTAAAAAAAAGAGCATATGTAGGCTGCCTTCATAAATCACTTTCAATAAATATTAACAATTACAACCAAGACATACCGAGAATCGAACGCAGATCCTAAGGCACGGCAGTGCAGTGCTTTATCCGTTGTACTACCAGGACGACATGAAAAAGTTATAAAGAGAACAGAAGAAATGTTAAACAGGTGTACCAAAAGAATAGGAAGTAAGATTATTGAGTTGTAACTCAGTTTCCATTTAACCAATCGACATCAAATAATATGGAAAACCATCTTCTGAACAACTATTTTAAGTTTTTCAGGTGGCTTTGTTAAGATAGGTGGAACAGAAGCAGATATTGGCAATAATAAATCACACTGCTCATTTTTGAGAAAGTACGTTTACGTTAATTTGAGTACGTCATTGTACTCAAAGAAAAACAAGTAAGTTCATGTACTTATTTTTGAGTACTTTTTTTTTACGGCGATTGTTCTTTCTGAGAGTGCTCAGCCCAGCAAAAAAAGTCAGCATAAAACCTTCATTAAAATTGTTAAATTGAAGGTTTTATGCAGGTAAAATAAAAACTTCAAAAAAACTGCAGTTTTTTTTAAGGTTTAATGCTGAAAAATTCAGCATCGAAATTGTTGAAGGTAAAATGCAGTTTTTTTAAAGGTTTTATGAAGGTAAATAAAACCATCAAAAAACCTTCATAAAACCTTCAATAAAACTTCAATTTTCCTGTAAGAATATCATTACTAAATTTTTCTACATTAAACCTTCAATAAAACTGCAGTTTTTTTGAAGGTTTAATGTAGAAAAATTTAGTAATGATATTCTTACAGGAAAAGTGAAGCTTTATTGAAGGTTTTATGCATACTTTTATAAAGCTTGCACAAAAGTTAAAAACTTTTTTTTTAAATGTTGTTTATTAGAAGTTCTAATGATGAAAAATTGAGCATCTAAATTCTTGAAGGGAAATTAATTTTTAGTTTATAAATTTTATGTAGACAAATTAAAAACTTCAAAAAACCTGCAATTTTTTTTTATTTTTTATTGTTGAAAAATTTAGCATGGAAATTATTGGCAGGTAATGTGTAAATTTTGTAAAGGTTTTCTTAAAAGTAAATTTTAAGAAAATTGATATTTTAATTTTTTTTTAAAGCTTTATTTTACCTGTTTGTTTTATAAAAGCGAAATTTTGTTTCAATAATGAAGGGAAGGGGAGGTTTCTAAAGCTCCCATTTGAGGATTCCTTTTATCAGATTTTTTTTCTCACTTTAACAAAAGTTGGTTTATTTCATAATAAGATTTTCCTAATTTAAAATTAATAATTTTGGCAACAATATTTTATTTGTTTTCTAAATTTATGCGGAAGTAGGTCCTTTTAGAGACTATGTGCTCGTTATGAAAGAAAAGTATGAATTTAATTGAAAAGTTTAACCATCAATTCCTTCTTTTCTATAAAAGGATAATTATGTTTCTTAAAATACAAAAATATCATGAAAATTAATCGTTTGTTTTAAATATTACTAACCTTTAATTTATCCCGACATTCACATTAAAATCCGACATTGCATTGGTAGATAAAATAGTTAAATAATTAGTGTGTCCCAGCAGAAAAAAAGTCAGAATAAAACCTTAAATAAAATTGTGAAATTTTAAATTTTATGCCTGTAAATTACAAACGTTAAAAAAATGCTGTTGTTTTAAAACTTGATGCTGAAAAATTCGGCATTGAAATTGTTGAAGGCGAAATGCAGTTTTTTTTAAAGGTTTTATGAAAACAAATAAAATAACTTTACAAACTGTAGTAATATTCTAATAAAATTTTTGTATGAATAGTAATGGTTTTTAAAAAAAAATTTGAAATGAAATTTTTTGAAATTAGGATTTGGCTATATTCTTGTACAAAATATTATATTTTTTAACCAATTTTTTTATTGATAGATAGGATTTTTCTTCCAAAAACTTTTACAATGAAACTAAGTTTATCGGTATTTAACTATACGGAAATTTCAATTACTTTTTTTGTTTTTGAGATAATCATATGAATTATCTTTTTCTTAAAAATAGTTACTGGCCAGAGTGGGTGGCAGTTGGATAGAATGCGCCCCGCGAAATCGAAGGTCTGTGTGTGTCGTCCGCAAAAAGTAACCGCTGTGTTTAAGGGACTGTTGCACATTAAATATGCCGTGGTCCAAACAGAGCCGTCTTTTTAAATGAAGGGCTATTGCAAAACTAGCTTTGTGGGGTCATTTGAAATATATTTAAAAATCGAATAATGACATTCTTATGCTTTTTGGTATTGGAGTAATCGTTGCTATGCACATGTGGCTGATAAAAGCTTGAGCTAGAGCAGTTCAACCTTTTTTTTATTCTTGAAATACGGTACTAAATTAACTTATACATTTTTTTTTACATTTTATAAAAATACCTCATAAATAATACCTAATAAGTATTTAAAAAGTTTTTGTTTATAAGTACATAATTTCTCTTGTATAATTTATGTAGAATAAACCCGTTTAAAAATTATTTCATTTGAAACTAATGAATAAAATTCTTCCCTATTCTTTGTTTTAGTCAACAAAATAAGCGCGTTGTATAAATCTGTAGCATTGACAAGCTTTACTTTTTGCATTTGAAAACTTTTATTCTATTCGTTACTTAAATTTTTTTTCCGAATAAAAATCCGTGATATAAAAATAATAATATAAATACAAAAATAATATATATATATATATATATATATATATATATATATATATATATATATATATATATATATATATATATATATATATATATCAAACAATCAAATTAGTTCTATTAATATATAATGTAACCCAAACTCAACACATTCCTGTTTTTTAATATTTGCAGACAACACACGTTTAAAATTTTTGACCTTTTCGCGAACACGTCTATATTTATTTTGCTCGTTGAAAGCAAAGTTATTTTTTTATAACACTGCCACATTTTAATTCTCAACTGGTAGGTCGATCTGGTTGCAAAGAAATTTTAATTTAATTATACAAATTACAAGTAAATGGCAGATGGTTAATAGCAAAACAACAAGCGAGTGTTTAGAATAATAAGAATTAAAATGTAGGTTGTCCGAAATCGTTTGCTCTCAACACTGTTTTGAAGTTCCAATATAATTTTGTTATGATTGAGTGGCAACACCCGAAATGTTTATCAAATGATTAGCAAGCTTGACAGATGGAATGGAACGGAAAATGTTTTCTATTTGATTTCGAACAATATTGCAAACACATTTATGAAACCAGATGCCATGGTATAATTAGATGCAAGTGTTCACTGCCGTTTTATTAAATGGTGAAATTTAGAATAAACGCGGTCATTCATTTCTTACTCATTTTTCATTGGAATAGAACAAAAAAAGTTGGATCTCGACGGTTTAAAAAGGTGCGGTTTCCAAAGTTGGATTTTCATGTAAAATGTTGTTATCTTTTGTAGCAAAGTTTCTTAATTCTTTGGACATATGGTAGTTTTTATTATTTATTTTAATAACTGTGTGCTTATCTTTAGATTGTAAATGGATTTTTATACAATAAAAGTTGAATTCTAAACTTATGTATTCTTTCATTTTTTACAAATATGTTATAAAATTATGTAATTGTTTTAAGTTGTAATTTAGTATTTGCAAATGCAAAACTGTATACAAAACAATTTTGAAAATTTTCATGTTTCAGGGTTTAAACGAACTTTACACATTTTTTCGAAATGTAAAAGAGTTATGCGTATGTTAATAGAAAAAAATTATTGCAAGGTTTTTCTAAATACTTATATTTTTGTGTAGATATATGTTAACGGAATATATTTCACTTTATTAACCAAGAATACAAAAAGTTCGGTAAATGGTATTCAATATCTTGATCAAACCTGTAAAACAATAGGACATTATTACTTTTTTTATCCTAAAACGTGCGTTTTTAGTAAATGATATCATAAAAATTGATAGATAACATCAAAATAATTGATAAATTGACCATTGATAAATTGATTTTAAAATAAAACTGTTCTAAATAGGTTTTGAAATTAAATGTTATTATTGAAAAGTATAGTACTATTAATACTGTAAGTGTATGACAAGTTATTATTTTTTTCTTGTATCGGTCTTTCTTTTGCAAGTTTGGCTTAAGTAAATTGTTGGAGCACTTATTAACAAAATATATGGCTAGATGAAAACAATTCAGAAGTGCTCCGAATTCAATTTAAATTATCAGTCAATTTGAACAATTAGTTGTTATAAACCTTCATCATGCTTGAACATTAGTTTGGCCAAGTTTCAGATGCTTCAAGCAATCATCATGATGATCTCAATAGCAATAAATATAAATTGAACAATACATGTTAAAAAATTAAACATTTTATTTCATATTTCCATATTGTACTTTGCTCACATGTGCGTTACGAATGCTTACAACTTCACCTACATTGTGGCTAGATTGAAGAATTTCAGTATTTTATAAAAAAATCATTAAAAATTATTTCATAATTCAAAAGATTTTTAAATATTAAAAACCTTATTTCTAAGTAATGTAGTTTCAATTCTTAGATATAGTTTTAAAGTTAATTACAATTTTGGTAATAACTCGTTAGCAATAAAATACACCTTATGAAATTATGAAGATATTTAAAAAAAAGTTTTAATAAAGTTTTTAAACTAATGATTATTTTTTGGCATTTATATGTATAGAGTAGAAATATTTTCTACAACTTTTTGAATATTAGATTAGAGAAAATAATTATTCTTTTTGTTTAAAATTCTTTAGTGCAAAAATATTGAAATACAACATAAAATGTTAAATAGACTAAATTTTGATTTGTTTAAAATAGAAAAATAGTTTCTTTCAAAAAAACTGCATGAAAGCTGCAGTTTTTATGCAGACAAAAACCTTTAATTTTCCTTCACGGAAAACCTTTATAAAACCTTTATAAAACCTTCATAAAAACTGCAGTTTTTTGTTTCAATGTCCTTCAAAAAACCTGCATGAAAACTGCAGTTTTTATGCAGACAAAAACCTTCAATTTACCTTTAATTTTCTTTACCAAGAAACCTGCATTAAACCTTTATAAAACCTGCGAAAAAACTGCAGTTTTTATGAAGGTTTTTTGAAGGACATTGAAACAAATAACTGCAGTTTTTATGAGGGTTTTATGAAGGTTTTATGCAGGTTTTTAATGAAGGTTTTATGCTGACTTTTTTTGCTGGGAGGTTTTAAAAAAATCGACACAGTGAATTATTTGAGTTCGGAGATGAAATATTAGCACTTTATGTTAAATCGTATGTGTAAACATCTTTAAAAACTTGTCACACATACATCGTTTGTGGTTAAAAGATAAAACCAATTATAAATCTTATGCAATAATCATTTAAATGTTAGCAATTTATTGTTATACTCTCCGTCCTGCCTTTCCAAAGTAAACTGTACCACTCACAATTAAAAAATTTCCATTATTTCTAATTGTAATTAAAAAAAAATTGTAAGGAAACTAAATTTTATTCTTTTAATTCATTCACTGATTGACTAAGCGTGTTATCGAGGTCCCGGTTTAAACTCGATCTTTCAGCATTTCGTCGGTTTAACTGTAATTTTTTTATTACGCATTTACAACCAAACGCATTGTTCGATTTTCTTTAAATTTGCCATGAATGTTGCTTAAAGTAATTACATATATTAAAAAAAAATTATTTTTCGTGAGGTCTACTGTTTTCAGAGTTACTAGTATATCTTTTATTTTTTTTTATTTAATCAATTTTATAGGACTATCCTTTTCCAGTTTTGAACTTTGTGACTTGTAATACCTATTTTTCTTTAAAAACCTTTAATAATTAATTTCTATCCAATTAATCATGATTTGTCTTTTTACCAACTGAAATCCTTGAAAAATGTAAGCAAATAATTGAATTTCTTGGTGAATAATAGCAGGGGGCGAAGCCCCTTGCGAAATTAAAAACTAAAATGGGGTAAATCAAACCATCTTTAAAAAAAAAACGACTTTACGAAAAATGTGCTATAAAGTAAAAAATAATTTTTAATATTACGAACAAGTTGAAAAAAAATTTATTATTTAATATCAATTTTATACTTATAACAATTTTTTGAAGTCGGAGCTAATTTACCAAAAGCATACCTAAATTTTGGTGCCGAAAGTCGGTTTTCCTTTTTTTTTTAAAAAAAAGGTTATTTTATATTGAAGACAATTGTGTATTACTTCCGTCGATCATTTCGATTTAATTCCTGATCGTTTTTATTACCATTCATCAGAACTGCACTTTTTGCTTGTTCCCTAAAGTAGCCAATGCGTTCAAACAGTGACGGGGATAAAAACGTCCACGCCGCCCGCTTCTCAAAGTGGCGCAACAACAAGGTAAAAACATAAATAATAAATCAAGAGGTGACTTCCCTCCCCCCTGCAGTGGCGTGAGTAATTTTGTGTGACCGCTCCACATGTGACCCAACAAATGGTGACAACTCGTTAAACAAGAGGCCACAGGGGTCTCGGATTCGTACTAGGCAGTCCCCCCTTCTACGTCCCTAACTCCCTATATAGACCGCTCGTGGAGAGTCAAAACTGTTAGCTGTCGCATATTATTTATTAGGATTTTATGGCATTTTAGCTGATATTCTCTCTTTTTTTTGCGTAATTTAAATTACTTCAAAATTAAAATAAAAAGTTCCAATATCAATGAAGTTAGTAATTATTTGAAATTAGGGAATAATAGATTCGTTTTTAGTTAATTTTTAAGCTGGAGCATGGATAAATTTAAGTCATTTTTTAGAAAATTTGTTCGTGTATTTCGAGATAGATTTACTGTTGATTCGAAATTGTTTTTAAATTGGAACTGATCAGCATTAAAGGTCAACTAAAAATTTAAAACATTATTTCAGCGTACTTTAAATATTTTTTTTATCTATATTCAAACTGTTATAAAGAATGCAATAGACTAAATATAAAATTGCGTACAATTTATTTAAGACAAAAAAATGCATTTATGCGTACAATTTTTATTCCTTAACCAAATCCATCGAGTAATTTTTCTCAATATTAATTTTTTATAAAATTACCGATTACCTTTATTTTTACTCTAATAAAAATTTTATTCTATAAAAATATTGTTATTTTGATATCGGCTATTACCAAGACGTTTTTATTAAAAGTAGAATGTTACTGTTTTTCTAAATGCCTAAAATGTAAATTTTATTTAAAACTGTGACAAATTCTATTCCTGTTTCGATGTGAACTGTTTTTGCAAGAGTTTAAAATATGAATGTGATGCTTAAAACCTGAACTCTGGATATTTATCTCCAGTTATGAACATTTTATTTGGAAACTTTAAGTTTAGATAGTTATACTGTGAAATTACGATTATGGATATTTATTGGAGATATGCCGAATATACATGAAACACTATAAAAGTATATTGTAAATTCTATTTAAAAATCCGCTGTTAATGCCACTGGAATGATTCATTTACTCGCCCACTATGAACAGTTTCATCAACAGGAAGTCCATGTAACGAGATAGTTAATTGCGACTTTGGATATTCAGTGGATTCTATGAATCGCAGTTCTTGATCTAATTCTTCCTTTCAAGTCAACAAAATTGAATGAATTCATTTATTGATGTAATTGGCAACGGGTGCTATTGATACGTATTCCGATATTTCTTTCATTCCCGAAGATAGCAAACCCATTTTAGGATCTGTGTGCTCGTGCTGGAAAAAATAAAACGCGTTCTGACAGTAAGAACAGTTTTGTCAACATGAAGTTCAAGCAAGAACATAGTTAAATGTGACTTTGGATATTCAGTGGGATTCTGTTCTTGCTCTGATATTTACTTTCAAATCAGCACCATTGAATGGACTCATTTATTGATGTGATTGGCAACGGACAGTATTGATACGAATTCCGATATTCCTTTCAATCCCGAAGATAGCAAATCCATTTTAGAATCTGTGTGCTCGTGCTGTAAAGGATAAAATGCGTTCTGATAGTACGAACAGTTTTGTCACCATAAAGTCCATGCAATGAGATAGTTAAATGCAACTTTGGATATTCAGTGGGATTCTGTGAATCGTAGTTCTTGCTCTGATTTTCACTTTCAAATCATATCATAACACCAATGAATGGACTCATTTATTGATGTGATTGGCAGATTCGGGTAATATTGATGCAAATTCCGATATTCTTTACATTCCCGAAGATAGCAAATCCATTTTAGAATCTGTGTGCTCATGCTATAAAGGATAAAAAGCGTTCTGACACAATGAACAGTGTTTTCAACTTAAAGTCCATGCAACGTGATAGTTAAATGCGGCTTTGGATATTCAGTGGCATTCTGCGAATCGTAGTTCTTGCTCTGATTTTCACTTTCAAATCATATCATAACACCAATGAATGGACTCATTTATTGATGTGATTGGCAGATTCGGGTAATATTGATGCAAATTCCGATATTCTTTACATTCCCGAAGATAGCAAATCCATTTTAGAATCTGTGTGCTCATGCTATAAAGGATAAAAAGCGTTCTGACACAATGAACAGTGTTTTCAACTTAAAGTCCATGCAACGAGATAGTTAAATGCGACTTTGGATATTCAGTGGAATTCTGCGAATCGTAGTTCTTGCTCTGATTTTCACTTTCAAATCATATCATAACACCAATGAATGGACTCATTTATTGATGTGATTGGCAGATTCGGGTAATATTGATGCAAATTCCGATATTCTTTACATTCCCGAAGATAGCAAATCCATTTTAGAATCTGTGCTCATGCTATAAAGGATAAAAAGCGTTCTGACACAATGAACAGTGTTTTCAACTTAAAGTCCATGCAACGAGATAGTTAAATGCGACTTTGGATATTCAGTGGAATTCTGTGAATTGTAGTTTTTGCTCCGATTTTTACTTTCAAATCAGCACAACGGAATGGACTCATGGAATGGATTGGCATCTGGTAGTATTATATAAATTCCGATATTCTTTACATTCCCGAGGATAGCAACTTCCTTTTAGGATCTGTGTGCTCGTGCTATAAAGGATAAAAAAGTTCTGAACATGGAATCTTCACCAAGCAAATCGGAATCATCCGGCTGCCGTACCGATGTTCCTCCCCGCTACCTCCCGTTCCTGGAAGCCGGTTTCTGGCCAAGCGCAACTCCGATTTCCCCGTTCCTGATCGGCCGGGACATCCCTCCCTTCTGGCCCGTCCCGTGGCTTCCCCACCTGTGGAACCCGGCCATCAAGCACCAGGACAGGGTTCGTACCACATACCTTGGAAATTCTTATAGGATTATTTTAATCCTGATTGTAACGTATTGGTTTTTGAATTTTTTTTAAAACAACTGCATCAGTGTAGGTTGAAATTAGAAAATAAAAGTTAGGCGTCAGAGACAATTAGCAGGGTTTTTTTTAGTTGCCAATAAGTTCTGCTTAGGCGTAATTTTAAAATTATTCAAATTGCTGAAGCAGAACTACCATTTGTTACGATATTTCTGTATTTTAAAATCTTTTTATTTGCATAAAATTATAAATATGTTTCCATTTGTACACTAAAAATATGACCGTCTTACTGACAAAATTACTGAAAAGGCGGATAGCAATTATTGAAAATCTAAAAACTTTTTCATATAAAAGTAAAAATCCAAAGTACCACGATTTAAGCAACAAGCTATTGCAATACAAATACGGATTGGATTGGACACGTGCTTTTACGAAAACGGAGCGAACAACGGCCGTTCGAAAGAATACCCGTCGAACAAAAGGGAACTTGAAAAAGAAAAAAGTTATATAAATCTGAAAAAGCAAATTTGCATCTTATCAACAAATATATTTACATAAAGTTGGCCATAAAAAAAAATGACAACTTAGTGTAAAAATACGGTTGTCAAACTAAAATTTTTAGGCGTCAAAAATTACGACTAAGTGTAAAATTAGAGTCGTCAAATTAAATTAACAAAGTGCATTAAAATTAAAATTAACAAATTGAAGACCACTACTTACTAAAAATATAACTAAAGAAAATTGACGTGTCAAAGTTTTTATTTTGGCGCTAAACATATATATCAAATATTGGTTATACATTTGTACAGTATTGAAGAGCGTACATGAAAAATCGAACATGTCAAAATATATTTAAAAAAAAAAGAGTTAAGTATTGAACTTTTAAAAAAGGATGACTTCTATCTGTTTTTGCAAATATAAGTTAATATTTCCATAAATATCCTTTAATTCCGAAACCTGAAAATCCGAAGCACCATAGAAAGGTATGCATTTACCAAACGTTTTTGTCCTGTTCCCTTAATCGCCAATTGTTTTATTATTTTTTTTAACCGAAATTGGTTTCTATTGTACGATTTAATCATTTTATGACGAAATAATTTTTTACTTATTAACTTTACGTATCGCGGCAGTTTGTCATATCATAGCCTTAGCAGCTCTTGCACCACTAAACCCAACCAACCAAACGTTTTTGCGGTTTTCTGGAATTTGCGATCTGACTGACATGTTTGTTTTTGCTTTGGCCTTCCTCAATATAAGCAGACTAAATCACCATAAAAGTACTTTTTGAACAAAATACAAATAAATTCATATGGTATTCTATTTTCCGAATTTATTATATATTTTTTATATTGGTTTGGTTTAAAACAGTGGCTTCTAAACTCTTGGTTTGCGGACCACTGGTGTGAGGGTCCAAATTGGTCCGTGGAGCTATTTTTCTTATCACCTAACTTTTTAAAAAAATTCTAAATATTGTATCACAATTTATTTGCTATAAAAGAAACTGAGTTTTATGTATTCAAATCCAATTTTCTGTTATTTGCTGTGGTTATTATCGATTAATAATCTGAAAATTCTTTATGGATTGTTTAAGATTTTCTTTTTCATTTTGATAATACAATTTGCTGATCCATTGATATATTTTACAAACTAAAAGCTAAAAGGAAACTGTTACGCATTTTCTTTTGAAAAACACGCGTGTTTTTGAAAAGAAAATGCGTAACAGTTTCCTTTCATATGCAAGTTTAAACTAATATTACTATAATTTCAAGCCTGTTTTTTAAATTTACTGTTGTATCCAAATATATCGAAATTGTGAAACAGGATAATTTGAAATAAAATAGAGCACTCCTCTATTTCCAAGATGGAAAATCTGTATGTGTTATCTTCATTTTTCCATTAATCGGCTTAATTTGAACGCAATTCGAATGTTTGCTCCTGAAATATAATATCCCATTAACACAGCAGTAGCAGTGACACCTGCTATAGTGTTGGGTACAAATAATATTAGTAAATATATCAGCCGTCAAAAGTTGAACTCATTTATGTTCGACATTTTTAAAACTTGTATTACTTTTTCGTGTTTTTGCATTAAGAATTCGAGCATTTTAAATCTTTCAATTTAACACATTTTCTCCACATTAATCTGATCTTTAATTTGTTTGCTTCTGTTGAATAAGTGTGTTTTAATTCTTTAATTTAGTTACTTTAATATTTTTAACAATAATCCTATTAATTTTCCAATAATATATTTTACGTTCCATGTCCACAATAACTGCATTATTGTCCTTCTCTACACTGTTAAAATTTGCAGTTCAACGATGTACCATATCTTGGTGCAAAACAGAGGTCTGCAGCAAATTACATTATATTATAATGGAACGTAGGTTGAACCAAGAATAATTTATCTGAAAAAAGCGAAGGTTTCACTGATAATTTTTTCAACCTCTATAACTTCAACCGAAATTTTCGCTGTCGCTACATCAACAAGCCGATGGTATCCGTTGTAGCACCGCAAAATGGTGAATCTAAGCACCAAATGTTGGTGGTTGCTTCTAAATGGGTACCAAATTTTGGTGCAAGGTCGTAAAATTTGTTAACCGTGTATACCGTCATCAATTGGTTTCTTTCTTCCGCCACTGAGTCCCAACCAATCTTGTAAAGTCTATTAAAGAACCGTAATTTTTATATTTTGAAAACGGTTCAACCTTGCAAAATGGTGAATCTAAGCACCAAATGTTGGTGGTTGCACCTAAATGAGCACCAAATTTTGGTGCAAGGTCGTAAAATTTTTTAACCGTGTATACCGTTATCAATTGGTTTCTTTCTTGCGCCACTGAGTCCCAACCAATCTTATAAAGTCTGTTAAAGAACAGTAATTTTTATATTTTGAAAACGATTGAACCTTGCAGGACTCTGCTCCCAGACCTCAACTGTCTTCATCGTCTTCTGTGGTGACGAGTCCCAATCCGGAAGGATCCCAGGTGTCCAACGAACCGGTGCCACAGCCCTTCAGCACCTCATCTTTGAGCAACAGTCCTGTCCTCAATGGGTCTTCTGGCTACAGTGGCCACAGAGGCAGAAGCTTGGTCGATCCTATCATTGCTCTGACATCAATGGAAGGTAAAGTCCACACACAAGATGGTGCACGATAAATCTGATCGGGGTCCAAAGTCCCGACGTCTATTGAAGGCGTTGGGTGCCAGCTCAGGTGTTGTCCTCGTCATCTGACCATGGTCCCAAAATACGAGGCATCGTTCCCGGGTTTTTCCTTCGAGATAGGCCCCAAAACGTCGCCAATAGCCCACTGTGCAGCTCTAGTGCGACGTTAATTAATAAAGCCGACCACATACGAGAATCCTTCTCGCGGGAAAGATTCTCATGCGCGCGGGAAAAAAAGCGGAATTTTGAGGATGCACGCTTCCTCGAAATTCCGCTTTTTTAACTTTTTCCCCGGATATTTTCAGCTCTTGTAATTTAATTATATTTTTTTTACAATCGCATCGCAAACCAAGTATTTAATGCAGCTTCCAACTAACTACAATTACAAATTCGGGTACCTCAAAACTAATTACACTCAAACCTGTTTTTGTGCGGTGGATAGGGACCGCATAAAAAAAATTCGTACAACACTTCACAAGTAGCTATAAAAAATAGTTTTCTAAACACAATTAAAAAATATTTTTTTATGCGGTGAATAGGGACCTCATAAAAAAAAAAGTATCACTTAGAAAATAACTCAAAACCTTACGAAATAACTAGGAATTGCTTTTTTAAACGAAATCAAGACACGAGGCTTAGAAGCTACTTGGAATCTCGCCAAACCTTTTGGAATCTGATTTAGAAAATACACATGCGAACATTTTAAAATATTTTACTTATTTTATACATACAAAACTTTTCAAAACGTATAACCATTATCCTTCGTAGTCTGACAATACGCGAACTTGGTTCAAAATCGCTTTCGTCACTTGAAGATACTACCTCGCACTCGTTTAGAGTTGACTTTTTTTCAGTTACCATGTAGTCAGTGATCAGTTTTTGCGACGACTGTCGTTTCACTAGACGCTTGTATATGTCTCGGTAGCAAATAATCAATTAAGTTCCAATTTGATTGAAATTTTCATATACCGCACAAAAAAAAGACCGCAGAAAAACAGGTTTGAGTGTAATTGAATCTGTCACTATTGATTGATATTCATTAGGAAACAAACCAAATGTCTTCTAAAATAATTTAAATCCTTATTCAACAAATTTTACCCTGTCCTTGTCACCACATGTTTTATTTTTTAACCGAAATTAGTTTCTATTCTCAAATTTAATTTTTTTTATGTAATCATTTATGACGAAATCATTTTATACTTTATTAAACTTGTGTACCGCGGCACCTGGTGCTTCGTGCAGCACAGCTGTTTTTGCGCCAATAAACCCAACCAATCTAATTATTTTCTGAAAGTTACTGGAAGAAACTGCTCGTTAATAGTTCTACATTACAGGAAAAATAATGCCATGTTTGGGTTCCATTTAGAAAACACTTTCTCGCTGATCACTGTTCCTGATATTTTTTCTAAAAACTTTTAACCTGATTTTCTGTTTGGAAGCTGTTTTTTTTCAGAAGATTATTTTTAAAATATAAATTTGTATGCGCAATGGAAAACACATGCATAGGGATAAAATTTAAAAAAAAAATGAATGACTTTTTCGTTAAATAATAACGATTATATAATAGCCTATGTAGGCTAGCATCTGCTCTTTTTATTCATTGTATTCCTTTTTGAGTACATGTTTTCAAAATGGAAACTTATGTATTCGGAGCTATCATAAGCATCTAATGTACTAAAAAATCAGTACATTTTACTTATTTTTGAGTACCTATTTTTAACAGTTTATCAGTCGGATCGGGATTCTTGTGTTTCCCCGCATACAAGGTATGTGAATAATAATATTGAATTGTGATGTGCGTACGTTTTTTTCGGTGGTGGCTTTCAACTCCATTCGACACATCAGATTTCTCAGCAATTTCCTTCAAAATGCTATATCAGACAAAACTGCTTTGACCTTCAGTCTATGGATTCATCATTAAATTCACTAAAAAAATTTAGAATTTCCGGATCTATGGAATAAAACATTTATTTTGAGGTTCCATGATTCGACATTTCTCCTTCTTAATATAAAAAAATAATTAATCGGGGCATGCTACTCAAATTCTCAATCGTTTTACAGAATTCTTTCCCCGAATCTTTTGATTTGCTTTGGATGGTAAACACATTGAGATGGGTAAACATGCTTGACTAATTTTCGTACGTTTGAGTTCGTTTAACGAAATAAAACCGTGATTGGTGGACACTATCGGAGATTTTTACTAGTGTCAGGGTTTAAGTGTTAAACATATTTAAATATACATTTGTAAAAATATGATATGTTCGATTTTAATTCTATTTAGCATACCCCCTTTTTACAAATGTCAATTCATTAATTAACAGACTGTACTTTTTTTTAATATCGTTAGACTTCGCCTTTTTAGCCTAAATTATCCGTCTCCCAACTTTTTGTTTTACTCATACGAGAAGGAAGGGGAGTTGTGTGAAATGTGTTCATTTTATTTTCAATTAAATTTCTTTCAACTTTTAACAGAAATTAAATTTTATTTCGCTACGAATAAACCTCTTTAAAAAAGATTTCACTTTTTTTTTTAATATTTTGAATGTACCATATAGGATTTTCTTTATACTCGATATATTTTTTATATATGTTACAGTGAAAGACCGAAATCTGGAGAATGTCGTCTTTCACCGGTGAATGTCAACATTCACATAGTCGCTTGGTGTATGTCCGAAATATTTGCTCAATACCCTTATTTCTGATTTACACCGGCAAATCTCGACATTCACCATGCACTAATGATGAATGTTGAACATGTCCGAGATTCATATTTTCTACTCCGTATTTCAGTCGCTACTTCTTCAGCTCTCTTAGTTTTCAAAAGTCGTAGCTGGACAAACTTAGTTAAATGATCTTGATACACCATTATGAACTTATATTCGCCATCTCTGTTTGACTGCAGATCTATAAGATCAACTTGACATCTTGAGTTTAACTCAGAACTGACCATTGGTTTCACAACAACACCTTTCTTAGGTGCACTGTGTTTCACTTGACACTGTCTGCATACATTTAAATACAACATTACAACTTCATGTTTAGTATTTTTGTATTTAACTTGCAACTCTTTAAGCATACGTGTTTTTCTTCCGTGGCCTGTTCTGGTGTGAGTTTCATATAGTATACTGAACAATTCCTCATTGGTAACATAATACTGTATATTCGTTTCTCCTGGTTTTAATGGTACAATTAACTTCTCTTCAGCATTAATTTTTAAAACGTCAAAACGTCTTAATCGTCTGTAATCCAAAGGTGTGTTGCACTTAGTTTTAGCAGAAACCACTTAAGAAAGTATTTTAGAGTACTTTTCTCCTCTCTTTTCGACCTCCACCAGCGCATATCTGTGATTGTCGACCTACACCGGTGAGCGTCCGAATGTACAAGAATGTAATGAAATATTCGATCTTTCACCGACGTATTTGGTATGTGTTGACTTTCAACGGTGAAAGCCGACATTCTCCAATTTCGGTCTTTCACGGTAACATATATAAAAAGTGCTTGGAGGAGTCTTTTGGTATCTCTGGCACAATAAATCTTAATCAATCGAACAAGTGGTTACGCTTCTGTTTATCTGGCGCGTTTGTCGCAACGATGCATGTTTTAAATTTTCATAAGTTGGGAGGATCCACTGAGCTAGAATATAATATAACTTATAAGCTAGAATATAATATAACTTATAAGCTAGAATATAATATAACTTAAAAGCTAGAATATAATATAACTTATAAGCTAGAATATAATATAACTTATAAGCTAGAATATAATATAACTTATAAGCTAGAATATAATATAACTTGTAAGCACTGGGATGAGGACTAAGCGTGGCCGACCACTTTACTCCTTTTGAGCGAATGTAGAAAAATAAGTCCTTTAGCATAAGTTTGCATAGATTTAAAAACGCATTTCTGGCTTTCAAAAATACGTTAAATGTTACATATTTAATGTTTTCAATACTCGCTTACAAGAAAAAGAAGGTAAAAGGCACTGAAAAACAAAACACAGTTTTAAACATTTCTGAGACGTCATAGCCAAGGACGAATTTTTTCTCAACAATTTTTCCCGAATTGTATGCACCCGCGCGGCATGGTAAAATACATTGTCGCTCAATGGGAATCCTCGTTCCAGTGCTTATAATTATATTCTAGTTCAGTGGGTGGGTCTGGATACCTTCTAGTAGGACAAGCATGTAAAAACAAAACGGATTTACATATACTAGTCAAACGGTTACTTCTAATGTTATGGCAAGGTTTTGAATTTGCCATTGCACTTTAATATTCTCTGAATGCTTTCGGTATTGTATTATTTAATTGTCCTTCTCAAGCGCATTGCTGTATAATGTTCGATATATTTTAGAGTACTGTAAAATTGTCAACTCAAAGCATGCATTTTTTGACTGGTTGTAACCACATTTTCTCAATAAGCCCTAAGACAATAAAAAAAATGCTTAGTTTATACATTGGCATCCCATATGGGATTTGAATCAGAATACTAACAATAAATTATTTTGTATAAAATCCGAGTATTAAACCTTTAAATACCACTTTTTATAATAGACAAATTGACGTTATTTTAAATAGATTGCGCATAGGCCGTATATGGCTGACTCATAGACATCTCTTACTCGCTGAACTTGTTCTCTTTTTTTTATATAGAACACTTTTTGTGTGTATGTCCCAATTTTAACAACGAAAGACTAAAATATTTTGGTTCTAACAATCTTTTATTAAAAGACTTTCTAAGCGATGAGCCTCATCCTAATTTGCTTTTATTCCTCCAAGACATTGGGTTTATCAACCATATTTAATTTACATAATTTAATAAAAAAAAATCTTAATCACAAAACTTTTTTAACGTATTTTAATGATTTTACTTTAGACTTGATTTACTTTCATTTGGAGCAGCATAAACCAATTGTTGCTCTTGCGTCATTAAGCTCTAATCAACCAACCTAAACCAATAATATTAAAATTCTAATGTTTTTTCCTCCTACCTCTATTCGACATCAATCTGTTAAATAAATTAAAGAAAAAAAAATATTTAAGGTTTTAGCTAGTGATGAGAGATATTTTAATAACAGGTATAAAATATCATTATTTCAATTTCTGATAATTAAAAATATTATTTATGAGAAATAACAGTTATTTACTTGCTCAAAAAAAGCAACATTTCGAAATCAAAATTAAAAAAAAAAAATTAAAAAAATACGTACTTCAAACAATAAATGCGCTGTTTAATTTTAACCAGAAACACCTACACCGCCAAACAAGAACAAAAACAAAACAGACGGCCTTGAGAAAAAAAAATCCATGCAAAGGCCTTGGTCGAAAGTCGAAACGAATCTTACTCTATGATACAATATCATGATATAATTGATCGCAGAATGATCGCAAATTGAGATGTTTACGTCACTTAGTTATTGGAACATTTCCAAAATGATATCCAAAATATTTCAGGATAACGTTGGTATTTTTATATTTTAATAATAAAATATATTTTATTATTAGAATACTTACTTCGTTATTGGCACGTGTCCAAAATACGATCAAAATAATTTCAGAAATAATGTTGATATTTGCGATTACGATTAAAAAAAATATATATATTATATCAGAACTCGTTGGTTAAATATATGTATTTTTTGGAAGTTATTGATATTGTGTTTATCATACGATTATTAAATGGGGATATTTTTTATATTTTTTTGTGCGTTCTAGTCGGCGAAAGTTTATTGTTTTGTGGGAAGGGTCGTGATAGGATGGTTCAATTCATTTAATGTGTGTGTGGGGGGGGGGGGGGGGGGGGGAAGGGAGACGATGTTTTTTTTTATGGTTGGGATGAGTGAATGTGTGAATCCGCTTTACATTATAGAAATTATTTGGTTAGGTGCGGTTCTGTTTGGAGAAAGATACTTTTTTTGCGTTTCGCATTTAGGTGAAAGATTTTTAATTAGAAGCTATTCTTTGGTACTCCTCGTCGCATTGTAAAAGGTAAATAGCATAAATTTGAAATAATATTAATTTTCTTATTTATCACGGTCTGGTATATTGCGCAATATTAACTAAAAACAACATTTGGATGGAAATTTAAAGTGTATGTTAACAAAAATTGAATAGTAGTGAATTTTTTTATGTGTTTATAGAGATCGCCAATTTGAATGCGCCATTTTATTACCTGTAAAGTATGTTTTAAATCATATTTATTAATAAGACATTTATTTTATTACATAATGTTATATTGCTATAAAATCAGTATTAACATTTTTCAAAAAGAAAACTAGAATTTTTGTTTCTAAATAAAATCTATAAGTTTTACAATATTTGTTTTTAATATTTTTTGCATGTAATACCATAAAATCTAATTTTTTTTATTATCTTTGAAATATTAATAAAAAATGGGCATTTAGTGATGTAAAAATGGCTGGGAAAAGTTAATATGTTTATATAATAGAAATAATTTATTGAAATATTATTAAGTGTTGGATCATTAAAATTATTTTAATGAAAAGATTTACCAATATCAGCTGATAAAAAAAATTCATGAAAATTTAGCATTTGATATTTTGCACCGCCTAATTCTGAGGTTGCGTCATTTAATATTGCTCAAGATATCAAGTAACAGTTAAATATACTAGTTATTTCATTATAATATCGTAATAACTGTCGTTATTTAAAAATAACTACTAAGCTCATCCCTAGTTTTAGCATAGGATTGCGTTTTGTTTAAAAAATATCGAATATTCAACCAAGGAAATATTAAAACCACCAGATAAATATACAAAAACACCATAAAACAATAACAACAAAGAAAGAGCCGTCCTCTATTTAAAAGTACTGCCTGTTGTTTAAAAAACAACTTCGCAACAATTAAGCCCCAATAAATATTTACCGCGTTCCGCCATAATAAGTCAATAAATATTACGCACGAAAAATACCTTTTAACTCCCCCCTGCAGCAGTCACAGTGAAGTAAGGTAACTTCACGCACGTATCACTTCCAACCTCTGCTCCAGATTGCTCGCCTTGTCACGCGAGCTGCTGTGATTATGTTTGGGATCTATTATATACAAATATCGAGCAGGTATATGTATGTCGTGCGGTGGTTGGTTTCGTGAAAGGCTGGTATATAAATTGCACTGTTGATATATGTACACTGAGGAAACATGTAAATTTAAGCATTTCC
Organism: Troglohyphantes excavatus; assembly: GCA_963932185.1. Classification (NCBI taxonomy): domain Eukaryota; kingdom Metazoa; phylum Arthropoda; class Arachnida; order Araneae; family Linyphiidae; genus Troglohyphantes; species Troglohyphantes excavatus. The sequence continues at coordinate 22,121,258 of OZ010678.1, forward strand.
AAATTTTTTTTGTCCGGTTCTCTCTGTCGCCATTAATTTTCTTTTTTACCCATAATTGGTTTCTATTCCCTAATTTTAATCGAGGATTGCCAGCTTCGCTGTAAAAATACTAGGAAGTCGTCTAGAACACCCAACAAATTATACTGGCTTGTATACTGGATTGGTGCACGATAAACCTGATCGGGGTCCAATGTCCTAACGCCTATTGAGGTTGTGTCGGGTGCCAGCTTAGGTTTTGTCCTCGTCATCTGACCATGGTACTAAAATAACGAAGTGCATGTATGAATGTGTATGTGTTCCCGGGTCTTTCCTTCGAGATAGGCCCTTCGCCAATAGCCCACTGTGCAGCTCTAGTGCGACGTTATTTAACCAAACCAAACCGGGTCTTTCCTTCGAGACGAACCTTCGCTAATAGCCCACCGTGCACCACTAGTGCGATGTTAATTAATCAAACCACACTGATTTTAATCATTTTATGGCGGATCCTTTTATACCACTGATCTTTAACTGTAACTTCTGGATAGGGCAAGATATTTAGTTGACTTGAAGCCGATGTAGAGGCAGCCATGATGTGTCCCACTTTCTTCGCTACTGCACTATTTCGTAAATTTTTCATGTTAAAATAAGCCGACGTGTTTTGCTTTTGGCTGAGTTTTTTCTATTTTTTCCTGTTTAAACCCAATTTAAATACAATCTGCTATTAAAATAGTCATTTGCAAATCGAAGTAGATAAAAAGCAAGAGCAAAAACTATTCGTTTAGCAATATAAAAATTAATTCTATTAGAAATTTTGACCAGAAATTTAATCAGTCTAGGTGCCTAGAGCCGAAGGCACTTTAACCCTTACAATAATAGTAACCAGTCCCGTATACACGCCAGTATAATTTGTTGGATATTCTGGGCGACTTTCTAGTATTTTTGTAGCGAAGCTGGCAACCCTCCGATCGCAAGATCACTACTTTTTTTTACTTTTCTATGTCAAGTCCATTTCACGAATTCGAACCACCAATCCTCTGATTAGTAGCTGAACGCCTTACCAACTGGGGCTCTGTAAGTAATGTGAAAAAGAGAAATATAATATCTCAGTAACATAAGATATCCCATCTAAAATTATTAATTTTGATAGGAAAAAATTGATAAAAATAAAACTCAATGTTCTCTCAACCAAGAGGGGAAGGACGCAAAAAGCCTCCAACAACTGCCTAGTGAGAGTGAAAAGAAGATATGTGAAGGAATTTTTCAGGTCACAAAACCCCTGGGCCGTTTCCTGTTAGCCCGAAGGTTTGCATCATAGTTTGGAATGCCACTTATTTCAGGATTTTCATGATCAGCTAATTGTTCAAAGAATTTTCTTGCTAGTTTTTATTGTATTGCTTAAAATTTGGGATTTTTAAAGTAATGTTTTCAGTTCTAAAGAACCATCTTGCTTTAGCAATGGGCCGAATTACTGAATTTTCTAATGTTTGAAGTCTTTTGAAGTGAGTTTTGGCTGCATAACCCCAGACCGACGATGCATAGCTCGAAATTGGTCTGAGGTAGTAGTTGTAGATAAGTAGTTTGTTATTTCTTGTAGATAAGTAGTTTGTTATTTCTTGAAAGTTTGCTATTTCTTGATATGAGGGAGTACATTTTTCTACGAACATTTTTAAATTTCTTAGAGACATATTTAATGTGGGATTCCCCAGTGAGGTGTTTATCAAGGATAACTCCAAGATATTTTACCTCCTTAGCCCAGAGGATTTTCTTGAACTTTAAGAACATAACTTTTAATTTTTGATTTAATCTTCCTTGTAAATAAAATTGCCTCTGTTTTGTCCCCATTAACTTTGATTTTCCATTTAACCATCCATTTGTCAATTAGTTCCAGATGAAGTTGTAGACTTAGTAAGTCTAGCAATTGTACCTTTTGCCATAATGGCCATGTCATCAGCATAAAGGCTAAGGATAGTTCTACCAGTTGGTGGGATATCATTTATGTATATCAAGAAGAGAACTGGACCAATAAGGGAGGTCTGAGGCACTCCACTTTTAATTTCTCTCAGGGATGAGTTCTCTTCTTGTACCTGAACTGAAAATTTTCTTTCTTGTAGATATGAAGTTAAGATGTTAATAACAGGGTGGTAACATAACCTGGAAAACCGAAAAATCAGGGAATTGTCATGGAAATTTTTAATTCTGGAAATATCAGGGAAAAGTCAGGGAATTTTTAAAAATTTAACAAAAAATCAGGGAATTTTTCAAATTTGGATCATTAAAACTTCAATTATCGTCTAGTATGCCCTTTATTCTGGGTAATTTAGTTGTCAATATTTCCTTTTAATTCTGAAACAGAATTTTTTTAATAAAAAGCATGGTTATGCTCATTTTCATATTCAGTTTTTTTTTTTTTTAAATGTGAACGAACCACTGCTGGAGGGAGAAGCAAAAGCAAAGTGAATTGGTTTTGAATTGTAAGCAACATGTGAGGGACTTATGAATATGCGATTTATTGAAGATTGGAATAGGAAATATTAAGCATATAAAACATTTAAAATTGTCTACAAAAGAAATAATTTGAAAAAACTAGCTTTTTTTTTGCATTATCTGCTTCCAGGGAACATGTTTAATTACTATCATGCCTGTTGCAATTGCATAATTTGTGTTGTATTCATAAATTATTCTTATAACTGTCAATAAGTATTGCTTATAAGTTTTCATTTATAATGCAATATATTTATTGGATCATTGTAGCGTGGATACTTTGTTTCTATATAAAGCATGTATTGCAACATTTCTTAAGGTAATCGTAAAGTCAGGGAAATTTTTGTGACACCATCATGGAAATCAGGGAAATATCAGGGAACTTTTTTTCCAGAATGTTGTTGCCACCCTGAATAAGATAGTCTTGAAATTTGTTGGCAATAAGTTTGTAGATTAAGTCTTTCATCCAAACACGGTCCAGGTTTTAGAAATATCCAGAAATACTGTTCCAACATGAATCTTTTTATTATAGTTGCTTGAAATGTACTCAACCACTCGAAGGAGTTGGTACATAGTTGATTTTCCCGGCATGAAGCCAAATTGTTGGGGGTTAATAAGTTTTTTTTGATTAAGATAAGATCTAATTCTGGCTAAGATAATTGATTTTGCAATTTTACTGAGGATTGGAAGAAGGAAAATTGGTCTGTAGCTATCCGGTAGTGTTATCCTTGCCCACTTTATGGATAGGTATGACCTTAGCAATTTTCCATTGGTTAGGAAAGTAACCAAACATTAGCATTTTATTGATAATTTCGTGATCAATAATATAACATTTGAGGTAAAGTACTTTGTCATTTTATTTGTGATTCCATCTCTGCCAGGTGATTTCTTAATTTTAATTTTCTTAATATCTTGTACTACTTCAGTAGCAGAAACTTTTTTATATTCAGGATTTTTAGTTTTATTTTGAAATTCTTTAATGGTATCTTTGACAAGTTTTTCAGTTTTCCTATGGCTAATGGTATTGCAGGTAAATTGGTTTTTTAAGCTATCAGCTAAGGCTTCAGCAATCTTATTAGTTTGTTTTGCAATACCGCCATTATTAATTTTCTGAAGTGGTGGGATAGTTTTGAATGTTCTTTTCAAAGCAGAGGCTGCTCTATAGAGTGATTTGTCAGTAGTACTGAGGTTTCTGATATATTAGACCATTCTTTATTAGTCAAATTCATAATTTCTCTGCGAATTATGTGTTTAACTGTGTTGAGTTGTGTTTTGATCATTGGATCTCTGAGGAATTGCCATTCCCTTCTTAATTTGTTTTTCTTTTTAATTAAATCCTTTATAAATTTAGGAATATGTCTTTTATCAATTGGGGATTATTTTTTAGAGGCATTTTTATGGCTTTTCAAGATATTTTCGGAAAGATTTTCAATACTTTTATCAATGTCTTCTTTGTTGGCAATTTGAGGTTGAATGACAGAGATTTTGTTAACGTCTTTTTTGAATTTTTCCCAATTAGTAAAAATACGATTGTTTTTGATATTGAAGTTGAAGGTAAGGTCAAAATATAAGTTTACTGGATTATGATCCGAAGATAACTCGGGTAGTGATTCTATTTTGTAGGGAAAATGAAAGCCCTTAATCAATGCAAGGTCAATAGTAGAGCTGGACGTACCACTGAAATGAGTAGGTGTAGAAGGGTAGGCAATTTGAATTTCATTTTGTTCAATTCTTTCCATAATTTGCTTTCCTGTATTATTGTTATTAGCATTGTTCCAGTTTTTGTGGTGTGCGTTGAAATCACCTGCAGTAAATGACATTTTTACCCAGTTTAAAAATATTATTCAGATCCCTATGAAAATCATTAACACTAATTCCTCCGGGTACATAAACAGAGACAATAATGATTGGTTCATGATTTTTAAGATTTAGAGAGATTGCCGTTGCCTCCATGCAATCAAATTTAGGTAGATCAATAATCTGATGCGGTAAATTATTCCTAATTAGAATTGCTGTCCCACCAGAGGCTTTGTTCTGAATGATGTCTCTGTCAGATCTGTAAGTAACGTAATTTGGAACATAAAATTTAACTTCAGTTTTAAGATGAGTTTCTTGAATAAGAATAATGTCTATTGAGTATTTGTTAAGGTAATCGATGAGAGTATATTTTTGTTTAGCAACACCATTGGCATTCCGAAAGCACATATTGAAATGCTTCCTATTTATAATCTTCTTATGACTTTTTCTATTCATTTTCAATGTTTGGAGTAGAGTTTTTGTTAACCGTAAATTCAGTTAAAGCTTGGAGCTTTTCCAATAGATTTTTACTTTCTTTAAGTTTACCAAGCAGGGAATGGACGTTATCCATACCGTTAAAAATGCTGGCAATTTCATTTATGAGTTCAACGATTGGTCCAATGTTCGAAATCGCCTCAGTGAAAATTTGAATTTGACTGTTATCAATAGGACTAATTATGCTAGGAGCTTGAGGGGGTTTATTTGAGATGCCTGTGTTCAAACCGCTAGCACCAGCATAAGACCTCGGTCCACTAGCAGCGACACCCGTATAAGACATTTGGTTATTAGGTGGCATAAGACTAGCATTGAATCTGATTGGTTGCCTTTTTTTCAGCTTTCTCTGCCTCTTTTTCGGCTTTAGTCTTCGGATATTTGGGGCATTGTTTGAATGCGGCGACGTGCCCAACTTGTTTGCAGTTAATGCAAACAGGATTTTTCTGTCTTGGAAGATTGCAAGATTTGGTAGTATGGTTAAGCCCACATTTTAGGCACCTTGGAGGCATTAAGCAATTATTAGAAGTATGGTTGAATTTATTACAATTGTGGCACTGCATTATACCCTTCCTGTATTTGAAGTGCTCAATGCCAACAGACATAAAAAGACAGCTTTTTAATTCAAAGATTTTTTTCATTTGTTTCATCACGGGGAAGTTCCACCGTGAAGATGTTCAGTGGTCTTTTAGTGTTACGGTTAGTAAGTTGGGTAACATTAGTGGGATTAAAGCCCTGTTCAATAAGCCCTTGCTTAATTTCCTCACAATCAAATTCAGAAGGTAGCCCTTTAATGACAATTTTCAAAGGTTTCTTACTCGAGGGAGTAATGCAGTATCCATTTTTCCATATTCCGTAGTGTCTTTAGTAAATACTTGAACATATTCACCTGCCATCTGAATACGGCAAGGAGTAACATTACCAATTTGGTTAATTATATCCTTTATATGAAGATTTCTTTCAATCATAATAGGAGGTGGTGGCTTCTCACCGTCCCTCTCAACTTGTGCATTAAGATCATTAAGTTTCTCAAATTTATTTGAAGTTTCAGTATTATTATTCATAATGGGGTTAAAAGTAGAAGCCCTTACTGGGTTCTTCGGAAATTTAAAATCATCATCATCATTATTTACATTCCCCCCCTACATTACTCGACTCACCAGTTTTACCAACCTTGTTTGGGTTTTGCTTTTTAGCTTCTTGTTATTAGATACAGTTCTAGCACGGGTCCCCTTACCCTTGTTGTGCTTAGTGCCCTTACTATTATTGCACCTCGGAATAAAAGTTAAAGTCTACTTTATTTCCTCCCTTTTTCTATTTAATTGTTCAACAACAGCTAAATCAGTTTGATATAAATAATCTTTATATTGTTCGTAACCCTGTAAACCCTTATTAATTGAATATTTCCTGTATTCAATTTCCTTATCGATATAAGCCATCTCCTCTACCGTTAGGGTTAACTTTTGGCAATCCGTAATAGTACCGGCTTCAATGCTACTAACTTCCATATCGTTTTCACAATTAGCCGGCTCGGAATCAATATTACCACTATCCATGCACTCAACATTATCATTATTAGAATTAATACTATTTTTAGTATTAGAAGCACTCACCAGACAATGTTCAATCGCGTGTTTGTGGAGGATAGACGGATTTAATTGCATCAAGGAATGTAATAAATCTTCTTTGAATCTCGATATTGTTCCGCCTCATCCAGATATACTCCGCCAAGTACCCATCAAATTGATCTTTAATATGACATGTTCCTTTTAAGGATTGTTTTACTGCACTCCAAGTACCCTCTATACTGTTAGTATGAGTACCTGTATCAGGGTCAACAAACGTCAGACTATGGTTGACCCGCAAATGCTGGAAACCTTCGTCTCCTAAGCAATTGTAGCTGGACCAACAGCCTGATATTATCGTTGTACCTTGAGCAACCCAATATTTTATAACAGCAAGCAAGCACTCTTTCGATTTATCAGGCACAACGAGTCTTAGCATTTATAATGTTGGTTATTACATGCGATTTATCATTAAAATTAGCACTAGAATTATCATTAATCCTATCAACCATGTCTGTGACAAAGGAAGGAGCACTGTCTTTAATAGCATCAGCCAACGGCAAATCGCCATGCTCATAAGTAGTAACAGCAGCCTTTTTTGAGCGTAAAACGCTCTTTTTTTTTCACTCATACTTCAAACATTAACCTGCAAGGGTTTTCCCTGAACCCTTTTGACAAATTGTATCCACTTTATGAAAAGGTTCCCGTCCGGACAACGCAATTCCAAATCACACTGAATGCACTCAACACTCGGAGCTGATCAAATAAGCGACCGTCGCGTTGTGGGCTCACGCCGCAATTGGAATGAGAATGATTAATTCTATAAGAAGAAAATATAATATGCATATACATTTAATATTTCTACAATGCACTGGTAATAAAAAACACCAGTAAATCACTTTAAAAAAAATATTTGTGCACAGCTTGGCTGCTTTCAATTGGCTTCAACGCGCCCATAGAGAAAACAAGGTTTGAGCCTTCCAGCAGTTATAGTTAGAGTTCAGTGTTTTATGCCTATCAAACTTGTGTTCAGCGGCAAATAGTTGAGAAGCTTCTCAACAAAGAACTCATGTGCGTACGCAGAAAGTTCGTATGGGAAGGGGTTATGGTGTGCGGTCATTACACCCTCAGTCACCTCTGTTAGTAAAAATAAAAAATATATATCAAATATATGTATTGTACCAACATTTCTTTCGAATCTTATTTCCTGATCCTTTTTCAAATATCTTCTCTATTTCAATACTGATCTTATACATTACTGTATAGAATTTGTACATTCCATTCTTCTTCTAAGTTATGTCTTCAAAACCCTGGTTTCATGTCCATATATAGTCACTACAATCGGTGAGAATCGAAACTTTCTCTCACAATGGCAACCTCTCTTGGGCAGTCCTGCGACTTCGTAGCATTCCTAATCTAACCAGCAATGATGTTGGACATGTCTCTACGTCTTCGACCCCACCCAGAAGCAGAATAAATTAAATTGAAAACTAACAATACGGAAAAAATTTAGCACAGAATTCTTTAGCATAATTTTATATTATAAAAAATTATTATTATATATGGAAATAAATTTTCTTGACAGACCAATGGGAGGGGTTCTGACCCCCCCCCCCCCCAAAATCCCTTGCGTACGCAACTGGTTTAGAAGCTTCCCAACAAAGAACAATGGGAAGAAAGAACAGAACCAGAAAAGTAATGAAGAAACACTTTTGGAAGTAACCGCTAATAATATTTTTAACTCCGTGTTTCAAGAAATTTTGTGATTTCCAAACCTCCAATAAATTGCATTCCGTAAAGCCCTTAACTCGAGATACATCTTGTACATAAATTTAGCAGTTTTATTTTGAGGTTCGTCGAGGGTAGACCCCTAATGTTCTTTTTCCCTGGTCCCTTAAGCTTGTAAGTCGGTTGCTGATGGTAGCCTTCCAAATCGGTTGCAATAATCTTTGCAAGGCCATTTTTCCATAATGCAAAAATAGAATTGAACACATGTCGCGGCACCCATCTAACAATATCCAAACGATAAAGGAGGGGGACTGTTGCCTTGCGTGACTGTCATGTGATCTGATGCGTGACCCGTGACCGGGCGCGTGTCACCTGTAATCATACGTGACGCTTAGAGTACACCCCGTAATCACGGTCTTAGTTAAAAAAAATTCGCTGTAGAAAGATAGATTTTTTTATTGCTGCATTATTATTTTGTTAGGTGTGTGTTATGCCGCTGTTTGATCTCCGGTGCAGGTAACGGTGGCTGTTTAGAGATGTGATACGTGAATTGGGTTGTCAGATGCCGGACACGTGACATTAAGGTGCTTTGTGTTGTTTTAGGGCTGTTGATGTCTGGGAAAATTGCGCTAAAAACGCTAAACAAAGAGGCTGTTGATGATATCGTACATCGCATTTGGTTTAAAAGAGGCAAGCAAGATTTCGCTTAAAAAATTGTTTAATTTTAGAAAAATAAATATACTTATATTAAATATAATATAATTATAGAAGTTTTTAATTGAATCGTTTATTTCAGAAACCCGCTAAGAGTAATTTTTCTAATTTGCGGGAAACAAAGAAAAACATTTGGGGACTAGAAATGGAAAACGACCTAAGTACCAAAAAAAATCGAAAATCTTTTTTTAGGAAAAAATGTCCTAAATACCAAGCTAAACAAAGTAGAAAACGCCCAAAGTGTGAACTCCAGTAGTAATAGTTCAAAAATTTGAGTGAAATAGAGAACCCCCTAAGTACCAAATGCGAGTGTTTTTTCATTTTTCGCCTCTCCCGAAATTTTTTCTTTTTTGGACTTGTTTTCTATTTCTAGTCCTCATTTTATCTTTGATATTAATATATATTTTGACTTAAAGAATTTTAGAGAATTAGTTAACATCTTCTCGTAGTGAATGTTTCCTGTAATTAAATTAAATTATTTATTTATTTAAAAATGAACGTATTTACAATAAAAAGCATTTTATTTGTAAAACCCTCTAAGTGCAATTAAAAGTTAATATGGTAGTTACGGGATCGTTCACAACAATACGAGTTTTCCCATTTAAGATTCTGATTCCGTTTAAAAAAATCTTTTAGATACCCGTCAACAGTGGCCCTCTCGATGGCAATGGTTTTAATCAAAGAAATCTTCCCAGTGCAAAATGGGCCGAATATAAGTACACCCTTCCATAATTTCAGAATGCCTGTGAAAAACTGGGTCATTAAACCGAGAAGAATCGTTGTAATAATTGAAAGTTATAAACTAGCTCCATCCACTATAATTACCCCTGAAGACAAATAGAGAGCCATTAATTCCTTAAACTAGGAGACTCCGTTGAAGCTCTGTCAACACCTAGAGAATTCCTACACAACAGATTCTTGTAACTGATGCTGCCATTTCGCGTACAGAATAGCAGCGTTTTTTATCAACGAGAAAGATAATTATATATATAGACTAGCAGAAGTACCCGTTCTTCGCACGGGATATATTCAACTTTTTAAAACACGTATATGTAGTAAAGGGGAAAAAAAACTTATTTTTGTGAGTTCTTTTAAGTTCAGAAACCTCACAGAAAAAGTGAATTGCAGTTGAAACATTTGGTGGAGCTTATTATCATAACAAACACAATTAGCAATGTCTGATAGCAATGTTAGTAGAATATGGTTATATGTTATTCGGTTACAAACGATTACAATTTTAAAAATATATATTATCTGTACTTTAGATGTGTAAAAAATCGGAAAATTTTATTTTTATTCATTAAACAAAGAATTATTTATTTCATTATTTAATTGCTTGTACAAAATCTCTTTGTACACAACGTTAGAAGTGTTACCTGTAGGTGCTGGTATTGCCAGATTACAACACTTACTGACTCGTGAACAGGAAATATAAAACTGTCCATGACAAAGACTATTTTCTCTGATATCTATCCCAACTTTACATAACGTTTGGCCCTGTGATTTATTGATAGTCATGGCAAATTACAACTTCAGTGGAAATTAAAGTCGTTTGAACTCGAAGATGTAGTCTGAAGGAGCAAAGGATAAACCTTGGTATGAAAACTGTCTCACCAACGGCATATCCAGCAAAAATTGTTGTTTCGATAATGTTGAGTTTAAATTCTTTATTAAAAGTTTTGTCCCATTGCATAGCTGGGGCGGGTTCATATTTCGAAGGAGCATCACTGACGCTCCAACTTTTAAGGCGAGGCTGGTATTCCTGGAGGATTCAGGGGAGTTTAGGAACTCGACCGGATAGTTCACTGCCTCATCTCTGCTCAGAACTGAATCCTCTGACTTGTATATAATTTCTGCCCCCTTCAGACATTTCTGCAACTTTTCATTTAATCCCGCGACAGATGCGTCTTTTGGTGTTAAAAGAGCTCTTTCACTGTACATGGTGATGGGTGATACTTTTATATTATTAACGTCAGGATATATTTTCCTATGGGGTCATCCACTGTTTCCACTTTTTTTTGCAAAGATTTTCTGGAATGTGCATTGAGTCTTTTGCATCTTTCAAGTGACCGTCACCTATTATTAATAGCAGGTCAGCGAATTCGATTGCTTTATTGTCTCCTGTAAGATACACTCTCATGTTTGTGGACAGCGAGAGTTGCACAATTTTTAGCCAAAGTAAGGAGAACTTTAAATACGAGTTATCTTCATCTGCGAAAATTTAGCGATGATAAATTCAAAATAAATAAAGAAAAAATGGACCTTATTCACGACCTGGATTGAGATACAAATCTGTAAGAAACACAAACGCACAATGCTAGCTGAAATACCTGTTCTTTGCAAATCTATGCAAAAAGTTTTTAAAAAATCGTTATAATGGCAGTTTAAATTTTTTTAAATCCTTTCTTAGTGTACTTCTAGGACCCAAGATAAATCTGTGTGCCAAATTTCAGCACTCTAGGTTTTTTAAGTATGTAGATTCCCGAACTAACATCGAAAAAAAGGTTTTAAAGCCGCTTAAATACGTTCGATTGGAACAAAAATAACTTACTTTTCCTATTTAAGATATAAGGAACAACTTTGCCAAATTTCTTCTTCATGGGTATACGGAAAGTTGGAGAATTAGAGATGAGTGCCTATGGCTTTCGCATTTATATATCATATATAGATGACTAGAAAATCAATAAATTTGAGCAAAACATGCAGTACCCTATTGCTTTATTATTTCTAAACGTTAGGTTACTTTTATAATTCCAACCACGCTATAGTCAATAGAAGGAACAAATTTCAATTCCGTATAGAATATTTTAATTCTGTATTGGAAATTTCAGTAAATCTGCCACATTTCGCTGTGATTTCCGATATTTTTGAAAAAACGAAAAAATCACTCTTGGGGTAAAATTTTAGATCTCAAATGGCGGTTGTACTATTTCCTTCATTTCAACAGATTTATCCATTTAAAGTATTTTCAAATTTAAAAAAGTAAGTAAAAATATGTATCGGAAACATAGTTGACTGTTATCTCTCAGGAATATTTAAATCCATTTTACTTCAAACACTATTTTAAAATTATCCTCCACTCTACCCCAGTTTCCACAAAACCTAACAAGGAATCTGCGTGACAAAAACTCTTTCATTGCCTCTTGACAACTCGTTCACGTACAAAGCATAAAAGGGAATTACCTAAAAAAGGCTAGTCTAGTCATAAAGCATAAACTAGCTTACGGAATTTGAAGACCTCTTGCATCAGTCACAGTGAGGACTTGCATGTTAACTAAATGTCTGCATTATTAAACAACAGAGCTTCATTGAGTTGTGCCCCACTAAAGTTACTGCCATGTATATTCATACTTTTTATCCCGTTTCATGTTGATTCTTGTTATTTTTTTTGTCCATGTATTTAAAATTTTGGCATAGTGCTAGTAATAAAGTGTTAACTCCCATAGTAAAACTCTAGGCCTCGGAGACCCTTGAGACCTAGAAAATTCCTAGCCTACCCAGCAAAAAAAGTCAGCATAAAACCTTCATCAAAATTTTGAAATTGAAGGTTTTATGAAGGAAAACTGCAGTTTTTTTGAAGATCTATAAAATTAAAGGTTTTTGTTTCAATGTCCTTCATAAAAACCTGTAAAAAACATTCAATTTTTAATCATGAAGCGAAAATGCAGATATTTTAAAGGTTTTATGTAGGAAAATTAAAAACTTTAAAAAAACTGCAGTTTTTTTTGTTTCAATATCCTTTATAAAACCTTCAAAAAACCTTAAATTTTGACCATTTTGATGAAGGTTTCATGCTGACTTTTTTTGCTGGGTATTTCTCAACGTCGCTTTCTGTTCGGATCAACATATATTCAGGACCAGAGAGTTGTAATATTAAATAGAGAGCGCCTTCAATGCCAGACTCTCGTAAGGCCGCGGTATCAACATTGAAAAGAAAAACCTAATCACGTGGTTATAGCGCAGCCACATTTGGCGGTCAGACCTCTGCAGGAGTTTCAAATTTGGCGCACTTTCTTCTTTTTTGATGATAAGGAGTTCTGTCCGTATTCAACTTTTTAACATATATGTACGTATTTACTTATTTTCAAACAATATGCGCTAAATATTTCCTCTTCATTAACGAAACGAAAATATTTTATTTGTGTTCAATACTCGAAGAAGCGAAACTCTTTCTATTTCTCAGGTTTTATTGTTCCTATTTTCTTATTGAAGTTTACAAAATAACTATTGAAAGAACTTCGCTTATGGTAAATTGTTTACATAAAAACGTAACGCAATTATTTCAAAACTACAAAATAAGAAAAATATCCTTAATATATCTGTTAAACTCCCTTACATTGTGCCACTCGTTAAAAAAAAACGATATTTAAATACAAAATTAAACACAAAACCTTATTACAATACTTCGATCTCGTTTAGTTCTTAAAGTCGCCAAGGCCTGCCAAGTAATATATAAAGCACATGAATGGATTGGCATTTCCACCTATCACGTGGTTTCAATGATGGACACACGGAAATCAGCATTTTTATTCCTCTATTTGTGTCATTACTCTATGTTCAGGACCCGATTGAGACGTTGAAGCAATGGAAGCTCGCCTTTAAATGGGAGCCTCGTTGCTCTCAAATCGACAGTGGAACATCAAATCGAACTGTTACATGTACTAAAAACCTTGCCTCCGCTGGCATTAAAATGAAACACATTATAAATAATATAACAACATATATTAACAAATAATGAGTAATCCTTATATGCTGTTTGTTTTGATTTTTTTCAAATGTAAATTTAGGAGCAAACTCTATTAGGGGTGTTAAACATTTATATAAAATGTGCGATTTGGGGGCTCCTCATAAATGTATAGTTCGGCTTCACGGGCCTATTCGATAATCAGGCCCTGCATATATTTTATTTTTTTTCTTTAATAGAAGACGTTGAACAAATATCTAAAACACACGTGTTACTGTTAAAGTTAACAATATATCTAATTAAATGGGAGTGATCAGAGAGTAGTAATATTAAATAGAGAGCGCCTTCACTACCAGACTCTCGTAAGGCTGCGGTGTCAACATTGAAAAGAAAAACTCACATCACGTGGTTATGGCGCTGCCACATTTGGCGCTCATACATATGCAGGAGTTTCAAATTTGGCGAACTTTCTTCTTTTTTGGTGATAAGGAGTTCTGTCCGTGTTCAAGTTCTTAACATATATGTAGGTATTTATTTATTTTCAAACAATATGCGCTAAATATTTCCTCTTTATTAACGAAACGAAAATATTTTATTTTTGTTCAATACACGAAGAAGCGAAACTCTTTATATTTCTCAGGTTTTATTGTTCTTATTGAAGTATACAAAATAACAATTGAAAGAACTTCGCTTATGGTAAATTTTTTACATAAAACCGTAATGTAATTATTTCAAAACTACAAAGTAAGAAAAATCTCCTTAATATATCTGTTAAACTCCCTTAAATTGTGCCACTCGTTCAAAAACACGATATTTAAATACAAAATTAAACACAAAACCATATTACAATACTTCGATCTCGTTTAGTTTTTAAAGTCGCCAAGGCCTGCCAAGTTATATTGGCGCATAAGTGAATTGGCATTTCCACATATCACGTGGTTTCAATGATGGACACACGGAAATCAGCATTTTTATTCCTCTATTTGTATCATTACTCTATGGGAGTGATGTTGAGATTTGTCAAACATTTTGTGTAATACTGTCGACACAACTTGCTTAACACTGCACATCTTTGAAAAATTTATTGGCCTTGCTTGGCCACAAACTTCCCTAACGATTACAGGAATTGTAGGTTTGACTTAATCTGAACATCTATGATGAATCTCAATAGAGATCCATCATAGATGTTCCTGAAGCAAAATACCTGGAAGAAACATTTTAATATGAATCTATACAGGATTTGTTTTTGGTTTGGTTAAGAAA